>OZ014479.1:31091238-31691238 GCA_963965965.1 Trididemnum nubilum | reverse complement strand
TATTATCTAACTTATTCTGCAATATTTTCGCAGGTGCTTTTCTCATCCCTTATCTCTTGATGTTGGTGATTGAGGGAATTCCCCTGTTCTATCTTGAACTGGCTGTAGGTCAAAGAATCCGCCAGGGTGCAATCGGTGTGTGGAAGCAGTTCCATCCTTATCTTATGGGCATAGGGGTTGCAAGCATGGTTGTATCGTTCACAGTGGGTTTATATTACAACGTGATTATCGCCTGGTGCTTTTGGTACCTCTGTAACTCTTTCACGGTGAGATACTAGTAAAACATCATTCCCAAAAGCAACAATAGTTGCATTTGAATAAAATCCCTAAATTTTTAATCTGCTTTGGTTTAAAAATCGTAGCAAAGCTGCCACCAGGGGAGATTTGTAAAGAACAAACCTACATTCTTTTGGGATTTTACTAGCTCGCCCAAAATACAGTAAAGATTAAAGAACTAATAGATCTTTAACGATTTTGGGTTGATGATTTTGGCCTAGAACAGATGAAGATCAAAAAAAATAAAACAACGGACTTCACCTCTGCGTGTTTTGCCACCTGGTGCTTCTGTTTCGCAACAATTTTAGATGTAATGTAAATAAACACTATACTTCTACGCAAAGCTTATGTCCATGCAGTTTGTCTCACTCTGGCTATGCGGCAACGCTTTGGTTGTATTGCATCACTGGCAGCAGATAATCTCCTTCTCTACTCAACTTTTTGATGCCAAGCTTTAAGCAAAAGATAACATAGTTAGACAAAAGTTTGCTTGTAGTTTATCATTCACTTTTTAGACATTCTGCATGGATGGAAATAAAAGTATAATTGAGAAAACTGAGTCAAAATTCTTACATTTACAGCTTCTATTTGTTGTTTGTGTGGCGCAATTCCGAATCGAACTTAAAGCGTTCTATTTTATTACTGGCTACTTCAATATTTAGTCTTACCTTTTAATTTTTTTAAACAAGGATCCTTTGCCGTACGCTACTTGTCCACCGAATGAAAACAACACTGGGTTTGTTGAGGTTTGCGAAAAGAATGGGACGACGGATTACTTCTGGTACGTAGACACTCTCAAGATGTCCAGCGGTATTGACGAAACAGGCGATCTTGTATGGTGGATTCTCATCTGCCTCATATTAGCTTGGTCCCTCATTTGGGTCACCATGATTCGAGGAATTGAGAGTTCTGGAAAGGTAAGAAAATTTTTAGACATTTTTGATGAAAAATTCTACGATTGGACATATAGCCGTTTTTCATCTTTACTTTTCTTGTACCGTTTTTTATGAGTCCACTTTTTGTTACGTGTTCAATTTTTGTAGCATGTCCACTTTTTTGTTACAAGTCCACTTTCTTGTTATGCTGCAAAGCTTTTTTACTGCAGTATTATATTTTTAATCCATCCTTCGAGTACCATTTTGTAAGTATTACTTTTTTGTTATTGCATCTGTACTCTTTTTTGTTGCATGTCCAAATAGCCCTCTTTTTGGTACCAGTTAGTTACATGAGCAATTTTTTGTTGCATGTCCAATTTTGAATTTTTTTTTACATGTCAAGAGTCCACGTTTTCTGGCACCGCTTTTTGTTTGATTTATTTATTTTTTTTCTTTTTTGGTAGCAACAAAAACGGTGTCAGGCGAGAAAACAAATTTTGTGATAAGACACAGTTTTTCCGGACAAGCTTGGAAAAGAGTTTAATCTGCTGTCGTACAAAATTGACATTGCTTTTCAGATTGAAGTGTTTTTCCAAAAAACACTCAAAGTAATATTTGTGAGTCCGCCTTTTATTGTACTATCATTCATCACTTTGAAAAACAGCTTAAGTTCGGAAGTGCTTGCTTTCATTGTTTGTTAATTCTTGTTTTCAGGTCATGTACGTCACGGCTACTTTGCCATACGTGGTATTAATTATTTTTCTTGGGCGAGGTTTGAGCTTAAGAGGATCTGGAACAGGAGTGAGCTATCTTTTCACACCTGATGTAAGTTTGTCATTGTGTTATTAAAAACATAATACAAGAAACGAAGCTGCTGGTCATATCACCCTAATTTTTGTAATATTGTAATTTCATCTTTGTTCTCCAAATTGCCTTGGCCAGGAGACATCAACAGGGATCTTTGCGGTCTTTGATTCAAACTGCCTCCTGTCGGTAACACACGGTGGAGTCTTTGCACTGTTCTTTTTTTATTGGCGTACGTCAAGTAAGGAAGTTGTGAATACCAATTTCATTAAGTTTTGGCTTGACTGGACCGGAATTCGAACCCTAGTCTACCGTTTTAGAAGCAGACGCTGTATGTTATCTGACCATTAGTTGATTACGTTATTTTTTGTTAAGTGAGAAGAAAGCAAATTTAGGCATTAGTGTTCGCGAAAAAATCCGCAAATCAAATCAAAAAACCTCTAATACTGTATGTATATGGTGTAAGCGGAGAGCAAGAAAATATGAACTTTTGATTTTTAATAATGTTAAACAAATGTTTGATATATATTAATAGCGTTAAATGACTCTTTAAATTGCAAACCGCAGTTGATTTATAAGTAATTAATTTAAAAATATAGCGTACGCGGTGAACAAAATCTTCAATTTTTGAGGCTGGCAGTCAGGGGAAATTCAAATTTTTGCTAATCAAATTTGAAAGCATTGCAATAAGGTGAAATCACTTCTAGCTATAATTTTTACAAATATCTGCTTCTCTATTTTTATTTTTGGGGGGAGGGGGAGTTGTAACTAAAGACGGACATTATAAAAAGGGGTTTCAAAATATTTTCGCTAACGTTCCTAAAGCATTGCAGAGGTATTTGTCCCCACCAAATCTCAATCTACTGTACGGGCCGAATTGTATTTTTCCATGACAAGCTAGTATTTTTTGGATAATTTTTAACAAATCTGTTGTTAGTTTAACTTTGCCCGTATACGTATGCCCCGGACAAATTGGCAAATATTTGCCGCAGCAAGTTCAAATAGTAAAACAAAATAAGTATTGAAGTTATTACGAAATTAAAAGCGACCAAAGTTAATAGCTGGACTCATCAATTTGCCAGGCCTGGACTAGCCCAGTAAAAACTACCTAAATTTTAAAGCCATTGAAATCGTTTGCCATTGCTGTAGTAATTAAGTGTAAAAAAAAAAAAGCATTTTTTTGAAAAGAAAAAACCTACGAATTTATTGAAGTTTTTAAATCCCCTTTTTTGTTGTATGCCAACTGATATGATTGATTAAGCTTAAATAAGGTGACGTAAAAGTGGAACATGAGAAAATTTCAATAACTTTGCTAGGGCATCACATATCATTTTAATAAATATAATCTTTTGTACAAGAAATGCAAAAACGCATTCTTTTAGCATTTACTGATACTGTACAAGTAAATATTCAGCCTACCACAGGGCAGTTGAGAAAGGGTAATGGAGTACCAGGGCTGGGAAATTCTGGGGGAGTCCGTTTAGATTCAGGGAAACTGAACGGTTTAAATGTTGACCTTGGGCAAAAACCTAAATGTTTTGTGGATTAGATTCCCGGCAAAAACTAAAGTCAATTAGGAGAGATGACTCTTTTTTTGATCTTTACCTCAAATTGGGGAAAAACAGGTTCAAATCCGGCGAAGACCTTTTTTTGGTTACCTTCGTCTTATTTTATTACCTTCGTCTTATTTTGTACTTACCAGGCAGTTGGTCGAGCGGAAACGCGTTCGTCTCTGGAGCGGGAGGTCCAAGGTTCAAATCTCGGGCAGGTCAAATCGAAAGCAGTGTTGCCAAAAGCTCGCCACCGCTGTGACATTTCTTCGAAAGAAGCTGTGTTGCCCGGGTGCAATGACGCGGAGATGGGCCCTGCCAACTCGTTACATGCTTCGGCGTAATGCAGCGAGTATAATAAAAGATTTGATTTGTTCTGTACTTGGGCCAAGAATTTCTCTTAACGGCTCTGGACTACCATGCTCGAAAACTAAGTATTACCAGCTAAGTAGTCTATACAGCTTACAAAGGCTAATGCCACCTACGCTGTTCTATATAGGCTCAAAATCCGGTACTATTAAAATATACAGGACCACAAAGACCTAGGGGATTGCAAACATTAGGGTCCTTTTGGTCCTTGGACAGTTCTTGCAACCCTTTGATCCTTGTGCTCTTACCTGTTTTAGTAGCACTCCTCGAAATCTGTCTTGTCACGAGACGTGGTTACACATGCTATATTTTACAGTGGTAATGATCACTGCAAAAACCTGTAATATTGTAGATAACGCCGTAATACAGTGTCAAACGCTTAGCTTTTTTGTTGGTGCCAATTACGCAAGGAAGCCTACAAGAGCAACTCACTTCAGTTTTTAATTTGGCGAACAAAAGATGTATTTATTAAAAACAATGTACTGAGAAATTAATGATAAGCGATAGACAGTATTCAGAGTCTGAGCGGCACAATCAAACCTTTGATTAACAGCCTAAGACATACTGTTTCGGAATCGACTTTCGTCTTTGATTCCTCGTCTGTATAACTGTAGGACTACAGGTATGAACATGAGCATAGAAAGGCAAAGAATCGCAAATTAACCAGATCATCACAGACTACAAATTTTTTAAAAATAATCACAAAATTACAAGCGATATACTAGTTAAATTCAAAACAATTTCCAATAGCATGCCTTAGACCAGGGGTTCTTAACCTTTTTTGTCTCGTTTATCCCTTGCCAAATGAAAACACTATAATTTACCAAAATTGTCTTACGTGGGTCCGGGGTCAGCTCAAGTATGACCGATTTTCGGTTTTGTGAAGTCCAAATTTTTTGAAGTGTTGTGAAGTTTTTCCGGCCAAAAACAGATTATCTCCAAAAAAAAAGGTCTTCACCGAAATTTCAAGGGTTTTTCCGGCCAAAAACTTTTTGGGCAACGGCAATCCAGTGCAACACCATCATTTTTTCAATACTGATAATTGAAGTTTGCTAAATTTACCCCCTGGATAGGAACCTAAATTTACCCCCAGTTAAGAACCCCTGCCTTAGACAGATATGTTAAAAAGATATATTGATTTAAAAAAAAAATGCTGATAAGTCACTCTTCGCTTTACGCTTCATGAGAAATCCAAATGTAGCGTAAAGTCACCTCTATAAGGTCAAGGCGATTCATGAAACCTGCCCAGACGAACACGCACACACAAAAAAAAGTAAAACAAACAAGAGAAACACATAATATATGACAAAAAAATTTCAATCATTGTACATATGATTTTTGTTAATGGACGTATTGCACTCTTGCATTCTTAAACACTACTGAACAGAGTTCTCTTCGATTTTTCTACATTGCCTTTGCTGATTTGTCTAATACAGTGATTCTCAACCAGTGGGCCACAGAGCATTTTGCGCAGTGCCACAAAGCTATTTAAAAATTAGCTTTTTGGTTCAAAAAAGTTTTATTTGCGCAAAAACTCGCGCATTCCGATGCGATGGCCTTTTTCCATCGGAGATAGTCTGACAAGTGGAAAAAAATTGCGGACTCCGACACGATGACCTTTTTTTTGTTTGTTTGTTTTTTTTGGAGATCGTTTGAAAAATGGCAAAAAATTGTGGAATAGAGTGGATCGAAAACAGCCATAAATTTTTTTTTTTGATAACACGCTAGCTTGGGGTGTCAAAAGTTGCCAATGCATTCATATAACATTGTGTCCAACTATACACATTTTTACTCGTTTCGTCACACGTCATTATAATTTTGCATTTTTGTTTGGAGTAATGATTGGCAAGTATTCCAACGCAAGCTAGTTAAAATTAAAAAAAAGTTTTTTCACTCCACCCTATTGCGGAATCCGACGAGATGACCTTTCTTTTTTTTAGTTCGTTTGTACGTTCGCAAAAACTTGCGGTAAAGGGCCATAGGATTATTTTCAAAACGAAAATGGGCCACGGTTATAACAAGGTTGAAAACCTCTGGTCTAATAATAATAATCATGATCTACATAGCAAAGACAACTTTTAACCGGGCAATAATAAAGTTGTGCCATTTTTTTCTCCAATGAAGTTAAAAACAAAGCAGGAACAAATAAAGCTAAAAATTTGTGAAATTTAAGAACAACCAGCCTCAACTCAAAATTTATTGGTTCGTATAAAAAAATGTGTATTTTATTTGTGTAGGCTACGTGTAAAAAGTCGTAAACTATGGTAGGCTACCACAAAGCGTTATTGTCATACTTGCTTCCCATAACCACATTGCTTCGTAATCGTTGTTTGCTTTGCAGCAAAACAACTGTAACTGAAATGTTTGCATTTCCAAACAAAGTTTGTATGCACCAAACTACAGTAGATTAAATTTGATCCAGGAATTATCAATTTTCGGTTTTCTAAACCGTTGGACTTATTGAATTGAAAATAAAAGGAATTCTCAAGTTTAAAAAATTGATCCTCGAATTACATAACATCATAACAATTTTCCCTGCCATTTGTCCAAATTTTCTGGATAAAATTTTGTTAATCCAGGGATCAAAGTTAATCTGCGGTGGTGAAAGCGACCCAATAAATAACCTTTTAAAGTTGGCCATTTAACCACAGGCTAAACTTTCAAGTTTAACGTTCGATTCCTATCGACGTCACAAACTTTGCAAGTGTTTTTAAGCTTTTTTAAGCAAGCTTTTTTAAACTAAACAAAAAACATTTTAAGTCACTAAACAAAAAATGCCACGAGTTAATATTCAAAAGTAAGTTGAACTAAGTTCTCCCTTCTGCAGTAGCGCATGTTAAAAAAGGATTACGCAGTGCACTGAATTTAAACAATTACGCAGTGCACTGAATTTAATTTAAACATCCACTGAATTTAAACAATAACTTTCAAAGCGTATAAGCTTAGTTGTTGATTGGGTTATGCAAGTACTAAAAGTAAATGTTGATATCATGTCATGAGAACCAAATCGCTCCAAATAGTAACATGAATATTTTTTAATTATTAACTCATTTGTGCGTACACTATCGCAAGATTGAACTCGAAAAAAACTTTTCCATAATTACACTAGTGAGTAACTGCGAACAAACAGTTGCCATTTTCAACTGAGTCATATTCGTTTGTCGTGTCATAATGTAAACTCTCACAATAACGTAAATCATTTTGCCCAGTTAAAGTATTAAAAATCGCAGAGAGTATGAAGTACGGGTATGCTACGGAGAGAGGGCAAAAGAGATTTTCTTTTTCTTTCAAAAAATTTTGCTGGTTTGATTCCGCTTTCTCTTTTGCACACTACATTCTGTAATCGCAAAAGTAATATTGTTTTCCAAGATCTTACCTTTCACGATTACTCAGCATTTAGAAGTTTAGCTATTACCACAATTATCACATTTCTAATTAAAAATCTCGTTGAAATTTTTTTATACTGCACGCACAGTATATCAATATATTAGTATCAACGCAGCGGTTTGTTTAATCACTCATGGCTTTTTTCTAATTGCCTGTTGTTTTGTGAGAATTGCGAGTTAGTACCGTCTCATAATCATATCAAGAATTGGTAATGTTTTTCGACTGGGCAAGCTGTTAACTTATTGTTTAAGAACCGGAATATTCCAGGAATGAATTAGGGCTCTGGCCGGTCTCATCGGAGTGGGGGGGAGCACGGAAACCTGTGAAAATACCCACTCTTCTCATATTTTAACATTGGCTTGACTTTCGCCTTAAATTTGCAGAAAAAACAAGATGAGGCATTTTTGGCCTTCGCGTGTTTTCACGCCCAAATTTTGGCTGTGGTAGATGATTCGTTGTGGGGAACCTTCTTTTTGGTGCTTCTGTGGGTAGATCTTGGACGCGTTTTGAGAGGAAACTGGGATCCCTTAATACAGTCCTAAAATATTCTGATACAAAACCTTCGCAGTTAGGGTAGCCTAAATGAATGTGATTAGTGAAATTCATTGAACCCAACAGAAATGTTATTTAACTTTTTCAGATTCAAGTGCTGGCTAAGCCAGAGGTTTGGCTGGATGCTGCAACTCAGATCTTTTTCTCTTTGGGAATTGGGTTCGGAGGAGTAATTGCATTCGCCAGTTACAACCCTAAAAAGCAAGACTGCCAGCGAGATTCCTTGATCATTGCCCTGACTAATTCCTTCACCTCAATTTTCGCCTCTATTGTTATTTTTGCCGTGCTTGGCTACAAAGCAACAATTCAGTTCGAATCCTGCCTAGACGGGTGAATTGTGATAAAATGCATAAAAAAATATTAGAGCCAAACTAAATCACACATACTTGAGCTAGAAATGTTTCGATATATTTGAAAATCAAATAGAACTTGACCAGATCCTATTTATGAAATAGAATTCAATTCTATTTGAAAATGATATAGAATTCAAAATCTATTTGGAGAAGACTGATAATGGTTTAAAACTAACCAAAGTATTTCTGTAGTTCGAAAATGTTTCGTTTAATTTTGGCTCTAAATATTTTTGATCAAGTCTAGTGCTGAGTCCATATTTTTTGTTCCGAAGAGAGAAAATTCTTGATTGATTTTTATAGGAACCGGACAGTTGGTCGAACGGTAACGTGTTCGTCTCTGCAGCGGGAGGTCTGAGGTTCAAATCTCAAGCCGGTCAAATCGGATACAGTGTTGCCAACAACTCGCCACAGCTGCGACCTGTAGAGTACGCAGGATTTTCGAAAGGGAGGGGCCTGGAAATTTGAGAATAATGAAGACCAAAAGAAAAATTTCTTGACGCAGAATCTGTTCGCTTTCTTGCCCAAAATCAGTTGTAGACCAAAAAAAAAAAAGAAAGGTCTTCACTCAAATTTAGTCCGGTTTTTGGCCCAAAATTAGGTAAAAATCAAAAAAGTGTTCGCCAGATTCTGTCCGTTTGTGAGCTCAAACTTTCTGCCCAAGTTACAAAGGGGGGAGGGGGGCATGCCGCAATTTTGCATACTATTCTGTGCTAATTATACTATCCTGGCGACCGAAAGGGGGGCTATGGCACCATGGCCCCCCTAAATACGCCCCTGGCTTCGACATTTCTTCGAAAGGAGTTATGTTGCCCGCAGGCGCAATGACGTGGAGATGGACCCCGCAAATCTGTTACACGTCTCGGCGTAATACAGCCAATACAATGAAAGATTTGACTTAACGGTTTTTAGATCTCTGAGCTTGTTACTTTGCACTGCTTTTCTGAACGTTTTACGGAACAGTAGACCAAAAACACCTAGAGCATCATTTAAAAATAACTTGCTGTGGTTGTGTACGATTTTTGTACATTAGCAATGCTGCTATTGGTTTTTCTTACGTTAAGATTGAAATCTTTGGTAACAGTTTCCACGAAAGTAATATATAACCGACATTCATATTTGATATTTCCTGTACCTTTACGCTCAATCGGACACACTGACCATAATTTTTCAATATTTTGGTACAAAGGCTAGCCTTTTTCAGATAGTCTGTCCAAAATTCAAGGCTGTACATATACAGCTCGTAGCGAAACTAAGAGTTTGGCCTTGAGACCTTTCTTGACTTCACCACTGATCACAATGTTTGGCTGTTATCCGTTGAACCTGTATTTGTACTTGCAGAAATATAGAAATTCTCTTGGATACGTACGACCTGCCTGAAGGAACAATTAACTACGACAATTACGACGACATGGTCCTAGCTCTCAACAATACGGAAAACTGGAAAGGCGAAAACATAACAGTTGATAATTTAAACTTGGCCAATTGTGACTTGAATGAAATCTTGAGCGAGGTAATGCAAAATAACGATCAGAATAATGCATAATGTTGTAAAGATAGGAATTAATCATACTGAAAATAGGGCGAAACAATATTAAGACGTCAAATTAATGTGATAACTTATAAGTCGCGTTGCAAAGCGTAATGTGGACAATATTCTACGCTATAGGCGAAGCCAGAATTTTTGATTGGGGGGAGGGGCAAATCACACGCAATGATGTCATCAGAAACATCGAAAGACGAATTTTTTGTGGGGGCAAAGATATCGTAGAATGGAAGATCAGAAGCCGTGGCCTGGTGTTGGCACGTAACTAAGAACTCGTTCAAGGGAGAGGGTTTAAACTAATAGTTAAGATGCGAAAATGTCTAAATTGGGAGACGTGTTTGAGTAAAGAAGTGTACTGTAATTCAGACGTATCACAGACGGGGGTCGGGGGGAGAAGCCCTCAGCCGCTGGGCAATTTTTCGTAATTTTTTGGAAAAAAGATCTATTTTGATACCATTGGATCACATTTCGCACGTATTCAGAGCCATTTCAAAGTACTAGATTGTTAACATTTGAAAGCTAATTGAAAAAATTCAGTTGTTCAGTCCTCCTTTTGCTTGCAATTTAAGTACAAAATACGTTTAAAATCTTGCATTTTGGGGTTAAATTTTGTAATTGATTTGGCCCAGGTAGGGGGAAGTAAAGTGTATTGCCTCGTGCAATATTTTAGCTGTAAATAACTATCCAGTCGCATATTTTGCTTAGAGATTATTGTTTTGTCATGAAAACAACCAGTTATAGGAGTAAATATACGGTTGGGGGAAATTTGTTCAATAAGCAATCCCCTTACTGCAGTTAATTTTTTTCAAAAGTATTTTGCTGCATAAAAACTGGCGAGGTGGAGGTGAAATGTTATTGAAAAAAGCACAATAGATGGTTACGCCTACAAACCATGTTATTGCCCGGGCCGGATTTACATCGAGTTGGGCCCCTGGTACTTTGGGATATTCGCAATATTTTCCTGCCAAATACAGGTGAAGACCAAAAAAAATTTCATCTGAGCGCGGGGCCCCTGGCACTATGCCATATGTTAAATCCGTCTCTGGTTATTGCATTATGTTCATAAAAAAGTTAGATCAGGGCCTCAGTTAGCAACTTTTAGGATGAAAACTTTTAATTTCACCCGAGTTATACGTTGAAATGGGTTGGTAAACATTAAATCAAAGGGGCCCGGGTCCCTTGGACTAATATTGTTGTAGGGGGGCCCATTTAAATTGGGGGCCATTTAAATTGGGGGCCATTTAAATTGGGGGCCATTTAAATATTATTGTAGGGGGTATTTTTAAATTGGTTGGCAAAAATTAAATTGAGGGGGCCTTTGAGGATTAATATTATTGTTGGAGGAGCCCTTTAAATCATTAGGAAAAAATTAAATTGAGGGGGCCCGGGCCCCCTGGATCAATATTATTGTTAATTACTGTTATACGCGTGTACTGTTGTACGCGAAGATGCTAAAAGAAACTAAAACTGAAGAAACAATAGTCTTTTTTGTAACATTTTTATCATTGGTAGCATTTCAATTGGGGGGGCCCGGGCCCCCTGCCCCCCCTGGCTACACCTATGTTTTACGCCATCTTGTTCTCTTATCACAATGCAACAACAACACAATAAAACTAAAAAGCTTATCTTATTCGTGTTCATCCCATTGGTATGTTTCTAATTTTTTGAATAATTTGTGGTATCTTAGTGAATCTACTGTTTCCATAACATGGCGTTTATCATTTTTGGTTTAGGCTTCGCAAGGGACTGGACTTGCCTTTATCGTGTTCACAGAAGCCATTGTCAACATGCCTGGAAGTCCGGTCTGGTCCGTTTTATTTTTCCTCATGCTTTTGTCCTTAGGACTGGGTTCTATGTTTGGAACAGTTGAGGGTGTTGTTACCCCACTTTTTGATATAGGGTTAAAAATACCCAAAGTAGCTTTAACAGGTAATGAGTTAATAATGTTGAGAACATCGTTTTCTCTGGGCGTAGAATTTATTTGGTGATGCTATTATCAAGTGCTGTTTAAACACTGCGTAGGACCACAATGTTTATTTGATGAATAATTTCTTAACAGTCATTTTATTTGTTTTTTGGGCATTGACTCAAAGAAATTTAAATGTTTCTAGTAGTAATGAAACATTTGCTCGAGAAAAATGAAAAAAACTATAGCTCGTTAAATAATTAACGCTTAGTTTTGTTTGAAAGATCTAAAATCTCTCGTTCTTTTTCTGTTTCAAATCACCAGTAGAGTAACGTGATGAGTCAAAAACCAAAACAGGCTAGTGAAGGTGTTTACTCATACGCGCAATTGTAAGTCGGGTCGGGGTCGGGTTCAGGCCGGGTTTGGGCTAAGATTGTCAAAATTTTGGACTTAATTTGGGCATTGACTTGTGTAATTGCTTTCTGTTTTTGCCAGGTGCGTAGCCAGGAATTTGCAATAGGGGGAGCTGTTTCGGAGGGGTAAAACCAAGCTAAAACGGTTTTCATTAGGAATTGAAACGGTTTTGTGTCCAAAATTAGACGAAGACCAAAAAAAAAGGTCTTCACTCAGATTTGAACTGGTTTTGCGCAAAAAGAAGGTTTTTACCCAGGCTGGGATCGATTTTTGTGACCGAATTCTCTTCAAGTCCAGAGTCAAAGTAGTCACATTCTCATTGCCAATGCCAATGTGGGGGCTATTCTCGCTTTTAGTGCAAAAATTCGTCTCAAAACTGCTAAAAACGTGGTGTTTTGCATACGCTGCATCCCAATGGGGGGCTAACCCCCCCCCCCCCTGGCTACGCTACTGGTCTTAGCATTTTGGGTGCTATAAAAGCATAATTAAAATATATTTGCAACACTGAATGACGCTTTTGTTTAAGCATCAATACAATTATTATTATTGCGTTACAATCTATCAGAAGAAGTAGTTGATTTGAACCACGAATGAACAATATTATAACCGTCACATTTTTTTGACCTAACTTAACTTTAGGGTTTTTCGGGCCCTTTTTTGGCTTCAAGTTGCTTTTGGGTTCGAGCATGTACTAGTCCACCCGTTTATAACTCTGCTACGCGATTAGTCAAAAAGTTAAAACAGTCTGATGAGGGTTTTAGAATCATCTGGGTAACACGACCAGACTGATGAGGGATTTAGTGATGTCATTTCTGATGTCCTGCACTATTATAAATAGAGTATACTTACGAAAGGTAAAAAATGATTTATATTTAGGTATCATATCTTTGATATCCTGCGTCATTGGACTTATGTTTTGCACTCAATCCGGTAATTACTGGCTAGAAATTTTCAACAGCTACGCGGGTTCGATTCCCCTCCTCATCATCGTGTTCTTCGAGCTTGTTGTTGTGATTTGGGGTTACGGTATAAAGAGGTAACAAAAATACAAGTTATGCGATTCTGGCTAATGAAGATTGCTTTAGAATCCAATCTGCTTTTGAACAAGCTGCAAAACCCAACCCGGTTGATGACCAGCCCGTTTTGCAGAATTGAGCCCAAAGAATTTTTCTGAAGTTTTTTTTGGAAAACAATTACTTAAAAAAATCCATCCACTTAAACTTGAATTTTAGCTGCCGAAGTTTGCAAGTTCTATATGGTGAAGGTCATACTGTATCATAGTTTGTTTTTCGTTTTTTTTTGTTTTCGATAATCTCTTTGATATACTCATGGCGAAGGTGAAATAATTTTCATCCCTTTATTTTATTGCCTCCATCCACATTGGATGTTTTTTGTTTTGTAACCAGACGCGCAAACAGGATTTTTCTAAAGATGGGAAAGAAAGTCGAACCAAGAGTTAAAATTAAAAAGAAATGTCTCCATTGCTGGGCGGCTTGCTGAACAAACTGGCCAACTCAAGAGTAACACAAACCCGCGTCTTCGATGGGGGTGGAAGAAATAGGCATTTTATTGTCAATTGGATCACAGTTCGCACTTTTTAGAGACATTTAAAAAAAGTAATAAATTGCCCAGCTCCTTCAGTCCACTTTTGCATACAGGTTAAGTGTAAAATACGTTTAAATGCTTGCACTTTGAGGTTAAATTTTTTAAATGATTTGGTTAAAGGGGGCTGAAGCTTACTAAGCTCCCCCTAGTAGCGACACTGTTTGAAACCTTATTGTCGTAGTATATTATTGCCCAACCATGCTTATAGATTTTGAATTGCAGTATTTCACCAAAAATCTAACTTCGCTTAATTAACTATGCTCAGTTGCACACTATAGTTTGTCGTAAGTTATCCCAAACTTCTAAATGCAAAACAAGTTCTACAAGAACTTTTCATGTGTTACTAAAGGTTTGATGAGGATTTGGAATGGATGATCGGAAGACCTAAGAAGGTTGGAGGCTGGATTCTTCACTACTATTTCCGGATTTGCTGGACCTTCATTTCTCCCGTTGTTCTCGGTGTTGTTTTTGTGGCTTATTTGTATGTTTTTGCTACCGGTGAACTAAAATACAACGCAAGAAACCTAGATGTAAGTCAAGTCAAGAATTGCAAAATCAAACAATCTTTAAACCAAAATTTGTAACTTACTCCGAAGTTAGTACTAGTTAAAGCATATATTGGACAAGTTATTATTGTCCAAAGATTACGGTAGAAAATATTTTTCGGACATTTTTCATTCACAAATTACCTTAACTTTAAATATTGAAAACTTGCTGATTTACAGCAAATCCTTTAAAAAAATGCAAGTACGGCATTCGCTTTCAAGGAACATTTATTGATAAAAACCGTCAACGATGGTCTGCTGCTTTACAGCATTAGCCCCAGTCTATCCACTGTGCTTAAAAATCGTGATCATTTTTAACCACCTTGCAGCTTGTACGATGGTCAGGCGGTACGACGGGGTACCGAATTTTTGTTAAAATTAAACACTCGTTCGCTCACGATTTTTAAGCCCAGTGCAGCCTGTGCTTCAGTGCTACAGTAACTATACTTTAAATACAGTAATGTACGGCACTATATTTGCATTGATGAAAACAAGGCTGCAACCAGACTCTTGTTCATTAGGGGATGGTAAACTTTTTCCCCTTTATGTTTCTTTATATTTTTTCTTTCTTTTTATGTTTTTAGTAGTGCTCATGCGTGACGGAGATGTCGTGTGATCGAACTTACCAATGAAAGTACAGAAAATCCTTGATTTAATTATGACGGTTTTGACTGTATGCATGCAGTTGTACCCAAGCGTGACGGACGGAGCTTGTGAAACACTTGCTGAGCAATTAGCTGTGCTCGACTGCAACGATTTGATTCTCTGAGCAGTCGCGCTTGCAATCTAATAACGAAGCGAATACAGTTTCTATATCAACCCATACTGTAGACTCTTTATTTAGTAGACCAGAAACAGACAGACGCGTGGAGAAAAAAAGTTTGCCCTTGTTGCAAAGGTTTTTTGCGGTCACGCATGTTCAACGAATTTGATTGGACATAATATTCGTAGAACGAGTGAACCGAGAAGAAAAAAGTCTCGCTGATTGGGACGACTCGGCATATTTTAAAACAAATAAACCGTGAAGAAAAAAAGACCAAACTGTCAGTTTCCAGTCTACTGATAAAGAGTCTATGATCAAACGAAGACTTTTTCAATTCTGCTTTCTGTGTTACAGGGCTCTGTTGAACCAAAGATCTTTCCTTGGTATGCGTTGCTGGTCATCATATTGTTGATTGCTCTTCCCGCCGTTTGCATACCTATTGTATGGATCTATCGCTTCGTGCGAAGTAAATTGGGGAGTGAGGAGTATGATGGAATATTGGCGGAGAAGACTTGGGGAGATGTGTTCAGAGACATTCAGTTTTGGAAAAATATCTCGATCTACCGAAGGAAAAATAAAGCCGAGAAGGGCAGTTTCTAGTTTAAAACTTTAAAAATTCAAACTCGGACTTTGAAGACTGTTTAACGGGCCTGTATTATTGAACTAAAACGAGGGTTGAAGGCAAAATCAACCGGGGTTTCTAAAGTCAGGCCAATCGCATTAGATTAGATTAGCATTGACTCCATCATTCTTAATCTAGTTGGTCAAGAAATATTCTGCTTCAAACACGACGGAGCTGCCTCTCTAACTAATAATCATGTTTATCGGCAATCCTAACGTTCATAACATAACCCAACGCCGCAACTTTGATTAAGCTACAGAGAAGTTTTTACCTATATATAGGTTAATATAAGCCTCTGTGGGCTAGTCTACTGCATTGAAACGTCAGGGTTGCCAATCAAAATTATAATTAGGGAGGCCCCTACGTGGTGCTTGAAGTAGAATATCTCTGGAACGGCTGGGTCAAGAAAAAATAAAGTCAACGCTAATCTAATCTAATCCGATTACATAAACTTTTAATATCCCCATTGATTTTGCCTTCAGTCCTCGTTTAAGTACATCTTAGGTGAAAAATTTGTGCACACAAAAATTAAAGAGTAACTTTATTATAACGACTTAAAAATTTCAATTTTTAAAAGAAGAATTCAATGTTTTTGCTTAATTTAAGCGCAGAGCCTATCTGAGGTTTTCAGTCTATTAATTTCTCTTTAATTTTGCCCAGTTCACCGTAGAAGCTGAAGCGAATGAGCAGAATATTGAAGAGAAATTATAAAGGAATAAAACATCTTCAGCTACGTTACGCTCAACTGGAGCTAAACCAAAACATCTGGCATTAGCGTATTTGCAACGCAAAAAAGCACCAAGCTTTAGCAGAAAACCGAAACCGTATGTGATATGTCCACCTTACATATTAACGAAGTGTACCCTTACATTTACAATCTAGTACTTTTTCTCATTAACTCAAGTTAGATACGGTATTTGGACAAAAAGACGGCGTTGCCTCTCTGGTGTAGTGGTTAAGGCTCGCACCGAACAAGTTTCGCGCTCGATTTCAATCCGCGTTGCGCTGTTTTATTCTTTTTCTTCAAAACCTTATATTTGAGTTTGGGTTCTGGCAGCGATGCCAGCCTAGGAGATAGTCAATCGAAATGCAAAAAAAAACGGTACTCTTCGAATCACTGGTCCGCCATACAAAAAAGCGTAATAGGTACCAATGTATACCTATAGCGAAAAGAACCTGATAAAGTTTTTTAGCTTTGGGGATAGCCCGTTTTTTTTGTTTTTTTTTTTGTTAATCAAACCTCAAAAGATTTTTTAACCTGCAGCGGTATAAGCTTAAAGTTTTTTCTATTGCTTTTGTTGTTGTTGTTGTTGTTGTTTTATCATTTTGCGTAATATATTGGGTTCAGCAATTTCTGTAAAAATTATTAGAATCGTTTTTGTGAATATCATGTGACCAGACAAATAGTATACTGAAATATTTATTTCTTATTATACGCTATACTTTTTATAGATAGCAGAAAATATAGAGTTCATTTTTCCGAGTTTTAGTAAACTAAAAATAATTTAAATAAGTAGAATAGCCTATTCTTTTTTTTATCCATTCAAAGGTAATAAAAATAAGATTGAAAAGTTTGAGGTGACAAAAACAAACTGCTACGTTAAAAACCACCAAATCCGAGGTGCAATGCAATGTGTCAAGTTGGCTTGGGAAAGATAGGGTTCTAAAAGTTGCCGGTTATTAACATGAGTGGATGGTGGCTCAAGGTTTACAGTATTGACTTTCAGATTAATGCTGCACAGCATCATCTACATTCTTCCATTAACAATCTATACTAAGAAGCTGAAACCTTTTGCTTTTGTTGCAACGCTATGAACCCTTTTTAAACAGCCTGTTTAGCTGCTTATATCAAAGCATGTGGAGAGCGTAAAATTATGATTATACGAGAGTATCCTTGGCTTGCTTTAACCAACAGGCAGCTTTTACGCTGGTAAAGCGGTAAGCTGGTTAGGCAGTACCCTGAGACAGGACCTGCAAGAGAGGGGTTCAGGGCGTACATCGTACCCGGACCCGGGCTCAAGGGGCTCGGAAGAGTTCAGGTTTCCGCTTTAGGTTTTGTTATCGCACCATAACACCGTAATCAAACTTGCCTACAGCAAAAATATCAGTCAGCCTATTCAGTACTGATAATTGGTTGCTATTTTTGCTACACAGCCTTTACGGCATCCAATAGTGGCCGATTTAATTAAAAAAAGAGGAAATGTATCAAAAACCATAGGCTACACTTGCACCGAAATTAACGTTTTGTTACATTTCTTTGACTTGAGAGCCCTAATTCTGCAGTATAACAATGTACGAGGGCCCACATTTCCAGAGATCCAAAAGCATTTCAACCTCAGAGAGCGGAGTCAAAGTTGACATACTATACTACTATCATAAGGTAACTCACTCTATCTGTATGAGTTTAATAGGTATTTGTGTTTGTGAAGTCTATGGTTGCAGATGACTTCTTAAAACTTTTATCAGTAAAATATTTGGATTTGCAATATTAAAGTCATTATATTGTATAATATTGTGTCAATGTCATCATTCCCCACTTCACATACTTTCTTTTATGTATATCACGTTTTCTGCTGGTCAATTTAAGCAAGTTTGGTGCTGGGATGTTGATCAATGCTATATTTTACCTCGAGAAACATCAAAAGTGCTAAAGTTTCCGGGGCTCCGCCCCGGACCCCGCTGGGGTTGTGTTTTTCATAGGTTGTGTTTTTCATAGGTCCTAACTGTATGCGAATATTGTTATCCCCTTACTTTTAAATGACGATCTTCACCCATCCGACAAAAAATGATTTAAAGGCATGGGCCCCGATAATTTTTTTTCTATTTTTTTTATTTTATTTGTGTCAAGCGCAAAAGCGCTCATAGAAAACGAAGAAGGAAAAAAAAAAGGTTTACAGTTATGCATTACTAGTTCTAGAGCGCCAGAGAAGAGCAGTAAGATTCTCCCAAACCATTTGCAGTAAGCAAATCAATAAACCGAGCAACATATTTCGAACAGCGAAATCTGCAAGAGTGAAGTAATGAGTGAACAAACACATTGGTAGACCTGTGACAACGATTCATAAAACGGAATAAACGTTTGCGAACAAGGGCATCAAAAGTATCGACATTAGCCTCTACTTGATATTAACAGACACTGCAATAACGAGGAATACCACGAATACTACGGTAGGAATCATTGTAAGACACACGAAGATGTCTATAGCTCTCATAGGTGTAACAGCACCACAGCTGACTAGCATACAATGTACAACAATGAGCCCGAAATAACATATTTTTGATATGAATAGAACACTTATGAAATTTACTGCGAAGTGAATTACCTACAGCATACAAATACTTGACTTGGCGAGTGATATCACAATCATCAGATAATTTATCAGTTAGAAATACACCCAAATATTTCGCAGAATCAACAAATTTAATGATTTTGCCATCCAGAGATAGTTTAGGCTTTAAGTCCTTACAGTATTTTACTCGAAACCTCATGCCATATGATTTACTAGAATTGAAGAGAATGTTATGTGCAACAGCATATTTCGAGCAGACAGCTAGTAGTTCATTGAGCCCTGATAGAGAAGGACAAAAACAACATAAATCGTCAGCATACATAATATGATTAAGCTTGAGATTTCCCACAATGCAACCAGTATTTACCTTATTCAGTTAACTAGACAGATCATCCATATAAACAGCAAAAAGGTATGGACTCAAAACACTACCCTGAAGAACACCATTACTGATACTGAAAGAGTCGGACATACAATTAACCCATTTTATCATCATAATTTGGTTAGTATACCAGAAGTGAAGCAAGCGTAAAAGGCACCCAGGTACGGATTGGGCCATAAGTTTGCGAAATAACATAGCATGATTCACCCGGTCAAAAGCTTTTGAAGCATCAAGGAACACAAAATAAATTGGAGTATTTTTTGTAGTACATGAGCGAACAACTTCTTTCAATAAAAATGTACACATGTCAGTCCCATGAAGAGGTTTGAAACCAAATTGATTATCACTAGTTGTGAGCAACGGTTTGAGTTTAAGCAAAATAAAGTGCTCAAAAAGCTTCAAAACTACCGATGCAATTGCTATAGGTCTATAGTTTCCAGCATAGGTGGGCAAGTTAATGCAAAACGTTAGCTTCGTTAACCACTAGTCCATTAACAAACTTTACACCTCCGTTAACGTTAATCCGTTATTTTCAGCTTTAATTAACGGAAGTTAATAAAGTCCGTTAATCCGTTAACATTTTGCGTGTAATTTACATTTCTTTTTATTCACTCACTTCTAGAACACGTATTGACGCTGTTGAGTTGATTGTACGGAAATATCAATTGCTATGGTGGTCTTTTTGTGTTTTGGAAGTTACATTTTACAGTCTAATCTAATTTCAAGATAAAAACAAGTTCAAATGCACAACGAAGCTGAAATCGGAAAATCTATGGAAATTGTGAACAGCGATAATTAATAGACCTATGAGGCTGTGAGGCTGCAGGTTATTATTTGCATAAAAAAAGAGCTCCTTCGCTTTTTTCTATAAAACTCGTGTTAATACACAACCGGTGTTACCAGTGCAAACTGGTTTGTACCGGTCCGATGAATGAATGGTGCAAGATAATAACCATAAAAACCTTTACGGAAGTTAACCAAACTTAACGGAAGTTACTTTAGTCCGTTAACAGAACTTAACGGAAGTTAATTTAGTCCGTTAACATGAAAAAACTTTTTAACGGATTAACGAGTTCAAGAAAAAGTAAGCTTCGTTATCAACGGATTAACGATTAACGGATTTATGCCCACCTATGGTTTCCAGAGTTTGAAATATAACCAGTAGGAAATATCACAAGTCCAGATAATGCTTGGGGCGCTCAATAAGATTTGGGGACCCGGTATCAACCTTCTTATCCCCTGGAAAATTTTCTCTCTGAGGCCCTTCCCTTAGAAAGCGGTACGCGGGGGTAGAAAATTTTTGTTCAAAATGAACTAAAGATATTGCGCTGATGCGATTACGGTTTGCGCAATCGAAACCCGGCCTAAACAAATCATGTCTCTGCTGGTTATTTTTCGTAAAATTATTATTGTACTCACTTCATCGCGGTAAGAACAACCAAAGTTTAGGAAAAAGAACCTGCTTTGTATTATTGTCTGCTGATCTGCATATTCATCAAATTAAACATTTTTGAAGAAAAATAAAAATTCCATATTTACCCAGATTCAGTTTTTTTCTACAGTAACCAAACCTTCATAGTCCGTACACGGTAACAGAAAAAATCAGCATATTGACAAGCTTATTTAAAATGTTGAAGGCAGTACAAAACGTACCGATTTAACATGTTGAATGCCCAGAGCGCTTAACCCTATGGAAGAAATTGATTACAAGTCAAAGGTTTTTACAGAAATGACTACTTTAGAAAATATCATCTCTCATCAGCTTAGCTAGCTAAGTAGGTTTATCAACTCGCAAATGAAGGCTAAAATAAATTTCAGTGGCTGCCAACAATCAGCGGAGTCATGGCAACCCCATTAAAAACTAAAAGTGAGGAGACGGGGTAAAAACAATTCACTATTTTTGAGTTTTTTTATGTTTTCAAAAATATTTTTTCTTGGTTTGACGTTGATAAAAAATCAAAAGTGACTTTTTTACAATGTATCTCTTTTTGTTTGGCTTTGTTGTTTGTTAAAGAATCAAAAAACAAAGAACGAACAAAAATGTTAAAATTACGCAAGACATTTTGAACATAAGTTACGTAATGAGCGTAAATAACTATATAATCAGCAACGGCAAGGGAAAGAACTCATACTCCATAGATTAGAAGCAGGGGCGCCGAGAGCCGAACGTGGGCCCGGGGACAGCAAACGTGACGAAATTGTGGTTTTGTAAAGTCCAAAATAGGCGAAGAAAATGCTGCTGTTTGGTCCGAAAAATGATGTGATCTCCAAAAAAAAAGGTCTTCTCCAAAATTTCAATGGTTTTTGATCTCCAAAAAAAAAAAAAGGTCTTCTCCAAAATTTCAACGGTTATTCGGGCCGAAATCAAGCTGTTCACATGCGACTTCAATGGACCTTTCACTTCTCAATGTCATTTGGATAGGCCCCCTCTCGAGCTCATGGGTCCCGGGGTCATTGTCCCCCCTGCTCCCCCCCCCTCTCGTAGGCCCTGATTAGGAGTCTCACATTGTACAGCGCTTGGTCATGCCTATTATAGTCTTTTTGCTCGTATGGTATAACTACATATAGAAAAAGCTCTTTGTATCTCACTATTGTAATGTTAAAAGTAAAACACTGCACAAATAGAATTGTTTAAAGCTATAAAAGCGACAAAAGTTTTACAGCTCAATATCCTAACACCAGGTAGCATTATTTGCTTCAATTCGCCCAATAAAGTATTATTTTTTTATTTTTCGTAAAGCCATTGTATTGTGCTAACATCAGGTGGATGACATATTAGTGGGCCGTGCTAAAAATTATTTAAACAACAAGGTTTAGTCTTGATGGATCAGATCGCACTAAAGAGTCGTACAAATTGAACAGCTTTTTTCGAAAGCCGTCAAAAAGATTTGCATAGTTGGAAATTGGTAGCGTTGGAATGTAATTACAATATTTTTATCTCCAAAAAAAATTGTATTTAAAAAAAAAAATTTATAAAATAAGATTTTGTTGATAAAAATATTGTAAGAATTAAAAAATATAATTTGTCCAGATTAAAAGTAGGCCTTAACGCCGTATTTTCGTTAGCCGGAATACAGTAGAATTAGAAAACTAGAAAAAAGAAAAATACAGCACAGAAGTACTCAGCACTTACAATAGACAATGCAGTGCAATGTTTTATTCTTTAGATTGTCAAAATTTGTATCTTTTTTCATCCCAACTTTCATCAACACGTCTTTTTCTGCGCAGTATAAAATCTGTTAAAAACTGAGTGCTGAATGTTTTTTTAAGCCGCGAATTTAGTCTAAAATCTTTATGTTTAACTATCAATTAAAAAAAAAGTTTTATTAAAACTTCGATTGAAAAAAGGTCAATTAAGAAAGGTGTTGAAATTCTGTTTACGTAATATCATACTTGTGGGTTTTTGAGAAAATATTTTGAATAATGTTTTTGACAAGAATAGTGCAGCAAAATTGAATTTAAGAATAAAGATTGCTAGCGATGTATAGAAGGTAGGAATTTCATATTGTGAAGATTAATCTTTTATTTGAATAAAAGAAAACAGTTCTGTTGAATTATGGAAGTTTTATATGAGAAGCTGTTGAGTTGCAAAATCAGCCAACAATTTTTCTGTTTGATTGATACCAGTCGCGTCGCCAGCGGGGGGGGGAGGGGGGCAATGCCCCCCGATTTTCGTTTTTGCCCGCCCGATTTTTTTCTTGACCCCTCGGTATTTTTTTGGGAGGAAGAAGTTACTGTTTTTGGGCGGAAAAAACGTTAAAATTTGCGATATCGGCCAGAAAAAGCCTTCGGATTTCGGCGAAAACCTTTTTTTTTTTGGAGATTACCTGCTTTTGGTCGAAAATTTTGTGATTTTGGCCAGAAAAAGCCTTTAGATTTCGGCGAAGCCTTTTTTTTTTTGAGATCACCTGCTTTTGGTCGGAAAATTTATGATTTCGGCCGGAAAAATTCGGCGAAAACCTTTGCCCCCCTGATTTTAATTTTGTCCCCCCGATCTCGCGAAGCTGGCGACGCCCCTGGTTGATACACAATCAATCATTCATGCAAAATTATGTAAGACACGGCGTAAAAGATAGCTTTTAACATGACCCAAATTTTGGAGCATTTCGGAAAATCTTCCAAAACATTTACATGGTAAAACACTCCGAAACAACACTGTTTTGCAACAGAATATACTCGTATAGTTGAATTATTTACTGTAGAGAATTTTTTGCGTTTACAAAAACGTAAAAACAACATCACGATACAACAAAGATGTCAGGAGGAACAGAAGAAGAACGACCGCAATGGGACAACAAAGCGCAGTTTCTTTTAACCTGCATTGGGTTTGCCGTCGGATTAGGAAACGTATGGAGGTTCCCATTTCAACTGCAGAGCAATGGAGGAGGTGAGAATGTACTTCTAATTTTGCAGTAGAAAAGTTTTTGGAATCGAAAGAACTATGCAAAGGGCTCAAAACCAAACGTAACAAGATTAGACCATTATTTGAATACATAGGCGTAGCCAGAGGGGGCCCAGGGGGCCCGGCCCCCCCCCAATTGAAATGCTACCAATGATAAAAATGTCACAAAAAAGACTATTGTTTCTTTTGCTTTAGTTTCTTTTAGCATCTTCGCGTACAATAGTAATTAACTACAATATTGAGCCAGGGCGCCCGGGCCCCCTCAATTAAATTTTTGCCAATCAATTCAAATGGGCCTCTAATAACATTTAAGTGGCCCCCAATTTAAATGGGCCCCCAGCATTAATATTGATCCAGGGGGCCCGGGCTCCCTCTATTTTTGCCAACCAATTTAAATAAGCCCTCTACAATAATACTTAAATTGCCCCCAATTCAAATGAGCCCCCAACAATAATATTGATCCAGGGAACCCGGGGACCCTTCAATTCAATTTTACCAAACAATTTAAATGGGCACCCTACAACAATATCTAAGTGGCCTCCAATTTAAATTGGCCTCCAACAATAATATTGATCCAGGGTGCCCGGGCCCCTCAATTCAATTATTGCCTAACAATTTAAATGGGCACCCTACAATAATATTTAAATGGTTCCCAATTTAAATGGGCCCCCAACAATAATATTGATCCAGTGGGCCTGGACTCCTCAATTTAATGTTTGCCAACCAATTTCAACGTACAACCCGAGTGAAATTAAGGGTTTTTATCCTAAAGTTGCTAATTCAGGACCTCATGTAACCTTTTTATGAACGTAATTCAATAACCAGGGACAGATTTACCAGATGGTACTGTGCCAGGGACCCCGCGCTCATATGAGAATTTTTTTGATATTCACCTATATTTGGCAGGAAAATACTGCGAAAATCCCGAAGTGCCATGGATCCAGCTCAGTGGGCAATAACATGGTTATTGTAGATTTAACCATGTATTGTAGATTTTTCAATGACAATTCACCTCCACCTGGCCAGTTTTTATGCAACAAAATACTTAAAAAAAATTAGCTACAGTAAGGAAAATGCTCATTGAACAAATTTTTGAACTGAGAGGGCCTGGGGCCCCTGGCCGTATTATATGTACTTCTATAACTGGTTGTTTTCATGACAAAACAATAATCTCTAAGGAAAATTTTCGAGTGGATTGTTATTCACTGCCAAAATATTGCAGGAGGCAATGTACTTTACTTCCCCCTACATGGACCAAGTCACTTACAAAATTTAACCCCAAAAGGGCAAGATTTTAAACGTGTTTTGGACGTAAATTGCAAGCAAAAGAAGGACTGAACAACTTAATTTTTTCAATTGTATTTCAAATGTCAAAAGTCTAGTACTTTCAAATGAGGCTCTGAATACGTGCGAAATGTGATCCAATGGTTTGAAAACAGCTTTTTGATTTCAAAAAATTACGAAAAATCGACCAGCGGCTGAGGGCTTCGCCCCCACACCCCCATAGCCTCCGGCATCTGGGGATCCGCCCCCAAAACCCCGTCAATAATACGTTTGAATTACAGTACACTTCTTTACTCAACGCATCTCCCAATTTTGACATTTTCACATATTAACTATTGGTTTAAGCCTTCTCCTTGAACGAGTTCCTAGTTACGTTTCAACACCAGGCCACGACTTCTGATCTTCCATTCTACGATATCTTTGCCCCCACAAAAAAGTTCTTTTTCGAAGTTTCTGATGACGTCATTGCACGTGATTTGGGCCCCCCAATCAAAAATCCTGGCTACGCCTATGTTTGAATAGAAGCGTCAAGGTTTAAAAAACTATCAATCAATTTTTCCGAACTTTTTATACTTGCTGGAGTAGTTTTTACACTGTAGTTTCATAGATTTTGCATAATATTGACTTATCTACCATCAATACCATTAAAAATGACTCAATATGAAGTTAAGTTCCGCAACGCTAAGCAAATTTCTCGAAAACATTGGAATTCTATTTAACAGCTGAATAATGAGAAAGTTGATAAAAAGCTTTCGAAGAATACACTTTTTTGTAAGATGAGTTTTCGGAAAACTCGAGACTCATTTCTGCTCCAAATTTAACAACAAATCTTGAACAATGCCAGCCTCAGGAACAAAAGATAATACAAAGAGCAACCGAAAAAGAAGACATTTCAAATCAAAATAGAAACTAAATTTTGTACTGATTCAAACGATAAAATTTGAGTGATTTTCCGGCATTTACTAGCAAATTGCAACAATTCTGAGACTACAGATACTGTGGCACACCGCGCAAGCAACTAAAAATATTTTGGCTCTTATTCAATTTAAAATGCTCGCTTTTTCGCTTTCGTAATTTTACGATGCTGCAAAAACAGCAAAAAAAGCGTTTACTCAAACAGACGGGAAGCATTGGGAATAAAGCAGTTTTACAAACATGGTCGCCATAATTGTCATCTACGTTCTCAAAATTGATGAACAAAAAAAGAACAAATGAGGCTAAAAATTGGGCAAAAAATTAAGAACAGCCAACCTTTACTCAAAATTTAGTGGTTCTTACACAAACAGAAAAGTGTAATTATTTTACTTGGTTCTCTCTCCTTATGCTATTATTTTTTATTGATGATTTTTGAATTGGGCTGTTGTTTATTGGTTTCACTACAGTAATTGTTTACATGTATAATGTCATCATCTAATTTTCATGCTATAAGTAACGCCACTTTCTCCTTTGTTGGTAATTATTGTATTCGTTAAAAGCACAATTAGTTTTCATTAACCGAAGCAATAAAACCTTGATAAAACGTGTCTGAACAGGTTGAGGTATTATTGAATTAAGTTTTGCATTCGGTTCAAAGGTAACTTTTACCAAGGAAAGGCTTAGAATCATGTCGAAACTGCCTGTTTGTTGCTAGGACTCTAATACTACAGTAGATGGTTTTGTAAATATTTGTTATTAGCAAGTGCTGTACATATACATCAGTCAAAACACCTTACAGTACGATGCTATGCGTCACAAATTTAATAATAACATGCCTAAAAAATTTTTACAAAATAACTTTATAATATGATATCAACATAATACTGTATTTTCTTGAAGTGTTTTTCTGAATCATAGTGAGTCCTTATAGTCTGGTGTTTGGGCCTGTATGACTCCTACTATCAATTAATGTTTAGTACAATAAAATCAAAAGCAAACAAAAGCGAAAAATCGGTACAGCAAGACCTCATCTTCAAAGAATCTTGCAAGAGTTTATTCGAATGACTTAATTGATTCTATAGTGGTACATCAGTTGTTTTCGCTGGTGGCACTATAAAAATTTAGCAACTGCTGTGACCAAAATAAAAATTTTAAAACATTAATTCCACACTGCGCAGCTTCTACTGCATGGTAATATAGTGCTTAGCGGGTTTATGTTTTTAGTTACGTAAGAAATCCCAACAGAGTGAACAGACATGACATGGGTAACAGTTCAATCTTATGATGTTAAACTTCATCTTAAGCGTTTAGAATTTTTTCTCGTTCATTGTCAGTTCAAGTAATAATACAAAAATGAAAATATAATTTTTCATCATTAACTACCGGTAACACCGTGAGTGGCACAGTTAGATGTGTTTTATAAAAACAAAGAGCTTGGTGAAACCTATACAGCACTGATTAGATTTATTTTAGGAGCGTTTCTGATTCCCTATTTGATCATGTTGGTTTTCGAAGGCGTCCCTTTACTTTACGTCGAATTAACCGTTGGACAAATGCTACGAAAAGGTAGCATGGGATCGTGGATCAAAATAAGTCCATATATGCAAGGTAGGTTGTTAGTAACCAGTTAGTGACCACCACAAGTTATTTTGCACCAACAGTCGGTTTCGCCTGTATCTAGTTGATAATATTTTGCTAGTTAATAAGAGTTCGTTCTGATTCGTTATCACGCACTTCATCTGGTTTGCCGACTCCAATGCTTACATTACGACGTAGGTTAGAGATATTTCAAAGCTTTTGATTAAATTGTGCTGTACTGCTCAATTCAAAACTTTCGTATTTTTTAGGCTTGGGATTATGCAGTTTATTTGTGTCTCTGCTTGTGGGAATGTATTACAATACAATCATCGCTTGGTGCTTGTGGTATTTGTGCAATTCATTCCAGGTGAGGAAAGTTTTTTTCGGTTTTAACACCAAGTCTTGCAAATACGAATAAATAACGTTATAGTCTTAGCATCTAAAACTACTGTTTGCTACGGTGAAAGTGAATGAAAAAAAGGTGCAATATTGATCAGCAGATATACGAAACAAACCATTTATTTTCTTTTTGTTATTTTTATTTGTTGAATATTTTTGAACATAAGAGTTAAGATAATTCGACCATTTTCGTATGAGCTATTTTTCTTCCAAAATTAATAATGTTATGTATTAAGCTATTGGCTTACAAATTGCTTCGGCTTCTGTCATTCCGCTGACGGCTTGAAGAGAATGTCAACAATTGTCCCATTTACAGCATAAGCTTCTTTGCTTTGAGCTGAAAAGAATGCTTTTCAATTGTTGGGGATTATTTGTCTTCTGATTAAAGAAGTCATTGAAATGAATTCCGCAAATTGTGATTTTTGTATGCTGCACAGTTTTAAACATTGCTAATGCAATTTTGGAAATATCGACCCATACCCAATTGATTATTGATGCGGTTCTAAACTTAAAACGTAACTTCGGAATCTTTTGTAGGAACCTCTCCCGTGGCAGAGCTGTCCGGTGGAGCCAACAAACATGACCGGATTTGTACAAGAATGTGCTCTAAGTTCCACAACTCAATATTACTGGTACCGCGAAACGCTTAACATTTCTCCTAGCATCGAAATATCGGGAAGCCTACAACCTCATCTTGTAGCAACTATGATCCTTGCTTGGTTCATTGTAGCTCTTTGTCTCATCAAAGGGATTGCTTCGTCGGGAAAGGTTAGATTATAAATGAAACGATTGTTTCGTTGTCTGTTTTTAAATTTTTTTATCCTGCTGTATTTATTATATCTGGACTTATGGAAAACCATTTAGAGGAATTACTGTATACATTAATGGGATAGGAATCCTTATAATACAATAAACAGAAAAAAGCGAAAGTCATTCAAAATTCCAATACGACATATTCGAAATGGTAACTTCATTAGGTTTTTATTAATTTCAGTTAAAAAATGCAACATTTCAGTGTATATCTCAGCCTTCTTGGACTGTACAGTATTATTTTGTAAGATTTATGTTATTGGTACAATTGTAAGTTGATGATGCAGTTGATACAATAGCTAACGCAATAAAAACGATTCCAAATTATGTGTGGTTATGAAACTTTTGATAATTTCCTGGCATTTTGTTTTAACTTTTTTGACAATTTTGTCTTTTTAGGTTGTATATTTCACTGCCACTTTCCCCTACGTTGTTCTGGTATGCTTTTTGGTTCGAGGATTAACTTTGCCTGGAGCTAATACAGGGCTCAGCTATTTGTTCAACCCTGACGTAAGAAAGTTTTGATTTTATGTCTTTCAACTCAGAAAAATCTATTTGGTTTTTGCTTCATGTTATCCGACACTTGTCAGTTACACTATTTGCAGTCATGTTTGATTTAGTCATATTGTTTGATTTTGTTTTTACGGTTGATTTTCTGTAGTATAAAACTGGTAATATTGCCTTTTGACCTTTGAAAACCTGTTATTTGTTCGTATCTCATAGGTTAGCTACGGAAGAACAAAGATAGGATTCTATGACCATACTGTTTGTTCTAACAAAATAGAACAATGCTGAACATCTCTCTTAAAAACCCATGATGAAAGTACGCTTCTGTTTAAAAGAATAAAACTATTTTGAAATATCAAATCATTTCTCTTCATTATACAGTACTTCTGTATTTGGTCTTTTTTGCATCAAATGCAGGTTGCAAAATAACGCAATAAATTTTTTATTTGATTTTAGTTTGCTTTTTTTACAGTTTTCGTAGGTGAAAAGATTATTTCAGATCAAAATTTTTTTCAAAATTTGATTAAATCCAACTGGTTTGCAATTTACAGTTGTGAAAGCTAAAGCTAGAAGCCAAAAACTGAAAATAGTTTAATACTCCAGAGGTTCGACACTTGGAGCAGTAGTGATTTTGCACAACTTGCCTCAATTATGGTACTTTTTAATTCCAGGTCAGCGTGTTGTCAGATCCACAAATCTGGTTAACTGCTTCCACTCAAATATTTTTTTCACTCAGCCTGGCTTTTGGAGGGATGATTGCTTTTTCCAGTTATAATCCAAAGGACAGTGACGTGGAAGTGGACACTCTTATAATTTGTGTCGTGAACAGCGCAACCAGTTTGTTGGCCAGTGTCGTCATTTTTGCTGTCCTTGGATTCAAAGCTACTGTAGACTATGAAGACTGTGTAAATGAGTAAGACCCTATTCAAGCACTTTCAAAATTAATTTAATTTGCAGATAACACTTATATTGAAACTGAATGTTTTGAAGTACAGTTACAGTTGAGTTTAATAGTAATTCTGTTTTTCCTTGAAAATGTTGTCATGTTTTAATAATATCTTGTCGGCAAATTTACCTTTGTTTGTCGAATCGGCCAGTTGGTCGAGCGGTAACGCATTCGTCTCTGGAGCGAGAGATCTTGAGGTTCAAATCTTGGGCCGGTCAAATCGTCACAGTGTTGCCAACGGCTCGCCACCGCTGCAATATTTCTTTGAAAAAAGCTGTGTTGGCCGAATGCAATGACACGGAGATGGGCCCCACAAACTCGTTACACGTCTCGGTGAAATACAGAGAGTATAATGAAAGATTTGATTTATAACGCAGTAGCCAAGCTATTATGATTTCATGTAATTTTTCGTTGACGAAATTTTGATGCTGCAGGTTTAAAAAGCATACTTTGTATTATGGTCTATTTTTATTCGCGTATATAACAAACAGCATTAAAAAAACCAACTTTGAGATTATTTTTGAAACAAGAATCGATAAAATGATGTAATATTTTATAGCAATATTCAAGTAGTTCTGGACCAACTAAACATGCCAGAGGGATCGATTACTGTAGAAATATACCCGGAATTCATCAAAAACATGACTGTTCAGAATTTGCTTGATCCCGTCTCCGACCAGTTGCAGAACTGCAGCATCGAAAGAAACTTGGACGAGGTAAAGTTTGGATGAATAATTTTGTACACTCCTAAATAATTGTATTTAAACCGTAACAAAACTGATCTGTGGTTGAGTGAACAGAGCGTCTGCTACTGAAACTGAAGAGCTAGGTTCGATTCCCAGTCGGGTTAAACCAATAACAATAAAAGTTGGAATTTAGAGCTTCCTTCTTGACGTTCAGCAATTAATGGGACAGTGTGAAGCCTCCACCGCGTGCGGTGGACAGGTGGGCAGGTGGCAGCTTGATTCGAATACCGCAAGGTCCCATCGCTTTCTCCTGGCCAAAACAAATTGGTGAATAATATATAATTACAATCACAAAACTTAAACAAAATTAGTGGAAGAATGAAAAAGAGGTTCTTATTTCAATCACACGTTACGGGCACGCTTCGGCAAAATCTCATATTGTACTGGGGTCTGGAGGGTGTTTCTTGTTTGGGCGCTAGCCACTACCTAATGCTTGACCATCTCAAGCACACGCTCATACGTGTACACCATGCTCTCTGATTCTGTCTGAGAACGCAAACGCAAAACACCTTAACTAGGTCATTTTTGGGAAGTCTTTCTTTAGACAGAGGTTACCATGAAGAGTGAGATTAATGGAACCCAAGAGGAAACAAGCTTTAAGTGTTTTTCCCAAGAACACTACAACGTGTCATACGACCAGTTCAGGAATCGAACGGAGAGCAAGTAAACTTTTCGGTGGCTAACCCAACGCTCTTCCGAATTGAGTTCCTCCGCCAATGAATTGCCACTTTGCTGAAAAATGATTACCTAAACTCAGTCAGAAAACTTCTTTCATATCTTGTTCAAAAAAAGAGAAGAATGGTGTTGACTGTTAAAAAGCATTGTTATTTAATGCTCTGCAACACTCGTTATCAATTTAGGGCGCTTCTGGAACCGGTCTTGCTTTCATTGTTTTTGCTGATGCTATTTTGGAGATGCCCGGCTCACCATTTTGGGCCGTTCTCTTCTTCCTGATGTTGCTCACTTTGGGTTTAGATTCAATGTTCGGCAACATTGAAGGAGTCCTAACCCCACTTAATGATATTGGGATTACAAAAAATATCAGAAATGAGTTTGTAGTGGGTGAGTACAAAGTATTCACTAATTACAAAAATTTGTCATACAGGGTGTCTCAAAAGTAAGTATACACTTTCAATTTTGATTTTCTTTTTAAGTCCTCATCATAGGGCATTCATTTTTTTTTAGAACATAGCATGGATAAGCAGTAAAATTTAGGTATCGTTTGCATTTTTCATCAACCCACAGAATGACAAGGAGATTAACCCAAGAACTGAGGTGCGAAATTGCTGATTGACAAGAAGCATATGGATCAGTAAGGCAAACTCAGCGCCTCTTTAACAGGGAATTGAGGTTTTTCCTCCCAGAGCTGAGAAATAATGCTTCGGTTGAAAACTGTTACTTTCAGCAAGATGGAGCTCTTGCACATTACGCCAGGAAGGTCAGAGATTACTTTAGTCGGTTGTTTCCCCGATAGGTGGATCGGGCGCAGATGTCCTCTGGAATAGGCAACTTTTTTCTTTGGGGTTTCCTTTAGCGTAAAGTTTACTCCACATGGCCTCAAAACCTTGAAGAGTTGAAACAAAAAATCAGAGTATCATGTGGACTAGCTACACAAGATTTACTGCAAAGTGTCGGGCAAAAATGCGTCAAAACGTGGTAAAACGTCTCGAAATTGGTGTTTCTCACGTTGAGGTATAATATCCTGTCAATAAGTAAATTCAACAAAATGTTAAGATGGTAATCTGTTTCTAGTAGTTTACAGAATATTTTTGTAAACTTTTGACAAATTTCAATAAGCCATTAGATTGTTATTCAAATTTTAAAGTGTATATTTACTTTTGAGACACCCTGTATTCTCTCGCCAAAATCATAAACATGTAGATTAACGCTTCTGTGAGCACTTAGCAGTATAATCAAATAAGAAACTTGGAGCGTTACGCTATAATATTGTTATTTGAAGTTTGCAGTTTGCACGACAAAAATCGTTAGTCGGCCCATGACGTCAAATTGACGTCATCTATTTTCATAAACGGGTGCTGCTTTTAATGATCTGATGAGGAATAATGAGAAAATTGGATTGATAGCGTTGATCAAGTGTTTGAAAACTCAAAGGTTTTGAAAAATAAAGCAAAAATAAGTGAAGTCAGAACGCAATATGCTTCAAATATACGAGGAGTATTCAAAAGTAATGCACCCAACTTTATTATGCACAAACAAATTTTAGTAGCAACATGTATTATATATCAAAAGAAAGGTACAAGTGTGAGGATTACATTTTTACTTTTCCTCATAGTCACCACCTCTCTCAAGAGCTACCGTCCACCTATGAACGATGGCATGTATACCAGTGTTGTAGAACTCAGCCGGTTGATGTCTAAGCCAATTCAAGACAGCAGTTTTCACTTTACTGTCATTGCCATATCGGTTGCCCCAGAGTCCTTTTTTCATTGGACCAAAGAGGTGGTAGTCTGACGGTGCCAAGTCAGGAGAATATGGCGGATGTGAAATCACAGTCCATCCAAATGAAATGATGGCCTCCATGGTCCTGATTCTTGTGTGAGGACGTGCATTGTCATGCTGGAGGAGCACATTTGCCATGTCCAAGTTGGGCCGAACACGTCAAATCTTTGCTTTGAGCTTTCTAAGAGTCTCAGTTGCATACCTCAGAGTGGATGGTTTCCCCTTTTGGCAAAAAATCCACAAGGATTGCACCTTGAGAATTCCAAAAAACAGTGGCCATAATTTTTCCCAGCAGACTTTTGCACCTTGAACTTTTTGGTCCTTGGTGAATCTGGGTGACGCCATTCCATTGATCTCCTTTTAGATTCAGGTTCAAAATGATGTACCCATATTTCATTTCCAGAAATGATTCTTTCCAGAAAGGTAGGGTCTCCCTGGTGGTGTTCCAGAAGCTAAGTGCAGCAGCGAACTCTTTCAGTCTTGTGGTCCTCCGTCAGCTGTCTGGATACCTAGGGGGCACACACTTTTGAATACCCAAGGGACGCCACGATTGAATGGGCACTGCCTACGCTTACATCAAGCTTGGATGCCAGCTTCTTAACAGTAATGCGCCTATCAGTTCTTATCAACTCTTCAGCATAAGTTTTGTGGTCTGGATTGACAGAGGTTGATGGGCGACCACTACAAGGCTTATGGGCTATACTGGCTTTACCCACCTCTTCATGGTCTTCAGTACTTTTTTTTGAATAGCTGCACTCATCTTTTTACATTACTATAGTCTATGGTATTATCCTTGTAGACATTTTTCAGCCGGTTGTAAATCTTCAGAGAGGTTTCTCCCTCTTCAACAAGGAATTCGATTACAGCTCTTTGCTTCGGACGAGCTTCAAGAAGGGCAGCCATTTCTAAATCTAGTTTAAGCTTCAAAAATTTGAAAATAAAAGAAAAGCATATAACAATCGCAAAAAAATGTGTCCTATCATGTTTGTGCCAAATATAAACAAAATTGGTAAAATCCTGTACGAGCAATGCTTCTAAGTGCAGTACTTTTTAAATGCCCGTCGTATTACAAAACAATATTGTGGCAATAGGGATAGAAGTTGAGCTTTGACATATTAAAGTTTAGACTTTGGGTTCAATTTAACTCTAATTTTGTTGTCGCTAATTTCGCCACAACCATGCTAATGATTTGACGCATCAATATTACTTTTCAATTTTGTTTTTTCACCAAAAATAAACTTTGATTTTTAGCGGGAATAGTAGTGTTTTCTTTCTTTGTGTCCCTCACTTTCCTTCAACAATCTGGAAACTACTGGTTGGATGTGTTTGATACGTTTGCTGGTTCCGTTCCCCTTCTAATCATCGCCTTTTTTGAATTGATTGCTGTTGCTTGGATTTACAGATATAAAAGGTATATTGTATTTCTTTCATTATCAGGTTAGAAATATAACTGCTCAAAATTTTAAGAAAATAATGTACCATTCGTATCCCTTACCCGAACGGAATCGATTTTATTTCTATTCCAACGCTATTACCCTGAAAACATTTTTTCACAAAATCGTTGATAGCTTTTGGGTTATTATGACTCGGCTGACTATACGTACTTAACAGTTTGCATTATAGCGGTAAGCCTACTTTTTTAACGTTCTATTTGCAGGTAATCAACGCACTATAGACCACCAACACGTACAGTTATGATAGGCTTGCCAATTGGCAAATTACTAATGCAAACAGTCAGTGACAATACCAAGTAAGCAACCAAAAACAAACCAAAATAATCTGTTTTCAAACTGATGTTGGATTTCAGGTACAATTCCGAGCTCCGAGAAGTTTTAAAACCTCGGCAGAGCATTTTCAGAACATGCTTGCATTATTTTTGGTGGGCAACTGTTCCAATCATCAGTCCCCTTCTACTTCTTGCTGTTTTCGTTTATTATCTTTACGATAGCGCATCGCAACCTTTGAAATATGAAGCGTGGCAAGCAGATATGGTTAGTATTTTTTAATAGTATCAGCCAAAAATATGTTTTGTGGCGTCAATGAACGTTAAAAAGATGCTGTTCAAACTTAGTTTTATTGGAGAAACAAGAACTACTTGAAGTGATAGACAGGTGCCCCAAACTTTGTAACGCTATATTCTCCTTATCCGCGAAAATATATTTATTCTGTTTGACTCCGTTCCATTGGCAACCCTACGTTTTAAAAATTCGTAGCATCAGAAAAGGATGACTTTGCAAAATTTATTGCACGCGATTGGCTTATTCTGCAAGAAGTTTTGCAAAGTTATCCTTTCTGATATCACGAAATTTCGAAAACGCAGAGTTGCCAAGATGGCACGGAGTCTAACAGATTAAACTATTTTCGAGGATTAGGGGAATAGTGTAACAAGATTTGGGCACCTGTTTATCGCCTCGAGTGGTACTCATTTCTTCAATAAAACCGACCTTGAGCAGTATCTATTTAATACGGTTTAGGAAATCACTATTAAATCAGTCTGAATGTTTCAAGAAGGGGACTTGGAGCAAGGAAAGTGCGCGCTCGTACTGTAAAATCGAGTTTGGCAGCATAAGTAACACTAAATGTTAAAAATTAACTACAGTATAGGCTATCCTAAAATCCTAATTTTTATCCTAACTTTATTGCGAATCCTGATACAGTTTTCTTGACTTGAATATTTTGGCACAAAATTATGCAACTTTAAACAGTTAACTTTCTACTGAGCAACATCAATGGAGATATTTTTGCGACAAGAAAACATGCAGTTTGGAAAGGACTTTTTAGACTCAGTCTGATTTTCACTAGGCGTAAAATTGTGAGCGTACAAGCGTATTTTTAGTTTTGTTTTTGAACAGAAATTTGGTACTCCCGGCGTACCGCCTTTGCAACGTAGAAGCTGCCAGTTGCTTAAAATAAGCGAATAATACGTTCGTACGCTCACAATTTTACGCCCAGTGTAGACAGGGCTAGTCTTTGAGTCAACAAACTTTTCAACCAATTACTATATAAAGGCGTATGATATAACCTTACATCTAATGCTCATCAAAGACCGTCTTATGTTTAGTTTTCCCATTGAGATTTCGACTGTTTTGAAATGTTGATATAGTTATGTCAAATAATGCAGTGAACGTTATTTTTAGGGAGACAATATAGAGTTACTTTATCCTGGCTACGTTATAGCCATCTGTGTTCTGATTACATTGGTTTGCACAATTTGGATTCCAGTCGGGGCTTTGACTCATTTTGCCTTTAAATGGCCCAACACAAGCCGCCTGGTTGGTTCTGATGCGCCACAAGTGACCCAAAGTAAAAACAACATGGATTATCTTCAAAACGATAAAAATTCACCAATTTCTAAAGGAGCAGTCAATGGGGGTTATGACTATGAAGGAGACTATGATGATTTTACGAAGTACAAAAATTATCCAAGCAAAAATGGTATTGGTAAAAACCCGGCTGTTGAAATGTACGAGGCTACTGAGGCACTTTAACAAAGTGCAATTTAATTCTAGACCTGTTCACAAAAAACATTGCAAGTCGACTCACATAAATACATATTTACTTGTAAATTCTATTTATTTATGGTGACTTATTATATCGGATAAAACATTGTAAGTCACGAAAACATTTTGACGTCACTTTGTCGACATCCAAAGCTTCGTGTAAACAGGCCTAAATGACGTGTTTGTGTGTTGAAAAAATTGTAGTTTAGAAGTGCTTTGCAACACACTAATCATAAAAAAAGTATTATAAATTTGGTTCGGCCATATGATAAACTCCAGTTTTGTTGGAGCAAAATCTATAAAACTTCTGCTTTGACCTCAAAGCTTTGAGCTCGGTACCAGATATTCTTGATTACGAGAGTTGCTTTTTTATGGTCTTTGGAAATTTTCTGGCTTTTGAGGTGAGAATGGTTTAAATAACAAACTGTATGGTAAAGACTTGACGAGTCCCGGTAGTACTTTAACGAAGTGTACCCTTATATTTAATATTTAACGCTTTTTTTTCCACACTTATCATGATTTAACATGATATTTTTGACGATTCGACAGCGTCGCCTTTGTGGTGTAATAAGATAATGACCAAGGCTAGTGCATGACAAGGCTTGCTTCTAATTACTGAAAAGAAGTTCTTGTTGTTCCATGTTTATTGTTCATTACCTTTCGTTCAAAGGTCGATCTTCGTTCGAAACTTGACTATAAAACAAAATAATATTTCAGTATTGAAATTATTTGCTTGTAGCATTGATACAATCCTTGCAGGCGGCTTTTACCGATTACGCTTATTTACCAGCGGAAACAAGCGTGATATCTTCATCAAAATAAATGCAAAAAAAAAGCAAAATGCATGCAATCAAATTACATGCGTATTTCCATGCGCTGCTAATACGCGTGATCGGTAAAAGCCGCTTAAGTCTGCATGCCTTGCATGCTGATGCTTAGATCTGCCTAAGATGATATTCCGCAATACTTTTGCAGTATTTTACGTCAATACTATTACTTTCTTTTCGGTACACATCACACTCACACTGTATTAGCTTTGAGTTAAATGGCGTTAATAATATTGCTTGTTGTGTAGATTACATAATTGTGCAGCATTTAGATTATATACTTGAACAGTAATTGATTTGTAGGTAGATTAAATAATTGTATATTGCTCGAGCAGAAATGAATTTTTTTTAATACCGGACTAGTTAATTTTTTTATTATTGCAGTGTCTATTTTTTCTTGAAATAAACATTTTCTCTAAATTGAAAAATCTCAGCCTACAATAGATAGTTTGTCCACAAAAAGCTCAAGAAAGGCTTCTCCAAAGCTTTACTTCGAAAATGGGATAAGGCCGTTTCGAAAAACCTGAACTAACTCGGATAAAATCGCTTAGGACTTTAAATTTGCAGAAGACGGTAAAGTGTGTGGCGGCTTGATCTCGAGCTGCCACTACTAAATCCTGAAAGAAAAGTGGGCTGTGAAAAGAAAGCAATATCTAGATTTACACAGAACCCGTTCCAGGCCCGGCGCCAGGGGGCCATTCCAGGACCGTGTCCCCCAAATCACTGCTTGTGCCTCCCCAAGGGAGGATTATGCCCCAAAGAAAGTAACAGGCTTGGTGCCACTGGAGGCAATTTGAGCCCTTAGACCCCCAAAATACTGATCATCCCCACAGAATTCGTGAGCAAGAACTGTTTTTCCGCAGATTTTGCGATTTTTTTGGGGGTTTTCACCCAACAATTCGTGGAAATTCTTGCATATTTGGCGATGAAGACCTTTTTCTTTGGTCTTCACCCCTGATTTCGCGGAATTTCGCGCATATTTCGTGACAAAGACCTTTGGTTTCTGGTCTGCACGCTCGACTTTGAAGGAAAAAAGTTTTTATGCCCCCCAAAATAATTGTTTATGCCTCCACTAGTCACGCTACTCCGGCGCCTGGCTGACCCGTTCTTCTCCTGGTATTGTCCGTTTTTTCTTCTTAAAAACATACGTTCGTTTTTGTCTGCATTATACTTGTCCATATCCGTACAGTAACTAACCAGATTGTCACATAGCCTACTGCATAAAAATTTTCCAAAAAAATTTTTTATTTTTGAATCGCTCTCATCGTTCATTCTCAAAATTTTAAACAAAATTTTTATCATTGCGTAACCACAGAGACCTACGTCTACCTACGTCTCTGTGGAGTAACGGTACATTTAGTGCAGACTTGGACTTATTAAACTGCCAACGAAATATGGCGCATACTTTTGCATGGAAAAGCAAAATCGTAAAAGAAGAACGGACAAAAGCGGACTAAAAACGTATACGGAGTAAATCCACCTTAATTTAAACTCTTAAAAAGTAAGAAAAATGAAAATGCTCGATTAATGTTACTCATTTTCGTTTTATTTTCTAACTTACACCTTTCCCGTGAAATAGTCGCTCCCGACAAAGAAGGCGAAACCGCAATCACCTTTTTGTTATATGATCACAGCTGATTTCAGAACAAATGCTGCATGAGAACATATAAATTATAAGCTACATTAAATAAGTAAGTGCGGAGTGGTTGTTTTCCTGTGGCATAAGTTTGCAAGAAAAGTTTTCATTGTAGCGAAGCGTGCTAAAAAAGTTCCTTCTCTTTCTTTTTTTAAGTGTTTTTTTTTTTTTTTTTGCCGCGAACCAGTCAAAATAGCGCGATGGCGTTTGGTCAGTGCAGGTTAAAAATTAAAATCAGCACTCCAGCGGTGCCGCACGCCATCAGCGTAAGCATGTTCTCGACTTGAGGATCCTATTTATTGGTCTTCAAAAACACAGAGAGTCTAACGGTGCATAAACTCACAATGCATGGGACTGTGGCTAACATCAACAATATTCAACGTAATACCGGAAGAATCTACAGAAATTTAGTTGCATAAGTGACAGTGTGACATAATGTGCTTGCTAACTACAATTATTACGCGGCAATCAATATTGTTTTTACATGATGAAAATTCTAGAAAAAATATTTTTGTTCAAATTTTTGTAGTCTTTTCGGTACAGAAACATAAATTGAACTTTTGCAGAAGGAAGGCTACGGGGTGCAGTTACGACTTTGTTTGGAAAACTTCCCTTATAAAATTTCACGTTCAATTTTGAATGGGATCCTAAAAGAAATGGACCAACAATTAGTAATAGGACCCAACCCAAATCTGATTGCAGAGCCTTTTGTTTTTCATGAGGACGAGTTAACTGAGACAACTCTACCAGGAAAGTTTGTTACCGTGTTCAGTTTGGTCGATATTTTCTTACTTTTTCTCATTCTTCTCACTATTGCTATCATCAAAGACTTAAAGATCAATCGAGAGGTAAATTAACTGCGGCGATATTGCGGTACGCATTGTATGGTGAATATTACATTCAAATTTAACCTTATTCTAATTAAGGTTTCCTGTGTAATTCGTGGACCCAGGGGTGCATATCTTTGTCGAGCATTGGGGGGATAATTGACCATTTTACCCCAATTTTGCCCTATTTTCAACATTGGGGGGGATGAGCCTCGACCACGATTTTGTTTAGGTGAGCAAATCAAGTGAAGACCAAAAAAAAGGTCTTCACCAAAAAGAGAACACTTTTTTCCCCAAATTCATGTGAAGACCAAAAAAAAGGTCTTCACCAAAACTGGACCACTTTTTTCCCCGAATTCAAGTGGACACCTACGCTCAGATGCACACAGAGTCAAATTATTGGGGGGGATGCAGATGTAGACCATACTCTAACTATTGGGGGGGATACAGTCAAATTATTGGGGGGATATATCTCCCCATCCGTAACCGCAGCGTACTACAGGTTTTCGAAAATATGACAAGGCTTCCGCATAATGATCATCATGGTGTAGTTCCTGCAAAAATTTACTGTAGTTGATACCTTTAATCCCTTTGCTTCAAATTTAAACTACAAAACGCTTTCCCTTCTGGTATTGCGTATGGACAGGTTAGGGTCTTGGCTCTACGTCGACCTCTAGTGTTTTGACAAGTAAATGACAAAACGAAATGGGCAGAATTTTTAAGGAAAAAAGTAGCAGAATTTCTGTGAACCTTTCAGCACTTTGTTTTCAGCGACATCCGATTTTCTTACCTTTTCGACCACCGCGCGGTTTTCGTTTATACGCTGTCTTGTTGGAAACAGGACAGAGTCCGGCTGGTGGGACATCAGCCAAGGTTTTTCTAAGAATTGTTGGCAAACTGACAAAAACTCCGGGGTTTACTTTGATATGCACCAGTAGACAGAGACGATACGGAAGCAAGCACATATTTGGGAGCCAAAACAAAGATATTTTCATTCTGTCTGTGCCTCATTACCTGGGAGGCATTGAATCATTTGAAGTGATGACTGATAGAAGAGGCGACAGTCCCCCTTGGTAAGTATCGACAGATATGAAACTGAAGCTGTGCAGTGGGTGAAGGATTTAAGCATCAAACGATTTTTCGTTTCTGCGTTCAATGCGAAACTATTCTTGGAACTACAGATTAGCTATCGTGAATAATGAAGGAAAAGTATTAGTATCATTCGAAAAGATTGATTCTTTTTTATCCTCCTGCCACGAGAAAGCGGCGGGAGAACTCTGGTGCTATTTTTCGAACGATTCCACATTCCACACTCGTTTGGGAGTTTACCATTTTACGGTTGACTTCTATGCAAATTTACCGCTTATTCGAAGCCACCAAGCTAAGAAAATAATCGTTAAACGCCTTATAAAAGGATGCAACAACGTATTGCGATCATATTATTAGGCAGCCTAATAGAAATTTTAAAGCGACCAAACGTTATAATTCATTACCTTATGTTCTCCAAAGACCAAATGTAACTGTAACTACAATTTCTCCCAATTTTTAATTTAGACAATGTCTTTAAAAGAGAGCAATATTATTCTATTGAAATAGGTTTTTGCGAAGCATTCGAGTGATAAGTTTGAACAACAGAAAATGTTGGAAGAGTGAAGTGAGCGCGTGGTTGAGAGGAGACAAGAAACCGTATTCGATCAAAGCGAACTTGATTGGAGCTCTCAGTACCAAGGAGCATTTTTTGAAAGTTTTCGTGCAAAGTCATTTGTGGCTTGCTCCGTGGTTTAGGTAGTGAAACTGCGCATACATACAATACACCGCACATTATTAAGACCACTAAACTTCGAAAAAACTAATCTACGCAATATTGCTGCGACCCCAACGGAGCAAAATGTCCAGCCGATAAAGAGTAAATTTCGCAGAAAATCTAGTTTTGAAAGCGACACAGCTTGGATAACGAGGTTGGAGAAAGCCTTTGAAGTTTGAATTGTCATAAACGTAAATCTAAATTCTCAACATAATTAGAGTAATTTTTCGTTTTGCTAGAAAAAGAGCACTCTGTAAAGTAGGCCTGGCCCTGCACACGGGTTTAAAAACTATTAACTTCTAATCAAAATCTGAACCTGTTTTTGCGTCGCAGATCTTTGGGGTCGTCATTTATGAGTGCCCACCGGAGTTTGCTGCTGTGGATATCCGTCGGATGCAGCGTTTGGATCAATCACTACTTTCTCTATGATGAAGGACTCTTGGAGAACATTCGAGAAAATAAACTGGTAACAAAACAATACACGGCCAATGACATAGCGAGAGCTGCTTGTCTTTCTTCCATGGGTGGAGTCATATTAGCTATGATACTCTGCCAAATCACTGTATTCCTGACAGGGGGCACGAAATGGGAGCGGTTGGATGACAAAGACGATCTTTGCCACTTGATGAAACCGAGAGTACTGGAGTTTGCGCAAGGGGCAGTGGTTCCACGCTCGACTTTTCAACCGGCTGGTGATTACCTCTCACTTACTGACCTAGCACATTTGACGCAAGATCAAAGGCGAGCAATAAAACATATTACTGAATGCCAGGTCAGTGACTGTAGCTTGAAAAGAATAATAAATGACCCCCAATGTAGCCCACATAAAAACTGCTCGTATAATAAAGGACGGACATCATTTCAAACTCCAATATTCACATCAGCACAGGAATCCCAGCCTTTTCAGAGCAAGCAAGAGGACGTTATTCAGCCTCGCGTCAGTATCTCTTTACATCAAAAGGAAGGATATTTAGACAAAAATCAAACTAACGTAAGTTCTAATTTTGAAAAATTATGCGATTGCGAACCAAACCAAACTAACGTAAGTCCTGATTTTAAAGAAGTATGCGATTGCGAACCTCGACTGGTGCACAGCGATGACGTCAAAAAGTGTCCGCAATATTACGATGAGTCGGAGTGTTGTTTTGATCGTCGAGTTTCAAGTTGTACCAATTTCTGGAAACCGTCTTGTGGAGCTTCCGAAGAGCATAACGAAAATACAAAAAAGTCAAGCAAAAATAGATGCTCTCGCAAATCAAACGGCAAAGAAGTACGAAACAATTCAAGCAGTAAACAAATGAACAAAGATAAAGGTTACGCAAATGCATACAACTCTACATACACAACAGCTCAAACAACACAAAACGACAAAAAAGCAAAGAAGTTACGAAAAAGTAGGAACTCGAAAAAACAAAACCAAGTACCGTTTATATCAGCTCAAGCGTTGCCTACACACCAAACCCAATCACATCACGGAACAGAGAAAACCAGCAAAACAAAAGCCACTGTGTATGCCCAGGGTCCAACTACCAGCGCAACCGAAACAAGCAAAAACAAGAAAAGAGTACCGCAAGGCTGTGACAAAGGACCAAAACCCGACTTGATAAACAAAGAAAACAAAAGCAATAAAATGGGCTCTCAAAGTTTCATTCAGGAATCGAAAAAAGCTAAAAAGCAAAGCAAAACCTCAAAAACCAAGGGCGGCATTCCACAGGTATCAGCTCGAACCGAGTCCATTACATCAGATATTTTCCTGGATGCGCAACAAAAAACATACGAAAACGGAGTTTATTCAGTCGGAGATCACTTTGACTCCATATCCGAACCGGAGTCGGATCAGGAGATAGTAACCAAGTCTGCGCGTACAGACTCAGAAATCAACCTAATCAAACGACCAGCAATTATTTACAATACCGCTCCTCAATGGCACGACAAATATCATGTGTGGACTGAGGCACCCAAAGGCGGTACAGAGCATCATACAAAGCTGAACAGAAGGTATGACTTCGCAATTGGAACTGCCAGTATTTCTGGTTCAAACCAGTTGAGTCAACTAGAACGCGCCATACAGAACTATTTACTTGAGGAACAACATATACCAGAGGGAGAAGTTAATCTGCCAAACACACTACTTGCCTCCTTTCTTGTAAGTTTGTTGGCTCTCGGTGCTCTGGTTTTATCAGGGTATGTTGTCTATCAAAGGTTGTTCATCTCGAATGGCGACTCCCTTATTTTCTTATACTCCTTGGTCTTCAGTCTGTTGCTTCATATTTTTCTGTTTTCGACTGTGGCTGCTGTATTTTGTTCCATGTTGGCTTCCTACCGAAGAAGATACAAGATCTTACTCAGAAGGGAGCAAAATGCACGACGATATTGAGAATTTTGCCTCTTGATATTGAGGATTTTTGCAATTTACGCGATTTAGAAACGGTTGCAGTTTGCATTAAATACTTGACAAACTATCATACATGTTTGATTGTGATGTCGATGATATTTATTATAAAACACGCTTTTTCAAAACACGGCTTAATTAATAACAAACACCTAAGAAGTTATTCGCATTACAAAGCACCTGAAAGAACGTCTACGTTCCGTGTTCTAGTCTTAAGCTTTCGGAGTCACCACGTTGAGATAGACAGTTTGGCCTAGTTAAAACTGATCACACTCCGTATTAACGAGTTACAACTTCACTCCTAAGTTACCATGAAGAAAACTAGCTTGTGGAAGAGAATTCGAGCACTCGATCAAGTAAATTTACAAATCGACCACTCTTTTAAAGAGCTAGTAGGCTACTGGCATCACTGGACCGAAAATAAAATATCATGATTTAAAAAGTGCAAATACTTCCAATATTACATACAGTATAGCATGGTCATTTTAATTTCACACAATTTGAGTTTTAGAATAGTACTCAACTGGTTTTAAAATCACAATTGGTAAATAGCTCAGCCTCAAGATGTTTCCGACCTATGGCCAATTAGCCATCCATCCATCTTCCTTCCGACAGATAAGCAAACCAACAAAAACTTGTTGAAATTTAAACACGCCCACTATTTCGCTTCTTTTAATAATTTTCGTGCAAGTTTTTTCTTGGCTTCTAACATTAATTCCTCTTGCTCTTTCAAATACTCCTCTTCAAGGCGTTCGCGTTCCGTTAAAAATTCATCGTATTCTACGGGGTCCAAATTGCGAACGACGTTAACGCCTATTTTTTCGCATTCGTCAGCCACACGCTGACACATTTCTTGCATCGTTATGCTCCGAATTTTAATGTCTTCTTGTTGGATCTTTATCTTCGCTAATTCATACACATGCTTGTAGGTAATCATACCAGCTCCCGAGCCGTCGGCTGGTCTTTCTCCGTCTTTAATACCAGCTGCTTGTTTTATTAAGAATGGCAGATCAGGCTCTAGAAGCTGAATGGTGTATTTCTTTCCATCTACGTGAATTTTGGTTGGGATTGGAATGCCCGGTTTATAGTCTTTCGTTAAATTATTGAAATCTGCAACAAATTTTGCGATAGGCAAACCCCTCTCGCCAAGCATGGGGCCCAATGGGGGGCCAGCGGAGGCACCACATGAATGGATGATTGTCTCTATGATGTTTGAGTGGAATACCTTCTTTACCTCCTTTGCAGCTTTAGACAATTTGGACATAGTGTTCACACCATTTAAACCTCAATGAACTTTAAACGAGCAAGAAAACCTCTAAACAAAAAGCCGATTAAAATCACAATTCGGTACCCGATCGACAATTTCTTCAACTTGGTTACAAACGCTGGAGAGTCATGTTTTTCAGTAAGTCAGAGTTTGAATTTTTCCTTATTGAGTCAGAAAAGAAAATCAGATTGCTGCTTAAAACGAGACTAAACTTTAAGTCGTAAGATAACCATGTTGCAAAAAGAACACAGAAAAAAAAAAACTCAAGGAAAATTACTGAACAGTAAAAATTATTTAGAGTGTGCGAAACTTCTGTTGAAGAGTCAGAAAAAGTCAAAAACCAGAGTCGGTTAGTATTAAACTAACTCCCCTGCTCTGTCGTGATCAAAACACTCAGAAATGATCAAAGAGCCTAAATAAACCATGTGAAAAAATGGTAAATGGGGTTTCAAATAGCAAGTGCCAATACAGCACGAAATACAATAACGCATTTACTTTACATAAAAAATTTAATAGTTACCAACAGTTAGCCTTGATGCAACATAAGCTCATTTGGCTTGGGAGCTAAACAAGAAAAATGCCTCTTCATGAGAAGAAAAGGGCAAAATGCCTTACTCTATATAAGTGGTAACTGCAAAAAGAATCCTGCAGACTAGTAGAGTATAGAAAATATCTGAGCAAACATTAGTATTTCCTTAAAAATAAAATTCATGCCACTATTAAACTATTAATGGTTGCCATAATCAATATTGGCTATTGTGGCTAAGTGGTGTTTTAAATTGTATGTTTTTGCACAATTCACACTAAAACTACTGAAAAAAAAAAAATATTGAGCAGCATGACAAAGAAGCCACAACATGATAATTGAAATTGTAAGATAAGTTTTGGTGCTTTCAGGTCTTAAAAGCTAACCAGAGTCAGAGTCTTGACAAGAAAGCGTACTTTTGTAAAAACGAGCATTGCGGAAAAAGTACTTTAGAAGTAATCGCTATTTTGGTAGCTCTTTCCAAGATGGCGACGCTGCAGCCTTTAGACCAGAAAACACGAAATCGATGAAATTACTCCAGGTAGTGGCCATGCAAATTTTAAAACATCAAAATTAAATAATATCAATGCTTAATAAAATGAGCAAGAAAATCAAATTTACGGAAAACTTTTACAAGTTTTAGAAGAGAAAAACTGCTTATCCAAAAAAAGCGTATTCATTATTCATGCTCGCACACGCAAAATTGAAAGTGTAGGCTATCTAAATATCCGCTAAATTATTTCATTGTTTGCTGCTGCTTTTTTCGCCAAACAAAACCAATATTGGTTGCAACATTACTGAAGTGAATATTGCTACGTTTTGAAACGTCAATACAGTGTTGCCGAATAAAAAATATCTTTAGGTCACAAATTTAAGACTTAGTAAATACGGTACTACATGTAATACTTCCACTATATTTTGCAAATGGTATTTATTGCTCGCCAATTAAAAACAAATTTTTGTGAAGGGTTTAAAACACTCAGCACTTTAAAATTCGTTTAGACACAACAACATCAAAACAAAAATGAAATTAAGGTGAGATACAAGCTCAAAAAAATCCCATAACACCAACTAAAATTAGATCTATACAATTGACTGTAAATGAAGCTCAAATGCAGCATAGGTTTGAGAAATGCCTGGTGTTCTCAACTACAGTATAATGCAGTATCGATTTTGTACGTGGTGTACCAACAGATTTAGTGTTGCGCTACATAATGCTTTTAACAAAATAATTACATGTATTATTGGTGTTTTTCAAAAAACAAGCAAAAGCAACAAGAAAACAAATACACAACATCACGTATACATTTGTTCCCTCTTAGGGTACTTTAGATCTACTGTAGGCTATATTAACCACAATGGACGTTTAAAAATAAACCAAAAAGATAACGTATTCAATGTTGTAGTTCTAAAAATTAGCTATCAAAACAAGGCAAAGACCTTTGAATCAGAATTCGATTAGTTTTGAAAAATATTACTAAGATAAAAAATGTTTTCGCTCAAGCTAACCAAACCTAACTTGAAATTTAATTTGTTCATTCTTTGTTACTATTTTTCCTTTTTCTTTGTTTGCTGCAGCTTTTATAGCAAGCAGAGAACACAAAATAACAATTAATGAAATCAGGATTTCCTCAAATATTTTGGTAGGTTTGCTGGGGTTAAAAACTTTTTAATCTGCAGAATTAATTCAATCACAAAATTCAGCTAAATCGAATGTAGATTTGCCTCAGTGCAGTGTATGAAAGATAAAAAACTTAAGAATGCACGTTTAGTAGTCTTATAATAGTTCTACTTTCTAGCAAAATTCATAGGTTATCCCTGTCTACAAAGCAACTGTAAAGCAAGCCAAAATGATAACTACTGTAGATAATACAGTTGAGAGCAAAAATATCACTAAACAAACAGCATCAACTCAGCGTATAACAACAAGACAACAAATGATGAAAGTAGATGCTTTTTAAATTGAAAAAAGCAATTATGTTATAATTCTGACAACAACAAAAAAGATACCATAGCAAAAAAAAATTATCAATTTATCCCTTAATACTTAAAACAAAAATCAAGCCAAAGTGACAAGGGTTTTTGGTCACTACTCTTTTTTAAAGATTAAAAGCATATATTAAAAACTCCCCAACACTTACGAGATTTTAAGAGCTTGCTTGAGAAAATTGACTAAAACAACCCAACTTTTGCTAACTTATGTTGATTATCATTTCTTTAAAAATTGAAAATATGTAAAATACCAGAACTATTAAGCTTACAAGAACGCATGATGAATACTACAATTACCACCAGAAGACTAGTAGTATAGTCAACAGGCGCAAACATGCAGGCACTGATAAAAGTACTGGAAATTTGAATATCTTATTTCCATAATTTCTTAATCGACATATTTCGTTCAGTGTCTTTTTGCATGATTTTAGCTACAGCCATTTCAAAGTCCTCTTGAGTTACGTGAACTCTACGTTCTCTCAATGCGTACATTCCTGCTTCAGTGCAAACTCCCTTGACTTCTGCTCCAGAGGCTCCAGGCATTTGCTCCGCAATCTTCCGCAAATTGATACCTCTGGTCAAATTCATTTTGCGAGAGTGAATTTTCAGGATGTCCAAGCGAGCTTCTTCATTTGGAGGTGGAAACTCAATTTTACGATCAATACGGCCAGGTCTCAAAAGAGCTGAATCAAGAATATCAATTCGATTAGTTGCCATGACTACCTTGATATTTTGATGAGCTTCAAACCCATCCAACTGATTTAAAAGTTCCAACATCGTACGTTGGACTTCAGAATCACCACCACTATTGCCACCTTCCAGTCTCGATGATCCAATTGAGTCAATTTCATCCATAAAGATAATAGAAGGAGCATGCTCTCTGGCCATTACAAATAATTCCCGTACCATTCTAGAGCCTTCACCAATGAATTTCTGAACTAATTCAGATCCTGATACTCTAATAAACGTGCAGTCAGTGTGATGTGCAACAGCTCTAGCTAGGAGAGTTTTTCCTGTACCAGGTGGGCCATGAAGAAGAACTCCTTTAGGCTGAGCAATACCCAAAGCTTCAAATAGTTCTGGGTGCTTTACTGGTAATTCAATAACTTCCTTAATTTCTTTTATTTGCTTGTCGAGACCTCCGACCATGTCATAAGTTGAATCTGGAACTTTTTCGACCATCATGAGGGAAACTAAAGGATCAACTTTACTTGGAAGAATCTTATGCAGAACATAGCTGTCACTTCTGAGAGCAACTCTTGAGTTTGCAGTCACATCTTCAATTTTGATGTTTTTATCAATATCCACTACAAATTTTCCTTCTGGATGTACCTTTACTAGTACCTTTTTCTTGTCAATGGGTTTAATAACTTCACCAACATATGATCCTTGTTCCTGGAGCAGCTGGAGTTCTTCTCTAAGCATACGCACTTTTCCGTTCAGCTCATTTCTCTGAGCTTGAAGTCTACGAACGTTTTGAGCTTTGCTGTTCACTACCAATTGAAGATCTTGGATTTTTATCTGGTAGTATTCCTGAATCCCAGGTTCCATAGCAGGTGCGTCAATTTCCATCGTTGAAACAAACGTTGCCAATTTCTTAATGACTTGAGACTCATCCTTTAAAGGTTTTTGCCGTTCAATCTCCGGTGAAATTTCCATAGAAGTCATTTTGCAAATAATTAATTACAAAACACAACGCTAAAATGTTAACAACCTGACAAAAGACAAATTTAACCTTAAGTAGATTAGTAGAGTTCATAAATTATCACTTTCTAAAAACAATACTTTGAAAAATTTGAGAACCTAATTAGTTACGTACGATTTAAGAACTGGAAGATAGAAGAAACATTTATTTTTATTTCTGGTGTTACACAATCATTATCACTAATATCAGTTGTTTGCTTGTTTTTAATGCAAACGTAAATTTGAACTTTCAAGTTGTTGCAATGCTAGACAGAGATCGCAACTGAAGAGTTCCGTCTAAAAAGCTTATTGCAAAAGCTGAAATGAAATCGAATTTACTGAAAGTCATATTTGTTCAGTGGTATAACTATGAATGCTGTCAAGTTTGCTAAAGTAAGAATCAAATCAAATGAATTGGTAACGTTTTGTTGTAAAACTTAAACATAAATTTGGCAATTTCCATATTTATCATATCTTCGAGTTATAAAACACCAAATTTGGAGTACAGTAATGCCGTTGAATCACGTCTAGAACAAAAAAAAAGCCATTATAATTTTGTTCTGTAAAATAGATCATTAATATAAGTAACTTTTACATGCTCTTCCCCAATTAAGCAATGAGTATTGAAGAACTGAATTAAACATTAGGGTGGAGTGAAAAAATTGAAATTTACAAAAATCTTTTGTAATAGTGAAAAAAATATGTTGTGGTGTGATATAATCTTGCACACAAAATTTGATGAAAAAATATTGACATCTTAGGTTGCCACAGTGCACTAGAAATTTTCCACTTTTCACCAGTTAGCTTGTTGCATTCTTTAGTATTAAATGTGGCAAATTTACATATCCTTTATGACATCATCATTGTTGGAGACATACATAATTGTGTTTCAACACCTACAGTTTCTTGCTTTTGTTTATGACATTATTTACAATCTGATTTTTAGAAGTTTCCATCAAAAAGAACTGAATGATATTGTCAGTAGCTAACAGTTCAGCGCAAAGTTATCAATATCAATGCACGAAGGCCGATGGTCAGTTAGTTTTACCACGTAAGCTTATAAATAGATTGCTTTGTTGTTGAAGCTGGATGGCACTGTCTGTTGTTGTCTGAGAGAGAGAGAGTTTATTTTATTTTGAACTAAAACACAAATCAGAATTTACGGAAATAGATAAAACAAAAAACTGTAGGGAATTACAAACCGATTTCTACATTTAGTTCATAGAGGAGTCGCGAAAGACCATGTGGCAAGCGTAGCTTGCCGGTCGCCGAGTCTGCAACTCCTCTACTTCCAAGTCCAAAGTGACAAAATGTATTTCACATATCATTTCAATTTAACCATAGAAAAAAGTAGACTTATTACAAAAATTTCTAACAACAATTAGGCTTGACAATTTTCAAGAATAAATTTCACAACGGTATAAAGTATAATCAAATAATGTAAAACAGCAGTAACGGTAAAGCTAACTTTAGTTTAATCTAGGTAAAACTAACAAACAAAAGACTTATCAGAGTAAAAATTTGGCAGAATTGGAATGCTTTATTTATAACGTTTGTTGTAATAAATGTTCTTTGAGCTGTTTAGACATCAGTCTATAACTGACACTCCCAACCTTATCTTTTAATTCACTTGGGAGGTCATTCCATATTTTTGCACCCGTTATTCGTATTGATTGGTTTGTTTTGACATAAAAAGATCTAGGTACATAATAATCATTGGAACTAGAACTTCGCGTGAAATGCGAGTATACAGAGGCTACCTTAGCAAAATTTTTTGTGAATATATCAGGCAGTTTGTTAGTATTGAGTTTCATCATGAATTTGGCAATTTCTAGTTTAAATACACCTTCAACATTCAGAAATTTAAATTTTTCATACAACGGTTTTAATTTGGTTTTTCTTTTCAATTTACGGGAAAGAATTCTGACAATATGATTTCGCTTTACTTGCAACTTGTGTAAAAGAGTTTTAGTCGTATTTCCCCAACAAATCACGGAGTATTGCAAATAAGAATATACTAAACTATAGTACACCGAAATCAGAACGGTTTGTGTAACGTATTTGCGCAAGTTATATAAAGCACCAGTTGCTGCTGATAGTTTAGATTCGATGTAGTCAATATGTTTATGCCATTTAAGCTTATCATCCAGATATACACCTAAGTATTTTATGCAATCAGTTTGGTTAATTTTGGAACTTTGAATATTTATCTCAAGTTTTTGCTTAGACTTCCCAAAATACAAAAACTTAGTTTTGCTAATGTTCAGTGATAATTGGTTTGCTATCAGCCACGAATTTATTTTTGGAATTTCTATATTTAGATTAGATTGTAAGGTGCTTATGTTTTTGTGAGCCAGAGTTAACACGCTATCATCAGCATACAGAGTAACATTGAAATTTGAACAATCAACAATATCATTGATGTAAATAAGGAATAAGATCGGTCCTAGCACACTACCCTGTGGTACGCCAATATTAATGTTTTCTAGCATAGAAGAAACACCATTAACATGTACATATTGCTTACGATTAGTTAAATAATCTCGAATAACTTCGTTTGCTAAACCTCTTATTCCATACTGTTCTAATTTAGAAAGAAGAATTTCGTGATTTACGGTGTCGAATGCTTTCGCTAAATCCATAAAAATAGCACATACATTATTGCTTTGGTCTGTTTCGTTTCTGATATACTCACAAAACTGGGTAACCGCAAGAGTAGTTGAATAATTTTCTCTAAATCCAAATTGGGTTGCGGTAAATACGTTATACTTATTCCAAAACTTCAATAGGCGTTTTTTTATAATTGTTTCAAAAATCTTATTAAACGAAGTCAGTACTGATATTGGTCGATAGTTTTGCAAGTCAAATTTGGAGCCTCCTTTGTGAAGTGGCGTAACACGAGCGATTTTGAGTTCGTCAAAATAACATCCATTTTTTAAACAATAGTTTATCAACTTCAAAAGATAAGGGCTTAGTACATATTTAGCTGCTTTTATTAATTTAGTTGGAATGTCATCAATGCCCGGAGATTTATGTGGATTTAAAGTACTAATAATATCCGTCACCTCGTACACGTCAGTAGGCTTCAGATACAATGAATTTAATACACGTTTGCCAAAAAAATGTTTGGGTTGAGTATTAGCACATCTTGTATTTATATAGTTTGCCATTTTATGTCCAATTTTGCAAAAATGTTGATTTAATGCGTTACAAATTTTTGAAACTGCTTTTAAAAGAAATTTAAAACTTTCTAAAACCTATAAAAAGCATGTTATTATGGGCGATTTCAACATAGATTACAACTGTTATGACACCAATGCGATTGTCAAAAATTATGCAGATGAAATTACTTGTTTAGGATGCGAACAAATGATTGTCTTGCCTACCAGAATTTCACCTAATCGACAATCAATCTTAGATCATATTTATATTGAAAACTCTATGCTTAACGAAATTATAAGTGTTGGAGTAATCAAATTCGACATTTCTGACCATCATCCTGCTATCATAACATTAAAAACTAAAACTCAGCGAAAAGATATTGCTAGACCTCTGGTGAGAAAAATTCAAACAAATAAAATCGAAAAATTTTTAGAAGAACTAGAAAAATTTTTAGAAAAAATTTTAGAAGTAGTACTGTATTAGATCAGCGTTCTTCACTGTGAGATCAGAAATAGGTGATCCAAAGACCAGTTGACAGTGGTAGCCCAAAGTTTTTGTTTCTGCAAGGGTCCTGTCAAACGGAAATTTTCAGATGGCCACATCGCACGTTAAGTTTTACACGCGAGACATGTGTATTATTATATCGATTGGCATACTTTGTGAAAATCATTTTGCACATTTAAGCACTTATACTCAGGTTAAATAACTGCGACATGCTCGCCAATCGAAATCATAGCACAGTACCAAAAATTTGCCAGAAAAGGTGGTTCTACGAACTGGTGTGGGAGGACAAATCACCAATCACATCAATAAATTTTCAAATTTTACACACAAAAAGTGCTTTTCAGCTTATAGTTGCTCTAAAATATCCAACACAAATGAGAAAGATAGGAAACACGCATCAATGGTTCTTAATTGCGCTACCTGTCAAAACGTTTATTCAAGATATCTGCAATCAATGAAATAAAAGCACACAAGATCAATATTCATTTAAACGCAATATTGAGTTTTTGTTTCAAAGTTTGGCATACTCTGACGCAAACTGATTCGTGTGCCCATACCACTGTTTCTGTCCGCTAACTGCCCCTAGTGCATCGCTCACTAACTTTACACATCGTTCAACAGCTTGGGTATGACAAGGGTAGTTTTCTAATTCAATGGCAGGTGTGTTGTTATATTTGATGTATTTTATCAATTCTTTATCGGAAATACGCTTGTCCGAGGGGGTTCTGTAATAGTTTCTGCAGACCAATCACTCCATTTCGTGTAATCTGCGGACGCAAATTTTAAGATTGGTAGTCTGAATTGTCGCAGAGATCTTGTTGTTGAAGTATGGCGTGCTTTTAAAATCCTTCGCAGCTCAAGCTCTTGGACATGCTCTGTGTCATCAGGGATCATAGCGACAAGGATATTCTCTGCATGGGCAAATACGGAATATCTTTGTATAACTGGATCGATAATTTCTTTCGGATCTATTAATAAATACCTTACCCAAAGTTTTTCGATCTTATTAGTCACATTTTCAGCAATTTCAGTGAAAGATTTATTATAATTTTTTTAGGCACAAGCTAAGCATCTTTTAATCTTATTATAATACTTCATTATATTTAAATACGTGGCAAGCATATTGTTTGGTAATTGTTTAGGAGCATCAAATATTGGACATACCGATTTCTGTTTCGTTGCATTAGCCATTTTATTATAATATTCCTTAAATTTAGTTACTGGCTCGTACCGGTACCAAAAATGTGGAAATTAATATCATTGAATTAGACATTTGCTTCTACTATGTCGGTAGGCCTACTGCATAGCATCGGCAATTATGAACTGCATCTGTGAAACAATACTTATATTTTGGAATTTGTCAACAAATTTTATATTTTGAAACTTGTCAAGCATTTTTTCAACATTATCTAGGCTCCCGTCTGAAAGTGGTATAAACTGAAAATTTCCGTCTGACAGGACCTTTGCAGAAACAAAAACTTTGGGCTACCACTGTCAACTGGTCTATGGATCACCTATCTCTGATCTCATAGTGAAGAACGCTGATCTAAAACTACTTTAGATGACAATGGACAGTGACATCCAGCTTTAACAACAAAGCAATCTATTTATAGGCCTACCTACTTGGTAAAACTAACAGACCCATTGATGCACAGAGCTGGACAGCGCTGTCTAACTCTGTGCATCAATGACTTGAGCTGCTTGTGACTGCAGGGTTGGTGGTTGATCTGGCCACTTAACCGCCAGTGGAAGTTGTTCTGACTTCCCAAGAGTCGACCACGAAGGACGTCAAGTTTGTACTAACGGACCATCGGCCTTTGTGCATTGATATTGATAACTTTGCGCTGAACTGTTAGCTACTGACAATATCATTCAGTTCTTTTTGATGGAAACTTCTAAAAATCAGATTGTAAATAACGTCATAAACAAAAGCAAGAAACTGTAGGTGTTGAAACACAATTATGTATGTCTCCAACAATGATGATGTCATAAAGGATATGTAAATTTGCCACATTTAATACTAAAGAATGCAACAAGCTAACTGGTAAAAAGCGGAAAATTTCAAGTGCATTGTGGCAACCTAAGATGTCAATATTTTTTCATCAAATTTTGTGTGCAAGATTATATCATACCACTACATATTTTTTTCACTATTACAAAAGATTTTTGTAAATTTCAATTTTTTCACTCCACCCTATTAAACATGCCAAAGTAAACTACTTTTAGAGTAGCTTTTGGAACAAAATAACGCAATTAGTAAATCATGCCACAAACTTTGAAAGTCTTTTTGCATGGTAGTCTATATTAGTTTTTCAGGATAAATCACTACTCAAATAAACTCTCTAGATATTTTACACTGTTAGTTCTGTCGATAACTTCTGATTTATGGAAATTCGAAAATCTGAGTTTTGATTCGAGGTGTTACTAATCACCACGAAGGTACTTTTTTTGCAGTTAATTTATTTTCACTATCCAATTCTCGATATTTTCTATCTCCCGTGAGACTTGGACTTGAAGAGTCTTAACCTTGCTGTGCGATAAATGTAGATTTGTATCATTAGTAAATAAAGTGGCTTCAAAGTGTGATGCTTCTGGTAAATCATTAACATAAAGTGTCCCAAAATTGAACCCTGAGGAACTCCAAATTTAACACTGTGCAACTTAGAAATGCTGTTGTCAACTTTCATGCAGTTTTTGCGATCTTTTAGATATGAATTCAAAAGTTTCCATACAGTGCCACAAAAGCCATAATGTTCCAGCTTTTTGAGTAAGATGTCATGACTAACCGAGTTGAATGCTTTTTTTAGATCGAGAAAAATTGAGCATGTAGTTTTTCTGTTATTTAAATTATCCAGTAATTTATCACATAAAGTTGTAATGGCTAATTCAGTCGAACTGTTTGTTTCAAAACCATATTGCACAGCAGTTAAAACATCATTTTTTTCTCAGAAAGTTTCTCATTCCAATTCCTATTATCTTTTCAAAAAGTTTAGAAAAAATTGGTAAAAGTGAAATGGGTCAAAAGTCACCAAATGTTAGTGGAGATGAAACTTTAGGAATAGGTATTACATAATATATTATGTTATTTTATAATCATTCGGAAAAGTTTCTTGTTCTACACATTTGTTAAATATTCTTGTGAGAAATGGAGTAAGAACACATGCAGCAGTTTTGATGAATTTTGCTGGAATGTGATCAAATCCAGGCGCTGTATGTGCTTTGACATTGTTTAAGGATGTTCTAACTTTATCTTCAGAAATTTCATGCATTACAAAACTTTGCACACAATGTTTACTGTGAATGTTTAGTTGACAAGACAATGTTTGATTATTTTTGCAGATCATGCTGGCACCAATATAAGCAAAAAACTCGCATAGTTTGTTGAGAAAAGATTTGAAGCTTGTGTTGCAGTTCTGACCATCAATTGTAATAGTAGAGAGCAATTTAGACTTTCTTGAAGATTGTTGATAGTTAATTATTTCTTTTATAATTTTCCATGTTTTAGACGAATCTTGATGATTCTCTTTGATTTCTTTTTCATAATACATGCGTTTTGCTGAATTCTTGATATGTGTAAGTTTACAAGATATTTTTTGTAGTTCATTTTATTTTCTGGATTGTTGTTTTTAACATAATTTCTAAATAGTTTGTTCTTGGTCTTAATAGAGGTGAGGAGCTCTTTTGTAATCCACGGTTTAGACTTTAATTTCATTTCTTTCCTGGTCATATCATGCAACGGGGCATGTATATCTAATAATGCGATAAAAGTGTCGTTTAAGCATTTTACATCATCATCAACCCTGGATGTTTTGGAATCAAACATATTTGTTGATAATTGGGAATTTAGAACAAATAAAAAGTTTTCCAGATTGAAAATTTTCGTGCATCTAATTAATTTTTTGTCTGTTTTAGATAAGAGTTTACTCCTTTCCAGTATAAAAAAAGGTTGGAAAATGGTTCGAAATATCATAAATGCACACTCCACTTTTGGTTTTCGGTTCATTTATATTCGTGTAGATATGATCTAGTGTAAAAGGTTTGCATGCACCAGTGTCTGAAAATCTAGTGGGGATATCAATCAGAGAAAGGCATCCAACGGAGTTCAAGGAATTAGTATAATCCCTGATTATTTTGCTTTGTCTGAAAACTTAACATTCATATCACCACAAACTATATACAAAATTTTTTCATTTTCCACGGACAGCAGAGTATCACATAGCTTATTTTGAAATGATTGTGTATTTTTGTTGGGTGCCTATAAACAACAGGGCAAACAAATGATTTGTTTGGCTGATTGGTTTCAATTTCGATCCATAGATCCTCACAGTTTGAAATGTTGAGAGAAAGTTCTTTGCATATTCTGAATTTAAACAACTCCTTAATGTAACTACCAACACCACCAGCATGTGAAGGAGAGTCATTACGCAAAAAGCAATAATTTGCTATACTAATATTACTTGTACTGTTTTCATTTAGTTTAGTTTCCGAAATAGCCACTAAATCAGGTAAACGTTCAAAATCATGTAAAAACTTGTCAATTTCATCTTTATTTTTAGATAAGCTTCTAAAGTTGAAATGTAGGAGGAAAAAATCATTGGGACTAGCATGTAACAACTTGTTGGCTAATTTTTGGGGAAGGTGATACTCATCATATCTGCTCCCTAAGTCTGCCCATTTGTTGTTCATAAGCAATTCAAATTCAATATTACTTGTGGCAAAGAAAGGCAATTCGACAGCACATTAACAATTACAGATACCAACCTCAATAACACTGTTGTACAGTGACTTTTTACAATTAACACATTTGAACATTTGCACAATAAAAGCTACTCCGATAAACTTACTACGAATTTAAATAAATTAGGCTACATGAGAAGTAATTCAATGCATCTTTTGGTTTATGTCAGGGTCAGAGTAGCCAATCTCAGATGAGTCAGAAAGCAAATTTATGTTAATTATTCTGCTTTCTGAATCTTTTCTGAGACAGATCCGACCCTGGGAAGTCCAAATGAATTTAAAATTCAATAGTTTTTTAGCCTTTACTGCTTCGCTTAGTAGCATTTTTTGGTAGGGCGTCAAATTTTCTCTTATTTGGGTAGAAGTGAGACTGGAATTAATTTTTTCAGACTGAATTTTGTTAAGCAATTTGTATTTTCCATAAAGTTAGTTTCTTTTGTCTCGATTGGAAAAGCAAACAATTATTGCGGGATGTTGTGCATTGGGAACTTTTCCAGATCTAGGCGTACCAGTATATGATTTCCTCATGGTGGATTTCTGGGTTCACGGTGACGATACACAGTTACAAGTTGAAATATGTATATCATCAAGTTCAACATTTAGAGATATAGCTAAGTCCTTAACAATTTGGCTGGTATTTTCATTTCTCGGTAACAGGAGTTCCATGAATTTCTAAATTCTCTCTTCGGCCATGTTGTTCCAGCTAGTCTAATTGAAGCTCTGCTTCTATTTGCCTGTTGCTGATTTCATTGACTGACAATTTTATACTTATCAGCTACCGGCATAAAAGTAACGCTGCCTAGAATATGATCTGTTCCATCTGATAATGTATTGCAATCCTTTTGCAGTAGAGTTAAGGAATTTTTTAAAAATTCTATCGCTTGAGTGACTACCGATACCTCACCCTTCCATTCATCTGATTTTGTTAAACCTGGCCAGTTATGATGATCATTGCTACTCTTGGCACAACGTTTTTCCAAAAATTCTTTGCTCTTTGTGGTAGGGTTACTTCAACTCAAGTAATTCTGGACGAAATTCCGCTAATTTCGCTCTGTCTGTTCTGTACTAAAATCATTTCCAAAACTGTTGTTTTTAATTGTGCATTTCAATATTGGACTTAAGTATTTTCACACCGCTTCAAAAAAAATATTTAAGAAATGGATACAAAAATCGATCAGAACGGACATGTTCGAAATTACCCTTGAAAAGGTAATTCCGAACATATACGTATTTAAGGCAAAAGTACAAAATTGATACTTTTTGATAACAGATTTACAAACATTTTAAACTAGAATAATATGTCTAAGAAGCATAATTGGGTAGGCCTACTTTTTTGGAAATTTTAAAACACTTCGGCGGATATTTATGCCAACCTAGCAACAATTTTGTCACTGCGCCATGTTGATTAAAATGGATAAGCCTAAGCTGTGTTGATTAAAATTTTCATTTTAATGCCTTTCCCGTGGTTAAATCGCTAATAAAGATCATTCCTTTGCAAATGGGCTTGAATTGGCAGCCGTCCTAAATTAACAACCACTCCAAAATTATTGTCGAGCTTGGGTTGTGGTTAGTTTTGCGCCACGCTGTAGCCAAATTTTTTATTTTATCTGTGATTTTCTGCTGCAGATCGCAGATTTATCGAGTGCAGCTTGTAACTTTTTAATGCATTAGCCTTTAAGTAAATGAAACTATGTAAGTTTTTCATTATTTACCCCTAAATTATCCCCTAAAGTTATTCTTCTTTTACAATCATTTTTCTTCCTAAACCCATTCTTTTACGGATTTTTTGAAGTGAGATTCGGACATGGAGTAGAAATGGATTAAACTTTTTTTTCATAAAAAATTGGAATTATAAAAAAATAAACTTAATCAGAATCTGGTTTGTGAAGAATACAGGTTTTGAGAGCATGTTTGGTTACAATATAGGGCAAATTAATATCTAACCTAATTTATAAGCGAAAGTTTTAAGTAGAGAACAGCTACACAGAATCGTTTTATTGCTCCTAAAATGACCAGGCAATTCTTTAATTCCCGAAATAATAGCCTAATCTACAATGACATACCGGTAGGTAATACGGTTACCAGTGATCTCGTCACATGGTGATTTCGCCACAAAGTGAGGGTTAGGGCAAGACAGCTCTGGGGATAGTAGAATAGTTTAATGACTGCTTTTCTTAGTCAATTCCTAAATTTCAATACAATGGTAGTATAATACGGTTAGCAGATAGGCCTATTCTGTCTTTTCTTGTGCTCAAAATGCCGTCTGTTACGTAATCATTTGTGACGAAATCACTGTGACGAAATCACTTTGTGACGAAATCACTGGCAACCGGTAATACAAAAACACAATACTTGCAATTTTAGCTTCATGTCCGAAATTAGTCTAGGCTGTCCGGAATTTTCCTTGTCCGAAATTACCCGAAGTAACCCTAACTACATTGCTAATATCATCTAGAATTTGCTTTCTGATTCTCTCTTCAAGTCTTTTTAACACTTTTTCTGAGATTATAACACTGTTTAGTGTTTCGTTTCGGCATTTCGGGTTTGTGACGTACCGGTAATAAAAATTAAATGGCTTCCAACTGTACTGAACTAAATTTGCTGACTCTGAGCTGAGACTGTTTCAATTTTTTTCATTTTAATTCTCGATTTCAGAAAACTGCTCTCTTCCAAAATTGAATTGAATTGAATTCAAAACTTTACCAGTGCTGAACCATCCAAAAAATATTTTTGACCAGAATTCAGCGGTTATAGTCCACTTTCCAACTAAAAAAAACAACTTCATACACCAGTTTGAGAACAAAAAAATACCGTACGTACCAGTACGTCTGCTTCCCATGGGCAACGAGCGCTGGGCTTGAATCTGTGAAACTGAATGAAAGCCTTTTAAAAACTCTCACTTAAATCTTAACCCTGAAAGACCAAGGCCACAGTATCCGGTATAGGCCTACTAAGCTATACTTTACACTTTTGTTACCAGTACTAGTATCGTTATTAGGCCTATACTGCGCCTTGCCTAGCCTAAGTCACTTTGGCTAAGTGCCGTAACTCTATTCAGAACAATTTTTTCTTTGTGCGGTAAATGCGGAGTGATTACGGAGTGGAATATCGCCCTTTTCATTCTAGCGATTGGACGCTTTGAATAAACTAGATGGGAGTTTGCCAGCAAACCCAGTGAACGACCGACGCACAGCTAATGCTGTGACGCTCAAAAGTACTTTTTGTCTACCGTAAAATCAGCAATTATTCAAAAATATCTGATTATGGAACCTCCAGAAAAGTTGAGTCAAAAGATTTGTCAGTTAAATATCTCCTGAAATCATAAAACACTGTCACCCTAGCTTGAGCCGTTCAAAAATTGATTTTTGGGGGTCCATTTGGGGGATCCCCAGGGGGGTGGCACCCCCAAACTATGTCAAAATATTTGTCTGTTGAATATCTGCTAATATCATAAAACACTGGCACTCTAAGTTGAGCCGTTCAAAAAATTGATTTTTGGGGGGTCCATTTGGGGGGTCCTCGGGGGGGGGTGGCACCCCCAAACTATGTCAAAATATTTGTCTGTTAAATATCTACTGATATCATAAAATACTAGCTGGCACTCTAAGTTGAGCCGTTCAAACAATTGATTTTTGGGGCCCCATTTTGGGGGGTTCCCGAGGGAGTGGTACCCCAAACATGTTAAAAATATTTATCTCTTAAATATCTACTGATATCAAAAAAAACTGGCGCCCTAGGTTAAATCGTTAAAAAAATTTATTTTTGGGGGGTCCCCGAAGGGGTGGTACCCCCAAATTATGTTAAAATATTTGTCTCTTAAATATCTACTGATAACAGAAAAAACTGGCACCCTAGCTTGAGCCGTTCAAAAAATTGATTTTTTGGGGCCCCATTTTGGGGGGGTTCCCGGGGGAGTTGCCCCAAAAAAATTTCAGGAGACACAATTGCGTATGTACCTCAACAACTTCACACAAAAATTAGATTTCTATGTTTTGTGGTTTAGGAGAACTCGAGCGTACAAGATTTAGGAAGAAAAAAAAGGAAAAAAAAGGAAAAAAAAGGAAAAAAAAAGGAAAAAAAAAGGAAAAAAAAAGGAAAAAAATAAGAAAAAAACCTCATCGCGGCCGAAAGTGGGTTGGTAGGGATGAAAGGATATCTTAAGACATATAACCATGAGAAATATTTTTTGCCGTACTTAAGCCGTTTTTGACTTAGACCGCTTTTTACGCCAAACTTTCGGGGCGGTTTTCGGGTCATAAACCCGAAGTCACGTGACCGATTGCCTCGAAATTTGGTACAAACATAAAACTCATTAATCTCAAACTGCTGTCAAAATTTCATGTAGTTAGACCAAACGGTTCTCGAGTTATAAGCAAAAGTCTGAAATCTCGCACTCGTTAGTTAGAAAATGGCCGAGTAAAAACAAAGGAGCACGCGACGCGAGCGTCGGTCGTTCCAATTAGCATTCAAGATTCAACTGACAATTAAAAAGCAGAAAGGGTATAAATAAATCAATTCGACATTCGGGAAGGTTAAGTACAATACTAATAACTCATAAGGAGATTAAGTGCAGACTGTTTATATTGACTTATTTGACCGAAATCGCGAAATGAAGAGTTAATACTTTTAACCATAGGTGGGTACAAGCCCCTTAATCGTTAATCCGTTTATAACGAAGCTAACTTTTTCATTAACTCGTTAATCCATTAAAAAGTTTTTTCATGTTAACGGACTAAATTAACTTCCGTTAAGTGCTGTTAACGGACTAAAGTAACTTCCGTTAAGTTCTGTCAACTCCCGTTAAGGTATTTATCAGTAATATCTTGCACCATTCATTCATGGTACCGATACAAACCAGCTTGCACTGGTAGCACTTGTTGCGTATTAAAACGAGTTTTATAGAAGAAAGCGAAAAAAGGAGCTCTTTTTTGTGGCTAATATAATAAGCTGCAGCCTCATAGGTCTGTTAATTATCGCTGTTCACAATTTCCAAAGATTTTTCGATTTCAGCTTTGTTAGTGCATTTGAACTTATTTCTATCTTGAAATTAGATTAGACTGTAAAATGTAACTTCCAAAACACAAAAAGACCACCACAGCAATAAATATTTCCTTGCAATCAGCTCAACAGCGTCAATACGTGTTCTAAAAGCGAGTGAATGAAACGAAATGTAAATTACACGCAAAATGTTAACGGATTAACGGACTTTATTAACTTCCGTTAATTAAAGCTGAAAATAACGGATTAACGTTAACAGAGGTATAAAGTTTGTTAACGGACCAGTGGTTAACGAAGCTAACGTTTTGCATTAACTTGCTCACCTATGCTATTAACGTATGGTAATTGAATTGCATTGAACTTTGTCATAAGTAGACTGAAAATTGTATGTCATCTCTTTTTTCTTAACGGTTCATTTGTTTTAATGCCAATTCATCCAATCATCGTGACTCTTTTCTTCACGGTTCACTCGTTCTACGAATATGTCCAAAATGGCGCAATCAAATTAGTCCACTATGCGACATGTCGCAGTTCCTGCTTCATCCAGTGGCGATGTGGAAAACTAGCATGGAAGTAGTTCCCAAACAAAGCTGAGCAGAGGAAACCTCGAAGTCAGATTTGGGAGAAGAGCGTATGCCCAGAAGGACAAACCCCAAATTGGAAAACCAATCGCGAGGGTTTTCTTGAGCTTTGAGAGCGGCCTTCAAAGTTCGATGCTGGCGTTCCAAAAACCCATTGCTCTCAGGATGGAAGGCTGTGGTGTGGACTAGTTTGCAGCCTAGAAACTTGCACAGCTCTTCCCAAAGGTGACTGGTGAACTGGACTCCTCTATCACAAGTCATGATTTGTGGACAACCAAAGCGGGCCACCCAGTTGAGGACAAAAGCGTCGGCACACGCTTTGGCAGTTATTTCGCGGAGAGGGATGCATTCGAGGTGCCTCGTAAACCGGTCTATAATGGTGAGTAGGTAAGCGTGGCCACAGCTTTCTGGAAGGGGACCCACCAAGTCACAGTGTATTGCTGAAAATCGCGAGTCTGGTTGTAGAAACGATTGCAGTGGGGCAGAGTTGTGACGGTGGATCTTGGACTGTTGACAAGGGACACAGGCTCTAGTAAATTCAGCTATGTCCTTTTGCATCCCTTCCCAGACGAATCGTTCGCTGATCAGTTGTCTCGAAGCTTATTCCCCGGTGCGAAAGAGAGTGTACAGCGTCGAAAACATGTTTCCTAAGGTTGTATGGCACAATGACTCTGGGGATGGACAGAGAAGTGTCAAGTAGCAAAGGAGAGTCGGAGTCTGGTACAGTGTGTTCTTTGAGGCGTAGCGATGTTGTGTTAGAGCGGCGAAGCTCAAGCACTTTTGGGTCCTGAAGTTGCTCCCGGGCCAGAAGTTCCAGATCTATCCCTTGATATCCTTTGAAAAGGGCGTTCACCTCTGTAGGGCGACTAAGAAGGTCGGCGACAACATTATCTGTGCCTTTTACATGCTGAATGTCCGTAGTGAACTCCGAAATGAATTGAAGCTGGCGAAGGCGTCGTCCTGGTGCATCCTTAAGAGGAGAGGAAATGGCGTGAGTGAGTGGAGCATGGTCTGTGTAAATAGTGAAAGGGCGGCCTTCCAGAAAGTAGCGAAAGTGCTTGAGAGAAAGGTACATGGCCAGTAGTTCTCGATCGAATGTGGAATGGTTTCTTTGGGCACGGGATAGAGACTTGGAGAAAAATCCCAATGGTTGTTGATGACCATCGATTTCCTGTTGCAATGTAGCCCCTACAGCTACATCGGATGCGTCTGTCATAAGGGAAATCCTCGCTCCAGAGATGGGAAAGGCAAGGCTGGCAGCTTGTGCAAGGGATGACTTCGCAGCGTGGAAGGCCACATCAGCGGTCGTGCTCCATTGTACGGGCTTTTTGGTCCCTTTTCGCGGGGTTAAAAGCGAATCCAGTGGCTGCAAAATCCCACCTGCGTTGGGTATGAAAGAGCGATAGAAGTTGATGGCCCCAAGAAATTTGCGAAGGTCCTTCACTGTCCTAGGTTTGGGAAAGTCGCGAATGGCGGAAACTTTGGTCTCCAACGGGCGTACGCCTTGGGAGTCAACCCTGTGTCCCAAAAAATCCACCTCTGTCATAGCAAAAACGCATTTGTCCTTGTTCAATATGAGGCCGAAATGCTCTAAGCGGTTGAAAACCTCTGAAAGATGTTTCCAATGATCTTCCTCGGACTCAGAAAAGATCATGATATCATCGATGTAGACGAAGCAATTGGGCACCCCCCTTAGCACTTCATGCATAAATCGGCAAAAGGTGTTACCAGCTGACTTAAGACCCATAGCTAAACGTTTGAAAGCGTAATTTCCAAGAGGAGTGATCATAGCGGTCTTGTGAACGTCTTCGGGAGCAATTCGAATCTGATGATATGACTTGTAGAGGTCCAGAGTAGTAAAGACAGTTGATCCAGCCAACATCCCAATGAAATCTGTCAAAAGAGGAATTGAGTATTTGTCGGTGATCGTCTGCTCGTTCAACAAACGAAAATCACCGGTGATGCGAAATTCTCCGGGATTCTTCTTTGGTACCAAGTGTACTGGGGATGCATATGGAGACTCAGTTGGTTCAATTACTCCCAGATCGAGCAACTTTTGGAGCTCTGATTTTAAAACGTCAAGTTTCTCAGGGCTCAAGCGGCGAACTTTGGAGCAAACAGGTGGTCCTACTGTCCGAATGTGATGAAGTGTTTGGTGTCTGGTGGGGCGATGAAAGTTGTCGACCTCGAAAACTGATGGGTATTGTGAGAATAGGTTTTCCAAAGAGGATACAGTTTGGGCTGTGGGGATTGGTCGATGCAGCTCAGCAATTGCCTTGTGTTCGGTGAGTTTGGTAGAGGTTGTGCTTGGAGTACTTGTCTTCTCATGCATCTCTGGAAGGATCATCAAGCGTCTGTGTGGGTTCAGCGAAATTTGGAAGTGCTCCAAAAAGTCCAAGCCAATGATGGCATGAGAAGTAGCTGCCTTAAGAAAATCCCAAGAAAATTCGGCGGGCAATCCCAAAGTCACGCGCAGAGTAACCCTTTCGTATGTGGCTATTTGACTACCGTTGGCGGCAGAAAGATAGCCAGAAGTTCTTGGATCATCTGCTGATCGCTGGCATGGTATGATAGAATCCCTGCTTCCGGTGTCGATGATGAACGCAATGTTAGTGTTGGGGTCATGGACGATCCATGGGTGAGTTTCCCAGTGATGATGCTGATGTGTGGACTATTGGGGATGTGAAATGCATTCCGGTTGATAACTCTCCAAGTGCAGTTGCCTGCGCAATGTCTGGCTTGATCGCCATATTTTCGGTGAATGTGACAGATCGATGATTGGGGATGTAGTTTCGAAGGGCGAGAATTGAGGCTAGGTGCGGGTGTTGACGATTGCAGTGGGCGATCACCCCAAGCTGGCCGCCTTCGTGGGCTCCAGGAACGCGAATGTCCAGAACTCGACGGAAAAGGAGAAAACGATCGGAGTCTCACAGAAGTGGAAGAGCGAGATGGCGAGGTGTCTCTTGCAACTGGTGAACGTTGGGAGAAAGAAGTGGTCGTGGCATTGTTATCCCTAGTGTTTGGAAAATTATGTGGTGTGTGTGGCATGGACTGGAGAGAATGTGTGAGTGAGGTGACAGTCTGTGCAAGGTCTGTGACAGTATCGTGCAATGTTGATAGACTGACATTAGAGGTGCCAATTGATGATGCGTAATCATTATATTCGGGTCCATCACCAAAACCTGATGTACATTTACGGTTCTCCTCCATGACTCGATCTGCAATTTTAGCCAACTGATCTAAATCCTCGACCGGGTGCGAGACAATAATGCGACGAACGCCCGCAGGCAAGCGATCTAAAAACAACTAACGCAAAAGCCTATCCTGTGAACCACTCTCGCCTAATAACGAACGCATTTCAGCCAGTAGCCTAGACGGAGACGTCCTATCACTCAATCTACTCCCATTTAATAATCGCTCTAGCTTGTCATCGCTGGACGGCGCGAAATGCTGTAGCAAAACGCTTTTGGTTTTGCTGTACGCGTTTTGAGCGTTTAAATCTGGAAGCACGTGTTCCAAAAACCGAAAATGCCGGATATCAAGTGCGGCTAACAGGCTATCAAGTTTTGACTGCTCGCTATTAATCCCCCTAACTCTAAAAATTGTCTCGATTGTCAAGAAATAAAGGTCCGCGTCCCCATCCCAAAATTTCGGCAGTGTCAAACCACTCGTGCCTGTTACGTTGTTACTGGATCTCAAAACAAAATCGTCCGGGGACAGTAATGGGGGGCTACCAAAGTTGTCGTGGACTGTACGGTTGTTCATTTCCGCGCGCGGAAGGATTCGCCCCCTTCCCAGTGGTGTTGCATACGCTTCAGGTGGCTGCCCAGTTCTTGGCGGGAGGTTGAAGAAAGCAGCCATCGCCTAGTTTGCTGGTTGTACTCTTTCTGTCTCGCAAGGCTAGTAGCCTTCACCTGATATTTCTGCTCTTTGCACTCGATCTTTGTACTCGGTTCAACGTCGGGGTCACCAGTTTAGCGGCTCTATATCTTTTAGCAAAACGTCGAACAGACGCATAAGTTTTCACCGCTCATTTATTCGTAATCAACACTGCATACGAATTTTGTTTCTCTGACTATCTGAGTAAGGGCGTAAATGACGGCTCGCTCCAGCTTTATATACCAACTGCCATTGTATATCATTGTTACGTCAACTTGACAAGAGCGTCACAGTGATAAAAAGAATGGGCAAATTTGATTGGTGCGCTGTAATTGAGAAACAATGATGCAATTTATGGAAGCGGCAAAACGTGCTATCGCTACAGGTTCCCAAACAAAGCTGCCAGAGGTGGAGTCGAGAACACAAGGCTCGAGGCCAAGGACACAAAAAAATTTCGAGGCCAAGGCCGAGGACAGACCCTCTCCAGGCCAAGGACCAAGGACACAGACGCAAGTGTTCTCCGAAAAAAAAAGATCTTCAAAAATTTTTTTCAGGCGATCTAAAAGAAATTAAGTGTTTGGGGCCCCATTTTGGGGGATTCTGGGGGAGAGGCCCTAAAAAAGTTTAGGAGACAAAATTGCAGTTGCAGCTCAACAAACTTACACAAAAATTAGATTTTGATGTTTTGTGGTTTAGGAGAAGAGCACACAAGATTTAGAAAGCAAAAAGAAAAAAAACTCAACAAAGCCAAAAGTCTAAAGCGTAGGTGGGGATGAAAGGGTATCTTACGACATATAACCATAGGTGGGCAAGTTAATGCAAAACGTTAACTTCGTTAACCACTGGTCCGTTAACAAACTTCACACCTCTGTTAACGTTAATCCGTTATTTTCAGCTTTAATTTACGGAAATTAATAAAGTCCGTTAATCCGTTAATATTTTGCGTGTAATTTACATTTCGTTTTATTCACTCGCTTCTATTACACGTATATTGACGCTGTTAAGCAGATTGTAAGGAAATATTTACTGCTATGGTGGTCTTTTTGTGTTTTAAAAGTTATATTTTAAAGTCTAATCTAATTTCAAGATAGAAATAAGTTCAAATGCACAACGAAGCTGCGATCGAAAAATCCTTGAAAATTGCGAACAGCGATAATTAATAGACCTCTGAGGCTGCAGCTTATTATTTGCCACAAAAATAAGTTCTTTTCTTCTATAAAACTCATGCTAATACGCAACAAGTGCTACCAGTGCAAACTGGTTTGAACCGGTACGATGAATGAATGGTGCAAGATATTAATGATAAAAACCTTAACGGAAGTTAACAGAACGTAACGGAAGTTACTTTAGTCCGTTAACATGAAAAAACTTTTTAACGGATTAACGAGTTCAAGAAAAAGTAAACTTCGTTATTAACGGATTAACGATTAACGGACTTGCGCCCACCTATGCATATAACCAATGGAAATATTTTTGCCGTACTTTAGCCATTTTTGAATAAGACTGCTTTCTACACCAAACTTTTGGGGTGGTTTTCGGGTTCTAAAACCAAAGTCACATAACTCATTGCCTTGAAATTTGGCACAAACATATAACTTATAAATCTCAAACTGCTGTCCAAATTTCATGTAGCTAGACCAAACCATTCTCGAGTTATAAGTAAAAGTCTGAAACTTCGCACTCGTTAGCTTTGAAATTGGCCGAGTAAAAACTAAGAAATATGCGACGCAAGGTCAGTCGTTCTAATTATAGGCGTACAGGTTTTATCTGCCTGGTGTGTGGTTTCTATCAGTTTTTCTGCACCATGTTTTGGCAATCAAAAACAATCTACCAGTCTACCTGATGATTCCATGCAACTACTGTACTAATCCTGAACCAGTAGTTCAAATATTGAATATATCACGTGCTCTGCGTGCTGTCACAAGCTACTGCACTTGTACGTAACTGTCTAACTTGATAAAAAACAAACTTTGTTGCCTCCCAACGTAAGCCTACACATGGGTATTCAATATTGAGTAAACTAACCAATTTATCAGCGTATCCGTGAACCCTCTAACCCTTGCAAGAACATCTCTCACACGCTTACTAACTAGCCCATTTCTACAAAGCAAATTATTTTGTATTAGTCATCAATGTATTTAGAGCAAGCCTAGTCTTACTGCTTTAAAAACCCAATGTACTACTCGCATAGGTGGGCACAAGTCCATTAATCGTTAATCCGTTAATAGCGAAGCTAACTTTTTCATTAACTCGTTAATCCGTTAAAAAGTTTTTTCATGTTAACGGACTAAATTAACTTCCGTTAAGTGCTGTTAACGGACTAAAGTAACTTCCGTTAAGTTCTGTTAACTTCCGTTAAGGTTTCTATCGTTAATACCATGCAGCTTCGTTGTGCATTTGAACTTGTTTTTATCTTGATATTAGATTAGACTGTAAAATGTAACTTCCAAAACACAAAAAGACCACCATAGCAATAAATATTTCCTTACAATCATCTCAACAGCGTCAATACGTGTTCTAGAAGCGAGTGAATAAAAAGAAATGTAAATTACACGCAAAATGTTAACGGATTAACGGACTTTATTAACTTCCGTTAATTAAAGCTGAAAATAACGGATTAACGTTAACGGAGGTGTGAAGTTTGTTAACGGACTAGTAGTTAACGAAGCTAACGTTTTGCATTAACTTGCCCACCTATGACTACACCTGTACACCTTTGCCGTTTGCATGTGTGTTTGATTGTGGAATAAATTCTGCTACTATGTAGGCTATTCTGTCATTGGAACTTTGTGTAGCCTAGTCTTCCTACTCTACTACATAGGCCGACCAGATCTGAGATAGACTACAGACGTAGCACCGAAAGCCTCATGCTTGATACCATGACCTGTTGATGAATAGGCTGCGCTGAACTAACTCTGTTACTCTGAAATGCAAGCGCATGTGTAGTAGAAGTTCTGTTATCTAGCCTTGGTCTTGTACCAATACCATAGCCCTATTGCATACAGGGTGGGTAAATGGCAAGGCTTTGTTTTGTGCCTCTGCTCTGCTGATTGTTTTCCACAAACCTGTTTCATTTACACTTGTCTGCCTTTGCATCACTTTGCACCGAACGTCCTAAACCTTTCCTAGTATAGCCTACCAAAAACAAAATCGTTTTGTTGGTGTCAAGAAATATGTTCAGCCGAATAAAAATAAGTTTGTTGTAGCCAAATTAGCCTATTTTAGGATGCTTCTAGTTCTGAAAAAATAAACTTGAATAAAAGGCACCTTTTACTGTTTTAATAACGTGTATTGTCTTCAATTCTTATTACAGTTACATCATCACTAACCATTGTTGTTTATTAAGAGACAACACCAGCAATAATTGCAAAAAAAATATAAAAAATTATTGTACGCGGCGCTGCGCTGACGCTGTTACGTCATGCAGATTTTAGTTGCCACGCTGGTGTTGGTGCACCGTGCCGCGTGGCAACTAAAATCTCTGCTGTTGGTGCACCGTGCCGCGAGGTGCACCAGACGAGGCTGCGTACGCTGCGCTGCTGCCATCTCTAATTTACATGATTTTCCAGCATGAGCAAACTGCGATCGTAAAAATCCGATCCGTGATTTAGTAGGTTATCTTACTACAGCCTGCAAGCAAGCGATGTTGTGCAACTGCTCGCGAAGGTTGCGATCGATTGCAACCTTTCGCGAGCTGTCGATGACGTCAAATTTTGGTTGCTTCGCGTCACTTCGCGTCCAGTCTAATCACACCTTAAGGGTGAACGAAACCGAAGAAGTTAATAATAACACGTTGAACTTAATACCTGCGGAGCTTTATTATGCCGATACTTCATTCAAGACTGTCATAATCTTCAAGTACAAAAAACAATGCAACATCTAGGGGTGGTTTTTAATGCTTTAGACCGGAATCACTCAATCAAGTTTTTAGCCCAATTTTCTTGCAACAATGTTTTTTGAGCTTTCACACCTGGACGCAATCGTCTTGCTCAGCTTCTTGCCAAACGGAAGCGTCTGTTTTTTTCAGCAAACAAATTGCTGAAGCTATCGTACATATTTTTTTGTTGTAAAAGCATTTAATCAGTGGTTAAGGAATTTCTTTGAAGTTTGTAATGACAATAGTAATAGTCATAGGTGGGTACAAGTCCGTTAATCGTTAATCCGTTAATAACGAAGCTTACTTTTTCTTGAACTCGTTAATCCGTTAAAAAGTTTTTTCATGTTAACGGACTAAAGTAACTTCTGTTAAGTTCTGTTAACTTCCGTTAAGGTTTTTATCATTAATATCTTGCACCATTCATTCATCGTACCAGTATATACCAGCTTGCACTGGTAACACTTGTTGCGTATTAGCACGAGTTTTATAGAAGAAAGCGAAGAAAGGAGCTCTTTTTTGTGACAAATAATAAGCTGCAGCCTCAGAGGTCTATTAATTATCGCTGTTCGCAATTTCCAAACATTTTTCGATCGCAGCTTCGTTGTGCATTTGAACTTATTTCTATCTTGAAATTAGATTAGACTTTAAACTGTAACTTCCAAAGCACAAAAAGACCACCATAGCAATAAATACTTCCTTGCAATCAGCTCATCAGAGTCAATACGTATTCTAGAAGCGAGTGAATAAACAGAAATGTAAATTACATGCAAAATGTTAACGGATTAACGGACTATATTAAGTTCCGTTAATTAAAGCTGAAAATAACGGATTAACGTTAACGGAGGTGTGAAGTTTGTTAACGGACTAGTAGTTTACGAAGCTAACGTTTTGCATTAACTTTAGGGGTACCATATTTTCATTGACCAAAAAGAGGACAGTTCCTCAAAAAAGAAGCCCAAAGGGCCAAACTCGCGGAAGGTACCGGACTGGCTGAAGACTTTGGAAGAGTGTGAAAAGTGCAAACGACCTTGACCCGAATTTTCATTGTTCTTGAATCAGAATTTCTCGGAAACCTCGGAAATCCAAACGTTTTTTCCGCCCAAAAACAGGTGGTCTCCAAAAAAAAAAAAGTCTTCACCAAAATTGAGACTGATTTTTCAGCCAAAATCGGATATTCAGGATATCTTCTTCGTTGGTTTGGTCTTCGATCTCACCTATAAGCTCTGACCATTGAAAAAAAGGACTTTTGGCTATTTTTTGGGTGTCCTCGGAGGACAATTCATTTCAAACCGAAAAAGAGGACGAATCCTCTTAAAAGAGGACGTATGGTAGCCCTAATTAACTTGCCCACCTTTGGTAATAGTATGTGCTTTGTCGATTCATTGTTATTTCTTGTTTACCAAAAAATTAAGAGCATGTTCACAAAAGCGAAAAGCTGCAGGTATAGTAATAAATAGCTATTTGAGTTCAATCACAAATTGCGCGCAGACTATGAATTTTTTTCCACCTGCAACAAAATGAAATAGATAAATTGAAAATGTCAAAAACCTTTGCTTGCGTGGAACTTTTTGGCGTACAGCGTAGCTTTTTTTACACTGTGTTATCTGTCACCAATAAAATTTGCAGAGATGGGCACGCGCTACTTCAAAAGTAGCGCTGCTGCCACTATTAGCCCTAAAAAGTAGCGTCGCTACTGCTACCCACTACTCGGTTTCTGTAGTAGCGGCGCTACCGCTACTCAAAAAGTAGTGGTAGCGGTAGCGCCGCTGCTACAGTAGCGCGTAACTGCCCACCTCTGAAAATTTGCATAACTTTGCATGATTGATCAAGTAATAATAAACCAGGAACGTTCTTTCTGGTACTTATAGTTTCAGAGGGCTCAGTAATTGGATGTCAGGGTATAACTATTAAAACTTTATCATTTTCAAATAAGAATAAAAGCGTTTTTGTTTGGCTTCTTACAAAATCAGCATGAAATAGCTGAAAATTATCTACTGAAAATTATCTTAACTGCCTAAAAACGCAAGAGGCTCTTTTGCCAGAGAACATGTCAAATTTTAATCAAAAAAAATTATGAAATCATCACAAATTCGGCACTAGCGAAAACTGGGCCGGAAACTTTTTTCCGATCAGAAGGAAATTTTCAACATCTTGATTAAAACCAGATCACACATTGAATACTTATTGAAGTTTAATTATTACTAAATAGAGTAGAAAAGCTTGACTCCATTTGATCTCGATCTAAAACTTCCGAAACCTCCTTCCAAGCATCTGATTTTTTTATTCTATACTTGTACTCGGGATTAAACATGTTCCAAAAGCACTGCATTTCTTCGATTTCTCTAATGAAAAGTTCAATTTCAGGAGTTGACCACGATGGCATGTTGATAACTATTCTGCAGTTCTAGTTAATATCTTTTCAGAATAAATTTGGAAAAGGCCAAACACAAGTTTGAATAGGCGAATTGGGTAATCAATATACAATCGTAAAGAAAACAGCAGCCAACCCATTTATATCTTTAAAGAAAAATGAGACAAAAGCAGACACAATGATATAGTGTAAAACGTCATTATCAATTGAATCAAAAGCGTAAAATTTCTTACAACAGTTTTGCTTGATAATTGTAACGCATTTGTTTTTTGCTTTGACTTCGGCATTTTTTTTTGTGTTCTGCGGGAAAATGTTTTCAAAAACACTGTTAAAAGCTTAGTTTTCTTCACTGAGAGCGACGAATTTTAGAAAACTTGCTGGCAAAATAGAACTCGGTTCTATTTCCCTGCAAGAACTCAGCAAGACTTTCTAAACACTGATTTTCATTCTCACATGGCTGTGCAATAAAATTGCCAACAGGTGCTCGCAATAGTGAGCCATGAACTTGCGCGACCTTTCACTCGATTAATGCAAGAAAATTGTGCAAAAAACTTGATTGTGTAATTCTGGCTTAGCAAAAATTAAAGCGTACCGCACCATACTTACGTACCGTGCTGTACTGCCATCCTTGCGCATCACTACTCTTTCGCCCATGAGCAATAGCCTACTGCACATACAATACAGAAACAAATAGGAGAAAATTAAAAAATAAAAAAAAAGAGAAAAAGTTTACAAACCCATTGTGCCTTTGTAGAGCTCTGATGTAACAGTCTATCTGTTTGCATAAGGCTTTAAATGGTGTACATGAAAAATATCAATAAATAAAAAAATAAAAAAAAAGAGAAAAGTTTACCAATCCATTGTAGAACTCTGGTGTAACAGTCTATCTTTTTGCATAAGGCTTTGAATGTTACATGAAAAAAATCAGTACAGTACCATTTTTCGCGACAAAATTAATCACTGTTATTATCCGTTATATTAACTTTTATGAGAAACAATATTTGAATCGCAATACAAACTTTGTGATGCAACAGCCAATGTATGTTTATGGAGAAATGGTGTTGAAAATTTTCATCAGCTCCATTGCTTTGCCTCATGTAAAAAGGTAGATTCACAGAGAACTATATAAACTTACATTGCAACCTATATAAGGTTTATATAGTTCTCTGTGGTAGATTACATTATTGAAACGGAGTTAGATACTTTCATTTTTAGAATAGATTTCACAGATTTTTTTTCTGATCCCTTTTTGACGATGGAAGATCGCCATGGATCAAGGTAAGTATTAAAACGTCAACACATTTCACTACGTCATTTCCGCTATGCTTCTATGTAGCGTTATCAATAGAAAAAAGTCGCTGTCTTAGCCCTAACCCTAACTCTAAACCAGAGGTGGGCAGTACCGAATTACTTTTGTACCGAATTACAGAACCGAATTACTTTTTTTGTACCGGTACCGACCGGTACTTTTGAAAATAGTACCGGTACCGACTTACTTGTGCTTTTGCAAAATCGGTACTTTTTTCGGTACTTTTGATTTTATTTGTGGCAACCCTTCAGTTTTTTTAAGATTTTGCAAATTTAGCGCTTTCGTGCATATCTTGCCCTTTTCTTTGAACAAATTGGTCGTTTTTGTGTCCTAAACCGGTGAGAAAAATTTTAAGGAGGGGGCAATTGAGCATTCGTCATACAAAACGCTAAGTGAAGCTTTGCTTTTATGATGATTAATTTCTTTTATGATGACGTCATTATTTTTTATTTGTTTCAAGCGACTTCAAAACGATTGCCAGTAAAACTCTCCTGATAGCATAATAGCTAGTAGCTGCCAATAATTCTGTGTTTTAACATAATTTTTAGCACCGGTATTGCTTTTTCCTTTTAATTTGTAGTTGTTAATTATTTAACCTGTCTTAATTTCATTACTAGTTTTTACGCCACTGATGTTAAAGGCGGTGAATCATCCAGCCAATTTCGGTGGTTTATTATAGCTAAAATTGAACTATAATTTTTGATATTTTTTGTTTTGATTTTGGGGCTGCGTTTGCAAAGATATTCAACAAGTACAAAAAGATGTCCCCCCGAAAAAAGTTTTTGGAAACTCTGAGTTTTGATCTTCCCGCCAAAACCACAGTTCTCTCTAAACTATTAGGCCTACTGTAATCTTATTAAACTATTAAGCCTAACTATCTCTAAAGTATTAGGCCTAATAGTTTAGAGATAGTTAAGCCAAATTAGGCCTAATATTAAACTATTTAGAAATAAACTATCTCTAAACTATTAGGCCTACCACAGTTCTCTAAACCATTAGGCCTACAGTGGTTTTGGCGGGAAGAACAAAACTCAGAGTTTCCCAAAACTTTTTTCGGGGGGACATCTTTTTGTATTTGTTGAATATCTTTGCAACCGCAGTCCCAAAATTAAAACAAAAAATATCAAAAATTATAGTTCAATTTTAGCAATTGTAAATCACTGGAATTGGCTGGATGATTCACCGCCTTTAACACTTAACAGTACATATATCTTTACGAAATATTTAATCGATTAATGCCATTTAGCAATAATCCTGTCATTTCTACAAGTTTTTGTGGGCTATTTTGGCTTTTTACCTTAAAAGCTTACCAGTACGTGCTATTTTCTTAATTCTGAAATTTTTTGAATAAAATTTGAGAATCTCAACTTTTGCACTCCTGATGTTGATTGTATTCTTTTAATTTCCTATTAAGTTAGCTGTTGTTATTATATATATGGTTGTGTATCCCGTCTAATGGTGCCGAACACGTGGGTATTGGAGGGTTTCATCTCCCAGTATTTTAGTCACATCCCATAACATTGAAGGCAGAATATCTATAAAGAGGTGCACTAATTTGGGGAGAAAATTTACTACATTTTTGTTGGAGGTAGTCACTCTCATTTAACCTTGAAAGTGGCAACCCCACGATGTTCCAAATCGGGTAAAGTATCAAAATTCCCTCCTTATGCTCAGCATAGTTGGACACCAGTGATCCCGTTTGAAGATTGAGGGTGGAGAAACTCTACGAAGCTAGCTACCCCATCAAGGTCTTGACCGTAAATCCCACTCAAGCAAAACAGCAACCCCATCAAGCGAAAGTAAAATTCCAAATGTAGCTCTTCCAAGAGTTTCAGACGCAGCATTGTTGTGACATGTGTAGTTAAATTTCTGCACACCGAGAGCTAGTAAATGTTTTGTTTTATTAAGATTCACTACTTCGATGTCTTGTCTAAATTATTAAATTTTTGCGATTTTATTTTAATCTAAATATCTAAAGTAAAAGCACCATTTGCGCTGTTTGAAACTTCATTGAAACCTTAAAATATCCCGTAGTTCATGACCACAGGTTCTGCAATAAGAAGTCTCCGACCATTTCTGCGACGACATGAGCAGAACTTGAAGCTGTGCCTACAACACGTGTGGCAACGAAGACGAGAGAGGACACCCCCTAACCGGAATAATGCATGAAGTTCACTTTTTTTTGCCACCAATGGTCGAACTTTGATATTGCAGATTTTTTTCAAAAAGTACCGGTACCGCAAAAGTAAGTCGGTACATTTTAAACGGAGTACCGAGTACCGGTACCGAATTACTTTTAGTGGCAAGTACCGAGTACCGGTACCGACTTACTTTTAAAGTACCGATGCCCACCTTTGCTCTAAACCTAACCCTAACCCCAACCCTAACCCTAATCCAAACCCTAACCATAATTTACAAAGCTTAAAAGAGTAAATGGCGCTCACTCTTAAGGTGCGTTTAGACTGGACGCGAAGCAACGCAAAGCGACCAAAATTTGACGTCATCGACAGCTCGCGAAAGGTTGCAACCGGTCGCAACCTTCGCGAGCAGTTGCGCAACATCGCTTGCTTGCTGGCTGTAGTAAGATAACCTACTAAATCACTGATCGGATTTTTACGATCGCAGGTTGCTAGAAAATAATGTAAATAGTATATTTGTATGGTGTAGCGCCTATTTATCAGTCCAAAGAGTAGGTTGTTGGCAAAGTTAGATTCGGGATAGCCCTAGGCTAGCCAAGTTAATTTGGATCTAGACAGTGAAGGCTGTAGATCCTAGAGTGATTTTTTATAGCTATGCTGGATCTCAGAGCTTCATTATAATGAATACACCAAAGCAGTAGGCCTAGCCCCACGACATCTAGCTTTTAAAACAAAACTTTTTATTCTGTGAAGCATAGCAGAAACTATTGTATCAGTCCAGTGGTTCTTTTGGCTGAGCAGCTTTTGCGTTTTTGTCTTAAAGTAAACTTAAACTAACATGGGGTTGTTTTTTTTTCAGAATATAAAATAACCCACCAACAGGCTAGTTTTGAATGTGTTGATAGTGTTTTTACCCATTGTTTGTTAGCTTGTTGTTTAAAAAGTAACCACAATTGAACAATTCCTTGAATACTGGAAAACTCTCAAAAGGATTTTCATTGTCTAGCCTACTTGACCAAGCCAACTTGGTGAATAAAACTGTATTTAGAATTGGTTTCAAGCTACACTGCTACATACAAGAGCTAGATAGATACAAAAAATCGAAAAATTCCTACGAACTTTTGGATTGGCCTAATTAGTAGTCACTTCTTTGAATAGCTACAAACATGGAATTTTTTCTTCTGAATGTCCTCTTAAAAGTCTTCTTGTTTCTGAAGGTTTGTGATCGTGATCAAGTTGAACTGGAAGCAATGGTTTTGGACTACCCCAAGTTTTATAATCATGAATATTGTAGTCTGGTAGTGATTTTTCACTCCAGTCCTATCTGATGAAAATAGAAGTGTCAAGTGTGTTAAATATTCATTTGCTGTGTCTTTGTGTAATATCTGAATTTAGTTGTTTGTGAATTTTAAAATATTTTTACTGCCTTTTAAAATTTTAACTGCTTTACATGGTGAATAAAGTGACAAAGTAAACTAATATAGGTCTGAAGTTCAATCATTACAATTGCAGTCAGTGTATTTAGATGAACTAGAAAGCCAATACATATCTAACCAGTAGAAAGTGAGTTCTATTTTTTTGCTGAGGTTACTATTATTGGTAGAGAAGTACCCGCCATGCAAGTTCATTAATATTGTTCCATTCTCATTAGTCACCACTAAACAAAAAACTTGATACAGCATTTATAATAATAATAATTGGACTGGGGAAGGAAGCGTCAGTTACGTAAAAATGTGAGAACTAACAACACTTTTATTCAGATGCTTGAGTAACAATTTTCACATAAAAAAATCTTAATGTTTTTTATCAGGGACATAACCAAAAACTTGTTAAGAAGAGGGGGCTTGACCTTACAGCTATAAGTTTGTCTGTATCTTACAAACGGTGGTTTGGAGCGAAGCCCTTGGAGGTAAACGTGACCGTTGCAACGTAGCCTACTGGTATCGCAAGAAAATGCAAACTAATAAAATGCTCTCGAAAGCATTTAACTTCGCACTAAACATCGATAAGCGCTCCGCTAGCGAGTAAAACACCAAACTTAGTTACAGAAGCTGACTTTTGCTCAAATCAACTGCTGGTATTACTGTGCTAAATTCTTGTCCTTCGATGATAGTGTCAAATCATGCAAAAACTGCAATGTTTTTTTGCTTTCTCCAGCAAATCAACACAGCAATTTATTGCACAATAAGCAAAAAATCCACTACATAACTGATGACAAATCCAGCTTTCAGTTTCACTCATAGCATTAACATTGGAAGTCTTCATAAACAGCACTAAATAACAAATACAAACAACTGTTTAAGCTTACTACAGGTATCATAACATGCTTGCCTGAAAAAGAAAAATCACATAAAAAAACAACAACATAGATTATGCTTTAAATGTACCTGTAGAGTAGCCTATTGGTCTACACTCCACAAGATACCGGTTGATCTACCACTACCATAATGAGATATGGATGGTGAAAGCGTTTAAGGATTTGTTAACTGAGTAAACACCTAAAGAGAACTTTTGACATCTGCTTCCAGCTTTTTGCGTTTCTGCATTGAAACCCAGAACTGTCATCGTCAAAACAGTTTATGGCAAGTTTTCAGTGGAAGGATCTAAACAAGTCATTGATAGCTAGTAAATAGGCTAAGTACTACTACGTTTTTGAAGAAATGACTAGTCTTTTTATTTCCAAATTCGATTTACTGTACTTCGTTTTTCCCTTATACTTTACAAACTTTTTTCTCAAGATTGTTTTGTTACTTGAGCTATTAGTCTAGACTCTTCTTCACGGTTATTGCGTGATAACATAATATAAACTCAATCTTCGTTTTACCGGTAATTCCAGCGCTTTTTGACGAAACAGAACCTGTGATTACTATAATAGCGCTTCAATAATAAAGTATACAAAGCTTTCTGCTCATTGAATACATTTTAAAAGTAAGTTATTAAAATTAGCCTATGAAGCGACCAGTCACGAAGATTAGCAACCACTCTCGAAGACTGGCGAAGGTTGGCAACCTTCGCGAGTGACGTAATCGACCACTCGCGAAGGTTGAAGAAGGTCGCCAACCTTCGCTTCGCGGTGCTTCGCGTCCGGTCTAAACGCACCTTTACTCTCTTTACAGATATTACTTCACATACGTCATCGAATCTGCTGGCGTATTAACATTTTCCATGGATCAAAGGCAAATTAGGTTCAGTTGTTTCAGGTTTGTGGTTCGACCACAGTATAACAACAGCTATAGTAAGAGTTAGTGTTATGCTGCAGTGTGGTAGCCTAGGCCTGATCTACACTACAGTGACATTTCAATACAAACAGCGCAGAGTAGAATAAGTAGGGAGTGAAGTGCAGTGTGATGTTATCGCTTACAATAGCCTAGCCTATTGCCATATGGGCCTATCCAGTTTGAGTTAGGCTGTTAGTGTTAGGTAGCAGCCTAAACTACGCTACCATAGGCATACCAATTCAAATATCTGTAGCTGAATAGCAAATCCACATCAGACAAAGATTGCATATTATTATTCAGCATTAGCATAGACTGTATGAGAAATGAGATACCATACCTACTGTTGATTTGTCTCAGTTGTAGCTCCATAATCAAAGGCGATATACATGGTACTGGCACTTAGTGTAGATGGCTTTGGTACCCGTATCACTAGCTGAAGATGGCACCTATTATAGGCATCGGCACTGAAATACAGAATAGGAGGTGACCAAAATTTGAAATATGAGCCTTTACAGTGTAACACAAACTGCAAACAAGCTTATTCTAGTTTTTGTTTTAGGTTTACAGTAACTATTTTACAAAGATAGAATTCATGGAACTATTATGTAGTTCTAGCTTGGTGAAAATATTGATTTTCAAAAGTGAATTAGTTGGTTTGCAAAAAGACTTTTAGTTTGATCAACCTCAGACAATTGGAATTAATTTTGATTGAAATTATTTTCTGTTCAGTGATGTCAAGTGTTAAAGAAAATCCTTGCAAAAATTTTGCACCAAATGTTTTCAACAAAAACAAATGCTTGAATTGCTTCAAATCAAGAGACACTCATTTGAAATCAGACAAAGATTTGAGCAAGGTAATGCATTTTGTACTAATCCTATATCCTGTATAGGTAAGGTATATACCTGATAAAAACAAAATTTTTAATAGTTCTATTGTAAATATACCTGGTTTTTATCAATTTATTTGTTACTATAGTTTTGTTACTATAGTTTTGTTATGTAATGCTGTTTTATGGAAAATTTCACATTAAAAACTTAACAAATAAATGATGTTAGGAACTAATCGTAATCGTAAAAATAACCCTAAGCGTAGACTAAAAAATATGTATAGCACACTGATAATTTCATTTAAAGAAACAAATCTTGCTAGCAATCATGCACATTTTGAGGGAATATTTTGCACAGTCCTTTTTTAAGATTGTTTGAAATGATATACAGCATAATATATAATATTGTTTTTTTTCAGAAATAGTTTTATGTGGTATCAAAGCTTAGTTCTAAATCCTTTAATATTGTACGTCAGTGTTCCCTCTAAGTTTTCACCCACTGCGTAACCACTGGAGAAAGAGCAAAAGTGTCGAAAAATTTTTGTGAAAGTGCCATAGCTTAGGCTTTGTGACGCTACAAAACGCCAATCTCCAAAGAGAAAAAAGGTCATGATGCCGCAAACCAATTTTTTCTGCGATTTGATAAGCGATCTCAAAAACAAAAAAAAAAAGAAAAAGGTCATCGCGCCACAAATCTGATTCTTTCTGCAATTTTGCTGGGTGCTGACAAAAAAACATCAGAATTAAATGTCGTTTTGCGCTTGTGAAAAATTGTTCCAAAATATCAGAAAATATTCCGCACTTTTCGCAATTTTTTTTGGCTAATAGAGAACACTGTTGCACGTGTGTATAATGATTTAGCAATAATGTTATGCAGTGTAAAATTGATATTTTCTTTTGTTAGGTGTAAGGCTATATAAAACCTGAAAATTTTTAATCAAAAGTTGCAGTGATTGTTGTTGTAAGATAAACCTAATTAAAATATATTCAATAATAATTACATACAGCATTTTATCTATGAATGTTAGTTTTAAGTGGTGGAGCTTATTATCTGGCTATATTTTAACTGTTCAAATCGCTTTTATCCTTAGTTACTACCGTACCTACTGTATGCATGTTACAGTAGATTCACGGTTAATAATTAGTTTCTATCCCTTGTTTAAACTCAAGGTGTCATTAATGGTTGTTACTAAAAATTTCATTACACAGTACTTAAAATTTTTGAGCTGTTTTCAATGTCATTTATTTTTGGCAGAGCTTATTTGCATGCTAGCGTACAAATAAGAAAATTGCTGTCCTAAACCTAACCCAAACTGTAACTCTAGCTGTAGCTTTAACATTAATCCTAATCCAAACTCAAAATCTAACCCAACTGCCCAAACTCTAATGATTGTCCGAGGTTGAAATTAACTTTTTCATCAACTTGCCTGGTGGGTAAGTGATATCAAATGTTTACTTGCTTGAGTTGTGACCATGTTTTGGATGAAAATCAAATTCAATTTGAATGCTGTAATAGTCTTTATATATATTTTATGATTTTGGTTTTAAAGTATACGCTGATTGTTTTTAGGCTTAACTGATAAAGCCCCACTGGGGTAAAATGGATTTTAGTAAATGTAGTAGGCTATTTCATGTGTGCTTGATAAGCTTGTTGCTATATTATTTTACTTGCTCAAGGAAATTCCAACTTGCTCGAAGCAAGTAGGCACTATAAGTTTGGAGGCTGTTTTACTTTGAAAAAAATTCGTAAAATCTACTTACTGTATTCTTGTCAAAAAACATTGAATTTGCTAAATATGTGTATTTTCAAGGATAAAGTTTGTGCGTCGTTGGTATGCAAGTGTGACATAAAAAAGTAACTTTTTTCATTCATGCTTTATGCAAAAACTGATTTTTTTTATTGGAATTGTTTCAATGATACATTGCAATGGTGTTTATTAACTTTGCCCTTTTGTTTCAAATACATTTTCATTGCAAATATCTTTAAAATTGCACCAGCTAGAAAGACAGAATTTTTTCGCAAAAGGTAGAGGATGTAAAAGATCTTAAAATTATCATTATAAAAAAGTGTAAAATTCTTGACGTTGTCTATATGCAGTACAGGGTAGTGCTTGTGATATCTGAAAGAGCGGTTAACATGGCAAGTGTGGAAAAATATTTCTCAGAAAAAGAATGCAGCATTTTATGCCAAAACCTTACATAGAGCATCTGAGTATCGAACAAATCTGCATGCGATTAAGCAGGTTTAACTGCGATTAGTGATTTCCGTGAGATTAAACAAAATGTTAATTGTTATGATTACCAAGTGCTAAAATAAAGCAAAAGCGTTATTTAGTTGCATTTTATTTTGTTGAAACAAAATTGGACCTAATTTGCGTTTCGAAATAATCTTGTTGATGTTGGTTAAGATGCTGTATTTTGCTAACTTGCTCGTCAGGCAAGTACAGCTGAAAAAGAACTTGTCTGAAGCAATTTCAGCTTGCCTCGGAAAAGTGGGCAGGCATTAATTTCAAACCCTGATAGTTTTAAAAATGAAAAGAGTAAATGAGCAAATGAGTGCCAACTCTTTGCTCTCTTATTCTGTACTTTGCTTCGTTATTTGCATGCTAGCGTGCAAATAAGCACTTCTTTTGTTTTATATCTGGCACATACATGATTTGTCTTATTATTTTAATCTCCTCATTACCCTGTTCGTTTTTCACATACTGCAGCACTGCTAATAATGAAACAGTGTTGCTTCTTCATTACCTTAGATAAACGTTGATTGAAGTTAGTTATGCTACAAGCTCAATTGTTGGTTTGGTATTTACAAATATCAGTAGTTAATTAAACTTGTTAATCGCAATCAACCTAATTCACAATTTGCTTAGATTTACATAACTATTTGCAGGATACAATTCTAAGACAAGAGTTTTTCAAAGTTAAAAGTTTTTGCTAGAGTTGCAACTGTCTTTTGTGTTTAGAGACACTAAGCTTAATTGTGCAATATTAATTTTTTTGTAGGAAGTATGGTATCGATCATTGAAAAATATCAATAAGAGATTTGAAGAATGCATTGATTTTCCAGTTAAAAAATAATATACTGAGCTACTAGGCTCATCAAATGATAGTTCATTAGAAAGGTGTTATGCAACTTATGATGAGGGTTACAAAAACTTACAATATGTTCAAAGCTCTTCAAAACAGTGTAATATGGCTGTAGATCCCACAAGTGATGTCATAAATGTTAATAAATAAACTCATTAATTAAACAATTCCCTCAAAACTGATCTATGATTGAGTTGATAATGCCTCCATAGTCCATAGCTGAAATGGTAGACTTGGGTTAGATTCTGATTCAGATCAAATCAATTGGTTTTCACAACTACCCTGCTTGACATTCAGCAATAAAAGAGACAATGTAAATTCTCTACATGCCTAATAAAGTTGGGCTCATGACAGCTGGACTTCGAAAACCAAAAGTGTTTCTTTACTGTTTCTTGGTTAAGGCAGCTTTGTAAATAGACTTGCAATTTATATATATACATTTTAGGCTAAACCGATCTATGGTGGCTGGTTGCTACTTGCTCCTATTGGAACAGATTTTGGAAATCCAGCTCAGAAAAATCGGGTGTGTATCAAGTTTATGGTACAGTATAATTGCAACCTTTGGTATTAATTGATAAATACATCTTGATCCTCCCCTCAAGAGGAAGTGACAGCGGTACTCTTATTTTGGACTAATCATTTTCGCCAGCTTTGAGGTTGACTATATTCCAAGTTTTTGGTTGATGCCGTGTTGCCACTAAGCCGTTTTTTATCGTTGAAGCAGCGATTTGTTGTCTCAAGGACAAATCATATTTAGCAATATGATAAACATAGCTTTAGAAAAGTCATTAAATTTTTGGAAATATTACTTTTAGTACGCTTTAGTATTGGATTGGTGCAAAATTTAGAGCACATAGACGTGTTTTTACTGCTTACGGCATGATTGGTTTGAGAAAATTTGGGCACCCGCCACTTAACCAAAAAGTTAAAGGAACACTGGGTTGACGTTTAACTTTTTCCCAGGTAAATTTACTGCATGTTTATTGTTCAAAACCTTCATGGAAAGCACCTAATCTAAGTGCACAACAACATGACCAGATTACTATTCTTATAAAAGATGTATCAAGTTGTGCATGGTGTATTACCTCATTTTTTGTATTATTTTTTGAAAGAAATGGCAGCGACGATGGTTTGTTTTGTTTGAACATGGAGCTCTGCGCTATGCTTTGGATAACAATGTAAGTAGTCCTCTCCAAATATTTCAATATTAACTGCAAAACTAAGCCATAATAAATGCAACTTGCAAAAAAGCATTTATTATAAACCAGACTAGATTGGCTGTTGTCTAATTCGAATATTGGTAATTTTAGAACTTATTTTATCATTTTTAGCCTTAGCATTTTAACTTGATTTAATTGAAAATGCGGTGCTTTACAATAATAAGTTCTGCAAGGTTGATTATTACCTCAAAACTTGCCAGTAGTTTTCATTGAGAGTTCAAGTATTTAACAGCCATGCGTTAGTGATGTATGAACTATTGGTACTTACTTGTTCAGTGTGTACAAAATGCTAGAAGTCTAGTTTCTTGTTATGATATTGTGAGTTTGTTCTTCCTTTTTTTGGGGGGAGGATTTTCACTATGCAAGTTATCATGTGAAGATTTTTATTGCTAATCACCTTTCTTCCATGCTCTTGGTGGTGTGAATTCTTCTTTTTGAAGTACAAGATATGTATAGTAGTCAGTTTGTTAATGTGAGGACTGAAGTGATTATGCTATCTTTGATACTGATATTTCATGAACGTTGAGTTATTCTAAATAAATTTGAAAGAGAAAGCATGTATTGGAATAGAGCAAAGTTTACTGACTGTTTTTGGTGTATAGTTGAGTGCAAGTGTGCAATGCAACAGATTTCTACGTTATAAGAATAAATTTGTTAAAACCTTACAGGACACATTTTTCTTGGAATTTTTAAAGATGCAGGATATAATTTTTAATTGATCCATATTTATTCTCCTCTCAAGAGAAAACGATGGTAGTGATTTTTATTTGGACAAATCCGCACCTGCTTAGGAGTTGACCTCTTTTCAAGCTCTCTGAGTGACATTTGACTTCTTCCCACGTAAATTTGCTGTTTGTTTGAAGCCACCAAGCAGAGATAATCAATGCAAAGCGTCTTATCCAAGGATGCAACAACATGACCAGGGTGCGGGTTGAATTCAGATCATGCCATTACGGTCGTCATAAAAACAACACCTTTAGCCACTCGGCGACACTGCCAACAAACATGATGCTTGTTGTAAATAATTGAAGGTCACATTTATCAACTTCAACATTTGATTGTGATATCTTCACCTTACTATAAATGCTAACACTGTATTCCAATTTTTAATTGTAATTACATCTTTATTTACCACTTAGTTGTCTTGACCAGGAGACAGCAAAGGGAGGATTTGGTCTTCAAGTCAAGCTGCCACCTGTCTACCACACGTGGTGGAGGCTTCACACTGTCCTTTTTTATTGCTATTGTCAAGCAGGAAAGCTGTACCTACCAACTTTTCTAGTCTTTGCATGACCTAATTGGGAATCAAACCCCGAGTAATCATTTCTTTAGCAGATGCTCTATCCACTTGACTACTGATCGGTGTTTAAAATTATTCCACTCCCTCTTTGTAATTAGAACTAGATTTTAACTATCCTGCTTTTAGGAAACAACAGTTGCTCAAGGCACTATTGACATGAACAAATGCACCAATGTCGCTTATGCAGAGAAAATAACCGATCAAAAGCATTCACTATGTATCTATCTGCCCGATCAGTGCTACTACATCAGAGGTGAATGCAGGGAGGACATTATGGGGTAAGTATTGCCAAATATCTTTTATAGCACTCATCCTGTGCAGATGAAATTGTCAGACTTCTTGCCTTGGTTAGGGAGCCTATTTGGTATTCATGGTGAACGTTTGGTTCTTCAACACTCAGCAATTTGCTGAGGTACTTCAAAAATCAGTAATCATTAAGATTTGCTCAATGCTCACAGTTTGAATCACAATCCTACCTTCCGTTACGAAGAATGTTGCTGTGTTCCCATCCGCAAGATCTCTAGTACTTAATTGTGCTGCTAGATCAAGAAAAAGTGCAATTTATAACAGCCAAATTTTACTCCATGATTGATCAAAAGTTACCAAATTTTGAGTTAACTGAGTCCGAATATTCCCAAACCAAGTCAACTGACTGCGAACCATCTGATCGCCAACATTAGGGGTAGGGCTAGTTGGTGGTCACTTGGTTGTGTCTTCATCCAGTCGGATCAGTCCATCTGTACTGTGAGATGGAGGGTAAAGCGGACATTAGGGTGCTTATTTTGCCTCAAAATTTCCTTTTTTACCTGTGATCTAGAAGTGTAATTTGTTTAAAAAACCTTTTCTGCAAAATATTTTTGAAAACAAACAACTTCTAGGGGTTCTCCTGTAGAATTTCATGAATATTTGTGAAAATAAACAAATAGTTCTATAACTTCTTAATTGTTCATGTTAGAATTTTCATTTTGGGCTCTATACCCTCTAATTGAGAATGCTTTTTAAGTAGATTGAATTGTGATCAAATTTAAGCTTACTTTGATTCTGGCATAATTTAACAACAGAGCACCAAAATGATTGTATTACAGTAATTTTTAAGATTAAATAATGCAATACTTCACAGTAATACGTTACCAAACCAATTTTGAGGTAAAATTTGTAGCATGAGGTGACAATGTCGATGTTAGAAAGTTTTATTGCTATCTTAATACTTAACTTTATTAAATGTGTATGTAGTTATAGTAGTTTAGTAACGTGGTTATGCAGTAGCTTCTTCATACTGTGGTACCGGTATTTTATCAGTTAATGGAAGCATAGCACGAAATTAAATAAACGATCACTGCGAGCAATGTAGCAGATTACTTCTAAACGTTTGAACAAATATTTCAATTTTGAGTAAGTGAACTTAGTACAATCTAAATTGGCTGTCGTCCCGAAATGTTTCTGTGCTAAATTATTTTGTTTCAGTCTTCTTGTTCTGTAATGAATTTTTTTGTAGTACGGTTTGACAAACAATTTTTTATGACTCTTGGTTACTTTGAATTTGAACTAGGCACCTTTGATTGACCTGCTCTAATTCCAAGCATTAAAGGTAAAACAAGCCAATTTCTTGCAACATTTTGTGTTTGTCTATATCAAAACACACAAAAATATTTTCAATTTAACGCAAATATGTCAAAGTATTTTAACGTAAATAAATGTGTAATGTCTTGTGAAATTTTGCTCATTTTTACTTTTATTTGGAATGGCAAAGCTGTCTTCCCAAATTCTAAAAATTGGTAGTCGTTCTCTTTGTAAGGTTGCATCTGGCATGTAGCATACTGTAGCTTATGACAATGCACTTATTTAATCACTTCCAAATTTATCAAGACCTGAAGGTTGTAATATGAAAGTTTTTAGAAATTCTTAGCTAAATGTTTATATAGATGGTGATCTTGCGTGTTTTACTTCTAATGTTGTAGTTTACTGAATGGCTGAAGTGTTATTATATGCTTCGAATATAGTTGCACTTTAAAGCAAAACTAGTGGTATGCGATACTTACCTAACTAAAAAATTGCATCTGCTGATGGTGATACTTTGATAAATAAGTCATTAAAATCAATATTAATGGTTCTACCAAACAATGCCAAAAAAAACAAAAAAACTGTATGATGTCAGTTTGGTAGCACTAAAACGATTCTCTTTGTTAATAGATCCAAGTTAGGTAATGATTCATAAAAAAAGTAGCAGCATTGCAACCTTAACCTCATCCCAGTATTGTTTTAAGTCAGTGTTCGCTCTAACTTTCAGGCTAATCGGCGAGTGCCCAAATTTTCTTGAAACTGCCCAATGCTCTAAAAAGATGTTTATGTGCCCTAAATGTTGTACCAATTCGTTATTAAAGTATACCAAATGTCATATTTCCACAAATTTGTCGAATTTTCTAAAGCTATGGTTACCATATTGCCAAAAATTATTTGCCCTTGTTCCAAGAAATCGCTGATTTGCTGAAAAAAATTGGCTTAATGGGAACACAGTTCTAAGTAGCTACATCAAGGTTTGGGTTTGATAAAGCACACTTTAAAAAATTAAACGTTTTGACACAAAATAATTTTTTATGCTTTAAAAAGTAACCTTAACTTCCTTTTAAAAATATTTATTTCTAAACAGATGCCTGTTAAAGATGTTAATGCGATAAATATTCTAGTAGCTGTTCTGATGAGTTAAAAATAGTGCAAATTTTCTCAAAATTATTTTCAAAACGTTTTGCATAATGTCAAAATAAATAGTCTTAGACATGGGATTCAAAATATTTATACATGCTAGGTATAACTTCAAGTTAAAGCAACTTTAGGTATCTACTGAAACTGAATTAGGAAACTTGACAAGCTAGCATCTATTTGAAAAATCAGCTCTAAACTTGCATATTGGAGTGACATAAATAGTGGTGTAAATCTACAGTGCTTAAGAATTGTCTGAGGCCATGTTTTTAATGATATATTATTGAATAAGATTTAACTGATGATGCCCCGTTGGGATGAAATCGATTTTTGTAAATAATAAATTTTAGTAGTGTATTAGCTGTGACTGGTTTCATATGTGCCCCATAGCCTGACGGCAGTAATGTTTTTCATTGTTTTAGCACAGCATCCTTACCTGATGTAGCTTAAGACCTAAAAACACGCTTGGTTTAAAGGAGTGAATTACATTTGTGTTGTCTTACTGTTAACACTGATTCGAAAACAAAATGTAAATATTGCAAAAAATAGTTAAGTTTTATTTTTAAAGGTATAAGTCATATGGATTGATTTTTTTTAGTGTGGTATGTTAATGGGCTAATACTGGTGGTAGAGTTATAAATATTTGATACTTGTATGTGCTATTAGGCAATAAGTAATAGATAAAGCTGTATATTAGATGGTTAAATTGTAGGTTAGATTGCTGATTGGTAATTAAGAAACTAAAAACTATATTCATGTTCAATGCCATCTCGAGTCACGCACATTATGGAAATTGGTAGTGCTAATATTTTGTTATGTTTTTCAAATTGCTGTGAAAATTAAATACAAGTGATGGTTTAAAGAGAAACTAAATATTGTTATACAAAGTGAACATAGTCCATTTAATGTGAATAGCATCAAAAATCATGTTTCTAACATAAAAAATGAACAAATCAAAGTCTTTTTTGCTTATTTTCATAATGATTCATGTAAAGTGCCAGGAGAACCCTCTAGACCTGGTCAAGTGGTCAGACTTCAAACATTTTTTGTATATCGTTTTTTTTTCTGGAAGGAACATTTTGAACACAGGTAAAAAGTAATTTTATAACTTTTAAAAAATAGTGAGGCTTTACAGTGTAAGCACCTTAGTGGACTGTGTGCTGTTATGTGGTGTGGCGTTTTCCCAATGATTGAAAATGAACTAAACAGATAGATTCTTGAATTGTCGAAAAATTTCGGATCGGTTGAACTGAGTGAAAATTACCCAACTTAAAGGTATCCACTATCCAGATACACTCTTGAGTCTAAATATTCGCCAATGAAACTGATAGCGCAGATAATTTTAGTATTTGCATGGAGTGCTTCAATTTGTGCGCACAGTTTTTTTGGCAAGTTTAATAAAATTATCATTTCAGTATTTCTAATAGAGCTGAATTGCTAAGTCCTTCGTTGCACAATTAATTTGTTTCGGTAGTTTATATTAGGTATGGTGTTCTATCGGCTTGTGGCCAACTATAACTTGTTTGTTAATTGAACAAAGCCTTGCGGGTATAGCAGCAGTGTAATCATTTGACATGTGATTAGTATTGCACTTGTTCTAGCGGTGGTCAAAAGCAGTGGAGGTACAAAATAAGCAATTAAGCTTTGCTGCCGTGCTACTGTAAATAATACTTAAAATTTCAAGGCAAAAAGTGTATCTTTTTATTCAAAGGTTAAACTTTAAAGCTTTTCTTGCGACATATGAAACTCGTCTGAACTCGATGTCCTCATATTTGCTTACGGATTTGCCTAAAATTCTTGTGCTATAGCCCCTATGATTTTTTGCAGGTGGCATGACCAACTTGAAGAGTATCCACGGACCAACAAGGAAGAAATGAATCGGAAAAGGCGCCTGATCAAAAAGCGACCACTTGAAGCTCCCATAAATCCTCAGCCTGTGAGTATTTAGGCCAATATGTTCGTTTGTAGTGCGCGATTGCTAGCTGCCTAGCTAATCGAGTGCTGTGTCCTTTTTGTGGTTGCTACATTTAAAAGGAAGATCAAGCACCTGATTATCTGCATTTCTCGATATGCAAACCCTGCTTGGATTGTAATGGGCTAATACGCTTCGACGATGAAACAAAACTTTAGCTTGCCAATGGAGCTACCCTCTTCCGTTAAACGATATGCATCCAAAAAAGAAGGCCACAATGTAACTGTAGAACGTTGCATTGACGACTTCGAGTGGAGCTTACGTTCTCATTAGCGAATGTAAATCCCCGTAGCTTTTTTTGATATTTCTCCAAAAAGTAAAACGGATATTTTTGTAATTTCAATAACAGTTTATTTGGCGAGTTGCCTTGGCCAAGAGACAGCGAAGGGAGACAAACTGCCACCTTACCGCTTGTCTTCCACACACGGTGGATACTTCACACTACTTCTTTTTATTGGTGAACGTCAAGCAGGGAAGCTGTGGATACCATTTTTTTCTAGTTGTTGGTTTGGCCCGATCGGGAATCGAATCCAGGTCTACCGTTTCAGCAGCAAACGCTCGATTCGCTCAGCTTTTTATTGCTCTCTGAAATAGACAGTCGAACCCCACTTCATATACGACTCAGAGCGGCAGCACACTATAAAATGCCGATGATGGCATAAATGATGAGTAAAATGTACATGGATTTGATTGCAGTTCGACGATTGTCCGTTATACCTTGAGGCCATCTAGTCTCGATATTTACTGCAAAATTTCTAGTTTGATGCGATTTGTTTTCTTGCAACTGGACGACTTCGGTTGTTTTTACTAAGAAGACTTTTAAGAAGCACCTCGACTTAATTGTAAACAATGCACAAGATTTGTTTTTAGCTTCACTTTTCATGTTTTCTAAAATTAAAAAAAAATTGTTGTCTAGCATCATCTCCTACTTTTAATGATTTGGTTAAAAATAAAACATTATTACAAACAACGTTATATAACGTATTATGTTATTAGTTTGTGACAATAATTAAAAAAAATGCAAGTATTAAATTTTATTAGTTCATTAAAAATCGGGCTTTAGGCTCGGTCTACATTGTGCGTGAAATCGTGAATGTATCCTTTAGTTGTTATACCCAAACTAGCGGTTGTACCCTGGAAAAGCTATACGCGTGGTATACTGAATGAATTTCTGTTATCAAGAATACGTTCAAACACTCTCTATTTTACGCTTCGTATAGAATGAATGATTGTTTCACAATTCAAGACAATTGCGATTAAAGCACGAAAAATTAAACTAGCAAGTCAATGTATTTCTAAAAAAATAGTCACTTGAATTGCAATAGGAGGCTGCGAGGGGACCTCATGGTCGTCGAGTCGAGCAGCCACCTATAAATTAGCATTGTTGGATTTAGATCGGGCTTCAGAAATCAAATCTATCATGATATTCGCTGTATTACGCCGAAGCGTGTAACGAGTTTGCGGGGCCTATTTCCGCGTCATTGCGCCCGGGCAACACAGCTCCTTTCAAAGAAATGTTGCAATGGTGGCGAGCCGTTGGCAATATTGTGACCGATTTTACCGGCCCAAAATTTGAATCTCAGACCTCCCGCTCTAGAGACGAACGCGTTACCGCTCGACCATCTTTAGTGCTGTAATCCTACGTACATCGCTTTTGCTTCTGCAACTTTTGATTAATACGCATTTGCGAGTCCAGTGGAGTATTTCAGCAACATTTTCGAACTGTTTTGACACAATAAGCGTATTGTTATGAAGTGAATGCTGCAGATTTTTGAAAGGGTAATCGGTTAAGCTTTTTCTGGATATCAGTTACCAGTTTTCGGGATTTAACTAATTGTTTGTTGATTAGCAGATTGATATTTTACAGCTCGCATTACACGCTTTGAGCTTGATCTAATTTCAGAAACTTGTTTCTGCTGTAACCTTTGGCTTTTTCAAGATCAAATTCGTCTCTAATGGTTTTATATTGCGGTAAAAGTGTTTGTTACCTGCTTAGAAATATAAAAAAGGGTTTTTGCCTGTGTTAAAATTCCTCGTTTTGATAACATGAACTATGAGTTATACTTTTCGTAAACTAATAGTAGTAGTATGTGGTATGCTGTAGCAAACTTTTTGAAATAATGCTCGAAACCACCACACCCTTTTATCAATGTGACTTTAAATACTTTTGCATTGTATTGCGTAGCATTTAAACAGGATTTTCGAAAAAAAGAATTACTTGGATAGACATTAGTTAGTGCTCATTCAAAGCACTGCAAGTTTGATTGGTATTTCCACGTTTATTAATACTACTAACTCGACGTCTTTTAATTTAACTGGTAGATAAGCCAATTACTTTTTATGTGTGCATTTGTGCAACGTTGTTTAGATGCCGATTTCAAATTCTTGAAGTTAGCAGAGCTTATCTTCGTGCCAGATTCTGACGTTTTTATTAACGTTTTTCAATTCGCACTCAAGAGTCGCGCATTGTACATTGATCTGCTACTTGGTATTTAATAAGTCAACCAATGATATTAGTTTGTTTGATTTGAAAAAGATCTTATTCGTTCAATCGTTTCGTTATCTAGAGGGACGAGAGAGAAGTTTATTGGTTCAAAGCCAAGTTTTGCTTTAAAAACGTTTACAACGCTTTTCTGTTACAATCACATACCGATGCTTTTTTTAGCTAGTCTATGGGGCGCCGTTTGGAAAAAAATAATTTATTATGTAACGCCTTGTTTTTGAGCTAATTTACAATAAAATTTGTCCTAAGTATATTGGAAATTTCCGACATATATACGACAAAATACACTCTTAAGTTGGAACAAAAAACCTTTACGAAATAAGTCGGAAATTTTCGATATATATCGGAAGTTTCCGATATTTATATAGACAAAATACACTCTAAAGTGAAACAAAAAATGCTTACAAAATCAGTCGGAAATTTCCGACTTAATTTGTTGGCTTTTTTGTTTCAACTTACAATGTAGTTGTCGCAAGATGTTACAAAAAAAAAAGGTTTTTTCCCAAACGGCGTCGCGCACACGCCGTTTGGAAAAATACTCTTTATTTTATTACACTTCACGACAAATACGCTGTAAGTTGGAACAAAAAGATTTGCGAAATAAGTTGGAGATTTACTATAGGCTTTTTTGCTCCAACTTGCAGTGTATTTGTCGTGAAGTGTAACAAAATAAACAGTATTTTTCGAAACGGCGTGTGCACGACGCCGTTTGGGAAAAAATCTTTTTTTTTGTAACATCTTGCGACAACTACACTGTAAGTTGAAACAAAAAAGCCAACAAAATAAGTCGGAAATTTCCAACTTATTTTGTAAGCGTTTTTTGTTCCAACTTAGAGTGTATTTTGTCGTATATAAATATCGGAAACTTCCGATATATATCGAAAATTTCCGACTTATTTCGTAAAGGTTTTTTGTTCCAACTAAAGAGTGTATTTTGTCGTATATATATCGGAAATTTACGATATATTTAGTAGGCTTTTTTGTTCCAACTTAGAGTGTATTTTGTCGTACATATATATCGGACAAATTTTATTGTAAATAAGCTCAAAAATGCGTTGTTACAAAATAAATAATATTTTTCCAAACGACGCCCCATACTAATCGTTGTTGGAAACGCTAGTTTTTATTTTACTATTTTACGAAGCTTCAAAGTTGCACTAAAAATGAATTTTTGAAAGGAAAAAAGAGATCAAATGTTTATTCATACTCACTTTTTCACATTTTTAAAAGCTAGAGTTAGTGTTAAAGTTGTAGTTAAGGCTGGAAGAAACTAGATAAAATTTTCCGGTAAATAAATAAGATTTTTCTTTTGTAAATTACTGCTACTTTGGACTAGAAGCAGAACGAAGCAGGCATGATATTTCCAGAATTGCATAACCAATACTGCTTCAGTTAAGAAAATAGATTGCTGATGTGCCACATTGACCATTTTGTCGGGATGATCACATTGACAAATACACCACCGACTCAAATCTGGCCTTATGAAATCTATGCTCCATAGTGGTTAGTTGGTTTGCAATCAATTGATATGTGCTCAATGCTAATATGTACTCAATGGAGGTTATGGAAATGCGAGAATGTGACGTTTCAATTTTCCGTAAGAATGAATTATCTTCTGCGCCCCCTGCCTGGTTAGCGATGACAGCAAATTCAGGGATACTTTTCTAAACCAAGCGTTAGTGGTTATTGGTTCAAGAAGGCAGCTAATGCAGTGATTTGTCTAGCAACGTGCATCGCTGTGACGTTTTGACTGTTTGTATTAAGGTTTGACAAGCTACCTTTTGTTTGTTAGCAACACCGGCACTTCCAGTTTCAAATATCAATTAATAACCATTGCAAAGCCGTTAGAAACAGTTTTATGATGGCTTTGGAGCACCGAAAAATGATAGGTTCTTCTTCGATGAAGATGCAACATTGTGCCGGCGAGATCGATACAAAATACTTGTGTATTGTTATGCTGAGTGTTATTGTTTTGGTTCAATGTAACTTATTTGCTTTTTGTTTTTACTGTTTAGATACAGTGCTTAGGTACAGTGTATAGTACTAATCAAAATCTTCAAAGAGCGTAAACCAAAGCGAATTATCCAGAACCAGTTATTTTATAGATTTTTAGTCAAAATTGTGATACATTTCATATTTTTTTCGTCGTTGTAAAATTTCATATTTAGTTTTCTTAAATTTCAAAAGCAATTTATTTAGGCTGAGGACTTTACGAAGAAGCCTTTAAACAGCCCACTACTGCTGCGATCTCGTAACAGCTCCTCATCTTCAGTCCGTAGTCCAACATCTGAAAAGAGCGACTCCTTGTCCTTGAAAATCTCGTCGAAGAAAAACGATGTCGATATCATCCTCTCCACCTCCTCCTCTCGCTCTGATCTTACTTCCTCAGGAGGAAGAGATAGAGGAAATGACGTAAGAACCTCTTGATAATAGTAAATTCAACTTAGAAACACTAGAAACGATACATAGTTTTGCACTTTTTGACTGAACAATTTTTTGTTGCTTGATGGTAGTAAGCAAACTTTTTCCTGTTTGTGTAAAGTAATGCATTATTCCTACCATCGTAAAAGTGGTAAGATTTGTATTTTTTACCGAATTTTGCCTTGCTCTCAGAACTTTCATTTACTAAAATTTCGTTTAGTTGTTGCATTTTTAACACCGTTGCAAAGCTTATAGAGCAATTTTCACTCTTCTGTGTATTCAAGTATGTAGGTTTGTTTATGTAAGAACTGTACTCCGTCTTCTTGTTAAACGGGAAAGTTTATTTTGCATAGTTATACAGAAGTACTCTAAATGACAATTTGTCAACTTTAGATAGGCCTCGAAAGCTGAAAAATCATTTCTGATCGGCTTTTAAAGTATTTTGGTCGTTGAAAGAAAGAACCATATTTTGCTTTTTTTCTGCGCAGTGCCAGTAATGTTTTCTTCAATTTCTAGATAGCTTTTTTAAAATTAAATATTGGATTGATACTTGAGTTTAATTAATATTAATGTATAATATTTACCAATAAAAATAAATATATTCAACTTAGGCGATGGTGAGCTTAATCGAAATTTTAATGTTAAATACTCTCTACTTTTTTGTTTCGCTGAAACTTGTTTTGGTTCAACGTATTCAAGTGAATTATGCATTGTATCTAGCAGGTATACGTTGTTAAATTCGTGACTTTTCAAATATCATTTAATTGTCTGCAGACGCTGTTTTGCGAATTTTGTTCAACTTCTGAAGTAGACACTGACAATTAGACTTTCATCAACAATTAAGCAGTTGCTCAAAAAAGACTGGCTTTCTTAACTGTTTGTAGAATTCGTTTAGTTTCTCTCAGACAATAAAACACCTATATGTGGTGACAATAGCAAGTACTATTTCTGTCACCGTTAAATTGTGTACTGTAGTGAGGACTGAGGCTTAGATGTCTCATAATGGCCTCAACTAAAATAGATTCCAAACGACTTGTGGCTTTTTGAGTTTAAATTCACGCTCAAATTTAACTGACTAAACAAAAAAAGCTAAAAGTGCAACCGAACTTTTATGCAAATACATTCGACCCAAAACACTTCGCTAAAGGCTCTGTTACAAGACTCTTTGCAGTTTGCAAAAAGGTTTTTAACTTGTATTTTTGAATGTTAATACAAAAAAAAAACAAGCCAAAATCACTGTACGGTAATATTTTTGACATGAAACTGAAAACCTGTACTCGTTAAACGAAACTGATCAGCTAATTCCATTACAGGCGTCTGATTCGAACATCTCTTCCACTAAGTTGGATACCAGCTATTTCATAGCTGAAAGGAAGGCAGAGCCCCTGCAAAGGTGAGTCTTGAATTAGATTTCTGTAACTTCCAAGTCATTGAGTTGGCTTGAATGATTTTTCATAGCAATGATAATAGAAAGTGACTATTTTGTCGGAAAATTTTAAGATAAAGAGAGTTAAAGAAAAATGAAGATTTTCGCATTTTTATTTGGCTTTTTATAGATTTAAGAATTTAAGGTAATAGTTTGAGTTAAGGGTTAGATTTAAGGGTTGGTCTAGATTGAGTTTGGGTTATAGTAAGATCAAATTTTGGCTTTTTAAAGGTTAAGATTAAAGTTTCCATTAGTGTTAGATTTAGGGGTGAGTTGATAGCAGTATAGATTTTAGTTTAGGTTAGAGGACTATCAGCGGTAATTAAATGGAAGCAGATCAAACCTTGCGGAAAATAAAGCTTAACCATGAAATATTAGGTTTGGGGCAATTTGTAGCTTTAAGTTTAAATTAAGGATTTTAATGGAATCTCAACAACATCTTCAGAGCAAGTTATATTCGACACTAACGTAATTTAACTGTTAAATTTCAGTAAAGACAAGACCGATTCCTACCAGTCGTCGACGGAGAGGCTCCAGCGAAATATGAGCGTTTCTACCAGTTCTCTTGACTCCACTGCTAGCAACTACAGCCTGGCGGACAGCACTGATGGTAGTCAGATGGGGTAAGTAATGCTTTGTACTTTTTTGAAACCAAACCCGTCTTCCACATAGGATCACAAGCAGGTTAATAAAGGTACTTGTAGACCAGGTATATGATGGTCTCTTCGCCAACTGCTGTGCTTTGTTTCATAATAATCGTTTGCGAAATTGCAGACATTTTTTTTCAAAAATTTTTACTGTTTTTGTCCAAAACAAATCGTGAAATTTTTTCATCATTTTCATATCTTTGATCATAAAGTTGCAAAGACGCTTTTTTTGCAAAAATTACTTTAATTTATCGCAAATTTTCGTCCGAAATGATTTTTATACTCCCTCAATTTCAAGATATTAACTAGAAATCAAATAGTTTTTTTTATTGATTGGCCTACTACATTTTTTTGAGATATCCCGCCATCTTCCTGGAGAAGCCGTGTACCCAATTGGGTTTTATTAAGAATAGGAATCAAAAACAAAGAACTTTTTGTAATTTAATTTTCTTCGTAGTGATCAATGGCGATCATCGATCAGTATCTGCTATTCAACATTTAATCGAAAGAAACAAACCGTACAAAGTTGATTGTTGACCATCAATGTAGCGATGGTATGCCACGAATGAACGGTTTCGATTGAATGCTATTCACTACATGGCACAAGCGCGCTATTGTTTTCTACCTAAACTCTATTGACTAGCTGTCGCAAAAAGTCACTTTTGTCAGATATAAGTTTATATTCGCGTTTTAGCGGAGCACTGTGTCTAAAAATATGCAGGTTAAAATGCCCCAGTGTTAGCATACATGCTGCAATATATGCTTACACATTTCTAATCCTTTGGATTTTTATTTCAGAAATTCGAAGAATAAGAAGCACTTAAAGGATTACCAAAATCTTTCAGACGTATCTAAAGGAAAACGTCTTGCAGCATCCCTCCAGAGAGACCAACGCAAGGTAGAAATTAGAAACCTACTGAACCTAGAACGTCATATTATCCGAACTTGGCTTATTTGTTTAAAAATAGACTTCTAAAATTCCGTAATCTTCTGCTTGGAATTCACTTAACGAATTTTGACGTTCGTTTTAGGCGCACATACTGACTGGATTGTACTCCTTTAAGCTCAAATTAGATGTCGCGGTTGAAAAAGTCTGGAAATTCAAATTTATGTTTAAAACTTCAGTCTGGAGGAGCTAGTATGCGTACAAATCTTTGTGGTTTTTCTGAAAAGCAACATAAACATCATTTAATGCCGTTAAAATTCCTTGTAAAACACCAAAAATGGGGCTACAAGGCTAAGAATAGCTGAATAAAGCTCGTAAAATTCATTTGCATTAACTGCAAATACGTCGTCTCATGGGAAAAGTGCGCGCCTTTGCACCAGTGTCTGCACTTAATGACCCGTATCGATTTTAATATGCCATTCTGATGACGTCACTCAAGCTTGACCGCTCCAAGGTTAAGTAAACTCTCTGTACGGCATTCAAGGCCATTAATAGTTATTTGCGAAATTTCAGCCAATTTTGGCCAGAATGAGATTTTATTACGTGTAGATTTTAATGCAGATAACTTTGCTACTGATTTAACTTTAACTGACCTTCATAATGTGATCATTGAATCGTTATAAAAGTTTGCAGTTTTCTAACATAGAAATTAGTTTTATGCTGGAATAAGCACGTTCTTTTTATTTGGTCATGGTAGAAATTTGATGGAAAATGTCAATTTGTTTGTGTTTTTTTGTAAGTAGCGCTAATTTATATTGGAACGTGTTAATAACCCGTGTTGCTACCGAGCACTTTTTCCAGGTAACACTAAGGTTAACTTCCGAGTAAAATAACGTTGCTAGTTCCTTTTCGTTTTCGGGTTGGTATTGGAATGTTGTCTGTATAAAGATTCACCCGTGTGGATTCGGAACCAAAGCGCATGTCACCTCGGCGACCCATTCTATAGACTTGCTACGTATACCCCCTAAGTGATTTCTTTGGCGTAGTAAGACGCAGAGCGGCTGGTTTACTCGCAAAAAAAAACACATTTTATTTAAGTTTGTGTAGAAGGGGTCCACGACTCTTTGGCGCGACCGGTTTAACGTGAGAGATTTTGATGCGGCCGATTAGCCCATTTTTCTATCACAACGTTTTGAGGCTAAACTCTAGCATAGCCACGTCAAAACATCTCGCTTCGAACCGGCCTGATCCAGTATAGTTGGGGCTACAACGAAGCAATCAAATGAATTCTTTTCCGCATTGCTTGTTTTAAGTGGTCGCCGTTCTGGTCGCTCTTCCCTAGGCTTCCGCGCTGGTAGCCTTTAGGCCAGAAGCAAGCAAAACGTTTAAACATTAAAACTGTGTCCAGCAAACGTCAAAACATCACAATCAAATGAATTCAGTTGCGCTTTCGTGTTAAATCTCCCTTAATTTTCGACACTTCTGCTCGGGTTTTTAGGCGGCAATTGCAGCAATCGCATTTCAAAACATTAGGTTTGGCAATCAAAACCTGCTGTCAAAACGTGTAGATTTAGGATTTCAAATTTCCGCCTATTGTAAATTGTTGATAGCACTAATTGTACACACGAAAACATGCCTTGGTGAGACAGTTTAACCGTAGCGCAGGCTACAGTGGCACCTAGCATACCGATGTTATCAGAGACCAACCGGAAATGCCGTGATAAACTGCTGTGTCTCTTACCATTTTATCAGCTAGCATACTACCTGAAAAATAGCAAAACCTCGTAGTATTTTTGAGTTGAAACAGGAACAATTGGACTGGATTAGACCACGAAAACTTTTGGCTCTGTTTTAAAGTGACATCAGAATAAACCGCTTGGCAAGATCTAAACTCATTCATGTAGTCTTTAAATACCAATTACCATCATTGGAGTTGGCTGGTTTTGGTTGTGATGACATAGTAAACTACTGTTTAACTGTTCAATCTAAAATTCGATCTTCGCTAAAGTAACGCCAGTCGAGAAAAATTAAATCTCTACCCCATCATCCAAGCCTAAACCTGAGCCTTAAATTCATTATGCAGAATAGATTAAAAAGCATGTTTTGAAAATTCCTAATCATTCTTTGAATCTTAGTTGCTGAATGATAGTGATACTTTAGTGGTTATTTCTTTTTAAGACGTCTTAGTGTTTAAGACTCGGTTACCATTTTTGTTTTATAATATTCATATTATTGCGTATTTCTTTTATTTATAATAGCGCACTCGCATTATTGCTCTTGGTTGTCGAGTGTTTTTAAGTGTTTAAACAACTAAAAGCTCATGTGCACTTGAAATTCAACCACTTAAAACGGTCTAGTTGCTTAAATGCACCTATGAGATCCTACTTCAATGCTCTATTTTTGTGGTCGCAATGAACGTTTCGCGCCAATTCTGACGCGTCTATTGCAGTACGTAAGACATTAGAATAATTCGATCTTTATGAAAGCAAGTTGTGGTATACGGCACTTGATGGAGCATTGATTTGATATTTAAAAGGTTGCCGACTCTATGATCTATTTCAGAATAGGACAATTTGTTGGTGCTGAATTATTTTTATAAGGCCAGCAGTATCTCCATCGCGGCTACAATTCTGGCTTAAATTTGCTAAATTAACCTTGAAATGGATGTTCTGTGGGGTTTGGCAGACCAAGAGAGTTTGGTTCAAATTCAAAACGAAGATCATTCATATCACTAAGTAACTCACTTACAGTTGGATGGCATCAGATTGGGGCTGTTTCGAAATTGTTGGTAAAAAGCTGCTGTTGTTTGTTCGATTAGTTGTTTTGACAGTAGCAAACTGTAACGTAAATACTCCCTCGTCTAATCGGATACATTTTGTTAACGTGTTAACTAGTTGTGGTTCCAAGTAACCTTTAACTAAAGTTCTTTGCCAAATGGAAACAGTATTTAGGGAAGTACTCTTAGCATGGTGTGATAATTTTCGACTTTAAGGCAATATGGGCCACACGTGCGGTAATGTTTGATACCCGCAGAAGACTGACTTATGCTTATCTGATATTATGATCAAAATAAAAAGTTGTTCTAATATCAAAAGAACTTTTAAAATCCCCAGTCTTCAGGAAACTATTGTAAATTTTTCGCATAATATGCCAAAGTAAATGCACGAACACCTGGTTTTCTGTTCACTTTCAAAGTAAAACATCGAAGAACAGTGCCTCTTGGTAAATTCCAATGCCAAAACGCCCACAGTACTTCATTGATAAATTTCAGTCATTCAAAGTCAACGTAAGCGATGCCTATTATTACATGTCTCTAAGTTCCGGCCAATTGTGGTCGAAGATGCCTATTTTATTGGCATTTGGTCACGTGTAAAATTGTCGCCCATGCCAGCACGCCATTGTCTTTTATTTACCGACTCCATAGTTCACTGTAGCAATTTCGCGAAACTGGTTATTGCGCGTAGTAATTTTACTTTTTCGTCGTTGAGTTGAATCAATGCGTTCTATTCAACCTTTTGTATGGTGTACCATTACCATTGCTTACCATAGTTAACGATTAGGCCCTGGGTTAGGGCTCAATAAATTCCAGTTCCATAGTTAACATTGGGCCAAGCCTAAAGGTCGAGCTGCAATGACTAACCGTCACCGGTCATCCCAGCTGAGTAAATACTGTGAAGTGCCTAAATAAAGGATCAGGACGTTTCGAAGCAACCGCGTCAGGGTTGTGGTTTCGCATTAAAGTACCCTAAGTGTTGGGGTAAAAATTAGGGTAAAAACCGGTCGCGTCAGAAAACGCTGACCCCCTTAGGTAATCGTGGATGTTAATTTACCACGAACGGTCGAACGTAGTATTGGGACTGAAGGTTGCATTTGGGTAAAATCACGTTCATTGACGTTATCCTAAATAACGAAAAACAGTTCATTCAAAATTTTCAGTTATTATGTTAATTTTTTTGCCGCGCTTCCCATTCAAACAAGATATCTTGATTTATCATGCAGTACAGCATGTCTAATCACTTCCCATATCGTGTACATTATTAGAATTCGTTAATTAGCAAGTTTATGCTACAAACTGAGATAGAAACTCTATCAGTACTACGGTTCTTAAATCTCAGTAAATCGCTTGCACGGACGATATGGTTAGAGAAGGCATTGACGCGCTGTACTCCTAATTCAAAAGGTTGAGGGCTGAAAACGTGTTCTGGCAGACTATTAATTTACATAGGTTGTGGTGACAGATGCAAAATATCATGTGTGGCAGTTATTTGAATTAAACGGCGGAAATGACTTGAAAAAGATCGCTACTAGGCTCAAGCCATTTCTGACCTCTTCACCTTTTCTTGATTTTTAGCTTCTATTTAACGTTTTCTTACAATGCGAAACAGCGTTTTGCAGCGCTTTAAATCCTTGTAATAACGGCTCTTTTTCGTTTTCAGGAAGCAGAAAAAAGAAACAGAACCCGGAGTCCTGTAAGAGAGGAAAACGAGAGAAGTTACGGTAGAGAAAGAAAAAGATCCTCTGCTCTTCATTCCTTCGAGACCAGTCAGGTATGGAGATTGTACTTTCTCTCGGTTTTCATTTTGCTTAATGCCTATCTAAAAATTTTTAAGCATTATTGAATACAGCATCATCTTTTTTGTTATCTTTTCTTATCGTAATTTTTTGGGTTTGGGACTACTTGGCCTCTTTCAGCTTCTCTCTATGGGTTTGTAGATATTCTCCATATGGCAATTGGTTTTTGGTTTGACCTACCTCGGCGTTGAACCCAAAATCTTTCCTAAAGCGTCAAGTGTATAATCGGCCACGCCAAAAGTCGTGCTCCCGCTTCAGTTACTGACTAAAATGCAAGTAACTATAATCTTAACAGCTTTTGCTCAAACGTTGATTTTTCAGGCTGACACCAGTAATAAAGAAAATGACGAACCGAGTGCTGTTTTATCGGACACAGGACACGGCGACCGGTCTGGGTTATCCACGATCAGTGTTACGTCACCAGTGACGTCACCGCTCTCCACTCCACGTGACTCGGACCGGGAAGACAAAAGAGGTCGAAGCATTGCAAGACGCTCGACAAATAAGAAACAAGTAAGAAAAGAATGACCTTTTTCCGCTTTAGCCCTCCTGAGGAGGTTCATTAAACACGAGTACTTTAGTATTTTGTGTGGTTAGTAAACGTAGGTGACCTGAGTGAGGCCATTTTTTTTTCAGGTTTGCAATATTATTTTGCATTTGATAAGAAGTTTATTCAATACTTTTTGTTGTGGTTAGTTTAGAATTGTCGGATTGGTACTGACGAAACTTTAATAAAGTAGTAGGATAAACACTTGAAAGTTTAACATATACAAGCTGCGAGCAGTTTTGGCGCCAAAAACTCTAGCCCGAGATTTTTTAAAAATAGATTTTTTATTTTAAAGGGAACACAAAACGAATTCCAACCTCGATCGACCGCAGAGAGTTTGAGGCGGGCAAAATCTCTCGACAGATCCGCGTATGATCTCCATTTTACGGTGAGTTTACTAAGCATACTGTAAATGTTGTTTTTATTGATTACTGAGCAACATTTGGTTGGCTTTAGTGAACTCGAAAAGGTCGGCTCTGGTTTGATTCTGCGTTGGGTCAAGATATAGACTTCCAAATTGGTATTTTCAGTTTTCTGCTTCTACTCCTTGCAGTTTCCCTACCATTCGACAATTAACAAGAACAGTGTTTCACCTCCATCGTTAGTTGTACATCTAGATAGGTGGCGTCTTGACTCACGAACAGTTCAGCTCTCAATCTGGGTAACCTGGCAAATCGTTACTGCTAATTAGTAGTTTAGCTTGCATTGGTACTAATTTCGGTGATTAGTTTTTGCAGCTCTCTTCCGGTCATGCTGGAATGCTGATGCAATGTGCAAATGTACAATATGCATATTGCATTAGTGTTAATTGTGTAACAAACATCATTAATATTGTTCAAATTTTAATGGTTTTAGTGAATACCGTTTGAAAATACTGCAGTTTAAACCGGTTACCCTTGGTAGACAAATAGTAAAATTGAAAGACTTGAGAGAAGTCAATCAAAAAAAATATAGTACAAAGCAAAAATATTTTAACCTAAATAATTTTCTAATTTCGCACCAAGCTATGAAAGAAAAAAAGTAGGAAAGTGCGAACTGGCATGAATTGACTTCGAGGAATACGGTCAAAAAATTTTTGGTTTTTCTCATTAAAGAATCCTTTATGAGTTTGTTTTAATCCTTCAACTCGTCCATACGAAAAACATATATAAATTTCTATTACAACTCAATTAAATTTCAATTATAAGTTTGAAACTCTGTAGATTTTGATTAGGATTTAACTTTAAATAAAACGAAAGGTTAATTTAATCAATTGAACAGCTGTCACGATGAGAGAGAAAATTTGCATATACCCTCTCGGCTATTTTCTTGTTTTCATTGTTGTTAAATGACTTCACTTACAGCTATATCCGGTTGTTAATGTTCTTTAATAAACTCTTAACTTCTTGATTGGCTTTTAACTCGCGACTTAGACGTCGACTTTCTTTTAGCAGTCTCAGCCTAGTATATTAGCCTTTAAGTTATGCCTCAAACAAGTCGATTTTTTAATTGCCTGACTCTTTGACGGCCATGAGGGTAACAGCTTGGGTTTAGTCGTCTCGCATTCTGGTCTTCCACTACCTTTTCCATTTCGCCGCGGCTCGGATGAATTCGGGTGCACTTCCACTTAAATCGATTTTTTGTCTTGAAATTTTTGAAAAAAAAGCCTAACGTTACGTTAAGCACCACCGGTCAAACTGGTACCAGATGCTAGATGTAGGAACTGTCACTGCAGAATACTGAAATTAGCTCCTTCAAAATAACCGAGAATTTGCTATACCTCCCAGTTGGATTATAAACTGAGTCCTAAATCGCTTTTTTATTCGCGAAGATAGGAAAGAAACTTCGGAAAATCGGAAAGAAATTCTCTTTCCATTGTTTCTGTCCACTTGTTTTGTCCGGAGTTTATGAAATGTTCTCCTAGACACAATAACATGGGTATGCGGCGTACTCGTGTGGTAATCTAGTAGGCCCACGTATTGTTGGATCTTACGCACAACAAAGTTATTTTCGTTTTGGCCAAAATGAGAAAGTGTATATCAGGGTGCAGTGCGTTGGTGTACGAAATCAATTCAAATATTCATCGTCTAGTATACGAAGCGTATATATTGTCAGTTAATTGCTGTAATTAATGTCTGCGGCAGTACTTTTGGCAAGTGTTTAGTTGTAAATAATTAATTGATTTTTCGTGACTTGCGGCGTTGAAGTTTTTGCTTTGGATTGCCGCTGTCAATGAGGTTACTACTAGCCATTCGTCTTATATAGCCGTAGCAGTGTCTGATTTTCAAATCATGACTGCTTTTAATAAACAAGCCTTTTTTGTTAGTTCAGTGGTCCTAAAATTTTGAATTTCATTATCTTGTGATTTTAATTCTTGATCAATTCAAATTCGCTGAGTGCCAAAGAAACCACCTTTTTAGTGTCATTTTAAAGCGCTGTGCCCTGATATAGTATACCTGAATAGAAAGATCACAAGTCTCCCACGTGGAATAGGTGATAGTGACTTTATGTGCTGGTTTGATTTTTGTGAAGCTCGGAAAAATTCAAGGAAACAAGTGATTTTTAAATTTTGTTTTCGAGTTGTATCGTTTGAATTCACTAAATATTAATGAGTAGAAGGGACATCTGTTGAGAGGCTGTTGTTTTTCAAATCTTCCCGAAACATACCTGATTTTGTTGACTGAAACAGCTAATCCTAATTACTCGCAACATTTAGCCGATTGAAAAAAGCTCTCAGCGGCCGATTTTTAAGGATTTAAGCGCCTGAAGTGGCTTTGTGACTATTGAACTGGTTGATCTAAAGTGCTTTTTCCTGCTCTTTAATTTCTTCGAATGAATGGTATACTTATGTTGCTCTTGTGGGTATTCGAGAATATCAAGATAGTTCAGTTTGCCAGTTTTTTCAAAATTCAAAATTTTACTGTAACTTATTCTTTTGGCCCAATTTTGTTTGTTCGACTGATTTTGGAAACGTAAGATTGGCCTCTGCTTGGCTTAGTTTCTACCTTCACCCTTTGGGTTGGTACCGGTATCAATAAAGTTGATCTAGCCCGTTGGTCTTTTAAATCGCCTCCCAATTTTATAAATTTTACCATTGCCCACTGATGGTCTAAGGTTTCCCCGTTGAAAAACTAGCTCCTCATTCGCAGTTTCAAATTTTAATCGTTATCTTTCGGCTTAAGGTTAAGAATTTGAGAATATTCTTAAATTGCTAGATATGTTGTGCATCAGTTTCGGAATTGAAACCAAAAGATTACACCCAAAGACGATTCAAGTTATTGTTGTTGTTGCTGGTAGCACTTAAAGGCAGTTTTGTTTTTTGCCTTTTCGAGTCTTCGTTAATGGTTGTATGCCGGATTAACTAAAGACAGCTTACGATTACATATTGGCTTCGCTAGCATGCGTTAATCCTACGTGCAAACACGCAAAATTACTGCTTGAAGATTAGCGGGATTATACATTACGGGCGCAGTAAGGACTGCTCTTAGTTTATTTGAACAAAATTAGCAAAATCTTGTTTATCTTAACGATTTTAGTCCCAGTTAGACTCGGAAAAACGTAATTTACCCCCGTTCCATCACGACTAGATTCTAAAGTTGCCCACCCAGTTGGATGCAAAAAAGGTTCTATTTCAGTGTAAAACAGATTTCGAGAGGGGTTAACCCAAATTGTGGTTATAAATGTACTGTTCTTGATTACAACTTTGTGTATATAGAATAGCCTACACCAGTACTCTTCAACCGGTGTACACGGTGCACAATAGGGTGCACCAAAAGCTGTTAGGGGTGCACCACTACCAAAGGGTTCACAAGGGTGCATCACAAGCTTGTCGACTATAAAAAATTGTAAACAAAAATGAACCATGATTAGACAAACCGGCAGTAACCGTTAGTTTCAAATTAGATAAACACATTACGTTCAATAACCTTCTCGAACGGATTATGTTTAATAATCGAGGTTCGACTGTATGTAAAAGTGTTTTTTCTTGTTTGTGTGAAATCAAATCTCGCAAAAGAAATTCAATCACGCACATCGATCCATTGATAATGGGAGCAATTGAAAAGGATATCATTCCTCGGTTTAGAATATTGGTTAATAATATGCAACAGTAAAAAAGTCATTAAAGATAGTAATTTCTTTAATTTGTTATTTGCTCTGTCTTGTGTTTTTCTTAGTGCAGACTGTAGTTCAATAGTATTTTTGCATGTTCATTTTAATGTGGCTTTTAGCCTTATTTCAAATTTTAAGCACAGGGTGCATGAGCTGGTCACAAGATTTTTTAGGGTGCACCATAACAAGAAAGGTTGAAGAGCACTGGCCTACACCATTGAAATATTCTTTTTTTCAGACCGAACTCTTCAATACCAAAAAAGGTTGGTTACAGCGTCAAACGAACGAAGGCAATTGGACAAAACACTGGTTTGTTCTCGCTAAGAATCAACTGCACTTCTACCCTGATTCCTCATCGGAAGATGTTAGTATCATCAAAAAAAGTACTATCTTTCAGTTGCTTTTATGTACCCTGAAAGACGATGTTCCGTTCCAGTTTACAAAGGCCATTGGTCTTTCCCTAAATGCCACTTTTATGATTGAAGGAAACATCCTAATTTAGCCATTGTAGTACGCTTTTTTGCAAATTTTCGACTTTTCATACCCATTTTTACTTGCAATATTTGCTACAAAATTAGTAGTTGTTCGTGGTTTGTGTAATTATAACGTCATAGTCACGCCTCTTCAAACTGAAATCCTTCAGCGTGCCGCTTTGTGTTTCAGAACTCCGCTCCTCATGGTACGGTCGATCTTAGCAACTTCGTAAAGGTCCACGAACGCGAAGTGCAAAGAAATTATGGTTTTTTAATAAAGGTAACACTTGCTGTGCTAGAAAACAAATCCAAAGGCGATGCGCATTGAGTGCTTACTGCTTAGATACACATACTGTATTACTGTATTAGCGACCTGTAATCTCACTGTCGAATCTAGAATATTAGAGACCATGGCTAAATTGAGATCAACAAAAAGAGAATGCTAGTAAAAAAAGATATTCACCGGTTTAGTACAAGTTTTCCAATTAAAAGTTATAATTTCATCCGTAAAATTGTATTAGGATAATTGAATTTTTGGTTTAATCGTCGTAATACTTCACTTTTTTTGAATTTCGTAATAGTTTGCATTAAATGACATGTAGATTGTAGGTAGATGCATTTGTATTATTCAATGAAAACTATCACTGTCCATTGATTAAGGAATCGCCTTGTGTAGTAATCCAATCATAATTATCATTGGTTACTGCCAATCGATCAAAGTACGTCGAAACGAATGGTTTCAAAAACTATTTTATTTTCTATGAAAATTCTGACACTTGTCAAAACAAAGGCATATTTTGAAGTGGCTATTAATCGCATAATAATTTCATTGTTTCGATATTTTAAAAAGGCATTAGTAAGCAATTGGCGTTATTGATTGCTGCAGAGTCTTTTTTACGCTCTGACCGTTAGTGCTAGAGCGTAAGTTGCCATCTCAAAACGTAGCAACTAAGGCACACAAACCAAAACCAAGCAACTAAGAGCAGTTGTTGGACTGCCGCGTTTCAGCTGCACAAATGGGTTCGAACCCCTAGGTTAGCTTATGACAATGTTGTGTTTCCAGCTAATAGTAAATATTTAAATCTGTCCAACCAACAACACATGATATATTACCGAAAGTTGTCTTAGTTAGGTGCGGCGAAGGGACCTCCGGCCTTCGAGGCATGCTGCTACCTGCTTCCGTTTAAAATGGAAACTCTCAAAAACTAAGCAAACCATAATAGTTTAATCCGAGAATTTTGATTTTAGCATATCAAGATTAATTGCGACTGTAAAAGGATATGTTAACAGTTGTTTATAAATGCATTATTACGCGGAAGTTTTCTAAGAAGGTTTAAAAATGGCAGAGCTAAAAAGAAGTAAACACATTCACAAACAATAACCTTTACACACTTCTGCCTGGCTTGACTTGTCAATTATAGCTTCGCGAGGGTCAACTAAGTTTTACACTTAATCTCCATTGCGAATCTAATATCTCATTTCGCGTATTATTAGGCAGCTTCTACTTCCAATATGTGACTTAAATGTTAAAATGATGTGTATACTGTTTATTTTATACTAGTTGTAAAGTTTAAATACTTCGTTTGAGATTCTCAGCATCACAAATATCTGACACCAGCAAAGTTTCTTTGTTTGTTGGCCTAGTACGTACACGCCTGTTACTGAATCAGTAAACGTATATTCGATTTTCACCCGGAAAAAAAGGGTTTAAAATTTCGGTATAGGTGGATTTATCTCTCGAAGGCTACTTGGTAGTTTTCACTTTAAAAGCGGAAGTTAAATGATAGCTTCGGGTAACATTGCATAATGGATGTCCTTTGAATGTGCGTTGATCTTTTTCATGAGTTATATTTGGCATCATGACCTCATTTTTTGCAGACTACAGATACTACCCATAAGTTTTCCGCAATGACCTCAGGAATAAGGAAAAATTGGATCAATGCCATTCAGAAAGCCTGCCAACCCCCTGAAATCATTGAAGATCTCAACTTCTCCAATTCGCCCGCGACGGAAGAAAAGAAATCAGATGTGCCCGAACCGGTGAGTTAAAAAAATTGACAAAAGTCGAAAAATTGCATTTGACTATTTTTTCAACAATGGCAGTACACCATGCAAATATCACCTTAATTGGCAAAATTTAAGCATCACAAAAAGCCTCAAATTTACGTTGCTAAGAGAGAAAGAGGGTCTCTCGTCGCTCAAATGTAGCAAACAGTTTAATTGCTGCCTTTCATCTAAAAATTAACTTCATGAGCGCAGTTTGAATTCAAGCGATTCAAAAAAGTACTCGACAGCGTAGACCAGAGCGAATATTATAACATAAGACAGTACACGTCAAAACGAAATTTGAATAAGACTACATAAATAATTCTATTTGAATAAGACACTCCTGATGATCCCGATTACGGGTAAAACAGACTGTAGGGTTTTAAATTTTTAATTTTTGACTTGTACTGTGTTTGGTATAAAAATGAACTTGTATATGTTATCGCTGAAAGCAGCAGCTTTAAATTATTCATCTACATTTTATGTGTCTTTGTTTTTTGCTATTGTATTTGCCAGCGGAACATGTTTTGCAGTAGATGTCGGTTTTGATCGAGCCTAATCTTCGATTCCACCATTTTATAATCTTTAAGCATTACGCATATTTTTACCTTTTATTACAGTATATTGAAACAATATTAGCCAAACATTCTTATAGGCGGTTTCGAGCATTTTTTCAAGAGGTATGGCACGTGTGTGTTTAGCGCTATATCATTCTCATTTGTCATTTTTGAACGTCAAGTGCTTCATTGGAATTTATGACAATACCATTCTTGGCCATGCGCAGAAACCCATCTATTGTTAACCCTAATTTTAACTTTTTATAGCCTCTGAAGTCACTCTGGCGTGCCGTTATGCTCTGTTGACAAGGAAACGCATAATTTTGGTCATTCAGTGAGATTATGCATGAGCGAAATTATTTTTAAAATTTTGCTTCAAAATTTCGTCTGCTCTGAAACCAAAGTAGACGCTTTTCGAACCAAAGATCACAAATATAGATTCGATTAGAAATAAAAGTTGGGTTACTGGAGCTGCTGTTAGGTTTAGGTCGCTAAATTTTACCCATTTATGAATTTTTATTCCCCACCCCTTGGTGAGGTTGTTGCAGTCTTTTGGGAAGAAGGGTGTTATGTGGTCTCATTTAGAGCAAATTTTAAGTATGAACACGCGAACCAGTGGATTTGAATTTTGAGTTAACTAAATCTGCAGGGTAATCAACTTTTTTTTAGTTCGGTTTTGATTAATCGCCTGCATTTTACTTCTGAAAATAGTCTGCTCTCAATCAGCTGCGACACGGTAGCTTGAGCGCGACGTTAAAATACTTCACGATTTTGAATTTCAGCCTTCTCCCGCCATTTCGAATGTTACAACTGATCTGAACGACGAATCGGTATCTGAAAGGTCGCAAAGAAGAAGAGCGCGAATTCGAGACAGAAGAAGAGAAGGCCGTTCGAGGACTTTTGATTTTGGCGAAATTAGGTACACTTGTTACTTCGGTATTTTTTCGGTCATTTGTCGGTCTTTGACTTAAATTGTTAGTGAATGACCGAAAATGAGTTAGCCAATTGGTCAAAATAACCAAACAAATTAGAAAGATTTCGCATTCAAGATCTAAAATCATGCTTGAGGTGATAAAAATGACCGAAATAAATTCTAAAATGACCGAAAAATTAGGTCCAAATTCATACATTTGGACCGAAATTTTTGTGCAAAAAAAAAATAAAGCCAAATATTGAATGCATTTTTGCCAAAATTGTGCATGTTTTTGATAGTCGTAAAGTTTTGTTCTTAATTTTTAAATTGCACTGTGCAATGTATAGTTTGGGTATTTTGGCTTGGTAATGCAACAATGGGTAAATGGCCGATAATATTGATAGTACCAAACGTAATAATTGTCTTAATTTCGTTTATTTCTAGGCGAGTGGAATCAGATCCATCTCAAAACAACAAAGTCGACAAGCCTGCAAGGACCGAAATAAAGGTAAGATAAAGAGTGATTAATGCATTAATATCCTACCCTCGCAAGCATAGGTGATGCTTTTTTAGCGCATCCACTCCACATCCTCGTGGGAGTTTTGGGCAGAATACCTTAGCCCAGCACGGTAATGACGTATGGGGCTTGGTTTGCCTTTTTTTCAATACAGAATCAGTGTTTGAGGTTTAGAAGTTTAGGAGAGAATTATTATTCTTGTTACGAGGTAAATCATCTTTTAGCAGTGCATTTTGCTATTTCTTGGTCGCCTTTGTGTGTTAATAATCGACTAGATCTTACTACCTCACTATGCGTTTGTAAGAGCCACTTTTTGTTTTTTGTTTGCGTTTTACCCGCTAGTCAACTACATTTTACGACCGTTTTAATGTCCTTTGTGAACGCCGATTGCACTAGCATTTCAACTTAAAGATTCCACCAGAATTGATTTTTCTCTCGAGTAAAGATTTGTACGATGTGCTTTTTTGTTTGTATGTCATCTTGTTAATTTTTTCAGCCAACTTACGTGGTAGCTGCCCATAAAATTTTGTTTCTTTGTTAGTCGGAGGCATAGAATTTGAAAACCGCGAAAAAATTGTTCGTTTTTTCTGTTTTCAACTTTTCATTCTCAATAATTTCTCAGAAGCCGTTTCGAACTTTTTTATTGTGTAAAAATTTTGGGTCCGCGGCAATTGACTGCGAACAAACTGACCGCCAACTAACTCTAACCCTAGCGTTGGCGGTCAGTTGGTTCGTGGTCAGTTTGCGGCGGTCAGTTGACTTGATTCGAAAAATTTTACGTTTTTATTTTTGGCAACCCTAGGCTCGCACCCGGACATTTGACCCCGGATTGCTCCTGATGGATACAAAGAAGCCTCCATCCGCCAGAAGTGGAATAGAGGAAGTAGACGCGCCATGGAGTAGCGACTGGCTTCTTTCTCCTGATGTAAGTCGTATGCCGCTTCCACACAGTTTACTCCGTAGACTACGCACCAACATTGTGATAGAATTTTTCGCAAGATTACATTTACACAGATCTGCTCTAAGAGAAAATCCTTACTGTAAGTCTGTAATTACGTCTTAGTACATTGATTTGCCACAGCCAGTAAATAGGGAAGGGACTTCAAGCTCCCACCCACGATGGAGGCTTTACACCGTCCATTTTATTGATGAACGTCAAGAAGGGAAACTGTCAATGCCAATTTTAAAGTCATTGGTTTAATTAGGCTGGGAAACGACCCCAAGTGTACCGTTTCAGTCGCAGGTTCTCTATCAACTCAACTACTGGTGGTTACTTGTCTACTGGAATTACCTTTAGTATTTTCACCAGACGCGTTTTTAAAACAAAGAAACGTAACCATCGCTTAATGTCTTCACTGATCGTGATTTTGTAATTACAAAAAAATCTTATTTCTGTATGACATAAATTTTGGCACTTTCAGAACAAACCGCCTAAGTCCTCCTCCAACATCCGAATGTCGATAGAAAGCGAGTGGAAGAAAGTGGAAAAGGCGAACTCCATGAGCGTGGATCCGGTTCCATCCCCAAGCCCCATCACAAAAACTGCTTCGATGGTCAAGGCTCTACAAAGCGAGGTATGTGATAAGGCTTTTTTGTTTTTGTGCAAATGTGTCATGGCAGTATTGAAGGGGAGTTCTTAGTTAATTATGAAAAATCTTGAGTTGTGACTCAGTCTAAACTAATCTAATGTTAAAGCTGATGTGTTGGTAAGCGTGGTGTTCTAAAATTGAAAATATTGCTTTCACTGCTAATTCAATTTAGGTTGATTCGTTGAAACTACAAATGGAACGAGTTCAGAACGAAAAACAACTTTCCAGCGATGATATATCAGAGGTACCGCATGAAATTTTGTTTTCTCCCGAAGCATGTAAAGTTTGTTTCTATTTGCATCTGCAAACAATTAAGACTTGTTGAGAAATGAAATTGTTCATTGGTTAGTTAAATAAAATGCCTAGTCACATGTCAAACGCACATTTAATTGGAAAGTCAATTATATGAATGGGACCTTGTGCGAATGTTCTTTTTCACCTGCTTTCATTCGTAGAAGCTGCGGCTGGAGATAGCTGGCAATGGATGGAACATTGGGACAGACTACAGTTCAAGTTTCTTACTAGATGTAGCTTCTTCACAAACCACATAACTTTTCGATATTAAAGCATTTTGCGTTGCAGACTGACAGCCAAACGGAAAGGTTCAAGTATCCAGATTCGAACACCGCGACTTTACAGCTCAAACTCGACCAACAGGGCTCTTACGTCGAGAAACTGAAGCAGGTGATATCCCATCATGTACTACCAAGTTTTCTTGACTTTGAATTGCTAGCACCTCAAAAAGATATGTGACTACTAACTGGCTTACTATTGGTGGTTAGAGTAGTGAATCCGAAGGGGATAAGAGCGGCAATTCGAATTCTACTTTTACTAACCTGGGTTGCTGACTCTGTTCCCCTTTCAAAAGCATTGAAACTTCCCCGTTCCTGCTCATGTTACAGCTACTGCTTATTCTACAGTGTAACAGAATGGCGCGAGGTCACATTGCTAGCAGTTCAATGCTAGTAAGCGAATATGGTGTTTTACTGCCTAGCTCTGCTTTTATTTCGAAGCAAAAATTCAAAATAATATTCTCCTATCTTCCGTGCCGCTATCGATATCTTACATTTAATTTTATGCGGTTTTCTATGTGTTTTCCCTAGACTTGTCCACTCAAGCTGTTTTGATTTATAGGAATTGTCACTCGCACAAGAAGCGTTACGGAAGCAGAGCAGTGATTTGCGCGAGCGAGAAATGCAACTGGATATCAGCTTATCCGAATCCCAACTCGCCGAAACACAACTGAGTAAAGCACAAAAGGAACTGAAACTAGAAAAAAGCAGACGAGAAGAAGCCGACAGAGAACACAACAGGTACTACACTGTTACGAAAACACTAGACTTGTTAAAACTAGTTCTAACTGGTACTGCGCGAATCAGAAAAGCCGATTACTGCTTGAGTTGTAGCGTTATGGAGATGCTTGAAATTGTGAATCCTGAACTTTTTGATACCGCATTTTTTCAAAATTTATTGAAATTATTTTTTAGTTTGTAAATAGTTTAATCTTGATCACTACTAAAAATCCAAAGTTACACATTTTGCTCTTTATTTTTGTCTACTGAGTACAGTGGGTAGCAAACAATATACCGACGCTGACGTGTCTATCGTAATATTGCGATATTTTTTCTAGGCAAACGAAGGCTCTGAATAACGAACTTGAAGAGAGCGAGTCTCAACTAAAGAAAGCTGAGAGCCTACATTTGGACGCGCAAAGGAAGATACGCGAGCTTGAGAGGCAGATTCACATGCAGAAAGATCATAATAGCGAAGTACGTTCAATATTTCAATTCAAAATGCAGCTATTTCATCAACATCACTTCAGTCTTGCATTGGTTCAAGAAACTATGGCACGTACGAGAATTTGGCAGTTTTGATATCTTTTTGGTCCCGGCTCCCTTACGTTTGGTTTGGGTATTTTCTTCTTTACAAGTTCGGCAAGTTTTGATTTTGGATGGTCTTTCACTTGCGACCTTTGCTTATGTACTTTGCTCTATTAAGTGAAATCGATATAATGCCATCGTCCTCCCCAATGACTCCATCAACCCCAACTGTGATTGGTTGAGTTGAAGGTCTTTTTTTTGAGAGATCTTCAAAACGGCGTTAACTTTTCAGCTTATGTTTGAAATTTTGTCGCGATTAGAGACTTATTGTTTCCAATGGGGAAATAGTTTTACTAAAGTTACAGATTTTCAGACTCTGCTTGCAAAATGAGAATATAAATGACTTTTAGGAGAAACTCCTTCAAGATCACATCGGATTGCTGCGTCATCAGGTTGAGGAGCAGGAGGTTGAGATGAAAGAGATGCAGGAATCTTTTGAAGATAAATGCCAGAGCCAGAAGAAGCTGGAAGATCGCCTCAGTGAAGCAACGGAAATCATAAAAAAGTAAAATCTTGCTTCCTTTTTCACTTTAAGCATGATTCGAATCATATAATTTTTTTTCGTGATTGGTGCTTCGTGAATCAGTTTTGTTTCTTTCGTGATTTTCAGTTTGGTGTTTCTTTTGAATTTGGAAATATTTAATACAATTTTAAGTTGTTTAAAAGATTAGTTAGTAGTTTGTACTACGAATTTTTTTTGTGATTTTTCAAGCAAAAAGTATAATTCGCCAAAGAAACCAAAAAATACGAGGGCCAGTCAATAAGTAATGAGACTTTTTTAATAACTCAAATTTGCATTGACTGATAATCAAAAAATGCTTTTTATTTTTCAACATAGTCTCCCTCCTTTGCAACACACTTGTTTCATCTTGATATTAGATCGTCTATTCCTTTGGCATAGAATTCCGTGGACTGAGTCCTGAGCCACTTGCTCACAGCAGCCTTCACTTCTTCATTAGTCAAGAAGTGAATTTCCCTCATACTCTCTTTGAGTGGGCCGAAGAGGTGAAAATCAGATGGTGCAAGGTCTGGGCTGTGGGGTGAGTGTGTTAGAAGTTTCCAGCCTAAATCTTCAATTTTGGCTAGGGTTCCTGCTGCTGTGTGGGGCCTTGCATTATCCTGAAGGAGAATCACACCTCTTGAGTGAAGTTACCTCCGTTTGTTCTTAATGTCTTTTTTCACTTGAGTTAGCAGCTTACAGTAGTTCTCTGAGTTCACAGTGTTGCCCTTTTCCAAGAAACTGATAGTGATCGGCCCATTTCTGACCCAGAACACAGTGAGCATGACTTTCACTACACTTTTCTGAGATTTGAATTTTTTCTTCACTGGGGAAGAAACATGAGCTGTTTGCTAGCCTAGTGGTCATTTCAATTTATCGTCACACCTACAGTAATCTGAAAATAAACAATCTTTTTTGTAAATGAGATGACAACTCCATTCATAATCATCACATAAAATTTCAGTGGCATAACTTCAAGAACACTAAAGTAATTGAGAAAGTCTCATTACTTATTGACTGACCCTCGTAAAACTATTTTTGCAACTTAAATTGTATTCAAACTTCAATGATCCAAATTTTCACGCGGAAACACTCATTATGAATGTCAGCGCAACGCGTTTTTTGATTTTGTTATGATTTTGTGATCTCTTATGATTTCGTTTCGTGATTTCTTCAGTTACGAGGATGAATTGCATGAATTGAGGAAAGTCTTGAAGAACACTGATAAGGATGCCAGCCTGTTAGCTGCTCACAGGTGCTTTACTTGCTTTGTGTTTTTTTCGACTTACGCTATAACGTGCCATTAACTGAGTTTGCTTGCGAATTTTTTTTACATATTGCTTTGCTCAGTTGTATACCAAATTACTAATATTGATTGGGTAAAATTGGGATTCGAAGATAAAGGTCTAGGAAACGTCACGTGTGCCTCATAATCGAGCCTTTCTCAAGGTAAAGAATGTGAGATTGAGGTTGGTGAAGTCTCACAAGTTACTTCTTTTTGTCTTATAAGAAATAGTTATCCGCGGCATAGCTTAGTTGTTAAAAGCGTCGTGATAAAAACTGAAAAAGTTGCTGACTTCAGGTTTGATTTCTGATCTGGCAGTGCATCCCTGTGTTTTTGGGAAAGACACTTTCTTCATATCGGCATAAAACAATTTTTCCAAGCTTAGTCTTGCAAAAGTGTAGCAAACAGAACCAAAAGAAATGTTTTTTTGACTTTTGTAATCAGACAGACGCAGTTGCAGAGTGCCTAGATCTTACACATGATTAATTGAACAAAAGTAGATGTAGTCTGTATTCTTCTTTAGTCTTGCATGAACTCACTGAATGAATAGCTTGTTATAAATAATATTATTAATTAAACGAATGTTTCGTAGCTCACTGTGTTTGCTGCTCAATTTTAGGCAAAATGCTGAAATGGAAATCGGCAAATTGGCAGATGAACTACGCGCATCTCGCCACAATGAAGAAAAACTGAAAGAACAAATTCAAAAACTGATCGCCCAAAGTCAAATCGATGAAGATTGCAACAAATCTTTACAAGTAAATTTTTAAGATATTGAATGAATTCTTTTGAACAGCGCAGTCTGAACCTGCTTTTGTGAAGTAATATTACAGTTAGGATTTGACCGAATGTTTTATAAATACTTAGTGCATGTAACATTTTCAGTACCACAGTTTTTTATTGGAAAGTGCCCGGAGTTCAGTTGGTTGATATTAGTTATCACGGGGGAAAAATGATGATGTTCAAGTAGTTTAGTGTGTAGATAGCCTTCGTCACTTCAAGCTTAGCATGAATTGTGCATGTGCTATAACAGGATTACCTTTGTTCAAAGTTAACAGCAAAAAATACTTAAATTCGATGTTTTTATTTTCGTTTCGTTAAAAGCATTGGTTTATGTAGGATGATCTGAAGCAAGAAAAATCCACGAACCAGCGGCTCCGTTTGATGCTGAAGGAACACGACGAAGATTACACAGCGAACGAGAAGCAACTGTCTGAAACTACAGCCGCTAACGAACGAGTCAGTACAACTCTCTTGCTCAGTCATAGACAAAATATAGTATTGATATATCTTGCTGAGTAGAAACATTTTGTTCAGAAAGTCACTTTACATGTGTTAACCCGTTTTGTTATTTGAAACTCAATACTATTTTTTCATAGTTAATTTGGAACAGAGATTGGATGTTTCTAGCGGCTAACTGCACGTAGCCTTTAGATAGCTTTTAAAACTTTTGATTGCTCAATTTTGGGGAAGCATGGAGTGATCCAAACACTGAATAAGTTTTCGTTTTTTCATATAGCAATTTAGTTTCACCAATGTCTTTAATGTTTCACTTTAACGAGACTTTTTTTTGCAGTTATCCATGCGATTGAAAGCATCTGAAGAAACCAACACCGCTCTGCAAAACAAATGCAAGGAATTGGGTTCTGACATCAGAAAATATAAAGACGAGGTGGGCATTTTTACCAAAAGTGAGAGGTATAATGTTGCGCATTTAACCGGTTATATTAGGATGAGTTACAATTGGTTTGTTCTTTATTTTGAACGCGTGGACGGTAGAGGTCATCCAGTGTTTTGGTTGGTGTCCAGTATCCACTTCCCAGTATGTATTGTAAAGTATTTTCTTTGATACGCGCGTTTATTGTTGAATTTGCGCTGGGTTCAGTTTTTTAAATACGGTAATACTTAAAAACAAAATTTCAATGATTATGATATTGCAATCGTATTGTATTTATTTTGAAGATAACCCGTATTATGTTTGTTTTGAAGATAACCAAAGTGAGCCAGTCAGAGCAGCTCATGCGTGACCGGTTAAATACCGCCGAGAAGCAGCTCCGAGATATCGAAGAAATCGGCTCAAAAAGCTCTTCATCAACTCAAAGTAGCTTTAAGGTATTTTTAAAACGTTTTACATTTTCAAAGTGTGTTTGAAATTCTTTTCTACATGTTTTTTTTGTAGTTTTTGATTTCTTTACCTTTCAAACGCTTCAATTTTAGGCGATGGTTTCGGAGTTGGAAGCGGAGTTTGGCGGAATGGGAGAAGTAATTGCAGCTCGACTCCAATCCCTGGAACCCTCAAGAAGAGTTTCCGACCCTTCCGTTAACGTAGAAAAAGAGACCTCATCACACAAGGTAAACCAAATACAAATGCCAAAACTTATAGCACTGTAAATTTGACCAATTATACGACTCGGTTGGATAGTTAATCATAAGAGGCTGTACGTTTTATTTTCTAGTGCTTCAACGGAGATTTAGTGAGAAAATGCGGTTGAATGGTTATTGATTCGACATACAATGTTAACTGCAGTATCCAGTCTTTCTTCGAAATGCGATTCCAAAGTTTAGTTGACATCTACGAAGAGTGAAAATAGATAAAAACGAATCTCAATTTCGAAAATGCAGTAGCTAATTTGCCGCTTAAATTATTACTTTTAGATTCACCGACTTGAAAACGAACTTGAATCAAAGTTGAAGGAATTAGAAGCGAGCGAAGAACGCGTAAATCAGTTCGAAAATACAATCAAAGACCTGGAAAAGCGAGAAAAAGAAACAGAAGAAAAATTCAAATCCAAGTGAGAAAAATAAAAGCATAATTGACCAAAGGAACAGTTTGCCATTTTCCCCGATACCGTGGAAAAAGAGTTTTTGATTTATCATGTTTATCATATTATATCTCTCAAAGCAGCAGGATCACCATTTTTTCTGAATTCGCTGTAGTTTCGCTGCAGTCCATTAGTCGATATTGCTATGTTTAACATTATTTGTATTTGTGATGCACCCAAACATCGGTATTTAATAGAGTCTAACATGATTGACAGAACGTTATTTTCAAAAGCCCCTTTCATTTCAGGTTGCAAAAACTACAAGCTTCGCAAAGCACATCAACAGTTGATTTTGAAAGAAAGATAAATGAACTCGAGAACAAATTGGCAGCTATCCAACACTGCTTGGGAGTACTCTACGGCCGAGTGTCCAACGTGTCAGATCACAATGTACCCGGAGCAAGCAAGGACCTTTTGAAATCGGTCATAAGAGACATTTTGAAATTATCGTCTGGAGATACCCAACTTTCAAATACCCCACCCCCTTCACCCATCGAAACGCCCCCTGACCGAGATCCCACTAGAGACGAAAGTACGCGACAAAGAGGTGTGGAAAGACTCTTGGAATTGGTAGAAAAACTAAAGCATGTCGACGGCCAATTGATTAGTCCCTCAACCCGACTGGACGGGGCGTCCCGACCAGGGGATCTCCCTATGGGCTCTCCAGCCCTGTCAGATGATGCTGCCGGACAGCTGTTTGCGAAACAGGTAACTTGTATTTTAACGTCATCAATGGTTCTTGGTGCAAACTTTGTAAAATTGCCTGTTTCAGATTAAGTTAGCCTAGTTAAGCATTCAATACGATTTAAATTTGAAAAACGTGTTTTTAAACCTGACTATTTTGATTTTTATATTTGATTGCATAAATTTCGTTGCATCTGTGCGAGGATGTTGGTTGCACATTTCAGAAAGCTTGCAGGCCATAAAACTTTTGTTGGTAAATTAAAGCATACGCACCTCTTGCTTCAACGGGAAAAGTAACATATATGCGCTTTTCAAAAGCAAAAACAGTAAAATTTTCATAGCAGGAGATGTCATTAATTTACATTAGAGTTTGTTTTTGCCAATCACCTTAAAAAAAACAACTTAATTTTTCACCTTTTTTTCTATTTTATTTAGATCGGTATCCAAGCACTTCTTTTGGCCGAGATGGCGATCACCCTTCGCCGCAGTCAAAACAACCCGGTGTCGAGCAATCGCTCGCGGCCTGGTAATTCCCAACTTTCATCTGGGGAGTTCTCCGGAAACAAGGTGCCTCTCAGCGCCCCTGGTGGTTTGCTAGAGCACGTTGATGCTCTGGCGCAGAAGTTGACGCTAGAGGGCGTACTGATGCGCGAGATTTCCCATTTAAAAGAGTCCTGGCTTCTTAATAGAGGCCGCGCCATCGGGCATCATAGTTTAAATCATGGAAATCAGATGAACTCAGAGTTGAACAACGCAATGGTCACCCACGCTCATATCAGCTATGTTCTACAGGTAGTTTGTCGTGATATTTTTATTGGCTGTGATCATGCATGTAGAAGTATTCGTCATTTTTCATGAATTTGAATCAGAAGATTTGTACAGTTTCAATTTTCCTTTTGCGTTTCTTTTCAATTTTTTTTTTTTTGGGGGGGGGTACGAAAACAGAAACTATTGCCAACTAACCATGATTTTAAGATTGCGCGTAATTGTATGCCGAACGGCCATGCTATAGAAACAAATGTGTCGTCTATTCACTTATCACAAGTGAAAGTTAATGACAAAAAATTCACCTCATCTTTTTATCTTCCATAAATCCCTTTTCGCAGGTGTACAATGAACGCATCTCTCGCCTTTCCCTTGAAGCGAAGCAAGCGCGACATCGTGCGGACGCCGCGATGCGGAAGTTGCGCGAGCTTGTACAAGCGTGTAAGACGCAAGACCTAAACACGATATCGACCTTGGCCGTGCAAGTCGACACCGACTCAATAGCCTCCCCGTATTCAGAGAAACCGCAATGGGAACAACAGGTAAGGGCTGCTATACCTTTTTCCAGCCATGTATTAATAGAAACTGCAATATGTACCATAGACAGGACCGTCATGGTTGCCGTATCTCAAGTTTCAGCTCCTTCCGTAAGAAAACGAAGTGACGTCATTGCTTTTATGTGTCGTTAATTTGGCACGATTAGGTCATACTATTCAACCGATTTAGATTTTTTGAAATTATGACGTCATACGATAATTTACATCGTATTGCGATTTTGTACAGGTGGATTACGGAACGCTCCACGGAGCCCATTCAGTGAACACCTCCTCCACGGAATCGTCACATCTGGATCAGGAGGCCACTTTCTTTCAGCACCTGGCGGACGACCTCACCTGTATGTCGGCCGATGTCCAGTCGCTCTCCAAACTCGGGGCACGTTTGGTTCAAGCTGATTCTGCACTGCAAAAGTAAGTTGATTTAAAACTATTTTTCAGTCTTTTATTTTCTGTTTACCTTGATACGATTTGCGTAAGAGCGTTTTGATTCCGAGCCTTAGCGACCTTTTTTTTTGATTTTTGTTATTCATGTGTTTGAGTTCTGTTCTCTGGCTTCAACAACACGAGAGCTTGTAACAACGCGTTGCCAGTTTGAGAATCGAACTAGGATTTTTTGATCTATAGTCGGACACCCTGCCATCTTGGCACTCACCATTTCTTACCTAGAAATTGTTGCCAAGTCACATTCTAGCATAGAATCACTGAGTTGTGAGCAGCGATTTTCACGAGCTGTTTTACAGGTGCCTCTTACCGAGTGAAATTGGCGAACATGCGTCAACTGTTGCTAGAGAAGCGATAGTTCAAGCTGAAATCATTTATATATCGCACCGGTAAGTAAAATCGAGTTTTCAACGATTTTTTACCTATTGACGAATTTCTAAAAAGTATAAGCCGTTAAAATTTTTCGTTTTTCTTTAAAAGATGTGTTGCAATATATTTTATCGATTATTGTTGCATGTATTGCATGTAGCAAGCTAAAACCTTTTAAAAGTTTAGGTAAGTTATCTTTTTGAAAAATTGATTTTTGTGTAGACTGCGTCGAGACTACGACGAAGAACTTCGTAAAGCAAAAGACGCGGTCTCGGAACAATCAGTTCACTTCGAGCGACAATTAAAACAAAACGAAGAAAATTGGTCGACAAAAATAAAGCAAATCACCGAAGAACACAACGCAAAAGTAAGCAATTATTTTTGTTCATTTCAAGACAAAAGTAGGCGAAAATTACGTTGCTAATAAAACTTCACCAACATTAGATGGGCTCGTCTACTCAGAGGGCTTTTCCATTTCGAAGACCAAATTATTTGCCTATTAGCATTTTTTAAGTCAGTGTAAATTTGAAATCAAAAGCGTAGCCAGTCTCTTTCTTAATATTAATTAATTCGCGAAATTTCAATCTTTGAAAGTCAAACTGGTATTAAATTCGCTGGGTGGTTTCCATCTGGTTATTTAGGAACTGTTTTTTATGTATGGTCAAAAAAATCAATGTTGCTGAGGTATTTTTAGACGTTGCTGAAAACAGAGCTAATAATGATTTTTCCAGGTTACGCGGTTAATGCAAGACGTGGAAAAATTGGAGCGCGCTCGCGCGGAAATGTCAGACGACATGGAGCAGCGCTTGACAAGACTCTCCAAGAAGCAAGAACAAAAACTTAAAGCCAGTGATGGAAATCACGAACAGGTGGCTTATCTCATTCTTCGTTTATATAGGGATAATTTCATTAGTGGTTAAATCGGGCTTTTTTGTTAGTTTTTTCTGCCATGGTACCAGACCTAGAATAATATAAAAGCCAGAAAGATGATGACGTTAACTGCTAGCTTTTTCTGCGTAGTGGATTTCTTGGTGAAAATAGAAGATAGAGTGAAAATAGAAAAACGTATTGGACGTTGTAGCTCTTTGGGTTAGGTTCCCTTTTTATTTACTAAATTTTCTTATTTTCATTCAAAAGTTATCATCAAAAGAAGATTAAAGCCAGTTATATGATTCCTGACACGAAAACAATCAATTTAAGATTTGAATACTTATTTTTATTTTTGTTCATTTTTGTAGGAGAAAGTGGCTTTGAAAGCCGAACTGACTCGAGCCAAAAACGACTTGCAAGTCAGCACCAAAGACTACATGAGAGAAATCAAAGGCTTAAAGGAGAAATTAAATCAATATGAAATTGAAAGAATGTGAGTGAAATTCTGCAAATTTCATCCTGTAGTTCATCTAGTTGCTAGAATCCGAAATTTCCGAAATGGTAAAAATTAGGCTCAAGTGTATGCAACAATGTTGTCGAGGAACTACTCTTTCAAACACTTCTAACTGCTAATTATATTCCTTGCTTTGGTGAAATAATTTGAGCTAGTTGTAAGAAATTATAGATTACTGGCGGTTACTCATATCTAAAACAGAAAAAGTATAAAAGTTTAACGGTTTGGAAGATATTTGAACCAAAATTGGATGATTTAGCTAAGTACGACACGTGGTTCAATCAGGTTTATTTTCTACCCGAAGTTATCTTGTGATTCTGCAAAATGCTTCAATCTTTTTACTTTAGGAAAGAAATAACTTCGACGAAAGACGATTGTAGTCGCGAATTGGAAGCTGCCAAAGCGAAGTACAATCGCGAACTTGATTCTATCAAGGAAAAGCATTCGACCGAAGTTAAAGAGTTGAAGGTAAACATTCCCTTTAACCGTAAAGGTAACGATCGAAAAAATTCAGACTTTTCGTTTCACCGAATATTTTCTTTAGAGCGATTTCGAAAAAGAACTCTGTGAAGCCGAAAAGGAATTTCTGGAAAAAATATCGTCCATCGAATCGGCGAAAAAAGACGAAATTGAAAAGTTGCGCGAAAAGCACCGAAACGTAGAAAAAGAGATGACTCAAGGTGCGGGGTTCATGTTGTCATTGTTGCAATAAGTACAGTAATGTATCAATAAAAGTCTAAAGAAATCCTTTTTCTCCGAAAAATTTTATGGATTTTTGGAATTCAAGGACCTACTCGTACACTAACCCTGACTTACTTTACTACTCTTCTGAATTAAAAAAGCTAATAAGATTGGGTTATGTTTGCTCTTCCAATGAACATTTTTCCACTAAGATAAGTCACTTTTGTCATTAGCTACTAAATTTTGAAGCTTTGTGGCTTGTAATCCGTAATATCCAGCATTTTTTCTCATTTTCAAATTCGCTTGTGACGTCATAATAAAAGAAAGGCAATTTTTCAGATCATCGAAAGGCATTAAGTGAAGTTGAACGCGATTCAAGAAGCAAAGTCGAATCACTCAAGGATGACTTCGATAATTTGCTTAAACAAGAAAAATTGAAGCACCAGATGGCGCTAAAGAACGCGCGCGATGACGCTGAAACTGCTGCAGCCAACAAATCAAAAACAAAACTAAACAACCTCAAAAAAGTAAGATTGATTAATATTTTATTATCTGGGTTAGAAGAGCTGACGGATGCTGAACTGCTTTGGGTTAGTTCGGTTCAGTATCAATTGCAGTATTGTAATTATCTTTATTTACCAAATTGCCTTGGCCAAAAGACAGCGGAGAGACCTTTCGGTCATCGAGTGGAGCTACCACCAGCCCACTTGTCTACCACACATAGTAGAGGCTTTACATTTACCCTGCCCTTTTTGTCGCTGAACATCAAGTAGGAAAGTTGTGAATACGAATTTTTTTAGTTTTTGATTTGACCCGACCTGGAATCAAACCCGTGTCTACCGTTTCAGTTGCAGACACTTTATCCAGTCGACTACTGATTACTTTTATGTGAAGTCACTGTCGGCAAGAGACAGACGGAAAAAATTGTCTGCCTTTCAGACAGTTCGAGGCTCCCATGCATTTTACTACTAAACATCAAGCATAAAGCTATAGTTCACTACTTAAATTAGATTTTTAGAATCGAACCCAAGTGTGTTAGTTCAGTAGAAAGTCTTTGTTTTACACCTGGTTGCACCATACATGATATATTTGTAGGAGCACGAAAAAGTTTTGGAACGTCGCAACCGACTACACCAAGAACAACTCGAAAGAGAAAAAGAAATCTGGATGAAAGAATGCAGGAAAAAGGTATTGAACACAAGGAGAACGGAATAAAATAATATTTTAATACCTTTTTTATTTCGCAACGTTGCCCTTGACTAATTTGGGTTGGTACCCATGTTTTGTATCAGTTTTGTTCACATTATATCTCTATTGTTTTACACAAACACAAAGATGTCAGAAAAAGTATAATATATAATTATATAGTGCAAGTAAAAAACAAAACAACTATTAAAATACTGGTCTCAACTTTTGTCTGTTTCTCAGTTGGAAGCTGAACACGAGGTGGCACACGCACGTTCTAGTTCGATGACATCAGAAACCGAGAGCAAGGAAGCTCTAAAAGCACAAATCAGCTCCTTGGAAAAACAAGTAAAAACCGATTTTCTCTAATTAAAGGACTAATGTTTAGATTCAAGTATGTTATTCAGTATTGAAACAAGCGCAGAAATTCTCGATCAGTCGAATAGTTCTGAGGCATAAAAAAAAAAAATCAAAACTGAGTGGCTCGGAAAATATTAGTTTAAATAGAGAAAACGGAGTTTATTCGTTCAGTTTTCGTTAACATTTTTAAGAATTACGGCTGGGATTTTGAATTTGTGGACGAGAAAGTTGTTTTCTGAACAAGTAATCCACTGCCACAAAATTAATTGTATTACTTAGAGAGGGTAAATAAGAGTTTTTAAGAGATAATATCAATAATTATCAATTTTTGTTGTTTTAGCTAACTTCGGTCCAAGGAAAACTGGAAACAGAACAACACAAGCATGATTATCGCAGCCAGTTAAACGACATCAAATCCCAATGCGATGAAAGCTTCGCAGCAATTGAAAATAGCCATGCTAAACAGGTAGAATATTTTACTCTTTCGACGGTTAAGCTTAGCAAAAAATTGCTGCTCTAATGGTTGAAATAATAGTTTCATTTTACACCAGTTCAGTCAAAGAAAATAAAATATGGAAATTTGTCATTTGTGACCCTTTTTCCCTCAACTGCATATCTAAACCACCTTTTCGTAGTTTTGAAATTCTGATTTTTGTGATCTTGATTCTTTGAAGCAGATTTCAACATTTTGAAAAATGCATACAAACTTCAAAATAAATCTCAGTCCAGAATTTGAATGCATTCACATGTCCATAGTTTTGTGTTTTTGCGTTTAGTTACAAGACCTCACCGCTTCCCACAAGAGAGAGTTAAAGAAACTAGAGGAGGAACAGGAAAATGAACTGTCCCAGAGTAAAGAAGACACGAAGAAGGCGATAGAAGCCCTAAAAAAGGTAGAAAAAAAAACTGTGATATAATCCAGTGCTGTATTCGATTAGCAAACATTGTTTGGTATAGCCGTACTTCCAAGGGGCGTGAGGAAAGTTTACGAAAATCCGGCATTGCAGTGTTTAATTTTCTGGTCTTTGTTGTTTGTATCCTTTTTTTTTTTACTTTTTCTAAAAAGCAGATAAAAAAGTGGACCAGATATTAATTAAAAGGCACGTACTGCTTACATTGTTTCAGTATCCAATATCTATGGCTTATCAAAATTGCCTACAACCGGTATTTTTCATCTTGACTGAACGACGGAACGTATTAATCCACTAAAAAGCGATCACCATCAAATAATCGGCTACCTTGTACGTGATTGTATCATCACTTCAGTTTCGAAACTTAGCTCATTGTATGACTCTAGCCTAAATAATAGCATTTATGCATTATTTAAAATTTCTCTTGGTTTTGCAATTTTTAGTGAGGAAACTCCATGCATTTAAGTAATTGAAAAAATAGAGATAATAACTTAACGCGGCTTTATTCCCCATTTAGTTTTTACATGTTTTGCATTTATAAATTATCGCTTTAGCTTGGAAGATTTTTTTCTTTTAAAAAGCTGTTCTCAATGCAAACGCTACTGTTTTTAATTTCATTCTAATGACAGCTTTCTCCGATTTTGTGCCATAAGTAGTTGGCACAAAAACTTGTAGCCTAAACAAGAAACATAATTCTTTTTGTTTGATGTTTAGTTTTTTCGGACTGTGACCATGGACCTGTTTACATATGACGGCCCTCTTAATTTCATGTGATTAGCTTGATCTTTTGTAGTCAAGGCTCTTTCGAAAAGTTTTCAATATCAACAGCTAAATTTCTGAACAGCAGTATTATTTTGCTTAAGTATTTGGCGCTTAAAAAACACGACGTTCAAGAAATCACTACATTTGAATCCAGCTGTTCTTTGTTGCAGCACCATCGTGAAGAATTACGTGACTTGAGGAAAGAGGTTCGAACCGGTTCAGACCGAAATCGACAGCCTGACGTTGACAAGTTGAACGCCGAACTTGAGGTAAGATCTTGCTTTTGCCTTTTATTCGTGCACGGATACTGTTTCAGTCTACAGAGGTACAGGATACAGTTATAGCAATGCTGAATGCACAAAGAGCTTTCAACTATTTTTGTTCACTACTAGGGCGTTCAGCAAAAATGGACCCCAACTCCCCAGTCCTGAGTCTATTTGGGGCGCACTGAACAGTAATTACTTGGAGGAAAAAGTTTTAAAAAGGCTGAACAATAAAGCGTAATCTTTGCAATTACCAAAGGAAATTTGTAATGAGATTCTTTGCTATTATGGCAGTCCCACTGCTTTGCTTCATTTTTCATATTTAGTGCTTACTTATTTCATTTTTTATAGACATTATCAGAACATTATTCGCGAAAATGTGTCGAACTGGCAAAAGCTCTTGAGGAAAGAGAAAAGATAGAGGATTCGCTAAATTCATTAGAGCGTGAAAACCACCTCCTTCGATCTAGGAAACCTCTCTCAACGGACGCAGCTGGACTCGAGGTGAGTGATCGTTTTGATGTTTTCACTGAGTTGTTGGGAAAAAAAATGAGCAAATAATTCAGTCAATGGCGAGCTAAGTTAAAAATCTGAAGTAAAAACTGGGATGATTAGTATAATAGCCAATGTAGCCAATGTATTTTTTTTTCGTATGACAATTTAACCGGTAAACTTGTTAACTGATTAAAAAGTTGTTGATTGCTATACCGATAAGCGCACAAGATAGCTTGGTTGCCATACCTTGAAAATATTGTATGTGTAGGTCAGCGCTTTTCAATCTATAAATTTGACCACTAGAGTTACTTCTATTTATGTTTTTGTGATACAATCTTTTGTCTTTTTAGTCCAAAGTAAAGAAAATGTCGACTTCAACTAAAGAAGACCAAGATGCTACCGATATGTACCAACTACAAGTACGTAAAATTTTTAAAAAACGAATTTTTCGTACCGATAAATTTTTCAAATCAAATCTTTTGTTATATTCGCTGAAGCGTGTAACGAGTTGGTGAGGTCCATCTCCACGTTATTGCACCTGCGGGCAACACAGCTCCTTCGTAGAAATTTCGCAGCGGTGGTGACCCGTTGCCGATTTGACCAGCCCGAGATTTGAACCTTAGACCTACCGCTTCAGATACGAACGCGTTTCCGCTCGACCAAAATTTCAGGATCAAATTTCAGGATCATCAAAATTTTTCAAGGTTCTAATAGAAAAATGGATCCCTCTTATAGGTAGATATATGACGTATTTTTGTTCAATTATTAAACGGCTTAAGGAGCAAACGAACAAACGATTATGCTCTAGCTATTAATTGAAAGTGAGCAAGTTAATCAATAAAACATATTCTAATAGGTTCGTCTTCGTGTGAAGATGTCTGAAATTGATTACCTCAAACAAGATGTGACGTCATTGAACAAACAGCTAGATGAAGCTTATCAGGTATTGATGTATTCAGTATTTTATTGGTGCAAGTTTCAAAGCCTTTTTCTCCGTCTTTTATCAATTTTGCAATCTGCAATTCTGCATTCTTATTGGTTGTGAAAAAGTTTTACAGGGACAGGTCTATAAACGTGCAAGCAAGCAAAAATATGTGTTTCTGTGTTGCTCATATCCACGGTAGAGATTCGTTGTGTGCTGGTTTGTGTTAGATTGGTACGTAAAATTCACTTTTTTGATTATAAACGCTAAACAGCTTTTACCAATCTGCCGTGCAGTTTTTTCGCACCCTATTTAGTTGCTTGTGTTTCGCCTTTTTTGAATTACATTGAAAATGTTAGCGCGCTCAAATGTGCTTGCGAAATCTGGACAATGCACAATTGCACAATGCACATCCGTAAACGCCGCCTTAATCAAGAAAAACACAAATACTGTATTCTCACATAACCTTTTTGTTGCTCTGATCATAGATCTTGCTGCTCCACATTGATCTGCTTTTAGCAAGACATCTGTTGTTTTGCAAACGAGTGTTATAATTGATGAAATGTGTTTTTGCAATCGTCACTTCAATTTAACATGTTGACTTAGTGCGTTGAAGTTGACCTCTGAGATAACATCATTTTGCTGTTGCATCAGAAGAAACTTTAAATCGTATTACATATCCGGAATTGAACGTGAAAAGTCGTATTTTACAAAATACGTTAATGTACTAACTAAAATCAAAACAATTTCTAAAAAAGGCTTTACTAATCAAAATTAGAAGACTATCTGAATGATTTTTTTTTCGACATTTGGTTCTAAACTGGCCAATAGGATTGATAGCTCATCCGAAAAAGATCATTTCAGTTATTTATCTAATCGTATTTTGTCATCTATATTTCTCGACTTTCCTAATATGACAGAACTTAATAATGTAATCTTTTCTCTTGATATTAATAAGTCTTATGAACATGACCAAATTCCGCCGTATTTTTTGCGAATTGCCTCCTCCATCATTACTCCTTTTCTTCACCTATTTCTTCAATTTTCCTTTACAAATGGTATCTTCTCTGTAAATAGTACCATTGCTAAAATCATTCCAATTTTCAAAAAAGGTGATCGTCAAGACCCAACTAACTATCGGCCCATTTCAATTTTGATTTGTTTTTCTAAAATCTTCGAAAAACTTATCCACACACGACTAACTAAATCCTGGACCAAACACAATGTTCGAACTAGTACTGGTTCAACTACCCATGCACTCCTTGATGTAATAACTTCTTCCTTCGAAAACATGAATGATAATTTGTACAGTGGACTGATCCTCTTAGACCTTGCAAAAGCTTTTGATACCGTGTTCCGTTATATTCTGCTCTCCAAATTAGATTACTATTGCATTTGTGGGACTGCTAATGATCTATTACAATCATTTTTGAAAAGAAAACAATTTGTATTAGTGAATGGGTGCAATTCTAGCATTGAAGATAATAACAACGGTGTAGCGCAAGGCTCAACCCTTGGCCCTTTGTAATTTTTGATTTATGTAAACGATTTACCGTCATCCGTCAATTGCATCCCGAGACTTTTCGCTGATGATACATGTGTAGTATATAATGATGAAAGCCAACAAAGATTGACTGAAATCATCAATACTGACCGGGATCACGTCTTTTCGGTGCGACCATTTCGGCGCCACCTATTTCGTTGCCGTACGTTTTCTGCACAGATCATTTTCGGCGCCAATTCGGTGCTTTTTGACAGTTCGCTTATTTAGGGTTAGGGTTAGGGCTTTGGGTTAGGGTTAGTAAAAAGCACCGAATATTGGCGCCGAAAAGCCGTGGAGCCATTCTGATCGGCTGCAAATCTCTGAATGGTTTAAAGCTGACAGATTAGCAGTCAATCCCCCCAAATCAAATATTATTATCATCCCATTCAAACTAAACAAACCTCCTGTAACCATTGGAACGTATTTAAATAACACTTTAAATCGGCAAACCTCAACAGCGAATTATCTGGGAATTACAATAGACACTGACTTGAAATTCCACAATCATGTATTACAATCAGAGCACAAATTATTGAGGACAATCGTAATTCTTATTAAACTTGGCCATTTTTTGCCTCAAAGCGCCCTTCTCAAAATATATTATGCTCTCATTTGCAGTCAGCTCACGTACGGTCTTTTTATCTGGGGCTCTACTTTTCCTTCCTACATCAATAAACTTAAATCCTTACGAAATAAAGTTATAAAAATGATTGGAGGTGGCTCCTCACATAAAAGTCCACCGTCCAACCAAATTTTGCAATAAATTTTCTATATAAAACATAAACTTACCTTGTATTAAAACTTTACGATCTTTTAAAGATGGAAATAGCTGAAATAGCCTACACTCACTTTACTGATAACCTCCCATCCAAATTATCCAAATTTTTCACTCTAACAAAAAACATCTCCTCACGTGACTTCAGAGCAACTGAATCGTCACGCAATACCTTATACAATACACTCCCCAATTTTCAATCATTCGACTTCAACGATGTATCAAATATCAAGTAGTTAAAATTTGGAATAATATCCCACCTGAAATTCAAAATTCCTCAGCCAGATTGTTTGAAAGCAAATACAAAAAAAATTTTTTGCTAAATTATATAGTTAAAAATTTACAAGGCGGCACTGCCTTGTTTTTGTTTCAATTAAGAAGCAACTTTATATAAATTAGTTTTTGATCCTTCCTGGGAGCTTCAGACTCGGGAGACCGAAAAGTCAATTCGTTGCCTCCATCCTGTCAAGTGTTATTAATGTTTTGAAAGTCTCCCACAAATTTTCATCTTGTTGTTTTTGACAGGGTAAATAAATTATTGATTGATTGATTGAAACTTACAAATTGGACAACGAAACTAAGGATTAGCTAAACAAAACGGCTTTCTTGACACGAAAATTTCAACCAAGAAAATATAATGGCTTGGTATTGAACGAAAACTGCGCTTCCATCGCTGTCTTTTGCTAGAATAAGTTCCGTACCGTTTTTATGAGTCGAATTGCAATATTTTGTCAACTTTACGCAATACTGCACTGTCCTGCCTTGAGCGTTTTTTTAGTGGGATCTCTTGACTCCCCAAAAACGCCCTAGAAAAAATGTTCGTAGATTGACTTCACTCATAACACAACATAATCGTACCCAATTTAAGTATCGAACCGGGAAATTTGCGATCTTTTGTTAAAAATTCGATGCTCTAACCAACTAAGCCGCCTCTCTGTTCATCTGTGTAATTTCAACTTTCACAGAAGGAATTTGGGGAGGAATAATGATTACTTACTGTCAACTCGATTTTTAATGTTTAGGAAAACAAGCACTTACAAACGAAGCATAAAACGCTCTTTGAAGAGCTAACTCTCTCAAGGTCTAAAGAAGGCATGGCAAGGAGGGAGGCCTCGAGACTTAAAGACGAGCTTCGACAACATGGTGTCCTTAGCGACGACGACATTGACAATGAAATAAATGAACCCAAAGGCCGAGATACGAGCGGTTACGGTAAGAACAGTAGCTCGAAACAGCAGCTAGTGCTGTAGTTGGGCTTGTTAATGCGCTCCTGTTTTCACCAAGTCATTTTGTTGGTATCTGCCTATCTGTGCAAAAAACTGTGAAGAGGACTTTTTTGAGGCCTTTTACTTAATCTTTCGTGTGTTGCATGTTAACCTAAGTAAAGACTGATTTTGTGGTATAGTCTCAATGCTTAAACCAATTTAACAAATTCGTACTCCGGAAACTACGTTGCTTATACTAAGACGTTTCATTATAGTAAGGCGCTTAAAGCTTAACTTTCAGTAGTTTTTTTTTCATTAACTGTTGCACTGTGTTAGATGCATTATTGTTTTCATAGATTTTCAAAAGTCTCGGAGTCAACCGGATTTCCCATCTGCTAGCGGAAAACCCCCGCGTTCTATGACATCACAGCCAACGTCATCAGGTTCATCCGTAAAGCGGAGAAGCTCAGATCGTTCAAATCGCTACGGAAAGCTACGATGACGTCGTTATTAGTGACGTCATGTGGACTCCAGCGACGATGACGTCATTGTACGCCATCACATTCTGCTGCACATCGCCTACACAGCACATTCTCGTGTTTGTTTTTTTAATTTGAGGTTGAATGCTTTTGGTTATACATCTGTCGTTATTTTTTCTGGTATTCCCCTCTATGCTTGGTGCTATTTCTAGTTTAATGATTACGTCATATGCTGTGCGTAGTTTAGACAAATCGTCTTGTGGAAGTGGCATTTCGGTATAACACAAAATTTATGGGAAAAAAGATGCGCCGCAATCCCACGTCGTAAACTTAACTGAATATCATACGAATGCCATAATTGTATCTGCACTTTTTGAAAAACTTCAAAAAAATCCAGTATTTTGGGTGCTTTTAACCAACTATTACAGGCTCAAGCGGTACAATATCATTCAATTGATGTTTTGTAATTTGTTATGCATTTTTATTCGAGGCTTATGACAAGCGTTTGGGTCTTTACCTTTTGTCAGACTGCAATTTACGAGACTCTCAAAGACCTTTTACTTTTGAAAACTAGTTTCTCGAACAATTTCGATTTTGAAGTCAATTGTATTTTTTTAATGTGGCGACACCTATAGTATTTTTGCGTATTATAAAATTAATATTCTATGGTTATTGTTATTGATATAGTGTCTGTTTTTTTTTTGAAGCTTTTTGTTTCATTTTTTGATGACGTCATATCAAATGTATATTGCTTCGCTCACAACACGTCGTAATTACGTCACTAACCCATTTTTCTTTTTGCTCACGTGATATTTTGTATCCATAAAAAATGACACTGATTTTGAAAATGATTCTGTCACTGCAAGAAGTAATTTTTTTGCTTTTTTTTTCGAACTGGTTTCGTAATCATATTCAGAATAAAGTGATTCTTCTCTTTTAAGTGGTGTCGTTAAGTTTCAAATCGCAACAAGAAAAACGACAAGTTTGCCGTTTTTGACAACTGGCAAGTTCAAACGTCGCGCGTTAAATTTTCTTTTTTCGTTTTGATCTTTGACGCACACTCGGTTACGAATAACTAAGTGGCAAACAGAGATTAGATGTTAAAGCTGATATAGCACGGTTGTCTTACCACTCGGATGCACTTTTCGACTGGTTTAATTGGAGCCTATGGCAGTTAGTTAGTACTGTCGTCTTTTTTGACGGCCCGGTGTATACGAAGCGTGAAATCGTGGGCGTACGAGCTCAACCTTGATTTATTTAAAGTAACCTGCAGCTTCCACGCCGGGCGATCCGATCTCTGTTTAAAATAAATCAAAAATACGCTCCTACGGTTACGATTTCACGCGTTGTGTAGACCAGGTCTTACCCTTAACAAGATCCGAAATCACATTCTCGCTTTTGCTAATCCATTGCTTAACCATTCCACCAAAAATGATGAGAAGAAGGTGAAAGACTTGTCCTGCGAAAAACAATATCCTCAATCGATAATTATGAACTGCTTAAAATGCGGCGACCACAAAAATTTCCATATTTCGTCCGGTCTAAATCAACCTCTATCGTCAAAACATGTCAATTTTGCTCTGAATCTGAAATGATTAAAAATGGTTAAGTTCAGTCAGTTTGTTGATGTTTGGGACTCTATCTATTAATCATCAATTTCAAACATAAGAAAAAATAAAATAAAAGCCTATATGCTTAAGACGACGCAAAGTCATTTAGTAAACAAAAACAAGCGAATTTCAGGTGTTACCCCCTTCAAACAGATTATAACAAAACCTTATCAATTTGCACTATTAAAGATACATACAGTCCAGACAAAATAAAAAATACAGTAGTTACACTGCATCTCAAATTTCACACGGTGGAATTTTCAAAAAGATTGTTGGCTACCATTGTTTATAACCAAACCTAATGCAGAGTTTTTGAAGCAATAAGAAGCGAATTCAGTCGACCCCATCTCTTCCAACGCTTCGCAATGCATGCACTTTCTACATATCAACTGCAATAATTTACCAAGCACCGACTACAGCAGTGATATCAATTATGCAGTGCTGCTGTATTTTTCTCTTGAACTGTTTCTTGATAAAATATTCATAGCGAATTTTTATTTTCGCTAATACCACATAAATCTTAATATTTTCTTCAATCTAACAAAGAGGCAATTACTACAGCAGGAAAACAATTTTACTTAAAAGCTGTTTTCACAATATAACGCTAGACCATTAAAATAAATGCAGAAGTTTAAATAATTTATTGACTGAAAGACAAACTGGAAAAGCTCAGTTGGATGATGATTGGTCACAGCAAATCTGATAATTTGGCCAAGCGTTATATGGCTAGCTAGCGTAGCAAACAAGTTTTTGAAACAGTAGGGTCCTATTATGTACAAACGTAAACTAACTTTGATCCAAAGATTATTAGTTTTCCAGCATCTGCAGTTCAAAAAATTCATTCTTGATTTTGATTTAATTAATTTATTACATAACAATATATACCAATTCGCCTGACCATTTGTCTAAATTTTAACTTTCCCCTTACAATTTTGTTTATTCTCTGATCAAAATTAATCCACGTTGGCGCGTAAGACCCTGAGAATATTGTACAGCTTGTAAATGATTTACAGCAGTTACAATATGCTACAATTTGGTATCATAAAAACTACGGTACTTCTTAGACTCGTAAAGTAACGCTAAAGCGTGTACGATTTTGTTGGGATCATCTTGCAAAAGAACGTCTAAAGGACACAGATTTTACAATATTACTGAAGAAAGAAATTACTGCGTTAGGAAACTGTTGTCAGCATTATGTTCAATTTGGCAGGATCAGGAATTAAATCTCAGTCCTCTTGTTTTCAATTTATTACCACTTGACCGATTTGTCACTCGTTATTTTTCATTGATTAGTTATGCATCACTATACGCTTCTTAACATTAACTCAAAATTATTTTGTTTTCAAAACCAAAATATACAAAACTTCCAGTACTTTCTTGTTTTTACCTCGGAATTTCAAATTTTTGATTTTTTTTTTGAGAATAAGTGACTCCTAAGTCATATTGGTTGAAAGTAAAAAGCTTTTTCCAAAACGATTTATCACTCAAAAAAAAAACGAAAAAGAAACATTTCTGCCTCCTTAAAAACACATTTTTAGCTCCGTCTTAAGGAGCTTGAATATATTTATCCTAGTATTCCATGGGCTTCAAAATACAATGTTTTTTTTTATAAGTTATTCAAACAAATTATGGTGATGCAATAATCTCTCCACAAATAAATTGAGTGTCAACGCTAATATTTACTGAAAAAAGATAAGACAAAATAAAATAAATACACATAATATTGTAAATGACATGTAACAAAGCGATCAATAAATGCTATTAAATATCCATGTATCTCTTAAGCCCATGATTCAAGCGAGCCTAAAGTCCTTGGCTACAGAGATATGGATTTTGAAAGCAATTCGCGAGTCCTAACTCGTAGTGGAAAATTTTAATCAATTTATCAATTTTACAGGGTGTGCCAAAAATAGGTATACATGCAGCTATCGGTTAAAAGCTCTCTCATTTTTTTCATTGGTAGTACTTCAATTCAAGTCTTATTTCAGTTCCTGGTATTTAGCGTTAGTACACAAATGTGGTGTTTTAAAATGTGCTCCTTAGAACGTACAGTAAAAATAATTCCAAGTATTTATAAGGTGATAGCTGCTGTATACCTACTTTTGGACCGCACCCTGTATTACTTGAAAATTCACAAATCCCAACGCTCGGTAAAACTTTATTAATTTTGAATATCAAAATATTTAGTATTGTGCTAGCTGATAATTCGAAATTTTTCACACTTGTCATCTCATCTTTTTTTTTGGTTGTAATTTTTGAAATTTTGGATCACCGTGCTTTTGATACAACATATTAAAATAAGTACTACAGTAATACAGCACTGTGAGAATTAGTACATTTATACGAATGATTGTTCACAAGATTTATAATGAAATACTGGTTCAGAATTGTCCTTTTTGGTACCGGTAATTATTTGGCAAGAGTTGTTTTTCATTAATTTTTGATGTTGGTTGGTGATGAAAACGCATGATTGTGATTTTACAAGATCCAACAACTGGGTCCCAGCAGAAGTTTGATTGTCTGATTTTGCAGTTGAATGGTTACTAAACTGCGCTGGTATTTCTTGACTGTGGCTTCGAGTTATTCGTACATTAATACAAGAAGTTTCAAGTCCATTTATTAATGAATTAGCCGAAGTGTTGTTGTGTTTTTGGACTAGCTCCAATTTTGGTGGCGCATCTGCAGCGTTCAACAACTTTTTTGTCAAAGTCGGAGTCAGATTGGTCATTGCAGTCGCACTTGAGCTTCCAGATTCGTTAACCATTTTCTCTTTCCAGTTATAGCTCTCTGTATGTTGTTGGTTTAATTTCTGATCTTCAAAATGTAAGTTTTCGTTTGAGTTTGCCCGGTGAATACGCTGCTGCACAGCTAAAACAAAATTCTGCGAGTGTCTCCGAGCTCTTCCGATTGCTCGCGATGCTTTCCGACATGGACAAATGCTCTTGAAATCTCTTCGAAATTGGTTGGATACAAAGGCATAAATTAGTGGATTAACGCTGGAATTTGCGTAGGAAAGACAGTGAGCGATGATTTTTAACACCAAAGTCGCAGAAGTGAAAGGAAAATCGCCAAACTCGACCCACAAAATGAGCATGTGATGCAGAAACCAATCAAGTGCAAAAAATATTACCTAAAGAATAAAATCAAATTAGAATAACTGCAGCTAATCAAGTGGAATGTTTCGTCACATCCCTTTAAGGCACTTTAGGTCCGGTCTACACTGAGCATAAAATCGTGAGCGTATGAGCCTATCCTTAGTTTATTTAACTAGCTAGCAACTTCTAAGCTTGCTAGGTGGTATGCCGGCAGTGTCGAATTTCTGTTTGAAATAAATCAAAAATACGCTCGTACGCTCACCATTTTACGCTGAGTGTAGACCGGGCCTTATTCGTACACAGCATAGACCCCACAAATGACTAGCTTCCCTAATCGAAAAAGTGGGACCTTGATAGTTAGCTAAACACCATCAGTCCCCAAACACATTTTAAAAACTACGGCAACACTAACAGACAACTAATAAAGAATACCCAGTTGTATGATGGCTTAGCCTAAGCTATAAGTCGCGTTTCTAGCAGTCAGTGGTCATTATAATGACGCAAAAACCGCCTATAAGTCACTCAAATACAATAATTCCTTTCAATAAGTTGAACTTACTACCATAACAACCACTTTTGTGACATGCTTCTTGATGACTTTAGTGTTTTTGTTTAGTTTTGCTGCTGTGGTTTGGGAGTTTCTTGTCATTGCAATCAGCACGGCCACGTAGCACACAAAAATTGTCAGCAAAGGAGCCACATATCCCAGCACGAAAACTAGAACGGCCATAGTGAGGTAGTATGTGGGCATCTTAAAGTTGGGCATACAAATAGGTAATCCTCCATAGACCACCTGAAAAATCTAGTATTTTAAATTCTAACATATGGCACGCGGCAAGCTTGTGGTGCAGATTGCGCCACTGGACTCGCTAGAGGAAAGAAAAAACACAGTCATTTGCTCCACTGAGGTGCGGAAGTGGATTTCTGCGTAACAAATCGAATCCAGCGGTAAGATATGAAACTGCGAAACACAAAGTTGAAATTTCGTTCCCTTTGCTGTAATGCTTTTTCTGCTGTGAATAAGAATTATTGCGGTAATATTTAAAAGCAACATTCTTCTCTCGCGGCGCTTTGCTTTAACAAAAATTTAGGTAAGAACGAACTACGGAGTTAGCTTTAGGCAACAATTTGCAGTCTACAGACTAGAATATCGTAGCCGATCATTGAAATTTTGCTTAACCACATTTGCAATGCAGTCTGTAGAATAATTTAAAATCATACAAAAAGTTTTAAGAAGCTATGGTTGTGGCTTACGTGCTTTCGTGTAAAAATAGACAGAATTCCAAAGACCAGGGCGATTGTCCAAATAATTAGTAGCACAACGTGTGCCGAAGTTTTATTCGCTCTTCCCTGGTAAGCAGATTTTGCCAGAACTATGGCAGAAAATCTAAAATAAAGACTTATTATTATTGAATTTTTTGCTATTATTGTGTCTTTTTTTTTTTGCGCAAATAGTGTTGTCGTTCTTTTTTGGGGAGGGGAGGTGGGTGCGGAAAATACAACATCCCAAAATTACTGTTTCCACTGTAACCAAGCGCAGTGATGAGCTATGACATTCAAAAAAAGTTCAGTTTATTGTACGTCACCCATTTAAAAGAAAATGAGACCAAAGCATATGGAAATTTATCAGAACTTTAGAAAAATTCAACTTTTACCTTTTAATTTTTTCCTGAAAATCATCAAATAAAGCTTTTCCGAAACTAAAATACTTGAAAATTTTTGAACGACTTTCAGAAGTTTAGAATGAGGGCAATTTCGAGAGATTACAGTACAACAGCGGCGAAACTGAAAGCTGTGAATCACTAAATTCAATTAGTTATCGATTGAGTCTTAACGACTCGGAAACCGGAATCAATGCACCTTTGCCGCTTTTTGTATATAGGCTTGAAAGTCTAAATTTTAACAACTTTGTTTAAAAACACTGTGATTGATTAATACTGAGCGATAAAATGGTTTCAAAAACTTTAAAAAATCGTTACTTTTAGAGAAGAAAAACATTAGAAAATATAAATCTCAAATTTTGAATAACGAGACTTAGTCATTTTTTCGGATTGCCGTAGTTAGATCTGTCTTGTGACGTTGTGTCTTCTATTTACTTTTGTTATTGAATGATTCATTTTGTTCCTCTACTCACAAACAAGCAAAGAGAAGAGATGTTTATGCAAGTTTTACCATTCGAAAGTTTCCAGCTTCACAAAACTTCCGCTTCGTTATTTTTTTAGTTTAGTTATAAACTATACTAGTTGTTTGAAGGCTCAAAGCAATGATTATTGTTGTCATGAGGCTAAGCCAAACTCGCTACAACAAAAACATTTCCTCAGTGACTTGTAAAAATAAAATTTTAGTCTATCATGTAAAATTTAAGACAAAATTACTAATAACATGCACAGTATGAATACAATACCAATATCCAAAGCTTCCCTGCGCTAATTCCATTTTGCAAAAAAATGCAGTTTTTTGCTGTTTCAAAACCAGCACGACAACAACTGTCTACCATACGTATCTGACGCCTATAAAGGGCATATGTGCTAGAAAGGTTCGAACTGTTGCACACGAGAACATTGTATACCGGTATTAATTTTGTATTGCGAATAGCGACTAAACTTTGCATAATACAGGTCTGCAATCAAGGGTGCTAATAGCAATTTACAGGCGGAAAAAGCGAAAAATTTTGCAAAAGCACAAATAATCAAATGAACATCGAACTTTATACCTACCCACTGACTTTTTTTTACCCTACATATTGGCTTTTACCATTGATGGACTGCATTTCACACAAGCAGCTTTAAAAAATAAAAATTAGATTATCCTCCAAAATCCTTTGAAGTAGATTTTCAAAATAATTTTCAAAAGGGCTTAAGTAGAATCAAAATCAATTGACTTTCATCGCAAATTTTATTGTTTGCTAATGACTAGACCGTTAATTTTTGACCTTTAGCAGTAGCGTGAAGGTCTTATGAATTATTAAAACAAAAAACGGTTTATTTTTTTTCTTTTTACCTTTGATTTTTTGCAATGAAAAACTAAATTCTGAAAAAATTGAACAAACACCTTCTCACCAGCTTCGCTTGTTGGTGAATATTTTTGTTTTGAGCGCAACAGTAAAACAGCATGCCGAAGATTTGGACCTATACGGGGCTGGTGATCCCTTGCACGGACCGTTGGTTAAGTCATTAGGGCTCAATGTCAAGACTACTGGGTGTCGTCGGTACTATTCACATAACAAGCGTAAGGAGGGTATCCAGAAATCGATACAAGAGCGGGAGGGCGAAACTTGACAAAAATTAAAAACAGATCGAAATTCCGATTGCAAGAAAAACCTTTTTCGTGCCGAAAATTATTATTAAGTACAGACCCAAAAACGATTTTTTTCTTCTTAGAACCAATTTTCAGGTCTGATGGAATTAATGAATATATTATTAGGTTGCCAAACGTTAACAATATTAGATACTGATTGCATGGCAGTAGTTTATTTGATTTGATTAAAAACAGCAAAGCCCAATTGAACGTTTCACACTTAGCTACGTCCATCATCAGTATTCAAGATCTGTTTACACAATTTGTGCACTTTTGCTATTTTAATTTTATTTTATTTTTTACTGATTATGGACGTAGCTAAATCTGAAACGTTTAAAAGCTTTACAGTTTTAAATAAGGCTTTACTGTTTTCAATCAAGTTAACGATATTGTATCACAGTATTACTAAATAATTAAATTTTGCGTCAAGTACCTGTCAAAAGAAAGAGCCATCATGGTGTAAATACTAGCTATCATGGCTGTTTTTTGGAAAAACTCGCTGCCATGGCATACAACTTCGCCAAAGGGCCAACTAGGCAAAGTATACACAGTTGCTTGAAATGGGACGCAGAAAAAGAGAAAAAGGGAGTCTGCAATGGCTAAGTTCAAAATATAACAATAGGTAATATTCAGTCCATTGTTGGGTTGACGTTTTTTCATTTGCAGCAAAACTGCAATAACTAGGGCATTTCCCACTACTCCCACGACAAAAATTAACCCGAAGAAAATAGGGATTAATGTTGCAGCCAGTCGATTCACGTCTTCTTTGTGCTCCTCAAAAGACTCTAGCTGATCCCAACTTGGATTTGAAAAGTTTGAAGAAATATTGATATTTAGGAGCTTTTCTTCGTCCAAAAATGACAAAAGTGTAGAGAAAAAACTTTGGCTTGTCATATTTAGCGGTCCAGTCGCGATCCAATCATAAACTTTATCCATTCATGGGTGTTGAAACCAAAATCCCCCAATTACAGTATCGTAATTTTTATTAAGAACAAGTCTTCAACTTTTTAGTTGTGGAGTGACATCCCGAAACAGTAACTGATTGTAAATTGCTATACTAACAGTCTTTAATGTATCACAAATGTTAGGTAGCATACAATATACACTATAAAGAAAGCTTTTCACGTAAAGTTTTTAAGCATTCAAGTCAAGTTTTTCACTGCTGACCAAAATGCTGAAAAAAGCCTAAAATGCATTCTCACCAAATTAGAACTTTGTACGTCATGACGTTTTCAAGATATTGCGGTTCAAAGTTAACAATTTTCCCTTTACTTCGGTGTTGCCATTTTTCCAGTATTGTAGCAGAAGATTAACTTTGGGAAAGCTGGCTTGAATTTACTTGAAAAACAGCTAATGTACAATTCTGACACTTTGCTTTGTTTTAACAGCAACAACATTGCCGAAAACACTTATTAACAGTTACAAACATTCAGTAACTTTTTGAAATTTTGTTAGGAGTTGGCAACCTTGACACAATTTCTTAGGGGAAAAAACCTTTCTAAGGGGAAATCTAAGTTGTCTTATCTTAGGAATGGAAGGTGGTAGAAAGCTCAAATTTGGAGAGTAAGTCTTCAGATCTGTTGAAATTTTTTGAGAGAAAACCGAAAAAAAAAAAATTGATTCGACCTAAATGCCCTTTTAAGATTTTCATACATGCAATGAGCTTCAGGGCTTTTTTCTTTCGAACATAAAGTCAGAAAACACTACAAATCAATTTTTTAACAGAGGTGCGATTAAGGTACGGAATTTACAACGGCAGAAGTTCAAACCCTTAACTTGTGATTTAGCATTTAACCGCCTAATCTCTGCGCATCTCCAAGTTGCTCAAGGCTTCTTTGTTAGATAAACTCCGTTTCCATTGCTTTATGGCGTGGATAAAACAGCAATTTTATTTTTATTTGCTAAAATTATATCCTATTGATGTCAAAATTAAATTTCACCACGTCACTGGTTCTCGAAAATGGTGAGCCGAAAATTAACCATAATTTAATTTAAGGAATACCAGAACTAGAAACTGTATGGGTATATACTACAAATTAACTTCAGAGCCAAAAAATTACTCTAGTTCAACTTTTGGTTTGTAGATACTCTGATTCTGAACAATAACTGCAGTTGTTTTGACTTGGGTAGATTCTTATTCAAGATTTATATTTTTTAATATATTCAGCTAAACTGCAGGCCTTCTTCAAATCATCAATATTGTTATAATTGTATTAAACACTCAGGTACTAATACAGCAACTAAATGCGACTTCTTGTTATTTATTTAAAAGCTTAAATAAGTCAAAGCACACTTTGTATTTCTTTAATCTTCTATGTTTTTTTCTACGATACTAAAATTATATTTACTGATCTGTCCTTTAAAAATGCTCGCAGTTTTCTTTTTTTCATTTTTCCTTTTTTTTGCACTGCATGTAAACAGCAAAAGACGCAAGATGTAGCTTGAAGTTCGGTAGAATATGGTTGCATGAGCAAGAAATTGTTCAAACGCTCTTCTATTTAAAGGGTTGAACTAAAGTATAGGGGGGGAGGGGGACGAAACAGAATGCCGTTAGAAGCCCCACAAAAAACAAATTTTTTTTAAAACATTTATATACATTATAAAATAAAAAAGCCAGCAAAATGAACGTTAAAATCCAAAAAGGGTACTTTGCTCCCTTGGCCTGGTTAGACAGGTAAAGAATACTAGGTTCAAACGTATGAAAGAACTAGGACGTGACATCGCAAGCGATATCTGGGGACTTCGCGGCACTATCCAACTTTTACTGAACTTTATTTAAGCTTTAAAATAGTGAATGACTTTGTAAAAACTGTAGTCGTTTATATTCAGATCAATAATTTAAATGGGCCCCTCTCAAATTTTGTCTCACTAATTTAAATCGCTCTGTGGTTATTCGAGTTCAAAATTTAACTCTCTCTAAGTTATCGAAAATAGTCGAGTAACGTCATTCAAAAAGCTCTCATAACAATATACAATAAAATGTCAAATCTCAGCTCTTTTTACGAGTTCTTAATAGTTTTTCACTCCATTCGAAATAACTTAAAATGGTCTTTAAAATTCCAGCGACTCACACGCAAATTTACAGCCATGTATGATTCTGAAAACGCTCTTTCGCATCGCAATTCGACATATTATAGTAACGGTTGTTGTTTCGAAATTAAAGCTCCCTCCTCAACATCATAAGCTAAAATAAAAAAGTGCTAAAATTATGCAAATTTACTACAGGCATTTATTCAAGTTTTTTATTAAATCGTTCAAGGGCGTACGCGAGGGGGGTTTGAGGGTTCAACTCCCTCATTGGTCTGTTGACTAAAATGCACAATAACGAAACTTTCACGTTTTTATCACTTCTGAGCCTGCTTTTTTTTGCAATGACATGATTATGATTATTTTGCAATCGATTATGTTTTTGCCACATAGACTTCATCCTCGAGTGATATAATTTGACAAATTGCAAAAAAAGGCGGAGAATGAAAATTTATTTTTCCTAGTTAATGCTTCGCTCACAAGTTGTCACAGGTCAATAAGAATAACTTTGTAAACTATCGCAGTTTTCTATACGCCCTTTAATTAACGCGATCTTTCGGGCTAATTTTTGTCCAACATGGCATTACCAAGTTTGGCATGTTTTATCTTTTTTTAGTAATAGCCTACCGGTACTCTTAAAATTTGACATGTGTAGCCGGAGTACTTCATATTTAAGATTTTAAAATTTTGAGGGGCCCATTTGGCATTAGTCTCCTCAATGCGGCCCACCAAATTTTGTTATCTACTGTATCTTCAATTTATATTAACCTATCCAATAGATTTAATTCCATTAGATTTTGTAGTTAATGGGGGGAGGTGTCAACATAATAAAGGACCCCTATAGTATGAGATCCTCAACATTTTTTCAGATTAAGTTTTTACTTATCTTGAAAATTTGATTTGTTTAGCTTGATCAAGTGGTTAAAATTTTTTAAGGACCTGTTGGAAGAGGTCTCCACAATTGTGGCACCTAGTCATTTGTATTTACTTATTCTGATTTTATTTTTCTTTTATATTTGCCTATTCTGAAAGTTTCAAGGGTCTAGCTTGAATACAAAGTTTGAATTTTGAAAAGTTTGAATGTAGTTGAAAAGTTTGAATTTTGAAGGATCCAGCAATTGAGAGAATCCCGATCTTGGGGCCTCAAATTTTGTCAACTTTTGTCTTTTTTTGATATTTGCCTATCCTGAAAATCTGATGTGTCTAGCTTAAACAATTAAAATGTTTGAATTTAGCATCCTCGTTTAAGGGGAACCCCCCATTGTGTTCCCCCCAAATTTTGTCAAATTTTATCTTTTTTTCATATTTACCTATTCTGCAAATTTCATCAGTCTAGTGTAAGTGGTTAAAGTTGAATTTAGCGTTCTTGATTGAGAAGGATTTTTTTCATTTTGGTACCCCGAATTTTGTCAAATTTTATTTTTTCTTTGTAATTGCCTATCCTGAAAATTTCATGCTTCTAGCGTGAGTGGTTGAAAAGTTTGAATTGTGGTGGCCCCGTTTGAGTGGGACACCCTCATTGTGATATTTTGTCATATTTTATCTTCAAGTTATATTTATTTATTCTGAAAATTTCATCTGTCTAGCGCTAGTGGTTAAAAAGTTTGAATTTTGGCAGCCCCGTTTTAAGGAGATCCCTATATTTTGTACCCCCAAATTTTGTTAAATTTTATCATATCTTCGTAATTGTCAATCCTGAAAATTTCATGTGTCTAACGTGTATGGTTAAAATTTTTTGAATTTTGGTGGCCTCGTTTGGGGGGGATTCTGATTTTGGTGCTCCCAAATTTTGTAAAATTTTATCTTTCCTCTACGCTTAGTTACCTTAAAAATTTCATTTGTCCAGCTTAAAAGATCAAAAAGTTCGAATTTTATAGGGGCCTCGTTTGGAGGGAACCCTCAGTTCGGGATCCCCAAATTTTGTTATGTTCAGTTTATTTTTAATATCTACCCATTCCGAAATTTTGAACCATCTAGCTGCTATGATTTAAAAGTTCAAAATTTTGGCGGCCACTTTTCCGAGGATTCCCGATTTTGGTACCCTGAAATTTTGCCGGATTTTATCTTTTCTTCATATTTGCCTACTCTGAAAATTTCATGTGTCTAACGCGAGTAGTTAAAAAGTTACAATTTTGGCGGCCCCATTTTGGGGGGATCCCAGATTTTAGTACCCCCAAATTAGTCAAATTTTGTTTCCTTTGTGTTTACTTACTTTAAAAATTTTGTGGGCCTAGCTTAAAAGGTTAAAAAGTTTGAACTTTAGGGGGACTGTTTGGGGCGAAACCCTCATTGTGGCACCCCCAATTTTTATTAAGTTAAGTTCATTTTTAACATCTATCTATTCCGAAATTTTGATCCATCCAGCTTTAACGGTTTAAAAGTTCAAAACTTTGGAGGGCCTGATTGATGGGGGATCCCCCCAATCTAGCACCTCCGATTTCATTCTCGCAGTAGTCCTTTTTGATGTCTTTAATCGCTCAAACTTTCAATACAGCGCGTTAAGCGGTTTAAAAGTAGATAGCCGGAGAAGAATAAAAGAAAAAAGAAAAAATAGAAAGTAAGAAAAAAGAAAAAAGAAGAAAAATAGTATTCAGGTTGGGGTAAATGAACATACCCAAAAGAAAGGCGGTTGATAGTGTGCTCAAAAATCACAAATCCTTTTCCATCAAAATCGGTAATTACCGAGATATATTGGTTTAAAATCGTCCACTTTCTGCCCATTTTCGACCTGTAACATTTTGGTCACGTGACCGTGTTTTCCTCAAACTCGGTTTGCATGAACCATTTATAATCACTCACATTGTGCACAAATTTCATCTGTGCACTCCAAGTGGTTTTTGAGTTATAAGTGACTTAATAAATTTTCAAGCCTAAAATCGCCGTTTTTTTCTGTTTTTCTGTGTTCAATTCACGATTACGTGATCTGAGATCCCCGAAATTGACACACATAACGCATTCATTAATTTCCATGTTGAGTCCAAATTTCAACTTTCTACGTTTTACCGTTTGCTAGTTATGAACAAATCAATCTTCATCTGCCAAAATTCGCGAACAAAAACAGTGGTATTACGGGCTTACGCGAAGTCCCAATGAAGATGATTATAAAATAAAAGATGACTAGCCTGGTTATACGCATGTAAGAATAAAAGAATGAAACTTTTTTCCGAGCAAATTTTGCAGCAAAAAGTGTTGAAGGCCTATATTTTGTCTACACGTCTTGTTTTCACGCTTGACTTTTTTTGGGCCTTCTTTCGGGTTAGTGACGCAACCGCCAACCTCGGGTGTCTAAGGAGATAGCAGTACCCCTTTAGAAAAGTCAATTATTTGTTAACCAAAAAATGCAAGAATTAAAATGGCTTTTTTTCCAAAAAATCGCCCAGCGGCTGGAAGCGAAGCTACCAGACCTCATGGCTTCCGTTTGCGGGGACTATACAGTCTCCTTCCCAGATCAAAGTTTGCGATACGCTTGAGTCGCTTGAGACATTTTTAGAAGAAAAGTATTTTAAGTTTTGAATTAAGCCTTAGCAAAATCCTGGCTGTGAGCCAGTTTTTAAAGTTAAACACTGCAAGCTGAAGCGATGTAGGTTGGGAATTGCTTGGCTATTTTCCTATTTCATTATAGCAGCTTAGTAGCAGTGGCGTCGTAGGGGGGCGGCCTGCCCCAGATGTCATCATTTGGGGTGACGTCATTTTGTGATACCAAACAAACCAAAAAGAAAACAACAATGTGTTTAATACCATTGGAAATGCTTAGCACACTAAAATTACCTGAACAATGATTTAAAGCACCTCTAGAAAAAATTATTTACATGGGCGGGCGCTACTTTATCAGAAATATAACTTACGAATCAGTAAAAACTTAAAAAAATTGCCAAAATAAGCAATTAAATTTGATCGCTTGTTTCATGAAAAAATATATATCCTCAGGAATATGGGAGGAGTGGCTATTCAGTATTGGTTAATTACCAATCACTTCGACTCAAATATCGTTTCATTAGCCCCCCCAATTATTTTTTCTATGAAATATAGACGATATGGATTACTCCTTGTGAGTTTTATGGAACCAGTAGCGTAGCTAGGAGGGGCTACAGCCTTTTTCTTTCCCTCCATTGGCCTGCCGATCAAAATACAGAATAAGGAAAATACCACTTTTTTAGCACTTTTGAGACCGTCTTTTGCACTGGAATAGACTCAAAAAATGATTTAGAGCAATTTTGAAACATTTATTTAGGGGGAAGAGCTAATTTGTCTAAAATAAAACTCATAAATCAGAAAAAACTTTGAAAATGGCCAAAAATTGGTACTTTAATTTGATCGCTCATCAAAAAATGCTGTTGTTTTTATTTATACCTGAACATAATAGGTTTCATCAAAAAATCAAACATAAGCTCAGGAGTACGGGAGATGGGCTATTCAGTACTAGTTAATTCCCAATAACTTCTCTCTAACTTCCTTCCATTAGCCCTCTAATTATATCTTTCTGTATAAAATATAGACGAAATAGATTACTCCTTTAGAGTTTTATTGAAGTCTAGTATAGGATTTCATGATCTACCAGCTTGTAAATAAGAGAAGTGAAATTTTAGCAATAGCTACCCTTCCCAAAGCCCATTTTTGCAACCACTATAATCACGTTTCTACACTGCTAATTTCTATGCTACGTTTTAATAGCATAAAGTTTTATCAAAATTCGCCTAAACTTAAGTTATTTTTTTTCAAAAATAGACAAATTTTTCGAGAGCGGGGGGCTCCGCCTCCAAATTCCCAAAACAGCCCCCCGCCCATTGCAGATTTCTGGCTATGCGCCTAAGTCTAATCATGTTTTTGCACTGCTAATTTTTACGCCACCAGAGCTCTCCCTGATGCCACGTTTTAAAAGCATAAAGTTTTATCAAAATAAGCCTAAAATTAAGTTATTTTTGCAAAAAAAAAAATTTTGTTCGAGCCCTGGGGGCTCCGCACCCAGACCTACAATAGTATCCGGTGGATAGGGCGCAGCTTCCAGACCCCCGAATCAGCCCCTCCCCACTGCAGATTTCTGGTTACTCTCGTGATATTAAACGTGTTCTACTCATATTTCAAAATTGTAGAATCGTATGATTAGAAGTTATTGAGCTAGCCAAATACCAACGGCTATTTGCAGTAATGAAGTAGGACCCCTATCTTAAAAATATAACCTTTTGCAGCTACTATACACTATGAAAGGGGACACCACAAAACTCCGCCCCGGGTGTCACCATCTTTAGCGACGCAACTGCTTAGTAGACAGTAAAAATAGTAATTAAAACTTCTTAAATGGTTTTGAAATACGGCTTTAAATGGACAAAAAGATTTGAAAATATTTTAAAATTAATTCAAAAAAACTAACGCTAACTTGTTCGACCTATTTTCATATAGTTTGCAATTTGTTGTAACAGTCGGCCTAAAATTAATCGAAAATGCGAAAACTTCTCATTTTTTTCAAATTTTGCTCAAATACCACAGAAATATGTAGTGATCAACTAAAACCACGGCCTTCAATAATTAAGGCATGACCAAATGCAAATTGAAATAACACAGCTTACCAAATTTTCTTCCCAACCCAGCAGATAGTGACAAAATAAACACCAGAGGTGGAGTCGAGGACACAAGGCTCGAGGCCAAGGCCAAGGACACAAAAAAATTCCGAGGCCAAGGCCAAGGACAGCCTTTCCGAGGACAGACCCTCTCGAGGCCAAGGACAGGAATGCTCGAGGCCAAGGCCAAGTACCAAAGACACAGCCGCAAGTGTTCTCCAAAAAAAAAACGTCTTCAAAAAAGTTTTTCGGGCAATCTCCAATTTATAGGCTTAGCCAGAATTTTTGATTGGGGAGGCCTAAACCACAAATCACATGCAATGACGTCATCAAAATTTGCCTCTTGGCTTTTAACCAGAATTTTGTAAAGGGAGAGGGCTTAAACTGATATAGTTGAAAAGTGCAAATACGTAACTTTGGAGACGAGAAAGCCAGTGTAACTCAAACGTATCACAGACGGGGGGTCTGGGGGCGGGGCCCCCAACCACCGGAGGCTTTGGGGATCTGGGGGCTAAGCCCCCAGCTGTTGGGCGGTTTTTTTGTAATTTTTTTGAAAAAAAAGCAATTTTAAAGCCATTGAATCACATTTCGCACATGTTTAGAGCCATTTGAAAGCACTAGATTTTTGACATTTGAAAGCCAATTAGAAAAATTAAATTGTTTAATCCACCTTCTAGTTGCAATTTAAGTCCAAAACACGTTTAACATCTTGCATTTTGGTGTTAAAGTTTAATTGTTTGTGATTTGGTCCAGGTAGAGGGAAGTAAGGTGCATTGTCTTGTGCAACATTTTAGCAGTAAATGAAAACCCACTCTAAGATTTTCCTTAGAGATTTTTGTTTTGTCATGAAAATAACCACTTATAGAAGTGCATGTTAGGCCAAAGGGTCTAAGCCCCCTCAATTAAAGTTCAACGATTTGTTCAATCAGCATTTTCCACGGCTAATTTCTTTAAAAGTATTTTGTGCGTAAAAACTGGCGAGGTGGAGGTGAACTAATGAATTGTTATTGAAAAATAGTGCAATATATGGTTACGCTTACTAACCATGTTATTGCTGGCCCGGATTTACATCGCGCTGGGCCCGTGGCAGTTTGGAGATTTTCGCAACATTTTTCTGCCAAATGTAGGTGAAGACTATAAAAAGTCTTAAGATTTGAGCGCAGGACCCTTAGGTGGTACTACGCCATATTGTGGTAAATCCGGCCTTGGTTAATGCATTACGTTCACAAAAAGGCTCGATGTGATCCTGAGATATCAACTTTTTTGGACAAAAGCTATCTATTTCTTCCGGGCTATACGTTTAAATTGGCTGGCAAAAATTGATTTGAGGGGGTCCCGAGGCCCTGGTCTTTAATATTGTTGTTCGCTACTGGTATAATCGAAAAACGCTAAAAAGAAACTAAAACTGAAGAAACAATAGGCTTTTTTGTCACATTTTTGTCATTGGTGAAATTTCAATTGGGGGGGAGGCCTGCTTGGCTAAGCCTATGGTCCAATAGCGGAAGACAAAAAAGGTGTTCGCAAATTTTCTGCGAGGTTTCTAACGTTTTCCAACAAAATTTCAACGGTTCATACACTAGTGCTGTCCTCGAGCTGAGGACAGGGCAATTTTCGAGGACCTAAGGCTTCGAGGCCAAGGCCAAGGACTTGAGGCTTCGAGGCCAAGGCCAAGGACTTCAAAATGTGTCCTCGAGGACGTCCTCGAGGCCAAGGACGTCCTTGAGGACTACACCTCTGATAAACACCGTGCAAAATTGTACGGATTTTGCTTATTGCAATTAATTGTTTCGTTTATTGCAATTAATTGTTTGGTATAAGAAAAGAATACTGGAAACTGACAGTTTTGAGTTTTTTTTTCTTCACCATTCTATATGGGTGATGTTACTACTATTTTCCCTTATCTCACAGGTACGAAATCTTTGTTTCTCAAGGCGGAGTCTTCGCTAACAACCCTGCAGGCCGCTGGTAGCCTACTTATTTCCACAATTCAAAAATTTTGAGAAAAGTTCAATTTTATTTTGTAATTTCCAAAAAAATTATCTTTAAACGAATTACGATAAATTACTGAAAAAAAAAAAAAATGAATAGATGTATAATAATTGACGCCAAAAAAAAAAAAAAAGCAACCACGATAATTCAACCACAAGCAATATATGATGATGTAAACAGTACTTAAATTGTAGGGGGGACGCGTCCCCCCATCGAGATTTAACGTCCCCCCATCGAGATTTAGGTGTCCCCCATCAAGATTTGAGCGCTGCATGGTCAGACGAAAAAGACCTAATTCTTCACCTAAGTTTCGCGAAAAACCTTTTCAATTTCCGGCGAAGACCTTCTTTTTTTTTGATCTTTACCTAATTTTGGCGAAAAAATACTTAAATTTTCGGCGAAGACCTTTTTTTTGGTGTTCATTCAATTTCGGCGACGGAATTACGTAATCTTCAATAAAGTACTTTCGCATGCCAAATGCGTTTGGTCAAGGCTGCAAAAGCGTCCCCCCATGCAAAACTTTACAATTTAAGTACTGGATGTAAGTACGAGTAATTTTGACTAAGCTGCTGGAGTTCTCTTGTTCTAAAATATGCCGATTTGTCCAGTCAGCGTGAGTCACGGTTCACTTGTTCTAGGAATATGCCAAATCAAATTAGTTGAATACGTGTGACCGCAAAAAACCTTTGAAATATGAGCAAACTTTTTTTTCAATTGTAATTGCAATTGTAATTACATTTTATTCACCAAGTTGCCTTGGCCAGGAGACAGCGAAGAAACCTTTCGGTCTTCGAGTCAAGCTGCCACCTGCCCACCTGTCTACCATACACGGCGCAGGCTTCACTCTGTCCTTTTATTATTGCTGAACATCAAGCAGGGAAGCTGTGAATACCAGTTTTTATAGTCTTTGGTTTGACCCGACCTGCTTTCGAACCCGAGTCTACCGCTTCAGTAGAAGACGCTCAATCCACTCGATGACTCGAGCACTCTCTTTTCCTCTGTGAGTCGGTTTCTAATAGTCTACGAGTCTATGGTTTAATCAAATTTAAAAGAGGAGGAATCGAGGAGACAAGGCTCGAGGTCAAGGCCAAGTACACAAAAACAAACCCGAGGCCATAGCCAAGGACAGCCCTTCCGAAGACAGATCCTCTCGAGGCCAAGGACAGGAATGCTCGAGGCCCCGGCCAAGGACCAAAGACACTGGCGCAAATGTTCTCCAAAAAGGTCTTCAAGAAAAATTTTCAGGCGATCTCAAAAAAAAGGTCTTCAAAAGTTTTTTCAGACGGTCTCCAAAATAGGAAAACAAAAAAGGTCTTCGCTAATTTTCCGCGAGGTTTCTGGCGTTTTCCAACATAATATTAACGGCTCCAAAAATAGTGCTGTCCTTGAGCCGAGAACAGGGCAATTTTTGAGGTTTTGAGGCTTCGAGACCAAAGCCAAGGCCAAGGACTTCAAAATGTGTCCTCGAGGACGTACTCGAGGTCAAGGACGTCCTTGAGGACTCCACTCTTGATATTTAAGTGTGTTTGAAAAAAAGTTTTTCCATGAATGTTGATGTTGTAACGCATATTTATCTTCCTGTCACCACACACAGCGTCAGACGGTAACTTATTGGACAATCCGCATACTTTTCCCTGCATTAACTACTTCGTAATTGGAGGGTTCCGCTCCTGCTTAGGAGTTTGTGACAATCCAATGTTCCTGTGGATTCATTCGAATTCTTGTTCACTGAATTTACTGCTTGTTCAAAGCCACGTAGCAGAGATAATGATTGTAAAGCGTCTTATCCAAGAACGCAACAGCTTGACCACGGTGCGGGTTAAACCCAGATCATTCGATCAGGGTCGCTGTAAAAATGAGGCCTTTACCCTTTTGGCCACACTACCGACTGTGTTGTATGAAAACCGTAGTTCTTTGTTTTACATGCTGTGGTCTGCCGAACAAATTAGAGAAAAATTAATGAACTACTAACTTCTAAACTTTTGACTCCCCGACTTCAGTCTTGATATTGTTGGGTGTAATCAAGCGAAAAAATGTAAATAGAGTTGCCTAACTACTAGCGAAGCTACTACTCCAGCCGCAAGTATATGTTAGCGTGCAGTAATCTTAACAAAGCCTAGCACTGTAGCAGCATTGTCTTGACTTTCTCAGTGTATTTAATACAATACTACTAGCAAAGCTTTTACATGCTACTAGGAAACTTTTTCAAGTTCAAAGCAATACAAAAAGCAAAGGAAAACAAAAGTAGACTGTAGGAAGAATTCTCAATCTCACTACCTCAGGTTCACTAGCCTACTGACTTAGTGACTACTACTACTGTTACCGGTACTATTACAAAAATAGGGCCAACTGTATTTGTTAGTCTATTTTATTGATAAGGTGGTAGAAATTTCGATCTGCTTTTTTATTAATTCTGACTTAAATCTAACTCAAACCTAACGCTTAGGCCTATTCTAAAATTCACCCCAAATCGAACCCTATCTTACAGTAGGCTATATAGGCTACATAAGTAGGCTATAAACTACCGTACAAATTTCTTCATCAAAAGAAGTAATACTGAGTAGGTAAAAAATCTAAACAAATTCTTGGGGCAAGAGTATGGTCGGAGGTACCAGACCATATTAAAGATTTAACTTTTTCATTGTTTTCAAAAAAAATAAACAATATCCAATTTCGAAGTATGAGTAAGTCACTAAGCACTTGTTTGAGTTGGAGAAAATTGACAATAATTCTCGTTTAACAAAATACTGCATCCTATTGATTTTTTATGGTGGGCATTACAGTATTTGTGTATGAGCCTGTTTTGTTTGTTGTGTTTTCAATTTGTTACTTATTTTTAGTCTGAAGAATGGGTTAACTTAACTCGTTGAGGTGACAGTAGACTAGTTAACTGGCATGGTTGTTTCGCTGCCACCTCACCACGGTATGCATAGCAATGTCTTGTTGTGTACAATAACAGCATAGGCCTTGGGCTTGCTCTTACTGTTAATTTTTTTTTTGCTACCGAATGCATGACTGTATCGTGGTGAATAAATTAACAAATAATAAATTAAGAAAAATTAAATAATAATAAATTAAATTAACTAATCCTTAACTTAAGCCCATATCTTGACCCTGTGAAAAGCAAATAAGAAAATGCGTGAATGAATATTCCTCATTTTTGTTTTAAGTTCAGTAAGTTAAAATTTTTGTGGAACATGTCATCGTTATGTTTTTGTTACAATTGATTCATAATAATTAATGTTTGTGCAAACACACAAATTTATCTTCATTAGCTAGCTAAAATAATGAATGCACCAACATATGTAAAATGATATATTATCTGCTACACCAAGTCCGAAGTATAGCTCTGAGCTTTGCCTTGCATTTAGATTTTGTTGACTTTGCTTGGGTAGGCTTGTTTTTCTTTTTTGTTATAGCAAATAGGCTACTAGTAGCCTATTGCTCCCCAGACTGATCAATTTGATGAAGAGATGAGGTTTTCAACTGCCGTGTTTATGAGACTGCTTGGTCAAGCCTTTGATGCTAATGTGCCTTGGTAATACTTTTCATTATTGTCAGGTTGTAACTCACCCAAACTGCAAAGTAAAAGTGGTGTAATTTTTCAGTTTTAATATTGGGTAAGTTACAATGTTATAATACCATATTAACTCCTACTTTGGAGTTATTAAGCTAGTGTTATGTTTAATCAGAACTTAACTAAATTGTTGAGGAAATGTGGAGAATGCATTTCCCCATTGAAAATTAGCACCCACCTCCCTTGAAATTTAATGTACCACCTAAGTACAATTGAGCCAGGACACTTTGTGTATTAGGTAGACTACACTCTTAGTTTGGATAAATAATGGTTGAAATGAATGCAAAGATCCTGTTTTTTATTTATTTGTGTAGGGTGTTCACCAAGATAAATAGTTGGAATTGGCATGAAATTTTTCCTCAAAACGTTTGGTTTTAGGAAGCATCCCCTTAATCTAGTATTTTACAATTTAAGTGCTAAGTATAATAGTGCATACTGTGTAACTCAAATATTGATTGTCAAAAAGAAAATTGTTAGGGTTTAGGTTAGCTGTGTTAAATTTTAATGGAGTAATTTAAAATTTGCTAGTTTGGCAGATGCTGTTTTGGCTGTTGTTATTTGGAATGCAAGCTGTTTAATAGGTTTTATAATTTGCTGATTTAATAACCTTTTTTATAGTTTTGATTTGTTGTAGTTTTGTGAAAACTTATGAACAGCTTTAATAATAATGATATCCACCAAAAAAAATAAAAATAATTTAAATGGTTGACAGAATACGAATTTCCCAGAAGTTCCAAAAAAAGTTGGGCCAGAATGAGTATTTTTACAATCAATTTTTGTCAATAAAAATTTTGCAGTACAATGTAGTCACTCTTAAACTATTCTCTAAAAATCCTGAGTTGAAATGCACTCTTTTTTGCTTTTTAGTGTATTGTTTGTTGGAAACGTTTCAAAGTACAAACTAAAGAGAACATACTAATACTCCAGTCATGGCAATGGAAAAGCAGTTTGTCATTACTGACACTCACAATCGAACAATTACTGCTATTGGCTTTCACCCAATCAGAAGAGAAATAGTTGTTGGTTTTGAAGGTAAGAACTTGACATGTTGTTTTAGTAATTTCAATTAGCACCTAAACATTGCTGTTCTAAATCATATTGTTGTAAGCTATAGCTGATCATTATTACTTTTTTCTATTTTACATCATGCTATTGTCAGTATTTGTTGCCATTTCTTGCATTGCCTGAATGTCTCACAAAGGTTTAGTAGACTTGGTGAACATTTCGGCCTTTCGCTGTTACTAGCTGGTCGAATTGTTGCATTATTTGTGAACAAATAGTGGTGCATAATCCACAACTTCTAATATATATGCCTTGTTAGGCTTTTTACTGATGCATTGTAGCACATGGAGTAGTCATTAACTATTGGTTGCAAAACTCAATCAGAAACATTTTACCTTTTTTTTAGAAACTGTTATTTGTAATTTTTATTGCCTCAAAGATTGATTAAACTTGTTGGCTCTACTGTTATTGCTTCTGATACAATTAAAAAAAAGTTTTAACTGAAAGACAAAAAGGTGAGCAAAGCTAACCAAAAAAATTTGGAAGTTAATTTAGTTTCAAATTGTCTCCCTTTACACAATCATTGGCACAAATCACTAGTTGTTTTGTATATTATTTGCATTATATTTAAGTCAGTGATTTTTAATCAAAATTATTCATGGTCACTAGACAGGGTAGAAGTAATTACGTGTTATGTTTTAATCCTACTTTTGCTTAAAAATCAATGAATATTCTTTTTGATTGGTTATTGTAATTGGTACTTCTGAGAAAAGTCACCCAGTCTGGTCTTTCGTGGTCTGTGCAAAGCACCAGTGCAATGGCATACATATATATATCAGCTGGTGAGTGGCAGTCTTTCATAGCAAAAGTTGTGGTTTGGTTCTGATCACCACATTCACTTAATAGCTTTTAAGATAAATCCGACCCTTAACTTTGAACTGAGAACCTTCCATTTGATTTCAAATGCGCTTGAATTGACACAGTACATTTTTGGTTGGGAAAAAGTCAGAAAGCTTATAATTGTAATTACATAGCTACTTGATTCATTACGTTATCTTAACCAATAGACAGGGAATGGAACTTCTGATCTTCGAATGAGACCTTGGTTGGGTGGGGACTAAGGGTGTTAAAACTACTAGTGAACTTATGTATACAAGTACACTTATTAGTGCGGTTGTAATTAAGATGTACTGCACAGCGCACAATGCTATTATTGGGCAATTTTTAGCTTATTGGTGTCTGTTGTTTAAGAAAACTTGGCAAACAAATAAAGTAACCAAATCTGCATTATTTATGTTTATTGAAATGTTTTAAAACTCTTATTTTAGATGGCCTCATCAAATGGTGGGAACAGGACAATGGAAAGCTAATGTTGACATGCACGGAGCACACTGGTTTGATCACCGACTTTCAGTATTGGGCCGATCAAAAACTCCTGCTGTCTTCGGGAAATGATGGAATGATTATGGCTTGGGGAAGTGGAGGAAATTGCATGGATAAAGTCAGAGTGAGTATATGTATATATGTGCTTATCTGAAGGATGAAAATCTGTAAACTCGAGAAAAAAACTTTTTTTTTACTTCTTTAGAAAAAAAGCTATTCAAGTTCATATTTTCACTTAAGAAATAGAAAGCTGAAATCGAAGAAATTTGTGCACTAGAAATGGAACTGAAGAAATTTTTAAACTTAAACTCTAAACAATTTGAAACCGGTACACTTTCTAAACTCAAGCTCAAGATTTGCCAAATTAAGCTTGCGGTATTAAAATCGGTAGAGTTACATCCATTTGTTATGCTCATTTTTTCAGATAGGCCATCCAGTCTATGCAATGTCTCTCAGTTTGCGCAAGCAGCAAATAATATGCGGCCTATATGGAGGCTTGCATTTGTACACTCTTGACCCACTTAAAAAGTGTGGCAACGTTATTGACTCGAAAAAGGCATACCAAGTCATGCACCATGTCGACGTTGTTCCGTGTGTCATCGCCCACGAATCGAGAGTCTTTTCGGCTGGGTAAGTGATGAAATCGTTTGCTCAACTGATCAGTGGTCGAGGAGATAGAACGTCTGCTATTGAAACGGTCGACTCGAATTCGATTTCCGGTCGGGTCAAACCAAAGATTATTAAAATGTGTATTCATCGCAACTTCCCTACTTGATATTCAGCATTAAAAGTCTGTGTAACGTCCCCACCGTGCGTGGTAGACAGGTGGCAGCTTGACTCAAATACCCAAAGGTCCCTTCGCTGTCTCCTGGCCAAGGCAACTTTGCGAATAACGTTCTAATTATAAACCACTGTTCAATTTTTTAAATAATCTTAAGACAATTTTTTGTCATAAAGGTTATGATCTTGCAAAATTAGGCAGCGGCATGAACCAGACCCCAACGCTTACAAACCAGAGTCTCATTCTTTTCGCTTCAAATCCCTTTCTTCGAGAAAATATGTGGCCGAATTCAACAACTTTTTTTGAGCGCGATGAAAGGTTGCTTACTTTAATCACGTGATTTCAACCGGATTCAACTAGTTAGAACAGGTTAAGATTACGAAACGTGATTGATTTTGGCTCGATTTCGCAATATCAAGTCGACCATCACTGCCTGCGAATGGGATTAGGTCCTTTCAACTTCCTAATTAGCAGGAAGGCTAAGCAGTTTCTAACTAACTGTTAGCTTCGTTGCCCTGACCTTATTGGGGCATTAGCTTTGCAGCTGTTTTTATTTGAACTGATTCAGCAAACTCATTCAGAAATTTTTCATGTATTTCGTTCAAATAATACAATTTCAAAGATTTCCAATTACAGTGCGTAGCTGGATTGGTAAGAACATATTTACAGGGAATTTGAAATAATTAAATTACAATAAACTTAAGAACTGAGATACGAAACCCGTACAATCTGCTTTGGGATCCTCAGGGGGTAATGTAAAGGCAAAACAAGAATTGCATTTTTGAAGTGCAGAGCTGTGATTTATCCCCTGAAGACCTCGTGAGGGTGAAATAGGCTGTAGGGATTTCGTAGGTCTAGTTTACTGTAATTTGAATTATTCTGTTCCCGATTTTCCATTGAGCACTGTTGGTGGTATCGTCAAAACCTACGTATTGGAAATTTAAAATACTAAAATACAGTCATAACACACACCTGTCTTAATGCTTCACGCGGACTCTTAAATCTTTGGTTACCCGATGGGAAATCGTACTAAAGAGTTTTCCGTTTCAGTAGCGTTCTTTTTATTCCCTGTGTTCATTAGCATGTTTGTTTAGCTCAGAACCGTAAACAGGCCGACTAGTTCAGGCCCGAACCCGAAAATATAAGCCCGAGCTCGAAAACTAATTTGAAGCCCAAATCATGCCCGAAAAAACGTAAATAAAATCTTCATTCAGCAATGTTGCCAAGTTATTTTGATTATATTTATGTGCAACTAAGACAAGAACCACGTCTCTGACCTGATTAAGTCCGTAGTTTTGTTAACTTGAGGCCCGAACCCGAAAAGTCCGGCCCGACTTACAGCTTTGGTGTGGCTTTCTAACCATTATTCTTTGCAAATATTTTTAATTGTAAATTATAATACTTTAGGTTTGATGGCCGTTTCTGCATTTATGACACCACCTTGTATCCTGGTAAAATCGGACTGGATCTTACCCACGTTGTCAACAGAGCCCACGAAGCCGGAATCAATTGCATGATATTAGTTAAAGATAATGAAAATAATACCTGGTACGTATAGCACTTAATCATTAGCGATTATCGATATCATTTGCCAAGTTACCTTCCAAGCTACCGTCTGTCTACCACTTCGAAGCTTCACCATGTCAAACCAAAAAAATGTATTTATAGTTAAATATTTTAATCAAATCTATCATTTCAATCTATGTATTACGCCGAAACGAGTTGGCGATACCCATTTTTGTATTTTCGTGCCACTGCGCCCCGGCAGCTGTGGCAACAATGTGTCCGATTTGACTGGTCCAAGATTTGAACCTCCAGTTTCAGTAGGAGCGCGTTAATTAATTTTTAATGTGATTTAGTTTTTAGTTACTTCTTCAAACTTTTAAAACAAACGAAACGCGTGCTTATAAATATTTTGCATTCTCTTTATTTTTTCAAATTAAAACTGTTCAACGAAATTTTTTGATCTGATGACGATTTTCTTTAGTTCCACTGCTGAAAAAATTGTTTTCTTAAAAAAGGACACCATATATAAAATTATTTGTACCATCCAGGCTTATTACTGGTTCGTTTGATCGGAGCGTCAAAATATGGTCCCAAGATGGTCAGTTACGTAATCGGTTGGAAACGATATTTCTGCATACAATCACCAGTCTTTGCTACATTCCTCGAGCCAAGGTGGTTTGGATTGCATCCGCATCTCACAAAGCAACTTTGTTCGATCCTAAAGCCGGAGAAAATGTAAGATGCGTATTAACCAAAATTCGTATTAAGTCTACCTTGTAGTTCCCAACGTGGCTTCAAACTTAGATCGATCTCTGTTACACATGTGGTGCTTCAATCAGTTTTTCAACCTGGTTTTCACGGACTACAGAGACGACTACGAAATGCAAACATCTTTTGTAGCCATTACTGATAAAGAAATCTGAAGTATAAATAACCACGCTATCATGTGATGCTTCAATCAGTTATCATGTGATGCTTCAATCAGTTCATGAGTTTGAATAATGTTTTCAACCCTTGTTTTTCTCGGGACTACAGGGGCAATTCTATTTCCATTACAATTATTATCTTTTCGAATTGTTAACATCTTCCGTAATCCATTACTAATCAAGAAACCTGTAACTTAAGTCACACTATTGCTCTAGAAGCTTGTAATTGTACCAATAGTTAATGTTCTATCCATCATTAATCATTTGTTTTGTGCAGGTCACCGAATTCCTGCCAGTTTTTCAGTCCGACGGTGATGATGAAAATGTGCACAAATTATTAAAGCTTCGTTATAACCCAGAGTCTGGGCAAATTGTTGGTAAACAAAATATGTTCTTACTGAGTGGATGTGTGAACGTTTCTTCATAACTAAATTTTGATCGTAAAAAAGTGTTCGAAACATGAAAATTTCGGGGTCTAGGATCCGAACACTTTCTAGACTAACTCTTAAAACGCTATATCCTTTCCACTGCGTTTGTTACGAAATCGTGACTATGGTGTGACTCGTGAAAGTTTGCTTGATTTTCAGGGACAACTAATAGACGGCATGTTATTGTTTGGAAATTTAACAGCCAAGGTTGTATTACTGCCCTCAAGTGTCAGGAGTCGATTGAGACGATAAGCTATAGTAAGTTACTAACTAGTTGTATTTGTATATGGAAAATTGATAAAATGATTGCAAGTCATTCTGGTTAAGTCATTTTCTACCCGGTCCTTTGGCTAAGTCAACTACGGATTTCTAGGTTAAATAAGTTTTAATGCCATTCTGAAGTGACAATGAACGTAAAAGAACACTAGGTATTTTGTAAACTTTTATATTGAACTGCGAGGGATAGTGCACAGAGTAATGGAGGGCTCGTCCGACTCTTATTCACTTGGCGCTCGATTTTTTTGTAGTTCTCGTTGTGAAAGAGTCATTTTGTTCATACGAAAAAAATCAACAAAAAAAATTAAGTCTGCGTCAAGGGTCCCATAACGTTTTTCCATTCAACTCGTTGATTTGCACGGGTCTTTCGTATCGTAATGTGGCACAGAGTCGAGAACCGGGCTTAAAGGGATGGTTAGAAGCATTTTACACAGTAACCTCTGCCATCCCTTTATTTTACTCGCATCTTTTGCAGCACGGAAAGTCCCGATGTTGCTGTTTAGCGCTGGAAATGCTGGTAATACTTATAAGTGGGAGCGGCTGCAATCGAGCTACTTTATGTACAGGTACGTCTGATATTATCTGTGCTATGCCAATCAACATTTCCTTGTCAAATATTACTTCGTTTGTGTCAATCGAATTTTGGGAAACCACGTAATTTAGACGCGACGATTTTTTCGGCAGCTAATTTTTAAAATAACCCAGTCTTGGCTTATGGAAAAACTAGCCAAGTCAAAGCTTACTGGTCTATATTCTTTTCAGTATGGATGTGCTTTCTCAAAAGGAGAACCAAGACAAATTAGATTCAATGAGAAAAGAGCGAGGAATTGGCAAGAAGCTGGTCTTCACTACTCCTGTTCCTCCTTCGCAAAGTTTTTGCAGCAAGACAAAGATGCATCAGGTGTCCTCGGTCTATGCTGCATATAATCAAGCTTTGGTTGCACCTTCGTTTCTTTACAAAAAGTACGCTCTTGTTTAATGTCAGGGGTGCCGTAATGTCGAAAGGGCAAGGAGGGGCAGCTTTTTCAAACGGCGCTTTCAGTACTGTACGTACAGTCATTAGCAATAACTTTGTTCTCTAATGCTGTCAAACAATAAAACACTTCAACAAAGTTACAATACTGTTATCTCCCATAAACACTAGGCCTAAAAAATTAAAATACCAATTAAGCAAGGGTAGGTTCAGCCATTGGGGGTTTGGGGACAAAGCCCCCATAGCTGGAGGCAAGGGAGTCCAGGGGCTTTGCCCCCAGCGCTCGAAGTTTATGCGATTTTTTTTCGCAAAAAAACTTAAATTGGCTACGCAAATGGGCTATGAGGGTGGTAGTTAATGGTAAAATATCAGTCTTATTTAACCTGATTCGTCTGCATTTACAAAAAAAAGATAATTTTGGAAATGTTCATGGCCGCCCCCACCGAGTATTTTACTGTTAAGTCTGAACAATAAATGGATCTTGCTTCAGTTATTGCAATTAATATTATGTGTTAGAAGTTTTCCTTATATTTCTCCGGTTTGGGCAGGGTTCAGGACCCCTTGCATCCGTCACTGGTAACGCCCGCGTCGATCGTTCCACTTAGGGCTACAAACTTAAGTTAGAAACGGGAATGTCTTGAGAGTAATGCTTGGGCTTACAAACAGAAGATCCTTGAACGCCCGCGTCGATCGTTCCAATTAGAGCTACAAACTAAGTTAAAACGTGAATGTCTTGAGAGAAACGTTTGGGCTTACAAACAAAAGATCCTTGCGTTTTAAGGTTGAAATTTTGTAGCACCCTATCTTCCAAGCGTCTATTTAACCCTATGCGTACCAGGCAAAATTATTTGATTAACGGCCCAGGGGGGATCGATTCGACACAACACATTCAAACGTTAATAACTCCCGAATTACAAAAAATAAATAATCCGTTTTTGCTCCACGAGAAGCTCAATTTTCTGACAAAAAGTCTCATCTTATTGCCATTATATTTTTAACCTTGATATTCAATTAATTTCAACATAAGTCAAGGACTATCAGAAGCGATCGGTTTGCTTTTCATCTGCGTAATGTTAAAGCGTTTGATTGCCGTGACGCGGCATCGCAGCTGGAGTTTTATGCAGCAACTCCGAGATAATTACGGACTAAATAAAAAGATTATTTCTATTGTGCTAAAATATCTAAAGTATAAGTTTGTTGCGTGAGTTAATTGCAAGCTTTGTTACCAGAGGTGGAGTCCTCGAGGACGTCCTTGGCCTCGAGGACGTCCTCGAGGACACAATTTGAAGTCCTTGGCCTCGAAGCCTTAGGTCCTCGAAAATTGACCTGTCCTCGGCTCGAGGACAGCACTATTTTTCTAACCGTTGAAATTTCGTTGGAAAACGCCAGAAACCTCGCGGAAAATTTGGAAATAACTTCTTGGTTTTCCGCAATTGGAGCATAGGCTTAGCCAAGCGGGCCTCCCACCCAGTTAAAATTTCACCAATGACAAAAATTTGACAAAAAAGCCTATTGTTTCTTTAGTTTCAGTTTCTTTTTAGCATTTTTCGCTTACACCAGAAGCGAACAACAATATTGAAGACCAGGGGCCCCAGGACTCCCTCAAATCAATTTTTGCCAGCCAATTTAAACGTAAACCTGGAAGAAATGGATAGTTTTCGTCCTAAATCTCAGAATCACATCTAGCCTTTGTATGAACGTAATGCATTAACCAAGGTCGGATTAACCTCAATATGGCGTAGTACCACCTCAGGGCCCTGCGCTCAAATCTTAAGACTTTTTATGGTCTTCATCTGCATTTGGCAGAAAGTGCCACGGGCCCAGCGCGATGTAAATCCGGCTCGGCAATAACATGGTTAGTAAGCGTAACCATCTATTGTACTATTTTTCAATAACAATTCATTAATTCACCTCCACCTCGCCAATTAGCCCAGGATAATATTCATTGAAAAAATCGTTGAACTTCAGTTGAGGGGGCCTGGGCCCCCTGGCCTAACATGCACTTCTATAACTGGTTATTTTCATGACAAAACAAAAATCTAAGGAAAATCTTAGAGTGGGATTTCATTGACTGCTGAAATGTTGCACGAGACAATGCATCTTCTCCCCTACCTGGGCCAAATCACGTACAATTAATCTTTAACACCAAAATGCAAGATGTTAAACGTGTTTTGGACTCAAAAGAACTAGCATCAAATTACTATTTTTTCTCATTCACATTTTGTGTGTAAACGTTTATGACATAGCTGTAACAAACGTCAATAAAATTGGTTGAATTTTAATGTAATTTTTAGTATGCTAAAGATTCGTAGTCTAATATAATATAGTAAACTTTGAAAACTCGTACTATGGGTTTCATTCTCAGTCTGGTAGATCTGGCAGTGCAAAAATTGCATTTGTTGCAGCTCTTGCTATACCTAATGAAAAGTGCAGCGTAGCATTCTGTATATAACACTGTTTATCTTACCAATCTTATCATTTTTTATCATTAGTCGAGTGGATAAAGTGTCTGCTGCTGATATAGTCGAGTTGGGTTCGATTACCGGTCTGTCAAACCAAAACTTAAAAAAGAGTTTGTATTCACATTCAGCTTTCCGGCTAGATATTAGCAATAAAATGGGCAGTAGGAAGCTTTCACCGTGTGTGGAAGACACGTGGGCGAACGACAGCCTTTTCTCGAAAAATAATAAATTTTGTTTTTCGTTGTCAGTTGTCAACTTGGTAAATGAAAATGCAATTACTTTAACTTATTATTTTTTGCACGATTTTTTACGGCTTTGGTCTAACTTGATTCTCGGATTTTCGGTCCATTTTTTAGAATAATAGTTAGGACATTTGAAATTTTTAAATTAATAAGGTCATTGCTCGTCATTAGATTTTCCAAAATTCTATGTAGTACCCGATGGACTTCGCAAACTTGGTTGTAACTGGTAAATTATTAATAAATTTAGAAAAACAAAGGTGTAATCCCAAGGTTAGAAATTTATTTGCCGGTTCTCATCTTAAATCAAAATCCAAGCTTTTGTACTGGTACTGTTCTCGCATCCAGAACCAGCAGTATTGTTTGTATGCGATAAAGCCGCTAGACAACCGCAGTAAATTTGCCGCCGGTCAATTGGTCGAGTGGTAACGCGTTCGTCTCTGGAGCGGCAGGTCTGAGGTTCAATACGCAAAGCTTTTAGCAATAATATCGTAAAGGCACATGAAATGTTGCAATTTAGTGGAAGCAAAGCGAATGGGCACAATGAACAGGGTTTTATGGTCAGGGAAAATCAGATCCATTGTTTTTTTAAGATGCAAAATTACGACAGGTCACCTGCGAAATTGTTATTTCTGCAGCTGAATCGATGTTTCTGTGTATGTATGCATTAGGTGTGCATAGTCTGTTGGTTTGTATTTTGAAAGTCAGGGAAAAACATAGGGGTTTTTAAACGAAAGTCAGGGAAAACAGGTGCGATTTTGATAAAGTCAGGGGAATATGTCAGAAAAATTCCGTATAAATCCTGAACGAAGTTATTGGTGTGCTGCTACGTCACTTGGACTTCATGAAAAAACCTTCAGTCAAAATTATGCATATGTAATGAAATAATAATTAAATTTGCGTTTTTGTTTTTTTGTAGTTCGAGCTTTATTGAAGCACAACTCCGAGGTTTAAAAGCCTCGTAACAAAATTTCTGTTTTTTTTTTAAGGGTAACTATCAGTGCCGTCGCTCCGGGGTTAAGGTCCAAAGGTACTGTTTTTGGAACATCCCCGGATGTGTCGCGGAAGAGACTAAAAAATGTTTTATTTAGACAATAACTTTAACGTTTAAACGCATTTTACACGTGAAGCAAAGGGGGGAAGGGGCCGAAGGTGCCTCTTTAACTTCTGCTGGAGTGTAGGAATAAGTGCGAAATGTAAGCCGCGTGGTAGACCATGCGTTAAACCCAAAATGTGTGTGTCAACGAAGCAACTAATGAAGGTTGAGGTTTGGAACGCACACTATAGCTGGTGAAAGTTATCTGGCATGCTGAGAAGCTCCACTCTTTTTTGACGACGAAACTGCCGTAACAACCTTGGAACTACAAAAATCGACCCGTAGCAGAATTTGAACGAGTCGAATTGTTGTAAGTTCTTAGGCTGCCCGACGTATCAGCTCTCTAAACTTGCAAACGTGCAGAAAGTGCGTATAGGCTTTGGAAACTGTACAGAAATGAAAAAGCGCGCTTTTCATTTTTGTAAAGTTCACGTTGCCTATCGTACCGTAGAAAAACTCCGCTGACTTTCCTCCAAACTAAACTGATCGGCTCTTTTCCGCGCGTGCAACATGGTGGCAATGGCGTTTCTAACTGTGGAACTCGTCATGCAAATTAGAACTTACTAATTCACATAGAACCGAAGTTCCTCGGCTAAAAGCGCATTTCTTAACCGACACGAGCGTAAAAGCTCTCCGCCGAACCGCGAGCGATCTTACCTCCATAGTTAAGCACCGAAGAATTTGATGAAGTCTTGCAATGTTGCGCAAAAGTCGGTTTCTACGAAAACACGAATGTTAAAACATTTACAATATGCTACTCGTTTATAACAAAAGTTGCGAATCATTTACTACATTACTTCGTCAAAGAATGAATCATCCTGTATCACTACCTCTCAAGTAATAAATAAAACAGGCTTCTTACCAGCAAACTCCACACCACGTTGTATTTCAGTCAACGAATTTGGATTTATGATCTTTCCCATCCTCACTCTTCGCCGTCTTTCCTTCATCTGGCTCTTCGACATGAGCAAGCAGCTCTTTTTATACGCCGGACGCGCCCGTGACAGCTGCTTCTTGCAAATGCGTGTTAATTTGCAGATCTAGGTTTCTCGTTCAAAACTTTTTCTCTTTTTGAATGGGGGGAACGCCTAATCCCTCTTGAGCAAAGCGGACAAACAGCGCGCGTTTTCGAGATTGCAGTTTCTAGGTCAGAAAACATTTGCAATCTTTTTTCTTTGAAAAGAACATATGGACTGAAATCGATTTCTATGATTTTTAACAAAGAATTTGAGTTGATTTTGCTTGCGAAATGAGAGCAATTTGGCTTGGAGTTAAAGGGTTCCCTGTTGCGGTAATTAAAAGAAGCTCCGTTCAGACCTTTCTTTTGTTTCTACTGTAATGCGGTCAGTTATTTGTGTTTATGGCTTCTTTGATGAAGTCGTTTTTATGGTTTTAGTGCACCCAAGATAGGTTTCAGTAGGTCAAGAAAAGGCTACTTTTTTGGCAAAATATTGTCTCGAGCATTCTTAAAATACCAGATTCTCATTTTAGATTATAAAGACAAGAGCTATTATTTTTTATGTCCCGACTTTCCCCAAATATATTCCGGTACACAAAAGAAAAGTAAAATTGATACTCAGTAATGATTGCGGTCATTGAGGGGTTCAAACATCGAAGGAGCTCCTGTTGTTTTGAATAATTTTGCTTTAGTATCAAGCATCAGGTATTAACCAAGTAATTTATCACAACTAGTTGTGGCATGCTAAAAATATCCCGTGTTTTCATCTGTGAACACTTCCCATCTTTCCGTAAAAACGCTGAATAGTTGTAAATGGTTACTGTAGTGTGCGAAATCCACAGTGATTCAGATTTGGCGTTGATGTTGGAATGGTGTATGCTAAAACGGTGTTCTGGGTACACTCCTCTTATTAAGTGACATTCTGTCTTAGTTTAGCCTCAGTTTTTCAATATCGGTACAGGCGGTACGTTTGTCCAATAATTTTTGGAATCTTGGTGAATTTACTCGTTTTTTTACAAGAGTAAAAAACTAGTTCAGAAAAATGCCATTCTTGGTATTTAAGAACACGGACCAAATGTAAGCAACCAGCAGAGTTTTCTTAAACTATTCTACAGTATATTGGTATTATTGATTTGTCTAACTACTATTTCTATAATTATGGTCATAGATGTTTGATATTTAAAAAAAAAGCTATGTGGGATTGGTTATTAAGTCACGTTTTAGTTAAACTTTATCACGTTCGAAACGAATCACTTGTTTGATGTATAAGCTGAGGGACTGTATGCTACAAAATTCATAAATTTAGCACATTTGCAAATTATAAAAATTGACTTATTTTGGCCCTCCTTTAAAACTACGTGCAGTATACTGTGTGTTGGATGATGTAAGTTTCCAAGCTATTATCCCACGGAACGAGCAATAAGAACTAAAGCAGATTTCAAGAATTTCGCAATCGCATTTTATTGTCCGGAATAATTTTCTAGAAGCGGTCTGTTGCGATGTTTGGCTTCAATGGTGTAGATGATACAATGCGCATTGCGAAAAAATCTCAAAACGCTGTGTGATATTCAATTGTTTTTAGCTAAAACCAAATGTTGTAATTCAAAAAAAAGTCACAGGTATTGAAAACGCTGACACTATTTCGTTGGACGGTGCTGATTAATCTCGATCAACAGTGTGCATACGTGTTATTTTCGAAATGCAATAGAAGTTCTATTATGGGTGTGGCTATTTGCGCATGTGATTTGGACCGAAAGACACCTTCTAAAACCAAAGGACGCGCTGGTAATGCGCGGAAAGGACTATTAAAATATTTTGATTTTTCAACATCTATTTCAGACTACTTCTAAATATCTTTTTCTCTTTCAATGTTTAATTCTGCGATGGTCCACAAAACAGATTTGCACTGGCCTAGTTTTTAAAGTGTTATTTGGACTCTACAGTTTGATTTTGTGCTGAGCGGCAAAATGTTTGTCAGTGATTTCGAAACCATGGCTTAGCTGTTTTCAACGTTTCTTGGTGCGATACTGCTTTCCGCGAAATTTTGTTTCACAAAGTGAGCGAGATTTTATCGAATTTAAGGTTCTTGTGAAAACAAGTCTCAGAATCCTGTTCTTTTTCAGTTTGATTTTCTTTATTTCAAAAACAAAATCTTGTTAAATATCTACCTTTATGATCTCATAAAAATTGGGGTTATCTTAGAAAAAATTATTGCGCTCCATAGTTTATAAAATATGCTTCTGTTGATAAAAAAAGCATTTTTATATTTTTTCGATTGCAAAATGCTGTGGATGTTTATTTCTAGCTAGTTTTTTTTGCATGCTAGCTTTGACTTTACGTTGGAAAAATCAAATCCAGAGTTTTGGATATCTTCAGCATTAGAATTATTTAGGCAATAAAGCAATATTTTTTTTCGAAAATTGTATGGTACGGGATGGTTTTCATAAAAAATGATAAACGGCACTTCGAAAAATTAGCATTATTTGGCAAGTCAAGTTGTCCGAAATAGTCATGCAGCAGTATAGCGATTTGAATTTTCATGCGCGCGGGGAAAAACAAAATGGCGCTCTATTCGTCGACAGAATTTTGACATGTAGCCGTTGCTAAACTGACTCTCAAGTTGAAACTGGGCCATATTTTTTGTTTTTCTTTCCCAGAAAATCGCTTCGTAAACAAAATTTGTCGGAAGGATTACCATCATGTGACTTTTACTTACTTTGATTCTTTGTCACGTGATTTCGGTCATTTCGTCACTGTTTCGTGACTATACCCGATCCTCTTGAAATTTAATATGCACATCTAGGTCAGCAGATTGGACGAACTGCGCTCGCAATTGGGCATTGCCAAATATGGTGAAGCTCGTCGTGGCATTGATTAAACTTGCTTCGTGGCCGAAGCAGATTTCGAGATTAGAACGTATTAACCTAATTTCGAAATGAAGTACCACGGCAGGAACATACATTTCCTGCAATTTTCTACCACTAATCTTTCATTTTTATTTTTTCCCACCAAGAATTTAGATCCTTCAAGCTCATTGTATGATGCAACAAGTTCTTTGGGTTATTTTGTTAACTCGGGTTTAGTTTCGCAGATTTAAGGGCTCGATTCTTTGTGCCGTAGCTAATTTCTTTTTTTTCTAGCTTGCCCTGTGTTGGTTGTTACGTTTTGTCTTGTGTTTTTACAGTGTTTTTTTTTATCTCAAAGACTAAAGTTCCTACCTTAAATTTTGAATTTTGCAGTGCTGACTTTTGTAAAAAGCAGTTAAAGTTAGATTAAAACAGTATGATTTTCAGTTTTACGAAATTTTCAACATCAGTTGGACTTGATATGTCGTTAAATTTTGATAAAAATTTAGCCTTGTACAAAAGAAAATGAAGTTCGTATAGTGTTTGAGCATTTGATTTTAATGTTTCCAGCAGGCATGTTGTATATAAAAATTTCAAGTTACAATTTTTCAGAACCAATCGCGCGATACTTCGAAGCGTTTACGTTGAGTCTCTTGACTTGCTGATTCTAGCGTCAGAAGACGGGAACATATATCTGTGGGGATTTGATGTCGCAGCTGTGAGTGCGCTCGAAGAGCTAGAACCTGAAACAGCAGAGCCCTGCCAGTATGACCGGTTAGTAAAAGAACAAAATTTTGCCTTGCAAGGTTTCAAAAATACTTGTAGTTTTGTGGCCACCTATGTAATGCTCAGCGGTTATGACAAAACATTATTGAGTGTGACGTTTACGTTCAAATGAAATCCAAGTTTAAAACTGTATCAGACTGGTATACTTGATCAAAAAAACACAGCATATATAATTCGCCTTAACAGCCTTCCAGCCTTCATTGCTTAGTGTTAAAGATGTCAAGTTCAATCTGCTGCCACGTCCTGGGTGTTGTATGCTGTTAAATGATATAAAGTTACAGATTTGTAGGAAATTTCAAATACTTTTGGATCCACTCCGTCGGAGTCAAGGAACGGATGTTGGCATAAATGATTCTGATTCTTGTGACGTCAGTGACCGGCATTCAAGCGAGAAAAAGAGCAAAAGTGCTACCGAAGTTAGATCGAATATTAGTGTAAGTACAGTATTTATATTACGACAGTAAACGTTTGCTGGGATATTATTGTTTTTAGGGGTAATAAGGGATGATGGTACAACGAAATGTCTTACCTTAAAACCCAAGCAGGCCACGAAAACCGGAAAAGACAGGTTGGTTGTTAGGGGTTTACCTGAATCTTTCCTGTAGATGTGAGCATGTTGCACAAAAAATACTGCGCCACGGATCCCCAGCTAGGATGGAGAACCCGGGAGAGAAAAGTGGTCATTTTTACTCCACACAAAGAGTGGCATCCCATTATCATTCAGGTAATCACATTTGATGGATACCCATTGGTGGCCTCTAACGATTTACTTGGTAGGCGGCTTCGCTATTTTATTCTAGTGAAATAAGAAGCACGAGGTTCTAGATTTTTTATGCAGGAGTTATCGCGTTGACTTGATTAATTGACCGAGTTAGACGCTAGGTGAGGAATTCTTTTATCTTCTATCAAAATAATTGCGTTAGTGTTGACAACTGCGCCCAAATGTAAGCCTTTAAACTAACACAACTGCCTGTCTTTTGACGAAACAACAAAAGCCTTTCTTTGAAACACCTTCTTAGAAAGCCACTGTGGTATTGACTTTTTGAAAAAGATTTTGAACAAAGAACTGTTCCCGTTACTTATTGCTATGTGTAAACCTCTAATGGTTTACGTTTCCTCAGTACAGTATAGTCCACATATTTGCATGAAAAAATAACTAAAAAAATCCAGCTTTTGTTTTTACGCTAGTTACTCTGCATAATTAATCCATATTCCTGCCTTGCGGTAAACTTAAAACGCAAGGCCAGTTCAACGCTAGACAGTCATACGTGTTATTTTTGTGAAAGAAGCATATGGTGAAACGAAGTACATTTCTAAATGGCTACTGCCAAGTTTATCACCAAAATGCCAAATTTTGGAAGTTTCTGTTCACCTCAAGATCGCTAAACTTCCTCTTATCCCAGAAAATTTCCAGGGCTTATTTGTGAACTCAAAGCCAAGTTGGTTTAAAGTAAAAATCTTGTTTTTGTTTTTTTTATGGGATTTATTACAAAAAAAGTGAGAGAGCATTTTTGTACGTGGTTTCAAATAGAATTTAAAAATAAAATAGAAAGGGTTAAAACTTTACCAGCAGTTCTGAGCAAAATGGAATATGCTTCAAATGGTTGTTGTTGTAGACTCCTGCCAGTCATGAAGTGGAATTGGAGAAGAAAGACTCCGTCACCAACCGTGTAGCTGGCTTTGTTTGCCGCGATGTTCTACTCGGGCACACCAACTCCGTCACAGCTCTTGCTGTGGTTGAAAAGGAAACTCTTTTTTCTCAAACTTACTTGGTAAGATTTTGTGCTACTTAACCTAATCTAGAAATTTTGAAGGGACAATAAGTTCGAGTTTAATATCTTGATTGGCCAAACCAGACAACGTCACTAATGTCAATCCAATCGTAAATAACTAGTTATTTGCTTTGATCATAAGAGAGAGCGACGGAATCTTGCAATTCCTACGTCTTTCTTTTTTGTGAGAGCCACAGTCCTGCCTGTTTCGATATAGACTCCACAGTGTGAAATGCTCCGCGAGACCCAACGCTGCTTTTATGTGATGTCTAACATTGTCTTGTAATAATCTGAATAGAACCCTAGTTCCTACCTTTTCAGCAACGAAATGCAACATATTTTCCGAAAAGAGCATCGTTTGAGGTATTAATACTCTGCTAATTATGTAGTTATTGTTTAAAATTCCATCTTTTTCAAACTATTTGCTTTGGAGTTGGATCGATGTTCAAATTTACAGCTCATTTTTTTAAAGAAATACTATTTTTAACCTTTCAAGGACGATTAAATTTTCACATGTGAAATAAATTATTTTTCAGTTGTCCTCTGGCTGGGATCGAAGGATCCTGATTTGGAATCTAGAGACTGGGAGGCTGGTTGATCGATTTCGTAACACGTCCCTGGGTCGCGGAAAGGATAGAGAGGGTGAAGGAGATGAGGAGGAGTACAGAGATCCCCAGGAAGAGCTAGCTTGCGACGGAGTGATCTTGGATATGGATTACTGCGAAAAAAGGTAGAATCTATTCCTAACACTGCACAATCAAAGTTGTTGTAGTTACTGCTATAATCTTATTTGAATGGAAGAGGCATTTTGCGTCTATTTGATCGCACAGGGCCATTGTTTATGAATTTTGCAAGTTTTGATGAATCCCACGACTGGTAGTCTGCTTGTTCGAAATAAATTAGCGGATAATCCCTTCATTATATTTGCAAGTTTTCTTAAAAAAAAGTTTTGCTACCTGTGTTTGGCATTACTCTTCCGGTATAGGAAGAGAAGCCGCCCAGCGGCGGGTTTTTTGAGGCAGCCAATTGGTAGTTACAGCAGTAACCGTTTGTGCAATGATGAGCACTCACTTATAAGCGGTTTTGGAGTGGCCATTTTTCACCTGTGCTCATCAGTACATTGTTGAGGTTCTTTGATGTTGTATTCCGTTGCATCTTGTCTCATCAGCGGAAAAAATCATATCAGCCAAGGTTTCTACACTTTTTTTATAAGCAGTATTTATAAGAACATGAGGCCCATTTTTGCTCAAAATCTAAGAACAATTCAAGAACAATGCCAGCTTTAGCATAAAAAAATTAATTGAAAACATGGGCTTGTACAATGCATGTGTAACTAGCGTGAGTAAATCAGTTTTGTTGGCCATTTCTATAATACCACTAATGATTTTTGTGACTGTGATTATGATCAGTACCAAAAGGTAACTTTCAACCAAGCAAGTTTAAATTTTTGTCACTTTATTCTCCAATAAATTTTAGATTAAATGAGTCTAAAGCTTGTAATAATTTAAGAACAGTCAGCCTCAACCTAAAATTTGCTGGTTTTTATATGAAAAAAAGGTGTTCATGACTTCATCTTGACTTGACTATGCATATATAATTAATAAGTCAACTTGTCAGTTTCGCATGTTTCTGCCGTTGTTTAAAAATTGATTTAGTTTTAGCGAAGAAAATGGTTTGAGAAAATTGCCGCCTTTTTGAAAACAACCTTCTAAAATGTCGCAATGAAAAATGATTGATACCCTTCGTTTCTGAAGTATAGTGCTATCGTTTCTCGTACGATAATGGTAGTTACTTAGTTGGCGAGGCCCATCATTGCAACATAGAGCAACACAGCTCTTTTGACCTTGATATCATTGACATAACTTAGCAAAGGATGTTAGGTTCTTCAGCTTAACATTGCATTTTCTTATTTAGTTTTCAAAAAAAAAGGATAACCAGCCTCTCACCTCTGATAACAATTTGCAGGATTTTTAGCAAAATCTTCAAAATACTTTCTTAATTGGTGCACGTATAATTTTGGTATTAAAGTATAAGATTTTCAGTTACCCAGAATAAGTGTGTACGTGAAATAGTAGATCTAAGATTGAGTTCTCCTTTTTCTTTTTCAAGAGCTTTGTGCATTAAGACTAACAAGAATTAAAACTGTAATTTTTCTAAGACTCATCTTAGAAGCCCTTTTACTAATTCTGCGATTAGAATGCTAACCAAAATCTCCGAGCTCTATTTCCAGCAATTTTGTTTGTTTGGAAATAAAGCTCGCATAAGCAAGAAATAATTTTGTTTCTAGAAATGAGTTTGCTTATGCCAGCAGCGATGGTATGGTCTACATCCGGGAGTTTAACCCTCGTGGTTGTGACATGGTACTACGCAACACACTCCAGGGTCATGACCTCGAGTTGACTGTCGTCAAATGGAATGACGTTTATGACAAGTGGATAACTGGTTCGGAGGATGGCTCGATCAAAATATGGGTTGGTACCATTACATCTTAATTCGATTTTTTCGATTGTTTGAGTCCTTTAAACCAAATTTTTGGTATGACAAAAAGAAAATCAGTTATTTTGCGCTTTCAATCAACATCATTCTCATTTTCTCCCTTAGATACAAAAGTAACTCGCTTTTTTCATCAGCAAAGTTTCAAAACATGATAACTTTTATCTGCATCTTTAGGGTATAGAGTAAAGAATCCCTCATCCGATTAGTGATTCAAAAGAGGCAATCAAGAATGGGTTCTGGTACCCATCAACACTCGTGTGCCTCAACATGGCGGTTTAATTCCTTACCCGAATGCGATTCGAGTGGAAAAAGCGGGACTAATTTTCAAGGGGGCTCCGCAATGTGGTCGCGTTCAAGTTTTTTTATTACCTTTTGCCTAGGTTTTGTGGTTTGTTGGTCGAGCGGTAACGCATTCGTCTCTGTAGCGGTAGGTCCGGGGTTCAAATCTCGGGCCGGCCAAATCGCTCTCAGCAATGACGCGGAGATGGGCCCCGCTAACTCGTTACACGCTTCGGCGCAATACAGCGAGTATAATTAAAGATTTGATAGAATTCAACTTTTGGATCTCCACAAAATTTTTCCTTGCCTCCACCTCTCGGAAGGGTTTGAGTAGCGCCACCACCAAGAAACCAACTTATTGGTCCGGTGGTAACTCGTTCGTTTCTAAAGCGGGAGATCTAAGGTTCGAAGCTCGGGCTGGTGAAATCGGACACAGTGTTGCCAACGGCTCGCCACCGCTGCAATATTTCTTAGTAAAAAGCTCTGTTGCCCGGGCGCAACGACGCGGAGAGCGGTCCCCAAACTCGTTACACGCTTCGGCGTAACACAGCCAGTATAATGAAAGATTTGATTTGATACTTTTTTCAGTCTGAAGACGGGATGAATTGCGAACGCACACTATCAACTGACGGGCCCGTGTCGACACTCTGCATCGATAAAGTCAATGGATGTGTTGTCGCGGCTGTGGAAAAGCTTATCAAGTACGACTTAGTTTTACACTTGATTGATATATTTGATTATAATCAAACCTGCTTTTACACACGAAAGCAACTCATTTTGAATGATTGGACGATTTCAATATATTATCTTAAGTAGTAGACCTACTGTAAATGTGCTTCGAATTTTATACACTTAAAATTTTTTTTTTATTTCTTATTTGTTTTCAGGGTATACGATCTAGAAACTTCTAATCTTGTTCAAACGAATATCGGACACACCGAAAACATTCGAAGTGTAATCCACCTAATGGAAAGGTCCCAGGTAAGCCATGGTGTTCTGTAGCAGATGCATTAATCAAATTACTACAAAAAAGGACAAGTTGGACCCCAACCACTAATCTTTTGCGTAAATTCGGTCACAAACGCTTAAAAAAACAGCCGTTAAGATTTTTCTTTTAAAATAGAGTCATTGACAGATCTTTTTTAAAGTGAATGATCGTGCAAGGTAACCCAGATAGTAAATCGTTAAATGAGTTAGATTTAATTTCACTGATATTGCATCTCCACAATGATTCCATATTATAAAACTAAATTGCATCAACAGCTTTTCGAGATAAAGTTCTTTTTGTTTGTACTAAAAGCAAAGTATATGCATCATTTACATGTAAACTAAATAATCCTGTCAAAACCAAACGAAATCTTTCATTAAATCTTTGGTGACGTGGAGTTTTAAGTAATTAAGAAAGCTCGTTACGTGTACCTGGAGTACTCAAAAACTAATTTTGTTTAAAAAGTCAATATTATCTCAGTATAAACAATCTCGCTTGCACCATAGAACAGAAACAGTCCGTAGCTGTGCTTTATTACTAATAGTAGTTAAGTGATCCGATTTTGATTCTTATGATTGTAAAACCTAGTTCGATTCTTATTATCGACAGCACTGCTGAATATTAACAAGAGAATCCGAAAATTAAGGTGCTGCAGGGCTCCAAATAGTGTCAGTGCGCGATTGAGTGGTTAGATCTACCTTTCTACTAGCAACATCCAGAATCATAATTGAGTTAAAATTATAAAATATCAATAAAATAAAATCTTGGCTAGTCAACATGTTAAATAGTAGGTAGATCTGCTTTAAAATGGTAGTCTTGAGTTTGATTCCCTGCCGGATTATACTAGAACCTGTAAAAATTGGTTTTCATAGCTTTCCTGCTTGATCCTCAGCATTAAAAGGGACAGTGTTAAGCCTCCACCGTATATGGTAGATTAGTGGGCTGGTAACTGCTTGACTGGAAGACAGCAAGGTTCCTTCGCTGTCTTCTGGCCAACGCAACTGGTAAATGAAGACGTAGTTACAATTACAGTGCTTTTTTGTTTCAGTACATCACTGGTTCGTGGGACCATACTATTAGAATATGGAACGCTTATAAACGCTCTTCTAAACGAAGAAGAAAAACAGAAACTAACGTCTAAATTCATCGCTTTAGCAGTTTTGCTACTATTTGAATGCAATTACTTTTACTCTTAAACTTGCGTATTTTGTTTTTACCTACGATTTTAATATGCATTTTGATGTTTGCTTTGACCTATCTTCCTAAAATATTTCTTTTTGCTTTTTTGTGTGGTTTTGGGGCTTATCTTTGCGTCATACTGGATATTTATTATTTTTCATGTTCATAATACGGTATAATTTATGCTATTTATTTATAGTTTTGTTTTTGTCCGTTGTGAAGCCTGGATTTGTACATAAATCTGGTTGCAAATCTTGTGCTCCTCCAAAAATTTTCCATTTTAGTTTGAACTACAGAAGTAAAAAATTAAATTTTTCCGGACTTTTCAATGATCTTCAGAAAGAATTTATTCTAAATCATTTAATATACTATACTGCATGATTTTGGTATTGCCAACTCGATCATTTTGATTTATTAGTTTAGTAACGCAATATCTCTAGGTGTTATTCTACAAGTAAAATTATTTGGAAGCAGATTTTGGACTTGTGCTTCCGTCTCCTCTAGTGTAGAAGAGCTTTCCTGGTTAGAAGTGCTGTGTAAGTGTGTATCCATTGTATTATGTATCAAATTTGTTGAAGAAATAGTTTGAGATAGTAGTTTTGTCTAATGTCCTTGCATCCATCCAGTTTTATCTTAATGCTTGTTTTTGCTAGTAAGTAATGTTATTGAATTTTTTGTATATTTTGGTTAAGGTACGTAATTTCAAGTATATAGCAGTCACTTCGAAAGCAGATTCGTCGATTGAGTGTTTGATTGTAACGTTACCTTTTTTGTTGTCGTTTTTTTATTTTGAGATTTTCCAACTCCGACCGCAGTTGAACGATATTTTCAATTTCTGTGAAATTCCTTAACTTGTAGAATTCCTGGAGTTTGAGGCAAAGACCAGTCACAAGTAAATTTAAAGTGCAGTGCTGGGTAGGCTAAATAGCTACATTTTCTCGACCATTCAAGCTATATTTTTTTGTAATTTTTATGCGGAATACTTTAATTGCAGTATTAGACATTTATTCTCGATGAATTGAACTTGTGGTATTCGTTGTTGAAATGCTGTTTTTTATGGTGGTTAATGTAATCTTGTAGAGATAAGAGCATATACAACCAGGGTAGGTAGGATTGGAGAGCAAATTTTCATGATTTTCAACCCCATGTTTTCTCCCGAAACGAACCAACATTACTGCAAAGAAACTGACAAGGTTATGGTTCCAAGTTTTCAAGCTGCTTTTCATTATTCCTACTCTGCTTATTGGCTCTTTTCCGATCATTTTAGTGATTTTTTGTTAATATTGTTATTCTTTCGAATGCAGAACCACCTCAACCTCAACCATTATTTTGGAAAACGTTTTTTGATTTTTTTTTGCATGGCGTTTACCTATCACTTGCATTAGAAACTTTTTGCATAGATCTGTCGATTGTGATGTTTTTCATTACTGATTCATCTTTTCTTGATGCAAGGATTCTTAAATTTCCTATTGAAAAGATACGAAAATAACCTATGTTGATTAAACATTGAAATGTTGAGTAAACGTTATACTTAAACTCGTGTGCTTATTATTTAATTCAGGTAAAACTGCAAAAATTTAATTCATTTTCAGCAGAGTATACTTTCAAAACTTCCATGATACATGAAATAATAAGTAATAATAATGGCAATTTATATCCCCCTTGAGATAACACTAACAAGTGTCAATGCATATGACTAAGGGGCCATAGTAACATTCAAATAGCTGAAAATAATAAATAAAATTAATACACAACAGAGGAACTCATTCTACAGCAATAAGCAGCAAAATACTTGCATCAAACAGCGGTAATATCCTCAAAGGCTAAATTAAAATAATATGTTTTTAGACGTTTCTTGAAAAGGTACGAAGTTTCAATTTCACGCAGAGATAGTGGCAACGAATTCTATACCTTAGGTGATGCATACGAAAACGTAGCTTGGGATCTAGCAGGGTTTTAGCTAGTTACCGTTTGAAGCAGCCAATTATCATCATTAACACGCAAGCTATATCTTGTTAAAACAGAACGAGAATAGATCAAATTTTGGAAATATGTAGGAGCATAACCATGGAGGCACTTGTGTGTGAGAAAAGCACTTTTGAATTCAATACGAAATTTAACTAGTAAAAAATGAAGGCTTTTTGAATATGGTAACGTGTACATACGCAAAGCAGAACTACGAAGTCTAAAAATAAGACTCAAGGCAGAAGACAAAACTTTTGTCAACTTGTGCAATAAATATTCTGGTAAGTTATAAAACAAAGCATTGCAATAATCAATTGCAATAAAAAGCATCGCAAAAATAGCAACTTAAAATGCTTAATATTTTTTTTTGTTTTCTTCTAGTGTAAAAAATCAGCATAGTACAATGTGTGAAATGCAATAGCAAGTCAATGCCAATCTCGGTAATCCTCTTGCAACACAACAAGTTTTGCAGCTGTCCACTGTCCAGTTTAGCAGTAAATCAAGCAGATTGGTTTCTCGACTGCAACCAAAAACATATGTTCGTAAATTTTCTGTTTCATGACAATGTTCCGTGGTCGATCTAGTTCAAATTTTTTACTGCTGGGATGTTTATGTGCACATTTGACCTATTAGCAATTGTTTACATTTTCTTGTTAATTTTTGATTTTTGGTATGTTTTTTTTGCAGTCAAAAAGTTTTAAAAGCTTAATTTAAGTGATGCTACGAGACACGAGTTTGTTTTTTTGACGTTATTTTGCAGTAATGTACGCAGTTCCATTAAATAATATCACAAGGCAGAATTTATAGAGGTACAATTTAAAAAATTTACTGTTTCAAATAAGATTTTACTGAAATAAAACCGCTGTGCAATCAATATGGAAGATTTAGTGGTATACTTCACTTTGTTTATAATGCGTTTTTGGTGCTATGTGTATGCTTGTGCTTTCAGAAGGTGCTCAAAGATTTTTTAAAGAGCTAACATCATTCACATAGGATGCACAGAGCTGGACAGCGCTGTTTCGAGCTTTTAGCTCTCATCGGCAGCCCTCAGCTTCTCTAACAAAGTTATTCCCCAGCAGGACAAGACTCTTGGCATTCACATACTTAGCAATTCATTAGCACCCTTTGGCGACAGTTTATTTACTGGCAAGGTTTGTTTACTAATCTGGATCCAAAGATGCTGGGTCACCCTCATTCTTTATCTTTTGCTGATTCGCTCCGACCAAAAATTTTTGCTTTTAAGTGGAGCCATTTTATGGTTTTAGAATCCCTGAAGGTTATCTGAAATGATGTGATCTAGTGAAAACTTGATGAACAGTTTTCACTGAATGTTTGATGATGATAAAACTACGACATTAAAACAACACCTAAACCGCAGTTTAATAATGTTTGACTCGTCGATGCACAATGATGTATTGGTTTGAGGCGCATTTTAGATTTAAAAGCAATTATTTTTTATTAATCACGCCGATATTTAAATTTCTTTTGATTGAAAACTGAAAATTGATACTATTGAAATCCAGCACAAACTTAGTTAATTTTTTGGATCCTATTTGGTTTTGAGGAACTTTTTCATTTGCTGCTTTTAAGGTGTTCAAAACGCTATCTTGATAGAATTTACTTTAGGGGTTTATAAGTCCTCCGGTGTCTAAATTTTACTTTATTGTCCCGCAAAAGTGACGCCGTGAGCACAAAAAAATATTCAGTCTCTTACCTAAAATGTCTCCTCACAATCGAATCAATTTTCAAAACGGCATAGTGTACTATTGGAAGTCTAGTTCTGAAGCAAGAGTGTTTGGGGTTCAACTTCCTCCCAAGTACTAAGAACACGTGCCTTTGAATCTGGCCTGCACGAGAGAGTAGCTTTTCTAATCTGAATTTTAATGTTTTTCTTCTGTAAATGTCAAGAGCAGAAAATCATACCGGGTACAAATTTCTTGAACGAGCGAACGGAAAGCCACTTCGACCAGTTTATTGCTTTTTTAAACCAGCAATCGAAACGGCAACGACGGTCTGTGGTTCTCTTGCTCTTTTTAACGACAATAATTAAAATATAATTCGACCATCACGTGTCAGTAGCGAACCATTCTTGTTGAGTAATGCATTTTCGTGTGGCTTAAGCTGTCTCTGTAAATTTTGTATTCGCATTGTTAAAAATACTAATAATTTTGCCCAATCAATTTTCATTTTTCTAGATAAGTTTTGTCTTTATTTAAAACAATCTCCCAAAAAAAAATCAGTCATGCAGAAAGCTACAAGTAGAGGATAGCATCAGAGGCGCCCGCAGAAATTTTTTCCGGGGGGGGCAAGCGACGTATCCATTATTTGCTGGATAACAAAAAAAATTACAACTGCAACCAGGATTTTGCTAAGGGAATTGAACCAAAAGTTAACATCACCCAGTTAAAAAAATGCTGAGATTTGGGCAGCATGTTGAGCAAACTGATGCAATTCAAGTGCATTATGGACGGGGTCTGGGGGCGAAGCCCCCAGTCGCTGGGCAATTTTTGCAATTTCTGGAAAAAAAATAACCACTTTAACGTCATTTGAATCACATTTCGAGCGTTTCTAAGGCCATTGGAAAGAACAAAGTTGCTAATATTAAGAATCTACTTGAAATTTTTAAAATGCTTAGCCCTTTCAGCCCTCTTTATTTGCTGAGCAAATTCAAACCACGTTTAAACGTTTGTAGCCAAAAATTTACAATGGGGGAAGCTGTTTTGGGAGTGTGGGAGCGGAGCCGCCGAAAGCCATCAAAGGTCAAAGAGCTAAGCCTCCAGCCGCCGGAGGTTGGAGGTCTGGGAGCAGAGCCCCCAACGCTCAAAAATTTTGCATTTTTTTGCAAAAATAACTTAATTTTAGGGCTATTTTGATGAAAAATATTGCTTTTAAAACGTGACATAGAAATTAGAAGTGCAAACGTGATCAAACTGGTTGCTTAAATGGTTTATGTGGGATGTGACTAAGGTAAAATTTTACTTTTCTTTGCATGCTGGCAAATTATAAATTCTATAGTTCAGTAAAACTCACACGGAGTAATCTATTTCGTCTATATTTTATAGAGCAAAATAATTGGGAGGGGGGAGGGCTAATGAAAAGATATTTGAGAAGAGTGATTGGAAATTAACTAATCCTGAATAGCCCCCCTCTCTATTCCTGAGTTTATAATACATTTGTTGATGAAACGTATGTTCAGCGATTTTACACTAGCGATCAACTCGGATTGCTTATTTTTGGGCATTTTTCAAAGTTTTTATAGATTTGTGAGTTTTATTTTTGACAAATTAGCCCTCCTAAATATATGGTTCAAAACGTGCTATAAATCACTTTTTAGCCCATTCCAGTAATTAAAACAGTATTAAAAGAGCTAAAAACCTGGTATTTTCTTTAATCTGCATTTTGGTCGACAGACCCATTGGGGGGGGAGGGATGTAGCCCCCCAACCCGACTACGCTACTGTATGTGAGATAAGTTTTTCAAGTGACTTGGAAAAGGGCAGGCTAAGCTCCCTTAGCCTTCTTGGTTGCCCCATTGATTGCAATCTAAATTTTGTTTAGGGGGGAGTTGGTTAACCTAAAGATTGAATTTTTTTTTTTGCAAAATGCCTCATTTGGGCCGCGTGCCGAGCAAATAGGTGCAACTAAAGCATATCACAGATCGGGCTCTTGGGGCAAAACTCAAGCTGATGGGCAAGTTTGGTGATATTGCAGAAAAAAAAAACCCATTTAAACGCTATTTGAATCAAATTTCGCATCTTTTTAGAGCCATTTAAAACACTAAATTGATACACTTTGAAAGCCATTTAAAAGAATTAAATAGCTCAGCTCCTTCAAACCCCCACGTCACTCATAGGTTAAGTCCAAAACTCGTTGTAAATAAATAAGCTATACGCTAAATAGCAGAGGTGGAGTCGAGGACACAAGGCCCGAGGCCAAGGCCAAGGACACAAAAAAATCCGAGGCCAAGGACAGGAATGATCCAGGCCAAGGACCAAGGACACAAATGCAAGTGTTTTCCTCAGAAAAAATGTCTTAAAAAATTTTTTTGCGGTTGATCTCCAAAAAAAATACGGTCTAGAAAAACATTTTTTTGCCGATCTACAAAATTTTAACCATTCAAAAATAGTGCTGTCCTTGAGCCAAGGACAGGGCAATTTTCGAGGACTTGAGGCTTCGAGGCCAAGGACTTAAAATTGTGTCCTCAAGGACTCCACCTCTGCTGAATAGCCCCCCCCCCTATACTCTTTTTTTTCTATGAAGCTTACGTTAAGCATTTTGCGTTAAGCGATCAATTTTGACGACTAGTTGTTAGCTATGTTTTGAAGTTTTTATCGATTGATTTGTTAGCTGTATTTTTGATAAATAAGTTAATACCCCCCCCAAAAAAAAAAAACAAACGATTATAATTAGAATACCGGTAATAATATTTATAGTAAATGTTTTAAAAGTGGCTTTGAACAACTTTAGAGGCCATATTACTGCAAAGACTGCCTCAGAAGGCCAAAAATTGCGACATTTTTCTTATCGTGCACTTTGGTCTATAGCAGGCCAATTAGGTGGGCACAGTCCCTCTGGCTACGCTATTGATTGCAAGTTTGGTTTTGATTTCGGTTTCTGGGCAAGATTAATTTAATGGCGGAGTAATTATGATTTTAGTGTTTTTATAAGCGCAGCGTAAATTTGAAATATTAAACACTTTATCATATTTAGATCCTAATAAGAGCTCAATGACAGAATCCTGAAACGTTTGATATTGATAATTATTTTATCAAACAGTTTAATGCTTAATCCTGGAGCATTGCTTACGCTCGCTTTCGAGAAAATGCTGTATGATAATTTACGTAAAATGGGCAAGGAAGGCTTATTTATTTCGCCGGAAATTTTTATCTACTTTTTTACTAATTCTGACGCAAATCTAACCCGAACTCAAATGCTTACTCTAAAACTATTCCCAAATTGAACCCTAACCCAAACCTAAACTTAAACCTAATCTTAACCCCTAAAAAAGCAAATGAAAAAAGCGCGGATGAATATTTCTCATTTTCGTTTTATTCTCTTCAACTTGAAAATTTTCGGTAAAATACTGATTACCAATGGAAATCCTGTTTCTCCTGCCCCCGCCCTCTGCACCATGGCAAAAAAGGTAAAAAAGCTCTACAAAGGGTTGTTTTCTTAGTTTAGATAGATTATGTTTGACTTATTTTGCAAATTTAAACATAAAAGATTCTTGACATCTTAATTTCCAGGGGGGGGGGGGCAAGTGCCCCCCTTGCGGGCGCCCCTGGATAGCATGTTACTGCTATAACATCCGTGCATGCAGCTCAGAAGCTATACCACATATAGGTTAGCTACATCATCTCGTTGCTCAAACTCACTTTGGCTTAACACCCTTAGCACAGCAATGCACAACCTTTTCACTACTGTCCGCAGCAAAACATCCTATAAATGCAATAACGGCCCCCACTAATTAAGGTCAATTTTTAACAAGTTTGCTTTTCGAGCCTTACAATTCGACTACGCATGCTAAACATTACAAAAGGTCAAATTTTTAAGGTTGGAGAATTGATTCAGTCATAAATCACAAAAATGCTACACGCGAAAAAAAAAGGTAAAAGTGTATGGTATACTAAACAATACTTGATACAAAAAAAAAATATGCTAAATTTTAAGTTCAAAAAAATATGCCAAAAAACTGCGAAATATATTTTATTGGTGTTAATTTCTTCTTTCTTCTTCTTTCTTCATTGCCCGCTTTTCCGTGAGGGTTGCGGGGGCAGTAGCTCAAGATTGAGCCGCCACACCTCACCGTCTTCCATCACCTCCATCATTTCGCTTGGGCGAAGTCCCAAGCGATTCCATCCAAGATCCTCAATGTAATCGGTCCATCTAGTTCTAGGTCGTCCGACTGGTCTTCTCCCATTTGCTTTGGCATGTAAAGCTTGTTTGGGGAGTCTTTCCTGAGGCATTCTGCTTACATGGCCAAACCACCTAAGCTGTGATCTTTCAATTCGGAGAAGTAACGGCTCGATGTTAAGAGATTTTCTAATTTCAGAGCTACGCACCTTGTTAAACAGTGTAACTCCTTCGATTCTTCGTAAAAACCTCAATCTCCAGAATTATATCAGAGCTATTATATTTTGACCACGTAACTTGGCATTAACTGAATTTTAAGCGGCGTAATAGACAAACACTTCTATCGCAATTGAACTGCAGTTTTAGGTCAAAACTTATTCTCACTTCTATTTCCTAGATAAAGAATATTCACCTTATTTATAGGCAAAAGGAACAATCCCGAAAAATCTAAGAAAAACTAACTCGTGCGTAAAATTACATCATTTTGACGTCACAGTCAGAAATTTGTGCACAATTAAATAACGTAGATAAAGTTTCTAGAATAAACTAGTTGAAATAACTGTGACGTTGAAAAGTTACGCAACTATCGAATAGGAACTTTTTGGAAAGCACTCGGGTAAGGCCAACTGTGAACTGTAAATAGTTACGCATTAGTAACCTGGATGGGAGCTTGCTGAGAAGTAATCTCAGTGAACGACTGTCGCGTGTTGAACAATGAGATTCTCTGAAAATACCTTTCGCTTTCCTGCTAAGAAATTAGTCAGAAATATCTTCTAGGACAGCCAAGAGGGTTTGGAATTTCAAACATTGTCAAAATTATATTTTATCGACAACATAGTGACAGATAATAAATAAATCCTATTCAAGCTTAAGCCATTGAAACTATGTCAAAGTATTTATTTCTTAAACATATGCTGATATAAAAAACTAAGCCCTAGCTTAAGCCGTCAGAAAAATTGATTTTGTGGTGTCCCGGGTGGGGGGGGGGAGGAGGAGGGAGGCACCCCCAAGCTATGACGAAGTATCTGTTAAATATCTACTGATATAAAAAAAACTGGTACCCTTGCTTGAGCCATTCAAAAAATTGATTTTTGGGGGTCTATTTGGGAGGGTCCTGGGGGCGAGCTGGTAGCCCCAAACTCTGTCAAAATATTTGCCCCTTAAATATCTACTGATATAAAAAAAAATACTGCCACCCTAAATTAAGTCGGCCAAAAAATTGATTTTTGGGGGGTCCCCGGGGATGTCACCCCCAAACTATGTCAAAACATTTGTCTGTTAAGCATCAGTTGATAAAAAACTGGCACCCTAGTTTGAGCCAATCAAAAAATTAATTTTCTGGGGGTCCATTTTGGGGGTCCCCAGGGGGTGGCACCCCCAAACTATGTCAAAATATTCGTCTTTTAAATATGTGCTGATATCAAAAAAAAAACTAATGTTCTAGCTTGAGTCGTTCAAAAAATTGATTTTTCGGTGGTCCAGTCGGGGAGTCCCCAAGACGAGGGGGTTGGCACCCCTAAACTATGTCAAAATGTTTATCTGTTAAGTATCTGTTGATATCAAAAAAAAAACTGGCTCGTTAGTTTGAGCCAATCAAGAAATTAATTTTTGGGAGTCCATTTTGGGGGGGGTCCTCGGGGGTTAATACCCCCAAACGATGTCAAAATATTCGTCTCTTATAGGTATGTGCTGATATGAAAAAAGAAACTAGTGCCCTAGCTAGGGCCAATTAAAATTTGATTTTGGGGTTCCCCGAGGGGGGTGGTACCCCCAAACCACGTCAAAGTATTTGTTTCTTAAATATCTACTGATATCTAAAAACACTGGCACGCGAAATTAAGCCGTTCAAAAAATTGATTTTTGGTGGGTCCACTTTGGGGCGTCCCTGGGAGGTTGGTTCCCCAAACTACGTCAAAATATTTGTCTTTTAAATATATCCTAGTATCAAAAAAAACTAGCGTCCTAGCTTAAGTCGTTAAAAAAATTGATTTTTTGGGGTCCCATTTTGGGGAGTTCCTGAGGGAGTCACCCCAAAAAAATTTCGGGACAAAAAAATTTGGTTTGCAGCTGAACAACTTTACACAAAAATTAGATTTCGATGTTTTGTGGATTAGAAGAAGAGCGTAAAAGATTTAGGAAGAAAAAAAGGAAAAAAAAAGAAAAAAACCTCATTGCGGCTAAAAGTGGATTGGTCGGGATGAAAGGGTGTCTTAAGACATATAATTGTGTGAAATATTTTTTGTCGTACTTAACCCTTTACCGCCCGAATTTTCTTCAAAAAAAAAGAAAGTTGCGTTTTTGCTTTTCATTCTGGCAGTAAAATACTTGATGAAACAACATAAAAGTGATTTTCCAAAGTAGACACAAATAAAAAGTTATTTTGAATGCTACAAATACGCTGTAATGAACAAACCAATGGAAAATTCACACATAGTTATATACCACGCACTTATACCGAGAGTCTTGTCCAGCTGGGGAATACCTTTATCACTCAGAGCAGCTGTGGATGCTTGAAAAAGTGTCTGCAGATCTCAGTACTACTCTCATTACCATCCCACAAACTCCACACATATCCAAAATAAAAATATTTGAAACGTTACATAAATGGTGAGCTTGGCGATAAAGGGTTAAGCCGTTTTTGAATGAGACCGCTTTTTACGACAAACTTTCGGGGCGGTTTTTGGGTTCTAAAACCGAAGTCACGAGACCAATTGACTCGAAATTTCGTAGAAACGTGCAACTCATTAATTTCAAACTGCTGTCAAAATTTCAAGCAGCTAAATTCAACCGTTCTCGAGTTATAAGCAAAAGTCTGAAATTTCGCATTCGTTGGTTGGAAAATGGCTGAGTGAAAATAAAGGAACACGCGACGCGAGCGTCGATCGTACCAATAAACAGCTTTGGCATGTTATCGTTTTAATTACCTGTACAGTTAGTAAATCGTAACTTTTCCTTTCTATATAATCACCACAAAAGGTTAAAAGCACAAAAGTCTGTTTTGTTCTAAGGACTCATCACGTGCTAATCTTATTGAATAAGATCACAATCTTATTGAATAAGATTAGCACCTGATGAGTTTCGTTCTAAGGAGTCATCAGGTGCTAATCTTTTTGAATAAGATCGCAATGTTATTGAATAAGATTAGCACTTGATGAGTCCTTAGAACGAAACAGATTGTTGTGCTTCTGACTTTTTATTGTGATTTTATACTTGTATTTTGCTCTGATTTTACTTCTGTATGTCATGGAGCACTCTTTCAGAAAATTGACTACCAACAATTTTCTTAACAGTTATGTAACAAAACATTTCAATCAATGCACGGCCGCCTCAACGTGCATTTTGAAGTACAATTTTATGGCTGCAAAAAATTCTTTTGCGGCCGCAAATTGTGCAAATGTACACTCCTGCCTTAGTACAATAAAGACTTATTGTAATTTTATATTTTTGACTGCATTTTAGTTGTTTGGAATTGAACAATAAAAATCGTTTGAAAATAATTGAAACTGAAATAAAATCTTATGAAAATGAAAAAAATCTAAGATTATAGGAAAAAATATATCAGTAAAAATAACTAATAAAAGCAAAGTTTTCTAGTACGCAGCGAGGTGGTTCAATCTTGATTTTTAAGTTTACATAATCGCATGATCTTTGATCAACTCCCGCCCAAGTCACGATGCTGCGCTACGGCAGTTATCTCGGCCTGATGAATAAACAGCAAGTCCAACTGACAAAAAAAAAAAAAATCAAGCGAAAAACTTGGAACGTCAAAATCTCGTACGCGAGCAGTTCATCCACAATGAAATTGTATTTACATTTTATTCACAAAGTTGCTTTAGCCAGGAAACAGCGAAAGGACTTTTTGGTTTTCGAGTCAAGCTACTATTTGTCCACTACACTGTACAGAGTTCACACTGCCATTTCTAATGCTGAACGTCAAGCAGGAAAGCTGTGAATACCAATTTTAATACTCTTTGGTTTAGCCGGACCAGGAAGCACATTTTCAAGGTGTATTTTTTCTTTTAGCACATCAATTTACTATCTCTCAGGCCGGCATCGCTGCAAGGTTCTGATGAAAAATAATAAAAGAACGCCGCGCGAATCAAACATGAGCGCGAGACTTGTCAGACGCGCGCTTTAACCACTACGTCAAATTTGTCGAAGTGTCTTACTTACCTCAAGTTAATGAGAAAAAAAGCAATTAGATCATAAATATAAGTGTACACTTCGTTAAAATGCGACCAGAATCAAACCCGAGTCTATCGTTTCAGCAGCAGACGCGCTATTTTCTCGACAATTGAGACCGGTCTAATCTACAGTAATGAATGATCTATGCTTCTCGTTAGGAGAGAAAAAGAGTAGATCGTTCAATAACAGTGCGGTGCAAACCCGAATCAACATAAAATTGGGTTTAAACTTGTTGACATGTTAACTGTTGGGCGAAGTTGATGTGAATTTACACTCCATGCAAAACTCTTATTTGGCATCATCTTAATGATGTTTATGAACAGTCATTTAAATGTGAAAAATTCAAAAGTTATATATGGCTCTAATGGAAAAATTTAGTGACGTAACAGCTGCTAAAAACCCAATGTAGGTCTAATTATAGCTCAAAGAAACAACTCATTGAACTTTTTTATATCCTTTATTTCAACACACAACTAATTCGCAAAAAAACGTTATGTGAATAATATTTATGCAATATAATACATTCCCAAATAGTAGCGTTGATAAATGCATCATGCAATGTGACAGGTATGGCAATAAGACCGTTATTAACAACAAAAACACTGCATATTAAATTCAATTTTTCACATTTAAGTAATAATGCGGTATAAATATCACCGATATATTTATTTTACTTTTCCTGTTAGAAAAAATTTGACACCTTTATACAATACTCATTGACATTTTTTATTTCGCAGCAAGGAACACAATGTGTAACAAAAAATAAATCAAAATTCATTAAATAATTACATTAACAAATAAATAAGAAGTTTTGTAAATTAATCTGTTCAGTCAAATTCAAAGCAAATGGATTGAACAAACCACAAACAATAAGGTGCTTTTTTTACTTCAAATTGAGTTTTATCCAGGATTGAATTTTGGTTTTACGATTTTTTTTCAGCTTGCTTCTAATTTGCTTCTAATTTGCATGCGTCAACGTAAACATCATGCATACAAAAAACATCAAAGTAGTTTAGCTGTTATGCCATTGTTTCAATAGCAAACTGCATGAATCGAACATTGCTGCATTTGCAATGCTGTTTTGCTTGAAAAATTCAAAATGTTTTTTTTTTAGTTTAATGAAGCTGTGAAGTAGAAAGAACTTTAAGATTTCGTAAAAATTTCTTCAAGCAATTCCATAAATCCTTGTCTTTCACAGAAGTAGAATATTTTGTGCAGATGTTGCAATTTTCAAAAAAGTTTATTATTTCTTCAATTTTGAAAGCTCTCATCCAGATGGAAGCTCTTCTTCGTCTGTAAACGCTTTCAAATTCTTTAGGATGACCACCCCGCCATCCATAAAATGGACCTCCGTAACGTGGTACACCACTTTATTTTGTTTCTCAAAGTAGCTAATAATGCTTACGATATCATTATTAAAGCCTCTTGAGCTTCTTCTTGGTTCAGCCATTTTGTCTTTTTCTTTTCTGTTTGTTGTTGCTTATTGATACTGATAGTTTTTTGATGTTCTCTCTGTCAACTTCAAATCGTTTTGATTGTGTTTTGACTATTTACTGACTTAATAAAAGAGCTCGAAATTTCTCATCACCAATTTTTTCATGATGTAATCTGCTTTCATCGAAACTAAATGAGTGAGATTAATCATTAAAGGCGGTGGTAGACGTCACAAAAGTATGAATTACGTCAATTAGGCTCTGCAAAAGTTGTAGGGTTTTTCGGCGCTATTGCATTTTTACTAATTAATGTTGCGGCAATTGCGCCCCATAAAAGAAATACGTCATCAATATGCTGGAACGTATATGCTAAATCATTAATGCTTTTTTCAAGTTAATGTTTTTCTACCCATTGCAAAGGAACTAAGCTCAAAAACCCAGCTATATTTGCTGGAATTTTTTCATGGAATTGCATTAATGGTTGAGTTTTATGATTGCTAATACGCAAATCTTAATAACTTGAGTATTAGTCAAAATATTGGTCAAATGTAATAAACTTAATCAACATATAAATCATGATCGTTTTTATTCTAACTGTTACAATTTTACCAAAAATTACAACAGCATTTTTTTCGATTTCTTGTCCAAATCCGCACTCCTATTTTGTCAATATTTTCAACCATTTTGATAATTAATTTGTGACTTTCATTTGGTTTTTTGTACTTTTTTCTTATTACTGCTTTCGTCCTTTTTCACTTATTTGGGAAAAACTGTTGACATGTTTACGAAGTATACTAGAAAAATTTTTAATTTTTTCAAAATTTTGGATATTTCAGATTCAAATTCGAACTCCTCAAAGAGAAACAATTTTGAAGTTTGAATTTGATTAATGTTGTAAAACTGTTCAAGTATTTAGTTTTATTGTTTTTTCCCTATATATGACTTTGATTACTTTCCCGGTTTTTTAAGCACTTTTCAAACATTACTGCAATTTTCAGCACCAAAATAGGTCTGTTAAGTTCAAATAACATAAAAAGGAACTTGGATCGGCGCTCAAAAAAAAGCAAAATTTTTTAAACTACAATTAATTTATATGTAAAGCAAATGATCATGGTTAATCATGGCATTTTTTAAAAACTGGCAAAAATTCGACTTCACTCAAATTTAATTTTTTTCCTAGTAGTTGAAAAAAATTGACTTTACTAAACTTTCACTTTTTTGCCAAACTTTGAAAATTCTCCCGTGATTAACCTTGACAATTTTTTTCAGAAATTGTCAAAAATCGACTTAAATCAAGTTTTAATTTTTTGCTAAATTTTGAAAATTTGCTCATTTATGGTTCTTGATAACTCTGACATTTATTAAAAATTGACAAAAACCGACTTTTTCCAAATTTAAATTTCTAGCTAAATTTTGAAAATTTGCCCAAGCTCAAAACTTTGATGCTCTAATTTTGATTGCAAGACAATTACGATTTGAAAATATTCCATGACGTTGTCAGACCTGTGGGAATAATTTTGCTACTTTGATTAATTGACTTGGCGCTATCAATTTTTACGCACTTTGCAACTGCATTTTTGGATCGCGTGGCCATGAAACTTCAAAAATCGAAATTTTTTATTGACTTATTCGTGGTAACCAAATTTTGATTTTGATATCTAGTTTAACTAAGTTTTTTTCATTTTTTTAATCAAATTTTGGTAAAAGATACCAAACCGTAAAAATTACGGTGATCGATCCCTTTTTGAAGAATGGAGCACAAGATTCTACTATCAAGGGTAATGCAACTAAATGGTAGAGAAAGAGAAGCAAAAATCTTTTTTTCGATCAATAACATGCAATCTAGCAGTTCTTAAGACGCTAAATTTGGCTTCCCTTCACAGCAAGGGTCGGCAACCTAAACCCCGCGGACCGGATGCGGCCCACCAAGGCATTTTACCCGTCCCGCGACCTTTTATTGTCATCCGGCTCGCGACCGCCTTTCTTTTTCAACGATAGATATGCACCAATAAACCACCAAAATGATCCTCATCTCCTGACGAAGACCTTTTTTTCTTAATCTCCGCCATCAAATTGGCCGAAAAAAGGCCGGAATTTCTGGCGAGGATCTTTTTTTTTGGTCCGCTGGAATGGTAACGGCCCGCTGAAACCTTTTTAGGACTAAATTTGGTACTCTAGTTGAAAAGGTTGCCAACCCCTGCTTTGCCGTACCTTTTCTTTTCAATTTAGTGAACCAGCTTTTCTTTTATACATTCATCAAACAGCACACCAGAATGCCAATTTAGGTTCCCAAGCTTTTTGGCATTTGCTTTTCATTTACAAGAGTACCAACTCGAGATTCAAGAGGGTGGTTGGCAGAGCCAGTGACGAACCGCTAATCACTTCAACTCTAGAGGAGTTACAAAATTGTGATCAGTTTTACTCTTAATCTAAAATAAGTGCTGTTTACCACAAGGCCTAATTGTATTGCAACATTGCAAACAATAGGAATTATTAATCTCTTAAAGGTCAAAGGCCTTACTGGTTCAAAACGGATGTGCAAGGGGAAAAGAATAATAAATACAGCATCAAGTGTGAGCAAAAATGGAACAAACAACGTAGTTTTACCAAAAACTGTAAATAAAGACAATAATCAAGAAAATTGAAAATAATCAAGAAAATAAAAAACAATATTTTTCGCTCATACAAAATCCACAGCATATGCCCTACCAATGTAAAGCTACGAGGACATCTTTCTATGACAATCACTTTAATGACGCTACAGTTTTTACACTTTTAGTTTTGTTAAATTGCAAGTTATAATACTGAGCAACGTTGCAAAAAAATAATATGATTTCTGATTTAAAAATACAATTCATTTTTTTCTTTGTTTTTGTTTCATATTTAGTGCAAAGTTTTTCTTGCTAAAGTGCCATTTACTGTCCAGTAAAAAATGCACACTGCTTGCAATATTTTGTGATATGGAAGTTTTATTCTTGACAAGGTAATGGTCAAAATCTGCTTTTGAGATCGTTATTCTGCTTTGATGATTTTTAACTTGAACCCAGAATAGATTGAAAAAAAATAAAGTTTAGTCTTATAAAGTTTGCATTGCAATTACTTTCATACTTTTTTATGCGATTCTATAAGTTTAAATTTTACGTTTTTGTTTACATAGTTTTTGAATTAAATGAAATGTTCTGTAGATAAAGTAATAAACTTAAACGTTTACGTCAAAAACAATTTATTTTACAAGAAAATAGAATTTAGTAAACTTGATTAACCTCTAAAATTTAAATAAAAAGTCTATAACTTTTTTGCTAAAAATCTAAATTAAAAAACTGAGAGGAAGAATGTTTTTTGGTTTTTTCTTTTACCACATTAGTGATTTTTTCCAAAAAGAAAAGAGAATGCTGCCATGCCATGCAATTTCTTGCAAATAAATATCGCATTTTAGCAGCTAAGTTGATGTATTTTACAACAGCATTTATCAAACATTTTACCCTTGTTTGCTACGTTGTCTACTTTTGCATAACTGCACTTGAAATTGTGTTGTAATTACCATGTATAAATAGTCAGTGAATTTAATACTACGAAATGACTAATGATTAATTTGCCAAGTGTCACAATGAAAACGCTCTGCCGTAATTGTTTTTAATTTTTAAGGCATGGCAGGCATGGCTAAACGACATCACGTGACTGATTCTTCGTCTTGATTTTTCATGTTGCAATAACTTTAAAGTGTAAGTATATCTTCAGCTCGCTTCGTGCCGGCCAAGAAAGCTATTATGACGTATATTTACGCACATCTTATTGAGATAAGTCACGTTGGCAAAAAATTTACTATTCGTTTGCATTTTGATCAGTTGCCGATTAAGCAATATACTAACAACAATGCTGAAGCATCAACGATTTCAGTATAAACGTAATTCTATGGAATTGCAGATGAAGCAAAGCTGAAAATTTTGGTACGCTGTATGCTGAATACATTGTGCAATATGCGTCGTTCTGTTCATTCGTTTTTTACGTGTATAAAGAAAATCTTTGATTGTGGTAAACTATATAATTTTTCAAAATTTGTTGCAACCTCAGTTGTGCTTTGTCTGTTTGATTGTGATAAAATTTTGATTGCTATTTGTTGGCTGCAGTGCTTTGTCTTAGCACAGTACGATATTTTCTGGCAGAATTATGCACTTTATTTTATAAAAAAAATATCCAATTTTGATATCATTAAGACTTTTTTTATATCATAAGACTTTTTTTGGTCAAAATAAAAATGGCCCTGGTTATCACCTATTCGTGATGCAGCTAAAAAGATGATTAGCATCGGTAACTGAAGTTAGATTCTGTTTCCATTCAACTGCGAAAAAGTCGCTTATTTCGTGATTTTGTTCTATTGTTAAACCTAGCAGCTGGCAAACTTTGTTACTAAAATAGATAATTGAATGATGTTTATAAAATAATGTAAAATATTATCGGACCAACGAACAAAATGCTGCTTGAAGCACTGTAGGTTAGGATAATTCCTAATGCTTGTGGTTTCAATTCACGTATCAATATAAATATAGCTCTGGGCTATGACACCAATTATTATTGTTATAATAATTCAAAAAAAAAATTAATTTGAATTTGCAATAAGTGCGTGCTCGTATTTGTGCTATTTATAGTAGCACAAAAATTTCCAAAAATAGTAACTATGTAAAAAACATGTTCAGATTTCATCTTGTAGTCATATGCAAGACTTATTATTTTCTTGGCAAGCCAAGGTGAAGCAAAATAATTAATGTTGTCAGTTTACTCTAATGCCTCTAGCCCTAAAGAGGTACTGCTCCTATTTTTCATTAAAGAAGCAAACTTATTGCTTGTTAAGTCAAAACTTCAATAAAGTTTTTTGTCTGCTTCTTGAAATAAGCTTTGAAACATTGGATGTTGAAATGATGAAGTAAACAAACTGATGACGTCCCCAAATGATGACGTCTCTAAGCTGACCAAGTTTCTTGTGACTGCGGTTTCAGTTCGGCATTAAAGGTCAACTTAGTTGCGTCAGTGACGTCATTAAACAAAAGGGAATTTCCCAGTCATGAGTTTTAAACAGGAAAAAAACTCAAAAATATTAGAAATGTCGGCTGCAAAATATGTCAAATTAAAGGGACCGTAAAAAACAATTTTGCTAATTGTGTTCTTAAACTAAAAACTAGTTCTTCAATGCTTCCTAAAAAGTTTTCAATTTTTGCAACCACTCCGTGAAAAATGCAGCAACGCCAAAAAGTTTCAAGTATTCTCTACAAACAACTTTTTAGATGGCAACATTATTTTACAAATGGTTGCATTAAAACAGCAGGGTGGTTGTAGCGTTTGCATCAGAATTAGCTTTAACCCTTTCAAAATGCATTGCTCCTCAAACTTTTTGTTCCATCAGAGCTCTCCTGTGCTATCAATAACTTTCTGCTAAAACAACTAAAGTAACAAAGCGTATGAATAAACGTTTGGTCGGCAGCGTGGCCAAATGGGTAAAGGCGTCGTTTTTACAACAACCCTGGTTAGATTTTCTGGGTTCAACCTGCACCCTGGTTGCATTGTTGTGCCCTTGGATCAGACGCTTTACAAAGATTACCTCTGCTTGGTGGCTTCGAAAAAGCAGCAAATTCCGTAAACGAGATTCGAAGAAATTCAGAGAAACAGTTGGTCACTGGAAACTCCAAGCAGGTGCGGATTCCTCCAACCACGAAGTGGCCATTACAATGAAAAGTGCGCGGATTGTCCAATATTTTGCGTCTGGCGCTATTTGGTGACAGGAGGATAAAAATGCGCTACAAAGGCAACAACAACATTTCTTTATTTCAGCATGGTTTGTTTAAAACTTTACTGAGCTCCATAAATTGTAATTAGTTAATATTCTTCATTTATCAAGTTGCCTTGGCCTTGCATGAGACATCGAAAGTACCTTTTCGGTCTTCTAATCAAGCTGCCACCTGCCCACCTGTCTACCACACATGGTTTAAGCTTCATACAGTACCTTTTTATTGCTGAAAGTCAAGCACGGAAGCTGCAAATTCCAATTTTGTAGTGTTTGGTTTGACTTGACGGGGAATCAAACCCAAACCTACCGTTTCAGTAGCAGACGCACTGATTGTTGATAAATGATAATAACCTGATGTTCTATGCTTTTTTTTATTGTTATTTGTTAAATTTATGAAAAAGCAAGTTCGGCAAAGGTTTAGATAAATTTTGAAACTTTGTTTTCATTGTTTCTCTAAGCGCCATTACTTGTCAAATTGTCATGCCGTTTTTCATTATTAGAAAGCGCGTATGGCTGAAGTGGTAACGTAATGATAAAATGATGTATCCAAATTATAAGGCTGTTCTACGAAAAAAATAGAGGAAATTTTTGTGAAAAAAATGCTTAAACGTAGATATAGGTCCCTTTAAGTTCTTTTTTTTTCTTTTTTTTACAGTTTACCTTTTAACCAGTTTGGAACCATACGACATTATTTTTTGAAGAATACAAATAAGACAAAATAATAACAAACGCTTTTCGAGAAATTAATTCATTTTTACAGTAAAGGAACTAAACTTCATTTTTACTTTATTTTAAAAATGCAATTTTGTTTTATCCCCCATCAATCAATCATATCCGTCAAGTACAAAGTGTGTCACTTATTTCGCCACAAATTACACTATTAGTCTGGAAAAAACAATTAGTCCATCGATCAATTGCAGCGTTACCTTAAAACCTCAAAATAAAAATTATTTTTAGTCTTTGTTTTTGCATATTTAGGCTGCCACTAGCTCCCAACCCTTGTGATTCTGGTCACATTTCGAGAAAGGTAGACAATGTCGAGTGACAATTTTTGAATAAAGTGTTGCCATAAATCATTTTAGAGACATGCTGTCTCTAAAAATAGTAGCTTTTAAAAATTATTTTAAAAGAAACGTGACAGAGGAAGAAAAACAGAATAAATTAAACATGTCAGCGGATGATCATTAAATTAAATAACCAAAAACTGATATGGCGATAAGGAACTATTTGATTTGTTTATTTCGAAAATTTGGCCAATAGTTAATTTCATTCACTCGACCTACTTTGTGACTGTGGCATCATGAACACGTAGCAAAGCCACAGCTTTGACATCAGATGATTTATCCGAATGAATTGCTGCGTTAACATCAAAATTAGCTAAACCTTTTAAAACTGCTGTGCTCCCCAAACTTTGTTTCTAAGCTATACCTTCCGTGCTTTCAATAACTTCTCTGTCAAAACAATAATGTATTGTAGCATATTAAACAAAATGTCATTCCTTTAATTTAGCAAGGTTTGTTTAAAAACTTTATTAAGTTCTATAGTTGTAATTAGGCTACTTCTCTATTTATCAACAAAACAGTCTTAATTCATCAACTTGCCTCGGTCAAAAGACAGCAAATAAATCTTTTCGGTCTTCCAATCAAGATGCCAGCTGCCCATATGTCTACCTCACGTGGTTGAGGCTTCACAATAAATCTTTTGATTGCTGAACGCCAAGCAGGAAAGCTGTGAGTACCAATTTTTGTAGTCTTTGGTTTTGCCCGATCGGGAATCGAACCCGAGTCTGCCTCTTCAGTAGCAGACGCGTTACGCACTCAACCACTGATCGGTACAGTTTTTACTACAAATAACCAAAATAGCTTCAGGTGGTCTATTTTCAACCAGATGGTCTTCCTTCATTGGTTTCTTCATGGCCTCGTAAAGCATCAAACCTGAGTCAACCACTTCAGTAGCAGACGCTCTATCCACTCGACCACTGATTATGTGAGTGAATTTTTTTGTGCTACTTGTTAGATACATAAAAACCAAGTTTGAAAAGGGTTTAAGTAAAAATTTTGAAACCTCGTTTTTGTTGTTTCTTTAAGCTCCATGACTTGTCAAATTGCCCTACCGTTTTTTCATTATTGGAAAGAGTACATGGCTGAATTGGTAACGTCATAGTAAACCAATTTTATTTATTTTAAGATTTTAAGACTGCTTTAAGAAAAAAAAGGAAAAAATTTTAGTAAAAAAGTTCTAAAAGTAAATTTGTCCATTTAAGTTTGTTTTTTTTACATTATTTTTTTCAACCATTTAAAATCTTAGAATATATTTTTTGAAGTATAGAAACAAAACAAAACAAAAAGAATATGGTTTTTAAGAAATTAATCTATTTTTGCTAAAAAAAAACTAAATTCCTTTTTACGTTTATTTTAAAAATGCAACAATACATTTTGTTTTATTCCACATCAATCCTTCATATCTGTCACGTACTAAAAACGGTTTTCTCGACTTTGAAAAGATTATTTCACCACAAACTTAAACTGAGTGATGGTATTCAAACTGTTAGATAGACATTATGGTCTGATAAAAAACAATTAGTTAATCGATTAATTGCATCGTTAACTTAAAACCTCAAAATAAAATTATTTTTAGTCTTTGTTTTTGTATAATTAGCCTGCTTCTAACTCCCACCTTATGTGGTTGTGGAAACATTTCGACAAATTTTCAAACATTTTCGAGAGATAATTTTTGAATAAGGAACTATCTGCTGTTGTTCTTTTCGAAAAATTGACAAAAAGTTCTCTTCATTCTTTCGTGCTACTGTATCACTGTGGCTTGAAGGAATTGACCGTGATCGCTGCATAGCATTACTACAGCTAGGACATCCGATTATTCATACGATTAAACCAAATTCCGAACGCTTCAACTTGTTTTTGTGAGAATGTTTTTGTGATTTTGTATCAGCGTTACTCCATATCTGTCTCGTTTGAGTAATTCAGATTTCCAAAACGAATGGTTTTCTGCATTTTTTTGTCTGTGGGCGCGCGAGCTCAGATTAGTTATTTTTTTACCAAATTTCGAAGTCATTAGGATAAAAGAGCAGAGATGGAACTCGTATACTTTGCATGTTTTGGGCGTGGCGAGACAATTTTCTACAGCTTTCACACAATTTTCAACCATTTTTCTGGAGTTTAACTCTTTTAAGAGTTCTATATTTTTCACAAAATTACAGTTAACAAGATCGGTTGCAAATTTATTGGTTAATGGTGTCAGAACCATCGCAACGAATCTTTCCTCCTCCATACCTTCCATATCACCACTGGCGTAAGCTGTATTACAGCTGAGTATTGTTATGAGGCACTTTCATTCGAAGCTGTTTCGTAATTTAACTACTTTTTACTGATTTAGATTTCATTTTTACTGATGATCGACTTAGCCAAGTTCAAAACGTTTAGAAACATAATTATATTTTAACTCTATTTTGCACAAAATGCCTCTTTCTAGTTTTTTTTTGTGATAAATCCCTTCAGAAAACAGCTTTTCACTTCAAACCAATTTGGCTTTGAGTCAAATTTCATTGCAGATAACCCCGAAAAATTTGAAATTGCAAAGGTAAGGAAATGTTTTCCAAATTTGAGGTTTCTCCGATGTCACTTTCCCTAATCAAAGCATTTTTGGTCTAGGTTTGATCTAAATGACGCCACAAAGCGTTTTTGTGACGTAACTATTTTGACTTGGGCATTTTATAATTCACAATCAAAAATCAAACCTTTGTACAAAATTTGAACTACCTATGACGTCATTTTTCTAAAGTACAACTCTGATGTCACCATCATAACTTCATCAACCCAAAACTAACTTTTCTCAAAACAATATAGTGAACGCCAACTCGCTTGTCAAATTTGGTGTTCTCAGTTTCTATGGCATTTGGTTTCAGAGTTGGATAAGTCAGCATTCCATCCTCGCGAAAAATGCGTTGGCCAAATAGTCCGGGTAAAACAGGGATAAATATGGCTTTACTGTTTTTAATCAAATTAAATAAAACTGACGAGCAATTTGTAGCAGTGTTTAGATTGTGCCGTGGAATAGGGGGTCGTCTTGAAACTTGCACCCATGGGCACAAGCCTCTAGTTACGCCACAGAGTATTATATGTCAAAGACTTGTCGAAAATGTTTGACTATTTATGAAAAAGCTGCAGCAAAACATAATGATTTGTTCGGAAGTACTTTTCAAACGTTATGCTATTTACATTTACGATCTTCAGTAAAACATGATGCTACAATTTACGCGATGTACTGTAATAGGCTTGCATGTAAATTGTATAGTGTTATGTTTCCCTGAAGATGGTATAAGTTCATATCAAAACGTTTGAAAAATGTCTGCGAGTGTGCTGGCTTTCATTTTTCTGTTGAGTCAGTCAAAAACCCCATCTATATCTATTGGCTCAGGAAAGCTTTTGTATGCTGTATTTTCCGTAGAATTTGTTTTTGAAATTTGTTACAGGTTATATATCAATGCATTCATTTATTTACAATACAGCTCCTGAATTTTATGACAAACAAAAAATCATTAATTGACAGACAAAAATTACATTAAAGACATTAAACAATGCCAACAACCTGTCAAATTTCGTTTTGAATTTATATTAAATTTTCAGTCTCAACATTGACAATATAAGTCTATTGACAGCAAAACTGTAAAAGAAACAAATTAATAAAGAATTTAAGCAAATTTGTCAGAAAAACATAAACGAATTCAATGTCTATTGCGCCATTCGACTGCCCCATGTACGGCCAAGCCTTTAAAAAAATTTTTTTCTAAAAGCCTTTAAAAAAGCTTGTCATAAAACCAAACGGGGAATTTTATAACAAAGCAAGCCGCTGAAACAGTAATTTTCAGTGCTTATTATTATGCCTGTTGTGCAATGAGAAATAATTTTTCATCACCAACTATAGAGTTTTACGAAAAATGACAGCGTCATCAGCAACCACAGCGGGTCCTAACATTGCAACCCACATCATAAAACTTCAATGTACAAAATATAAGTTTTGAGTTTCATTTTAAAATCATTTCAACAGTAACTTTTGAAAGTAGATGCAAAATAATCCAGTTTCGTGCAAAAATTGCAAAAATTCGATCAAAACCAATTTAAAAACAGAAATAACATGAAGTTACAATATTATCTTTTTGCATTTAAAAAGCAACACCACAATCACAGAATAGTGTTGCACAGCCTAATTCTTTTCAATACGAACTGCCAGCGTAATTATGATATTGTTTTTAATTTAACATCAGCAACAGCAATTCACGAAGTGTTTTTTCAAATATTGAAATGAAGTATTTGTCGTTGAAAAATTGTTCTTACGACTCATCAAGTTTTAAGTTCCCCGATCGCATTTTAACAAAGTGTACCCATGTATTTACAATCTATTGCTTTTTTCTTAGTAATTCAAGTTAGATATGGCACTTTGACAATTTAGTGGCGTCTAATCTGTGGTGTAGTGGTCAGAGCGCGTCTGGCACAGGCACGTAGCCAGGGGGGAGCAGAAGAGCAACTCCCAAATAAAGAGAAACTCCCAAATGATCTTCCAAATAAATTTTAGTTGAACGCTTGAATGCTGAGATGGAAAGAAAAAGTGCTGTATAATTTTTTTTGCCTAGCCCACGATGCTTGTTGTTCCTTCAATGTTGATACGAGTTTTTTTTAGATCACCTTAGAACTCGTTAAAAATATTGGCTCTCGTGGCTGAAGACCTTTTTAATTTATTTTTTGAAGATCACCACAAAGCTCACCAAAGTTGGTGGCTTTCCGGACTGAAAACCTCATTTCTTTGGAGATCGTCTTAGGAGAGAAAACATTACCCCCAAGTTTTGTGCTTGTACCCCTTAAAAATTGCGGTCTTGCTAAGTGCCTCGTCTGGCAAGTCTCGCGCTCGATTCGCACTGCGTTCTTTTATTCTTTTTCAGCTGAACCTTGCATTGGAAATAGGGTTCGGACAACAATGCCAGCCCGAGAGATAGCAAATCGAAGGACAAAAATAAAGGTACACTTTGTAAATATGCAACCCGATCTACTACGGCGGTAGGCAGGGGCGTATTTAGAAGGGGGGCCATTGGGCCATGGCCCTTCGCCAGGATAGTATAATTAGCATGGAATAGTATGCAAAGTTGTGGCATGCCCCCCCCTCCCCTTTGTAACTTGGGCAGAAGCTTTGAGCATAAAGGGTTGGCGAAAACGTTTGTTTTCGGCCTGCACCTAACTTTCGGCAAATAATGGGACCAAATTTGAGTGAAGAGCTTTTTTTTGCTCTTCACTTAATTTTGGGCAAAAAATCGAACCAAATTAGCGTGAAGATCTTTTTACGCAGATCTTTCTTCTTCTCAAATTTACTGAAGTTCCTGGCCCCCCTCTTTTCAAAATCTTGCCTACGCTACTGGCGGTAAGGGTTAACAAAGAAAGGTCAATAGTTGAATAAAAGTACGAGAGTGTCATTATTCATACAAGTACAACGTACGCTCAAGAATTATATTTTTTTCTCACACCACAACCATGTTCATTGTCCATTATTCACGATTAAAAATGGCATCTGACGCGCAGGTAAAAGTTTTTCCAGCTGCGGAGGCAATCTTTTTTGTCACACTGTTAACAGAATGCTGTGGCTGTAAAAACTTAAAATACAGTACTAAAACTTGATTGGGGCTGCTTCAAAATGAAAGCTATAATGGTAAGGAGACATTAAAGCTCAGCAAAATTTTTTCATACAATTTATGATTTTTATTGTGGAAAAAAAACACACTTAAAGTCACATGCTCAGGGGCGTATTTAGGGGGGCATTGTGTCATGGCCCCCCCTTTTGGTCGCCAGGATTGTAAAATTGCATAGAAAAGTAAGCAAAATGAGGCATGGCCCCCCCCCCCCTTTGCAAGTTGGGCATAAGGTTGGATCACACAAAGGGTATTTCTGTGCGTTTCTTCTCGGCATTGGGCTCAAAATCGGAGGAAATTTGAGTGAGGACCTTTTTGTTTTTTGCTCTTCACCTAATTTTGGGCGAAAAATCGGACTGAATTTGAGTGAAGACCATTTTTTTTGCTCTTTACCTAATTTTGGGCGAAAAATCGGACTAGATCTGAGTAGAACAATTTCTGATTCAGAGCTTTGTTCTTCTCAAATTTTCTGGCCCCCCCTTTTCAAAATCCTGCGTACGCTACTGCACATGCTGGATCAGCTTTTGATCCAGCTTGTGACATTATGTCTTTTATTTTGTTGAATGGGACATAAGTAATTGTAATTACATTTTTTTCACCAAATTGACTTGGCCAGGAGATAACCAAGGGACTTTTCGGTCTTTAAGTCAAGCTGATTTAAGTCTTTAAGTCAAGCCACCTGTCAACCTGTCTACCACACACGGTGGAGGCTTCACAATGACCCTTTAATTGCTGATGGTTAAGCAAGGAAGTTGTGAATACCAATTTTTATGGTCTTTGGTTTGACCTGACCGGGAATCGAACCCGAGTCTACCGTATCAGTAGCAGACGCTCTATCCACTCGATCACCGATCGGTATTAGTCTGAGATCGCCTCAGTGTTAGCCTGCTAGCTTGACTGGCTGCACTCAGAGTCACTCTCCGGTTCCGATGCTCGCGCTGTGCGAGTGACGAGCAGGCTAGCTCCTTGACTATTTTCTTCTTTTATACCAGATAATGTAATATGGCTTTCTCCATCTAATTCGGACAATTTGGATTGTCAGTTCACTAAACTTTTTTTGTGGCGTTTAAAATTGACTGTTTCAACAAGTTCCAAGAAAAATAGGATAGTATAATCCTCCAGAAGCGCGGTGCATTGCACTTCAGTATGCCTGCCAAGCATGGTAACGTGAACGCACTTGTTTTGGGGAAAATGTGTATAGCGCAAATTAACCCGGCAGTGCCTACACACTAGGGTGGATCGAAAATGGCAAAAAAAATTTTTTTTTGTGAATTTTAGTTAGCTAGATATGGCAAAAGTTGCCAATATATCATCAAATGCAACGTAAAAATTTGAAGAGTTTTGTGTGAGGTTTTGATCTCCCTCCGTCAAATATAAAATATAGGTGCTCACACATACAAAAATTGCATGGTAAATTTTTTTTCGATTTTAACTCGCTATACAGTCTGAAACCAGACTTTATTTATCCAATCCTTATGCATTGCTGCCAGGTATGGTTGCTACTGTAAAAGCATGGCAACAGCTAATCAGATGTAAGAAAATTAGATTTGGTTTCAGAGCGTATTTAGTAGTTTAGACATGGCAAAACATTCAAATATACCACCACATACAATAAATTATGAGTATTCACTATGTAAAAGTTTTGACTTCACCCTCATTTAGCATAGATAGGCTACTGCATTCAAAGTAACTTGGTGGATGAACCCCTGCTGTGTCCACAGGCAAACACATTCACCAATAGTCAACCAGGTCGCCGAAAAGATTGTAAACTTAAACTTAATACGAAAAACGTCCATGCACTACGTAAAGACAGTTCTTAATAAATTGTGTTCTCATACATGTAAAGACTGCAAGCAACTATAATCGTACACTTGTAGAGCTACAAATTAAAGTGAGTTAAGTCACGTTTAAACTCAAATCTTCAGGCTTGTCCATGGGACATATTTTTCTGTCCTATCCCATCCCATTTCATAGCAGTTCATGCCTTTCCCATCCCATCCCATGAGATTTCCATCAATATACAATTCAACAAAAGCTAATAAATTTATGAAAATTTAAGTATAATGTGTACTAGATAAAACTACACATAAAAAGAGAGATACAAAATGACAAAATTTATTGACTTTGTTAACTTTAGAGTTCAGAAGACTTCACAATTCATTATCATTCTGGCACTCACATTCCGAGTTACTGTGCTTATTCAGCAAATTTTTAATTTCCTACTCAACAACTGTTTCTGATAATGATAATTCAGTTAGTTCGGGTAGTTTCATAACCATTGTCTCATGGTTCTCACGGTAAATGCAATGCGTGCTGTCCCATCCCATGGGACATTTCCCATCAAGGGCGTACGCAGGGGGGGTTTTGGGGGTTCAAACCCCCCCATTGGTCTGTCGACTAAAATGCACAATAAAGAAAATATCACGTTTTTAGCACTTCTGATCCTGTTTTTTTGCAATGACATGGACTCCAACATGATTTAAAGCAACTTTTGAAGCATTTAGAGTTTCTTAGGGGGGGGTTATTTGGCAAAGGTATAACTTATAGTTTAGTAACAACCTAAAAATTTGCCAAAATTAGCATATTTCACCGCTAAAAATGCTTAACATTTTCTTCATCAAAAATATGGAGATGGGATTTCAGTATTAGTCAATTATTAATCCACTCAAATCCCATTCCATTCGTCCCCACCCCCATTCCATCCCCAACAATCTCACTCTATAAACTACAGAATATAAATGCTTGTGAGTTTTTTCAAATTATGATTTTATGATTTACCGGCTTGAAAATTAGAGGACTGAAATGTTACCATTAGCCACCGCCCACATAGCTCACTTATGCGCAAAGGCGTACAAAAGGGGATGGGGGTTTAAACCATCCTCCCTATTGATTCGACGTGTATCATTCGAAATATCGTCTTATTGCGCAAAACAAACAAGCTCTTTCTTTTCTCATATTAATACGAAATATTCAATTATAGTAAATATCTTTTTGTTATTTAATGCAACATTGTAAGCGACTAAGTGTAATACTGAAAATCTGGAATGTCGTGTTACGAGTCAGAGTTCAAAAGCGTTGGTGGGGGGGGAGTTATAGACCCCACATTGGCTTGTCAACCAAAATGCAGAATAAAGAAAATAACACGTTTTTAGCACTTCTGAGACTGGTTTTTGCACTGGAATGGACTAAAAAGTGATTTAAAACATTTTTTGAAGCATAAATTTAGGGGGGGGCTAATTTGTCAAAAATAAAACCCACAAATCAATAAAAACTCTGAAAATGGCCAAAAACAAGCAATTAAATTTGATCGCTATTGTAAAAATGCTAAACGTAGGTTTCATCAACAAACATATTATAAACTTAGGAATAGGGGGGGAGGGCTATTCAGTATTACTTAATTACCATTCACTTGCCTCAAAATTTTTTTCATTAGTCCCTTCCCAAATATTTTTCTCTATAAAATATAGACGAAATAGATTACTCCGTGTAAGTTTTCTTGAACTATAAGATTTCATGATTAACCAGCATGTAAACAAGAAAACTAAAATTTTACCATTAGCCACCTTCCACATAGCCCATTTATGCAAATAGTTTAATCAGGTTTGCCCTGCCAATTTCTATGCCACGTTTTAAAAGCATTATTTTGTATTAATAAAGCCCTAAAATTAAGTTAGTTTTGAAAAAAAATGCAAAATTTTCAAGCTTTAGGGGCTCCGCCCCCAGACCCCCGTGCCTCCGGCGGCTGGGGGCTTTGCCCCCAGACCCCCAATAGCCTCTGGCGGCTGGGGTATCCGCCCCCAGACCCCCAAGACAGCCCGCCTGAATCGCGAATTTCAAGCTACGCGCCTGCCACACTTTGCAATGTTTATAATTATACGGGGGTGGGGAGCTTTTGTTTTGAACAATTTTTTCTTCATTGTTCAGTTGCAAACCTTATGATGTTAACTGTAGATGTATGCTTAATGCTTAATTGTTTTTTGGTTGAAAAATTTTATTTGCATTACGCAGTGTGTGACTTTGATTCCATTTTGTTACATTGCACAAAGTTATTTATTCGCCAAATATAGATCGCGAAAAAACTTTTGACGTCACTTTTGAAAACCCCCCCCATTGAAAAATCCTGCGTACGCCACTGTTTCCCATAGTATTCCCATGGGAATCCCATTCCAATGGACAAGCCTGCAAATCTTGGCATTAACTGACGAGAAGCAGTTCGTGCACGAATGAAGCGATCTCGAGATTTTGGTCCACAAACTGCTTTGGATGCCTCAGTAACCACTTTTATGAGCCTTCCAACAGCCTGTGAGCAGTGGTGCCGAAACAAGGGGGGGATGGGGGGAATATCTTCCCCCCAATAATTTGGCTGTATCCCCCCCAATAGTTTGAGAATGGTCCACATTTGCATCCCTCCCAATAATTTGAATGGGTGTACATCTGAGCGTAAATGTGGGGAAAAAAGTAAGTGATCTATTCTCGCTGAAGACCTTTTTTTTTTTTTTTTTTTGGTCTCCACCTAAATTTGGGGGGAAAATGTGTTCTGTTTTTGATGAAGACCTTTTTTTTTTGGTCTTCACCTGAATTTGGGGGAAAAAAGTGTTCCATTTGCATTTTATTTTTGGTCTCCACTAAATTTCCATACCTGAACTTAATCGTGGTCGAGGTTCATCCCCCCAATGTTGAAAATAGGGCAAAATTGGAGTAAAATAGCAAATTATCCCCTCCAATGCTCAACAAAGATCGGCACCACTGCCTGTGAGTGACAGAAAAATTCTGGAAAAAATATAGTGGGAGTCACATCCATCACAATGAATTGCTGGAGCTCAGTATCCGTCATTGTTTTAAGTAAAGAAGGCACTGTAATTGGAAGATCTGTCCAGTTAATCAGTTCAAAGTATTCCACTGCATCAAAATATTAGGATTTGCGGAAACTTTTAACCTTCATAGCCAAAATTATATTTTACGGGTGAGCAAAGTATGAGTGGCGGTGTAAAACTGGATCAACAATATTCTTTTGCTCCTGACTAAGGTAACGTGATCTGGCCACCTGTTGGTGAAAGTGTCTAGCTCCATCTTTGCAAGATGAGCGTGATTTTATTGAGAACCACATCGGAGCATAAACACGGATGATAAACATGACCAATGCCTGTAGTTTTTCGGATGGAATTTTAATGCCCACGTATAATTTAAGGATTCTATTTGCTGTAGTCAACCATCGAGAATGATTTAAGCATCTAGGGTTTCGTATTGACAGGTCTATACTGCATTTACCAGCATTGATACCATTACAAATTTCGAGTAAATATTGCTGATCCATGCTCAGCTTTTTGAGATCCACGTTAGATAGATCGTCGGTCAGCCGCGTACAAGACGACAGGAGGCCTAGGCTCCCTCAATTCAATTTTTGCCAGCCAATTTAAATGTATAACTCGGGTGAAATTAAGAGTTTTTGTCCTATAAGTTCTAAAACCTAAACCTTTACGGTGTTTCACTACTCTAAAAATTGTCTGTTTGTATGAAGCGCAAACAACCTTTATTGTATTATATGGAACCCTGCGGAGCAAGCAAATTTCAATTAAACGGAAAGCTACCTGTACTCATAATATCTGGAATCCGTTTGAAGAACAGTTATGCTGTATTAGCTAAATCAGCAATGCTAATGGTTGACTGAGACTAAGTTATAATAATAATGACTATGCCCCCGTTTGTGACACGCTTGAGTTGCATCAGTTTGTTTAGCACGGAGCCTATATCAGACAATTTTTGTGCAAAAAATTTACTTTTCGTTCACCCCACTTTGCAAAATCCTAGTTGCCTGTCTAGTAGCATTCACTGATGTAGATAGATTTTTCAGGCGGTAGTGGGCCGCAGACGAAACAAGCTAAGAAACGCTACCGGCCTTATACGTTTCTCTATTTTTAGACATGATTACAGAATTGTTAAAACTGCGAATATTGGTAGCCGTACAAGATCTGAAGATCAGTTTTTATATGCAAAAGTTTAGTTTATATTAGTACCCCCCCACTTTCAGCTAGTGCCCCCTTACTACGTTTGCTCTGGCGACAGCTCTGTTTGACCTATAGCTAAAATAATTGTTGCTTTCGTTTGTCTTTTGCCGTATAGGCGATACAGAAAAACCAGCTGTTAATAAATTTCATTAAAAAATGTCCTCCTTTTTGGTGATGAAAATATGGTAACCCTATTCTATCTGGCCTGAGCGAGAGAGTAGTTTTTCCAATCTGAATTTTAATGTTTTTCGTGCTGACAAGTTTGACGTCCTTCGTGGTCGACTCCTGGGAAATCATAACGACTTCCACTGGCAGTTAGGTGGCCAGATCAACCACCAACCCTGCAGCTACAAAGCAGCTCGAGTCATAAGATGCACAGAGTGGAAGTCGTTATGATTTCCCAGGAGTCGACCACGAAGGACGTCAAACTTGTCGGTTATGATTTCCGTGGTCACACAAGGGGAACCCTTGTAGTAGAGATAGCCTATGGCTTTCCTTACTACAAGGGTTCAGCGATTTTTTCACTTGTTTTTTTAAGTACCACAAGCGAAATATCGTTTATTCCCTACAAACCCTCTGCTACTGTGCAAGCCATTCAGGTTTGTCCAGTTCGGCCAAGAGTCTTGTCCAGCTGGGGAATAACTTTGTTAGAGAAGCTGAGGGCTGCCGATGAGAGCTAAAAGCTCGAAACAGCACTGTCCAGCTCTGTGCGTTTTTCGTGCTGTTAATGTCAGGGGCAGGAAATCATACCGGGTACAAATTTCTTAAACACAGCGAACGGAAAGCCACTTCGACCAGGTTAAGACTTTTTTAAAGTAGCAATTTGAACAACAACGATGGTCCGTGGTTCTCTTGTTTCTCTTAACGACAATAATTAAAATATAATTCCCCCATTACGTGTCAGTAGCAAACGATTCTTGCTGAGTAATGCATTTTCGTGTGGCTCAAGCTGTCTCTGTAAATTTTGTATTAGTATCCGCATTGTTAAAAATACTAATAATTTTGCCCAATCTAATTTCATTTTTCTAGATAAGTTTTGTCTTTTTTTAAAGCAACCCCCCTAAAAAAAGTCAGTTATGCAGAAAGCTACGAGTAGAGGATAGCATGCTACCGCTATTACATCCGTGTATGCAGCTCAGAAGCTATACCACATATACGTTAGCTACATCAACTCGTTGCTCAAACTCACTTTGGCTTAACACCCTTAGTACAGGGATGCACAATCTTTTACTAGTGTCGGCCGCAAAACATCCTATAAATGCACTAACGGCCCTTACTAGTTAAGGTCATTTTTTTACAAATTCACTTTTCAAGCCTTACAATTTAACTACTCATTCTGAACACAGGGCCTACGAGAGGGGGGGTTCAGGGGGTACATTGTACCCGGGCCCGGGTCTAGGGGGGGCCGGGCTTAGGGGGCCCGAAAGGGTTGAGGTTTTCGCGTCAAGTTTTGGACCAAATTTTTTTTCCTCCTTCGCCTCCAACCACCTTGACCAAATTTGAGCGAAGACCTTTTTTTTTTATTTTGCTCTTCACCTAATTTTGGCCAAAAAATGAGACCAAATTTGAGTGAAGACCTTTTTTTTGCTCTTCACCTGATTTTGGGCAAAAAATGAGACCAAATTTGAGTGGATTTTTTGATCTTTTTCAGTTTGGGGGCCCGGCATCGATCTTCGCACCCCCTGGAAAAATTTCTCTTTGAGGCCCTGCCTAAACATTAGAAAAAGTCTAATTTTCAAGTTTGGAGAATTTATTCAACTATAAATCACAAAAATGCTAAATCTGAAAAAAAAGATAAAAAATTTATGCTACAAATGCCTAATCCAAAAGAAATATGCTAGTCAAAATCGCATGCCAAAAAAACTGCTAAATGTATTTTATTGCTGTTGTTTTAATAACCGAAGCCAGACAGGAACAGGGTGAGGTAAGTATTGCACTGATTGCTGACCAGCTAAAGAGAAGAGGTCAACACGCCTTACCTTCAATATACTCCAGAATAATAACAAAGCTATTATGTTTTCACTGAGTAACTTGGTATTAACTAAATCCTAAGCGGCGTAATTGCCTAACACTTTTACCGCAATTTAACAGCAGTTTCAGGTCAAAACCTATTTTTAATTCTATTTCCTAAATAAAGAATATTCACGTTATTTATAGGCAAAAGGAACAAGCCGGAAAAATCTAAGAAAAACTCGTACGTAAAATTACATCATTTTGACGTCACAGTCCGAAATCTGTACCGTTACACCATAAATAACGTAGATGAAGTTTCGAGAATAAACTAGTTGAATTAACTGTGACGTTGAAAAGTTACGCAACTATCGAATAGGAACTTTCTGGAAAGCACTCGGCTGGGCCAACTTTGAGCGGTAAATAGTTACGCGTTGGTAAATGTCGGTAGCATGGCCGAATGGGTAAAGGAGTCGTTTTTACGACGACCCGAATCGCATGACGTGGGCTCAACCCGCACTCTGGTCACGCAGCTGCGTCTTTGGATCAGACGCTTTACAATACTTATCTCTGCTTGATGGTTTCGAACAAGCAGCAAATTCAGTGGACAGGAAGTTGAAGAAATCCACAGGAACATTGAATCATTGGAAATTCCTAAGCAGGTGCGGATTCCTCCAATCACGAAGTAGCCACTGCAATGAAAAGTGTGCGGATCGTCCAATAAGTTAGCGTCTGACGCTGTCAGGTGACAGGAGGATAAATATGCGCTACAACAACAACAATAGACAGCTTTGGCATGCTATCATCTTCATTAACTGTACAGTTAGCAAATCGTAACTGTTGCTAGCAGTTATTTCTTAACACTTATAACCATAAAATCACAATAAAAGCTCAAGAGCACAACAGTCAGTTTCGTTCTAAGGACTCATCAGGTGCTAATCTTATTGAATCTGATGAGTCCTTAGAACGAAACAGACTGTTGTGCTTTAAACCTTTTATTGTGATTTTATAGTTGCATTTTGCTCTGATTTTACTTCTCTATGACATAGAGCACTGTTTCAGAAAATTTATTACCAACAATTTTTTTAACAGTTAGGTAGCAAAACATGGCCGCCACAATGCATGGCCAAAATGCCGCCACAATTCAATCAATGCATGGCCGCCACAACGTGCATTTTGAAGTTCTATTTCATGGCCGCAAAAATTTTTTTGCGGCCGCAGGCGGTGCAAATGTTCACCCCTGCCTTAGTACAACAAAGACTTATAGTAATTTTAGATTTTTAACTGGATTTTAGTTGTTTGGAATAGAACAATAAACATCTTATGAAGATAATTGAAGCTGAAATAAAATCTTACGAAAATGAAAAAAAATCTAAGATTAGGAAAGAATATATCAATAAAAATAACTAATAAAAGCAAAGTTTTCAATTACGCAGCAAGGTGGCTCAATCTTGATTTTTAAGTTTACATAATCGCACGATCTTTGATCAACTCCCGCCCAAGTCAAATGCTGCGCTATGGCAGTTATCTCGGCCTGATGAATAAACAGCAAGTTCAACTGGCAAAAAAAAAAATCAAGCGAAAAACTTGGAACGTCAAAATCTCGTACGCGAGCAGTTCATCCACAATGAAATTGTATTTACATTTTATTCACTAAGTTGCTTTGGCTAGGAGACAGGGAAAGGAACTTTTGGTCTTCAAGACGTCAAGCTACTATCTGTCTACCACACTGTAGAGGGTTCACTCTGTCAATTCTAATGCTGAACGTCAAGAAGGGAAGCTGTGAATACCAATTTTTATAGTCTTTGGTTTGACCGGACTGGCAAGCATATTTTCAAAGTGTATTTTTTCTTTTAGCACATCAACTTACCATCTCTTAGACTGGCATCGCTGCAAGGTTTAGATGAAAAAAAAAAAAAGAACGCTGTGCTAATCAAACACAAGCCCGAGACAAGTCAGATTCGCACCTTAACCACTACGTTAAATTTGTCAAAGTACAGTATATTTACCGTAACTCGAGTTATGAGAAAAAAGCAATAAAATCGTAAATATAAGGCACGCTGCACAGTTTGTTAAAATGCGACCAGAATCAAACCCGAGTCTATCGTTTCAGTAGCAGACACTCTATTTGCTCGATCTTTGATCGGTCGTCTAATCTGCAATAATGAATGATCTATGCTTTGTTATGAGAAGGACAGTTGTAAGTCGGGCAGGGCTTTTCGGGTCGCGTTCGGGTTCGGACCTAAAGTTAACAAACATTTCGGGCTCAATTCGGGCCTGAGACGTACTTTTTGTCTTAGGTGAACAAAAAAATAATCAAAATAACTTGGTAACATTACTAAATTTTTCAGACCTAACTTAACTTTCGGGTTTTTTCGGGCATGATTTGGGATTCAAATTAGTTTTCGAGTTCGGGCCGGGTTGGGGCCTGAACTAGTCGGTCCGTTTACAACTCTGGTGAGGAAAAAAAGCGTGGATCGTCCATTTGCGGTATAATGCCGACCCGAATTAATACAAAATAATATGGGTTTAAACTTTTTAGCATGTTGACTCTTTAATGACCAATGTAGCCAATTGGCACACCTGTTTTTCAGCTATCTTTGCGCCCTCCCCCAAAAAATAACATTTTGCGCTTTTGTAATTGTAACTGACGTTATTAAGCACATTGTTTGAAGACATGAAATTGGCAACTCTTTTTTTTCCAACAATGCTATGCAGACTCAGGCGTGTTCACCTCAGCTAAAATTTTCTAAAAAATGTTAATTTTGAAGTTTTTACGCAATTTGTTTAAAACTAAAAAGATTGTTTTTTTTTTCTAAAAATGTGAGTAATTGATTGTATTTATAATATTGGTTCGCGAAATGCGTAAAAATACTCATGTAAAAACCGAAAAAAAGGGTACGAAAAATAAAAAATGAACAAAAAGTTACCTTATGTACCCAATGTTGCCAAATAGCAAGAGCAATTATTTTACGATATAAACACGACATAACCAAAAATTTGGTTAAATGTATTGAAACGACCCCTATCAATCAGGAAATACAAAAAAAAGTTTTTAAATCGCTTCTGTGTATGGATTTTTCTGTTAAAGGGTTAAATTTAACCGTGAAAATTAAAAATAGTTATATACGGCTCTAATGGAAAAATTGAGTGTCATAAAAGCTGCTAAAAACCCGATAAAGTTCTAATTATAGCTCAAAAAAACTCATTAACTTTTTTAACGTCATTTACTTCAACAAACAACCAAAACACTAAACTCAAAAAAACGTTATCTAAATAATATTTATGCAACAGAATACATTTTTAAAATAATTACGTTAATAAATGCATCATGCAGTGTGGCAGGTAAGCCAATAAGACCACTATTGATAGCAAAAAACATGGCATATTATTGATTTCAATTTTTCACATTTAAGTAGTAAAATTATAAATGCTACTGGTATTTTTATTTTACTTTTCTGTTATAAAAAATTTGACACCTATGTATATAATCATTGACACTTTGTATTGCACAGTAAGGGACACAATGTGTAACAAAAAAGAGCAAATCAACATATATTAAATAATTAAGTTATCAAATAAATATAAACTTTCGTATATTAATTTGTTCTATCAAATTCAAAGCAAATGGATTGTACATAACACAAACGGTAAGTTTTTTCTTGAATTCAATTTGATTTTTATACAGAATTGATTTTTGGTTATACGATATTTTTTCAGCTTGCTTCTAGTTTGCTTTTATACTTCAACATAAACATCATGCATACAAAAAACATTAAAGTATAGTTTGACTATTGCGCCAATGTTTCAATAGGAAACTGCACGGAACAAATATTGTTGTATTTGCAATACTGTTTTGCTTGAAAATTTCGAAATGATTTTTTTATTTTGATGAGGTTGTGAAGTAGAAAGAACTTCAAGATTTCGAAGAAATTTCTTTAAGCAATTGAACATATCGCTGCCCTTCACAAAAGTAGAATATTTTATGCAGATGTTGCATTTTTCAAAATAGTTTATTATCTCTACAATTTGAAAGCTCTCATCCAGATGGAAGCTCTTCTTCGTCTGTAAAAGCTCGCAAATTCTTCAATATGACCACCCCTCCATCGATAAAATGGATCTCCATAACGTGATACACCACTTTATTTTGTTTCTCGAAATAGCTGAAAATGCTTACGATATCATTATTAAAGCCCCTTGAGCTTCTTCTTGGTTCAGCCATTTTTTCTTACTTTTTCTTTTGTTTGTTGTTGCTTATTGAAACTGATATTTTTTTGATGTTCTCTTTGTCAACTTGAAATCGTTATGACTGTGTTTTGGCTGTTTACTGCCTTAATAAAGGAGCTTAAATTTTCACTGATTTGTTCAAGATATTTTTGTGATGTAATGCGCTTTCATCGAAACTAACTGGAGTGTCATTCATTAATCAGTAAAGGCGGTTCTAGACGTCACAAAAAATATGCATTACGTCAATTAGGTTCTGCAAAAGTCGTTGGTCTTTTCGGCTCTATTGCATTTTTACAAATTGCTGTTGCGGCAATTGCGATCCATAAAAGAAATACGTCATCAATATGGAGGAACGTATATGCTAATTCATTAATGCTTTTTTTCAAGTTAATGTTTTTGTACCCATTGCAAAGGAACTAAGCTCCAAAACCCGGCTATATTTGCTAGAATTTTTTCATGGAATTGCATTAATCGCTGAATTTTATGATTCTAATACGCAAATCCTAATAACTTGAGTATTAGTCAAAGTATTGGTCAAATGTAATAAACTTAATAAGTATATAAATCATACTCTAACTGTTACAAATTTTATCAATAACTACAGTACAAAAGCATTTTTTCGACTTCTTGTCCAAATTGCACTCCTATTATGTTGATATTTTTTTTTATCATTTCACACAAATAATTTGTGACTTCCGTTTGTTTTTTTGTACTTTTTTCTTAAATTACTATTTTCGTTCTTTTTTACATATTTGGGAAAAACTGTTGACATGTTTACAAAGTAATAGACACATTTTAGATTCTTTCAAAATTTTGGGTGCTTCAGATTCGAATTCGATCTCCGCAAAGAGAAACAATTTTGAAGTTTGAATTTGATTGATATTGCAAAATTGTTGAAGTATTTAGTTTTATTGTTCTTTTCCCAAAAACGGCTTTACTTTCCCGATTTTTAAGCACTTTTGAAACATTACTACAATTTTTAGCACCAAAATAGGTTTGTTAAGTTCAAACACCTCAAAGGAAGTTGTATCTGCGCTCAAAAAAGCTAACTTTTTCAAACTTCAGTTAAATTACATTTAAGGCACATAATCATGGCTAATCATTGCATTTTTTAAAAACTGGCTAAAATTTGACTTCACTCAAATTTTAAGTTTTTGCCAAAAAATTGAAAAAAGTTGGCTTTACTCAACTTCTACTTTTTTGCCAAATTTTGAAAATTCTCCTATGGTTAACTTTGGCATTTTTTTTCTCAGAAATTGACAAAAATTGACTTATATTTGTTTTGAGGTTACTGGTTAACTTTGACTTTTATTGAAAATTGAGAAAAACCGACTTTTCCTAAACTTAAACTTCTTGCAAAGTTTTGAAAATTTGTCCAAACTTAAAATTTTGATGTTTTAATTTTGTTTGCTAGACAATTACGCTTTGAAAATAGTTCACGACGTTGTCAGACCTGTAAGAGTAATTTTGCTAGTTTGATTGATTGGCATGACGCTATCAATTTTTTCTCGCTTACTTTTATCAATGTTTTGTTATAAAACGCTTTAATAAAATGTGTTTAAAAAGGTTGAATGAGGTTAGTATTTTTTCAATGTTCAACCTCTAAGTAAACTTAGCAACTGCATTTATAGATCGAATGGTCTAGAAACTTTTAAAATCGCAATTTTTTCTTGATTCAAACGTGGTAACCAAATTCTGTTTTTGGTATCTAATTTAACATAAGTTCTCACATTTTTTAATCCAATTTTGGTAAAAGATACCGAACCGTAAACTTTACGGTCATCCTTTTTGTGGAATGAAGCACAAGATTCTACTATTAATGATAATGCAACTAAATGGAAGAGAAGCAGAAATCTTTTTCTTCAATCTAACTATGCATTACCGCTGTTATTAAGACGCTAAATTTAGCATCCCTTTACACTTTTACAGTACCGTTTCTTTTCACTTTAGTGAACCAACTTTTCTTTTATACATTCATCAAACAGAACACCAAAATGCCTGCCAATTTAGGCTCGCAAACTTTTTGGCATTTGCTTTTTATTTACAAGAGTACCAACTCGAGTTTCAAGAGGATGGTTGGCAGAGCCAGTGACGTACCGGTAATCACTTCGAGTCAAGAGGAGCAACAAGATTGTGATCAAGTTTTGAATTCTAATCTAAAATAAGTGTTGTTTATCACAAAGCGTAATTGTGTTGCAACATTGTAAACAATAAGAATTATCAATCTTTTTAAAGGTTAAAGGCCTTACTAGTTCGAAACGGATGTGCAAGTGGAAAAGAATAAAAACTACGGCATTAAGTGTGAGCAAAAATGGAACAAACAACGTTGTTTTTACCAAAAACTATAAATAAAGACATTGATCAAGAAAAATGAAAAAATATTTTCCCGCTCATACAAAATCCACAGCTTATGCCATACCAATGTAAAACTACAAAAACATCTTCCTATGACTATCACTTAATGACGTTACAGTTTTTGGCCTTTTAATTTTGTTAAATTGAAAGTTATAATACAGAGCTACGGTGCAAAAAAAAGAATATGAGTTCTGATTTAAAAATACAATTCATTTTTTGTTTGTTTTTGTTTCATATTCATTGCAAAGTTTTTCTTGCTCAAGTGCCATTCCCGGTCCAGTAAAAAATGCACACTGCTTGCAGTATTTTGTGATATTGAGGTTTCATTCTCAACAAGGCAATGGTCAAAATATGCTTTTGAGATCGCTATCCTACATTAAGGCTTTTTGGCTTGAACCCAGAATAGATTGAAAAAACATGAAGTTTTACTCTTGTAAAATTTGCTTTGCAATTACCTGTACTTTTATACTTTGTTATGCGATTCTAGTCTAAATTTTACGTATTTGTTTATTTATTTTTTGAATTAATTGAAATGTTCTGTAGATAAAGCAATTAACTTAAACATTTACGTCAAAAACAATTTATTTTACGAGAAAATAGAATTTAGTAAACTTAATTAACCTCTAAAATTTTAATAAAAGCTCTATAACTTTTTTCCTAAAAATCTAAACAAAAAACTATGAGGAAGAATGTTTTTTGGTTTTTTCTTTTACCACATCAGTGATTTTTTCCCAAAAGAAAAGAAAATGCTGCCATGCCATGCAATTCATGCAAATAAATATCGCATTTTAGCAGCTAAGTTAATGTATTTTACAACGGCATTTATCAAACATTTTACCCTTGTTTGCTTCGTTGTCTACCTTTGCATAATTGCACCGGAAACTGCTTTGTAATTACCATGCATAAACACTCAATGCACTTAATATTATGTAATGACTAATGATTAATTTGCCAAATGTCACAATTAAAATGCTCAGCTGCCATTGTTTTTAATTTTCAAGGCATGGCAAGCATGGCAGGCATGCGAAAGGACATCACGTGATTGATTCTAATTAGCTAAGGAAGTTCCTTGTCGTGATTTTTCATGTTGCAATAATTTCAAATTGTTAGTATCTTCAACTTTCTTCGTGCAGGTCAAGAAAAAACTGTGACGCAAATTTACGCTCATAATATTGAGATAAGTCACGATTGTAAAAAATGGACTATTACTTTGCATTTTAAACAGTTGCCGATTAGGCAATCAACTGCCCTGGAGCAGAATCAGGAATTTCAGTATAAACGTAATTCTGAGGAAATGCTGATACAGCCAAGTGCTCTTTAAGCTGCATTTTTTGGCGCGCTGTGAATGCATTGTGTAATGTGCTTTGTTCTGTTGTGATTATCATTCGTTTTTTACGCATGTGAAGATTATGTTGATTGTGACAAATTATGCAATTTTTTTGAAATTTTGTTGCAACGTCAGTTGTTCTTAATCTGCTTAAGGTTGTAATAAATTTTGATCGCTATTTGTTGGCTGCAGTGCTTTGTCTTAGCAGAGTACTGTATTTTCTGGCAGAATTCTGCAGTTTATTTCATAAAAAAAAGTTCAATTCTGTAATCATTAAGACTTTAGCCGATGCTTGCAAACTTGCTAAAAAATAGATTTTTTCCGTATGTTTTACATCAATATCTCCATCTTTTGCTTCATTAGTTCAAGCGCATGGACCACAGGCTCTAAGTCTGTCAAACCAAGGCACTAACACGTAGCCTAAACCTTTTTTTTTGGATTTTCTTTGCAAGTCTTGTGCCGGGCTGGAATGAGAAGCACTGACATATCAAAACACGGCTTGTTTGGGGAATTCCTTTGTTTTGCAAGTATTATGTCCATGCTTGCCTATCTCCAGACTTTAACCTCATAGTACTTCTTCCACGATAAGTTGTTTCATTTTCGCAAAGAACTAAATTAAAGCGCGAAGCACAAAGCACAAAACCCAAGCCCATACAGCACAAAACATAACGTAAAACCAAAAAGTAAAACGAAAGAAAATAAAAAAGCAAAAGGCAACATTCAAAGAACAATATTCAAATAGATTTCTTTGTTCAATAAACATACAATTACAATATCAAAGTGAAAATTAGTCGTTATTTCAGTTTGCATTTTTGTTTACCCCAATACGCGTCACTAAATCTTGAGAATACTAAACTTGCTTGTTGTTAACAAAGCTATATAAATTGGGAGTAGAATTTCAGAAAACTATAGTTATCTCTTATTAGTGAAGTGCAGGTAAAAAAATAATTAGCAGCACTGGTAATTAAAATTGGATTCTGTTTCAACTTACTTTCGAAAAAGTCGCTTATTGCGTAGTTTGTTTTACGGTTGAACCTCTTGAACCTCGCATCTCGCAAACTTTGTTCCTAAAATAGATAATTGAATGATGTTAATAATATAATGAAAAATATATCTTGACAACGAATAAAATGCTGCTTGAATCACTATACGTTAGCGTAATCCCAACTGGTTGTGGTTTCAATTCACGTATCCAATGTAAATATAGCTCTGGGCTATGACCACCAAATTGTTATAATAATTCAAAGTAACAAAATTAATTTGAATTTCCAATAAGCGCGTGCTGGTGTTAGTGCTATTTTTAGAAGCACAAAATTTTCCAAAAATAGTAGCTATGTGAAAAGCATGCTCAGATTTCATCTTGGAGCCATCTGCTAAATTTATTATTTTGTTGGCAAACCAAGGTGAAACGGAATAATGATTTTTGTCACTTTGCTCCAAACGTCCCTTGCCCTAAAGAGACAGCCCTTGCCATTTTTTATCAAATTGATAACTTATTGCTTGTACTGTAAAGTCAAAACTTCAATGCATTTTTTTGCCTACTTCTCGGACAAAGTTTTAAAGCATTGAATGTTTGAATGATGAAGTAAACAAACTGATGACGTCCCCAAATCGTGACGTCGCAAAGCTGACCAAGTTTCTTGTGACTGCGGTTTCAGTTCGGCATTAAAGATCAACTTATTTGCGCTAGTGACGTCATCACAGAAAAGATTATTTCCCAGTCATGAGATTTAAACAAGAAAAAATCAAATATATTAGAAACGGCGTCTGTAAAATAAAACAAATCAAAGGGGTCCTAAGAACAATTTCAATAATAAAGTTACGTTTTTAAACTCAAAACTGGTTTTTCAACGCCTTCTAAAATATATTCAATTTTCGGAATCATTCAGTAAAAATTGCAGCAAGGTCAAAAAATTTCATGTATTTTTCGCAAACAAATTTTTTGAACAGCAACATTATTTTACAAACAATTGCGTCAAAGCAGCAGAGTAACATAGTTGTCGCGTTTGCATCAAAATTAGCTATACCTTTTAAAAATGCTGTGCTTCGAAAACTTTTTTTGCTTCCGTGATACCTTCCCAGCTATCAATAACTTTCTATCAAAACAATAAAGTAACATAGCAAATCAAATAAAATGACATTCCTTTAATTTAACAAGATTTGCCAAAAAACTTTTATTAGTGCAATAATTGTAATTACGCTACTTCATTATTTATCAACAAAATAGTTTTCATTTGTCTCATTTATCAACTTGCCTTGGCCAGAAGACAACAAAAGAAGCTTTTGAGTCTTCCAATCAATTTGCCAACTGCCCATTTGTCTGCCTCACACGAGTGAGGCTTTGCAATATTTCTTTTAATTGCTGAAAGTCAAGCAGGAAAGCTGTAAATACCAATTTTTTTAGTGTTTGATTTAACCCGATCGGTAATCAAACCTGATTCTACCATTTTAGTAGCAGATGCTCTATCCACTCAACCAACGATTATTATTGATAAAATGATAATAGGCTAATGTTTCGAATTTTTAAAACGCTACTTGCTAGGTTTATAAAAAACAAGCTCGGTAAGGGTTTAAGCAAAACTTTGAAACCTCGTTTTTGTTGCTTCTTTAAGCTCCATAACTTGTCAAATTGTCTTCCCGTTTTTTCATTATTGGAAAGCGTGCATGGCTGAGTTGGTAACGTCATAATAAAACGATTTATCTAGATCACAAGGCTGTTCTAAGAAAAAAATAAAAGACATTTTTAGAAAAAATGAGAAAACGCAAATTGGTCCAGTTGAGTTCCTTTTTTTTTTTACAATTTAGCTTCTAACCATTTTAACCCGTAGAATACATTTTTTGAAAAATTAAAACAAAACAAAATAATAACAAAATGTTTTTCAAGAAATTGATCCTTTTTTGTAATGAAGAAACTAAATTTTATTTTTCATTTATTTTAAAGATGCAACAAGACAATTTGTTTTATTCCCTAATTATCCATCATACCCGTCAAGTACGCTACTAAATGCTTTTTCTCAACTTTGAAAAAATTATTTCACCACAAACTTAGGCTGAGTGATGATACGTTACCTTAAAACCTCAAAACAAAAATTATTTTTAGTCTTGTTTTTGCATAATTTGGCTGCCATTAGCTCCCATCCATTGTGGTTGTGGTCACATTTTGACAAAAGCAGACATTGTCGAGTGACAATTTTTGAATAAAGTGTTGCCATAAATTATTTTGGAGACATGTTGTCTCTAAAAATAGGAGCTTTTAAAAACTATTTTAAAAGAAACGTGACAGCGGATAAAAAACAGAATAAAGCATGAAAGCGGAAGGTCATTAAACCAAATTACAAAAACCTGTTATGGCGATAAGGAACTATTTGTTTTTGTTCATCTCAAAAATTTGACAAAAAAAGTATTTTTGTTTTCTCAAGCTACATTTATGTGATGTGCCAGCGTTGCTCCATATCTGCCTCGTTTGAGTGATTCAGATTCTCAAAACGGATAGTTTTCTATATTTCTATATATATTTCTATATCTGCCTCGTTTGAGTGATTCAGATTCTCAAAACGGATAGTTTTCTATATTTTTTTATTGGGCGCGCGAGCTCAGGTTAGTTTTTTACCAAATTTCGAATTCATTAGGACAAAAAAAGCAGAGATGTAATTTGTGGCGTATATATTGATGTTTTGGGCGTGGCGAGACAGTTTTCTGCAGTTTTCAAGCATTGTTATGGAGTTTAACACTTAAAGAGTTTTATGATTTCACAAAATTACTGTTAACAAGGTCGGTTGCAGTATTATTGGTGAATGATGTTAGAACCATCGCAACGAGTCCTTCCTCCTCCATATCTTCCATATCACCACTGCCATAAGCTGTATTACTGCTTAGTATTGTACTGAGACTACTTTCATTCGAGAGCTGTTTCATAATTTTTGTACTGTTTACTGATTTAGATTTCATTTTTACTGATGATCGACTTAGCTAAGTTTAAAACGTTTAGAAATACATCTATTCTAACTCCATTTTACTCAACATTCTCCTTTCTCGTTTTTTTTGCGATAAATCTCTTCAGAAAACAGCTTTTTCCTTCGAAACAACTAGGCTTTAAGTCAAATTTTTTTACAAATAACCCCGAAAAATTTGAAGTTGTTAAGGTAAGCAAACGTTTCCCAATCTTGAGATTTCTTGAAGTCATTTTTCCTAGTCTGAGCATTTTTGGTGTATATTTGATTTAAATGACGTCACAAGCCTTTTTTGCCGAGTAACTATTTTGACTTAGACATTTTATAATTCAATATCAAAAATTAAATCTTTGTACATAATTTGAACTGCCAATGACGTTATTTCTCAACATAAAACTCAACAACGTCATCAACTCAATGCTAGCTTTTCTAAAAACATTTTGGTAAAAGCCAACTCCCTTGTCAAATTTGGTGTTTTCAGTTTCAGTGACATTTGGTTTTGGAGTTAGATAGAGGAGCATCCCTCCTCGTTCAAAATGCGTTGGCCAAATAGTCCGTGTAAAATAGGGTTAAATAAGGCTTTGTACTGTTTTTTATCAAATTAACTAAAACTGCCGAGCATTCAGTACCAGTACTTAAATTGAGCCATCGAATATTGGCTCCCTTCGAAACTTGCACCTACAGTATAAGCACAAAATTTCTAGTAATGCCTCAAAGTATTATAAGCCAAAAAGTTTTGGAAAATGTTGACTGTTTGTGATAAAAGCTGTACTAAAACATAACAGTTTTTTCAGAAAGAAGACACTTGAAAGTATTTGTCAAACGTTATGTTATTTACATTTACCATTTTTAGTAAAACACGATGCTACAATTTACGCTATATACTGCATAATAGGCTTGCATGTAAATTGTAGTATTATGTTTCCTGAATATGGTATAAGTGCGTATCAAAACAATTGAAAAATGTTTGCAAGACGTGTACTGGCTTTCATTTTTCTATTGAGTCTGTCAAAAACCCCATCTATATCTATTTGCTCAGGAAAGCTTTTGTATGCTGCATTTTACAACGAATTTGTTTTTGAAATTTATTGCAGAATAGATACCAATGCATTTATTTATTTATTTACAATACAGCTCCCGATTTTACGACGAAAAAAATCATTAATTGACAAACAAAAATTACATTAAAAACATTAAAAAATGCCAACAACCTGTCAAATTTCACTTTGAATTTACACTAAATCTTTAGTATCGACATTGACAACATGGACCAATCGGCAGCGAAACAGTAAAAAAATAATAATAATAATAAATAAATAATTTAAGCAAAGTCGTCAAAAAAACATAAACGAATTCAATGTTTATTGCGCCATTTGAATGTCCCACATAAAGCTGAGCCTTAAAAACCTTCTTTTCTAAAAGCCTTTAAAAAAAAGCTTAACATAAAAACAAACGGGGTATTTTATAACGACACCGGCCGCTGAAACAGTATTTTTAAGTGTTTATTATCATGGCTGTTGTGCAATCAAAAATAATTTACGTCACTAACAAGAGTTATAAAAAATGACAGCGTCATCAGCAACCCCAACGGATCCTAACATTCCAACCCAAATAATAAGATTTCCAATGTACAAAATATAAGTTTTGAGTTTAATTTCAAAATCATTTCAACAGTTACTTTTGAAAGTTGCGTGTTAAGTACCCAAAATAATCCACTTACGTGCAAAAATTGTAGAAATTCAATTAAAATAAATTTAAAAACTGCAAATACAAAAAGTTACAATAACATTATTTTACCATTAAAAAGTTACACCACAATCACAGTATAGTGTTGCAAAGTCTAGTTATTTTCCTTACAACCTGCCAGCTTAATTATGATATTGTTTTTAATTTACCACAACAACAACAACAACAATAATGTGTTCACAAAATGTTTCTTTAAACTTCAAAATGAAGTATTTTGTCGTTGAAAAATGCTTAAAAATCCCATTAATTTTTGATTACATTTTGTCCGTTGATTACTGTTTACTACTCATAAAGTTTTGAGTTTCCCGATCTACTACAGCGCTAGGAGATACTATTACAAAATGTAATTCTTCTTACTTGTTGAATAAAAGGATGGGGGTGGCATTAATTAAACAAGCACATCGTATAGGCTCAAAACTTCTGTTTTTTTCAAACCACAACAAATTTCAATTAATTTTTTCACGATCAAAACTAATACTCTGACGCGCTGGCAAAGTTCTTTCAGCTGCTGGGCACTCGACTTTTGTCTCACCTTGAACCGTATTACACAACGTTTCATAAGAGTTACAACATTGCAAGTTTTGTTTGTTTTAGTGAGCTTATGACGTCGTAATTCTCGCGATATGTTGCATAATGACCCCCTAGCTGTTAACAAAATGCTGTGGCAGCGAAGCGCTTTTCAATAGTTCAAATTAGTAAAAACGTGATAGTGACTGCTACTTCAAAATGGAAACTATTATAATGGCAATAAGACAATACGCCACGGCTGCAAACTCGATCAATTGTTAATCGCGTTCAAGTTCGAGTTCTCTAGTTTAATTTTTTTGAGTTCAAGTTCTGCAAAAATATCAAGTTTTTTGAGCTCAAGTTCAGGCTGATAAAAATACTAAATCTACATTTCGACTTAATTGCTCTTGTTTTATTTACATGCTGGTTTTCTAAATCGCCATGGTATAAACTAGTCAACGACAATCTCAATTTACGTAGCATGATCAACAAAAAAAATTTTTTTTTTGCAAACGTCAAAAACATCATAATTGATTTATTATTAAAAAAACATTTTTAACCGAAAGATTTTTTAATGTTAAAAATTCATTTTATTGAACTTGAACTCACTCAATTTTTACCGTGTTCAAGTTCTAGTTTGGCAAAATAATCAAGTTTTTTTCGAGTTTGAGCTCAGGGCCCTACAATCAGGGAATGGTATGAAACGGAATAGTGGACCATTTTTCCATACTCCATACTGGCAATTTTCTACCATTCCATTTCTATTTCCTACTAAACATCTTCCATTCCATATTTCATTCCATACTAAAATTTTCTGCCACATTCTATTTCATACTTCCATACCAAGATAAATTTAGACTGGAAGCTACGCATAATTTGCATAGTACTTTTGCAATGTTAAGCGTACCTTTGCAAGTAGTCCCTCGCGAAGGTAAGCTGTATGGTACGATGCATCTCAGCCCATATTTAAAGTGCTACCGCAATGAGCTGCCATAAAAATTTAATCAGCATGAAAACATCAACCACTTAATCAACAGACAAGAGATTGACCGGTATGCACTGCATTGCAAGTTTCTAATCACACCAACTATAAAATTTGGCATAGCCAAACTTCCAAAAGCACATTACAAAAATATCGAAAAAAAAGTTTAAACGCAAAAATAAACAACAAGAACAAAGAATTAACCTCAATCGAGGATAGAAAAGTAAATACAAATCCTTGTAGCAATGGAAGAAAAAGTTTTGCCACTTCGCAAATTCAAAGCCGTCGCTTTGGGAGCCTTGCCCCCTTTTTTTGTTAACTAAAAATACTTTTTTTGGAACATTATGTAATAAGAGAACCGACAATTATGCAACAAGAAATATAAAATTCAATTCTACCTACTTGACTAAAGTTACCTACATTAACAGTATATTGAAGTTTTTAAATACCGAAAGTTTTGTGGTTTAAGTTTCAAACACTAGATTTAACATCCAAAGTTTACACCTTTAAACCTAACAAGTCATCAAGTAATTAGGCTAGTCATATTAGTTTCATAACCATGAACGTTTGCATCAAATTCAATCCAAAGTACAGCAGGTTATTCTAAGAACGAGGCCAGTGTTTCTCAAACTATGGGTCGGGATGCAAAACAGGCCGCTTAGCAATTACGAATATAGTGGCGCACTTACGATGGCAAAGAGGGCCTCAGCCCCCCCCCTTCCAGCCACGTCACTTGGAAAATTTAGCCCTAAAATGCAAGCGTTTAAACGTGTTTTTTAATTGACCTGTAAGTAAAGTAGGGGCTGAATGGGATGAACAACTTAATTTTAACTTAATTTACTGGCTTCTAAGTCTTATCAATTTAATTCTTTCAAATAGCATGAAAAGGTGCAAAATGTGATCCAAACGGCGTTGAAATAGTTATTTTTTCTCAAAAAAATCAAAAAATTTCCCAGCGACAGGAACCTAGCTCCCAGACGCCCGTCTATATGAAATGAATGAGTTGCATCACTTAGCTCAGCTCGCCACCCAATCGAGGCATTTTTCAATCAAAAAATTTTAACTTTCAAGCTCCCTCCTTTAACAAAATTTTGGTTGCACACCTGTTTATGGGTTTGTCGGAGGGTAGACATATAAACCAACAAAATCGTTGATTTTGTTTTTTAAAAGATCAGCTGTTTTTGTATTTTTTAAAGCACACTCATGGTTGTTTCGGTCACAGTCACTGCTGCAGATAGACTTTTCAGGTGTTTATGGGCCGGAAGCGTAAGGAGCTAAGATACGTTGCCGGACTTACGTGTCTCTTTTTAAGACATGATTACAGAATTTGGAAATTGCGCAAAATTTGCAGCCGTACAAGATCAGTTTTAACGTGCAAAATTTCTATCTCTTTTAGTGCCCCCTTACTTTGTTCGCTCTGGCGACGTTTCCAGGCAAATTGTCATTCTCAAAACAAAAATTAAGCCAGTCATCATCAATGCAGCTACAAATTGCAATAAACATATTTTATGACCTGATGATGCAGTGTCTACACTGTTTGCGCAATATTCATGACTGAACTACTTTATTAATTTGTCGACAGATAATTAGCTGCAAAACGCTTCCACATATTTTTAGTTATTACTATCCGAATATATTCTTTGGTAAATGCCATAATCGAAATCTAGTATGGAATTGGTATGGAAGTATGGAAGATTGTCTCCCATTCCATTCTTGAAATTTTCCATTCCATTCCATACCATGCCCTGCCTGCAATACAGCCTAACTTAATCAATTTTTTTATTGTGGAGTTTACAGGTGATTGTTTCACCAAGTTCCGAGAAAAAGAGGACTGCATGACCTTCCAGAAGACGGTACATTGCACTTCTGTAAGCCTGCCAGTCATGATAACTTGAACGTGTTTGTTTTGGGGGAAATTTGTGTAATTAAATGAACCAAACAGTGCCTACACACTTCACATTAACCTTCAATTTTGTAACAGGCCTGCGCCAACAAGTGGTGCACCAGTTGGACCTTTAAAAAAACATCGCGGCAACAGCATTCGTTAACAACACGATATAATTGACCAAGGTAAGAGTCCTCAAGAAGACGTTTTAAAGTCCTTGGCCTCGAAGTCTACAAATCCTCGAAGGTGCCCTGAAACCTCCGGCAAAAGTAGCGTTTTTTTGCACGATAAAGTTGTTTTTTCATTTTTTGATGAACGCCTGAAACCACGCGGAAAATTTGCCTTCGTAAAGTTAATACAGTGCAGTATCTCAGACAATAGCGCGCTTAAAAATAGTGAGAAATTTGCTGACCACTACTAAGAAAAATTTCGTCCTTGGTTCTGAACCTTGACCTCGAGCGTTCCTATCCTTGGCCTCAAGAGGGCCTGTCCTCGAAAAGACGGTCTATTCTCGAAAAGACGGTCCTTGGCCTTGTCTTCGGATTTTTTTTTGAGTTTTTGATCTTGGCCTCAAACGTTTGGTCCTCGACTCCACCTCTTATAAATGACACACAGTGAAAAGAAAAAACTGAAGTGGGACAACTAGGAAAAAAAGTTTACGAGCATGATACTCAGTCCTTTTTATTTACCTGTATGTACGAAAATGCATCAAAAATGCTTGTGTTTTTACAAAAAACTAACTTTTTTAGTCTTTAGGTGTGCTGCCTTGTTTTGGTGACACCAGTTTTCATTCCAACAACTTTTTCTTACAAGATATGAAACATTGCTTTTTGAACTATCGTCGTACAATATTGTCTTCTGATAGCTTTCGTTATTTTTATAGCAAGTTTACTGTCAGGTGCCGCTACTGCGCTTTCTCTAAACCAGCAACTTTGTTTTCCAATTGATGCTCCAGCGCACGACTCTCAAACTTTCTTGCTCTTTTTTTTTAGTAGTTTGATTCTATAGTATTGAGTTGATCTGATAGCGCCATTGCAAATGAAGAGTATCTGAAATGGACAATCGTTTACGTTTCTTTAATCACGCCAAAACAAAATATCACTTTGGAATCAATATTTGTTTACATGTTCTTCATCACATTGGGCCATCATTACCAGGCGATGGCTTGAGGAAATTAGGCTGTAAAGGGCTTTCCGATAACCTTTTCAACACAACAACGCTTTGATTGTTCAAGAATCGAACGGTAAGCTAGCATTTTTCAACTACTTTCCTACCGATCTTCGCACACACCACTACTATCGCATATAATACGATATCGCAAAGTTCGTCTGATATCGTAAAATACATTGTTATTGCATTGGAATATTTCTATATTGTTGCTTTTAGTGGTGAATCTTGACGCAGACGGCGATCGAGAGGTGAACCGCGGCATTCTTATGTTCGTCGGAGATGTAGCACCCTAAAGCGACTACTTAGAGTATAGCTATTTAAGGTTAGGATAATCACAAAGAAAGACAAACATTACAAAGCGATTGTGGACTCTGTTCTCAGACCTCTCTCTGTAAATTTTTTCATTGCTTTGGAACTTCGGAAAAAACAAAAATAGATGGACTCTTGCGATATAGTTGAGGAAAAATTTTCAGGAACCCCAAAACACCTTAACTTTTATAGCTGCTGTATGTTCATAACAAATTCATACTAACTTTAGCAATCTTGGGTTTCGTATTCACCAAGCAGATCTAATTACTTTTTACCTCGAGTCTCTAAATCTGTTGGACAGAATTAAATCGAATTTAGAGGTGCTAAACTATGGAAAGAAATTAATGAAAATTTAAAAAATAAACCCTTCAATTCTTTTAAAATACAGTTTAAAGAAAATTTACTGAGAGATTACTGACCACACTGTTAGGTATTGATTAAGCATTGTATGTACTGCACCTGTACGCGTTTGAACTTGTGGGAGCTTTCCTACAAACAACATTCTCTGTACTGTTCGCTGTACTTCATCATTCTATTGCAGCTTTGTGTGATAACGTATTCTGCATATTAACAAGGAGCATCTCGATTAGGACATCTTAGGGTTATTTCGGTGCTTCTTGTACTTTGAAAGTGACCTCTGACTTGTGTGTTAAACCTTTGTTACTAATAATAAACTACTACTATCACTAAAAAACTACTACTACTTATTCTATTGGCTTTTAAGGATTAAACTTAAATGAATGAAGTGTTCTATACTATTTAAACGAGCATTCAAATCGAAAAAGATTTTGTTCGATTTTCTCTCAAGCAATTTCGGCAGATCTTTCACCAAATTTGAGCTTTCCACGACCTTCTGTTCTCGACATATAACAGATTAAATTTCCCCTTAGAAAGGCTTTTTCCCTTAGAAATTTTGCCTGGAGTTGCTAGTTAAAAGCAAAATTTCAAAAAGATGCCATACTCGTATGTTCCTGATTCTCAATAAAGGTTTTGTAACAAATTTATTGTATAACGAAGTAAAGGTTTAGAACTGTAAAATCAGTTACTTTCCAATTAATGGAATCCAAGTTTCCTAAACTTAATCTTCTGTCACAATATTGACAAAATGACAACACTGAAGTAAGAGAAAAACGAATAGTTTTGAACTGAAATATCTTGAAAACGAGGAGGTGTAGAAACCTCAAATTTGGTGAAAATGCATTTAAGAGTTATTCCAACATTTTAGTCAAGAGAGAAAAACTTAATTGACTTGAATGCCCTTTTAAACGTTATACACAGCTAAGCCACAAGGATACATGAAAATTGATATTATTGATGTATATGATCGAACTATTTTTATCGTCCGCTCTCAATGAAGCGATGGATCTTAGTAGCACACTGGTTATATTATCAGAGGTGGAGTAGAGGACACAAGGCTCGAGGCCAAGGCCAAGGACACAAAAAAAATCTGAGGTCAAAGCCAAGGACAGCCCTTCCGAGAACAGACCCTCTCGAGGCCAAGGACAGGAATGATCGAGGTCAAGGCCAAGGACCAAAGACAGCCGCAAGTGTTCTCCAAAAAAAAAAGTCTTCCAAAAAGTTTTTCAGGCAATTGCCGATTCATAGGCGTAACCAGAAATTTTGATTGGGGGGGGCCCAAACCACAAATCACACGCAATGACGTCATCAAAAATTTTCAAAAGAGGAAGTTTTGTGGGACAAAGATGTCGCAGGATGGAAGATCTGAAATCGTTGCCTATTGGCACTTGACCAGAATTTTGCAAAGAAAGAGGGCTTAAACTAATAGTTGAAAAGTGCAAATATCTAACTTTGGAGACGTGTTGAGAAAGCTTTGTGTAACTCAAACGTATTACAGACGGGGGTCTGGGGCGGGGCTCCCAGCCGCCGTAGGCTTTGGGGGTTTGGGGGCGAAGCCCCCAGCCGCTGGGCGATTTTTTGTAATTTTTTGAAAAAAAAAAGCTATTTTAATGCCATTGAATCACATTTCGCACGTATTCAGAGCCATTTGAAAGCACTACATTTTTGAAATTTGAAAGCCAATTGAAAAAATTAAATTGTTTGAAGCTCCTTTTACTTGCATTTTAGGTCCAAAACACGTTTTACATCTTGCATTTTTGAGGTAAATTTTAATTGTAAGTGATTTGGCCCAGGTAGGGGGAAGTAAGGTGCTTTGTCTCTGGCTACATTTTAGCAGTAAATAATAATCAACTTGAAGATTTTCGCGAGAGATTTTTGTTTTGTCGTGAAAATAACCAGTTATAGAAGTGCATGTTAGGCCAGGGGGCCCAGGCCCCCTCAACTAAAGTTCAACGATTTTTTCAATCAGTATTTTCCTGGGCTAATTTTTTTAAGTATTTTGTGCGTAAAAACTGGGAGTTGGAGGTGAATTACTGAATTGTAATTGAAAAATGGTACAATAGATGGTTAGGTCTACTAACCATGTTATTGCCGGGCCGGATTTAAATTGCGCTGGGCCCCTGGCACTTTGGGGATTTTTGCAAGATCTTTCTGCCAAATATAGGGGAAGACCAAAGAAAGTCTTACAATTTGATCGCTGGGCCCCTAGCTGGTACTGCACCATAATATGGCAAATCCGGCCCTGGTTAATGCATTACGCTCATACAAAAAAAAGGCTATATGAGGGTCTGAGATAGCAACTTTTAGGACAAAAACTCTCCATTTCTTCCAGGTTATACGTTTAAATTGGCTGGCAAAAACTGAATTGAGGGGAGCCCGGGGCCTCTGGTCTTCCGTTTTGTGGTTAGTTCCTGTTGCAAGCGAAAAATGTTAAAAAGAAACTGAAACTGAAGAAACAGTAGGCTTTCTTGGCACATTTTTGTCATTGGTGAAATTTTAATTGGGGGTAGGGGGGCGGGTTTCATAGTCCCCCCCTTGGCTACGCCTATGCTCCAATTGAGGAAAACAAAAAAGGTGTTCGCAAATTTTCCGCGAGGTTTCTGGCGTTTTCCAACAAAATTTCAACGGTTCAAAAAATAGTGCTGTCCTCGAGCCGAGAACAGGGCAATTTTCGAGGACTTGAGGCTTCGAGGTCAAGGCCAAGGACTTGACCTTCGAGGCCAAGGACTTCAAAATGTGTCCTCGAGGCCAAGAACGTCCTCAAAGACTCCACCTCGGTTATATATAGTTTCGCTGATTGTAATTTCGCAAAACACATAGAGCTGGTATGTAACCAAAAATTTTTCCTTGCTGAGATCACTGAGCTGTTAGTACTGTTGGTGTAATTGTGTGGTGCAGCTATATGACTCAGAGAAAATCAAAACTGAAGGTGTATGACTGGGACAGTTTAAAACAAGAAAAGGAATTGGGAAATGGAAGTTTCGGAAAAGTTTGGCTGTTGCTTGACAAAAATTCGAACAAATACGTAATTGGAAAGTATATATCGTCAGACGGTGATGAGAGCCTCCGACAAAATCAACTTTCACGAGCCAAAAGCGAAGCCGAAACAGATGCAGCAATTCAGCATGAAAACATTATTCGGCTGTCTAGGATTGCTAGTCAGGGAAATACATTCGGCTGTCTAGGATTGCTAGTCTGGAGCACATCCACAACAGCAATTCAAAAAGTCCGTATGTCCACGGAGATTTGAAGCCACAAAATATATTGCTGGCCGGAAAACTTGTGATTAAATTGGCTGATTTCAGCCACAATTGCAAAAAGCACCGGAGCTATACTCAAGTGATTGCAACCACCAAGAAAACGCAGCAGCACACAGTCTATTATACAGCACCTGAGTTTTTGAACGACGTAACAAGAGAAAGAAGCAGATCAATGGATGTTTACAGCTCCAGAATGATTGGCTACGAAATACTAACTAGAAAGAGAGTGTATCATGATAGTACAGTCCGTCACAATATACTGGTTGATGCAATCTGTACTAGAGGTCAGAAGCCAAATAAAAACAATATCTCAGAAGTTGATGATTCACTACCGCCAAGCAGCGTCGATTCAAAGATTTTTAAGAAGCTAAATGAGATAGTCAAAAAGTGCTGGGAGTTTGAACCTTCTGATCGTCCAAAAATTGTCGATGTGAAAAAGAAACTGGATAGCCTCGCAGAATCGGAAAAATTTTCGACGAAAACATGGATGCAAAAATTTTGTTGATAACCAAAAGCTTAAAATCAAAACAATCAAATCATAACCAGAATACAATGAAAAAATCAAGAAAAGCAACATCGCCAAAAGTCTGGAGAAGTTATTTGTTTTCTAACTGGTTAATGTTCTTTTTCTTAACAGCTGCTGCAGCTATATGTATTATAAGTCTTGTGCTTTGCGGGGCCATAAAGGAACCCATGATGGAAGACCACCAGATTGAAGAAAGGTCATCTAAAGTTTCACCTGAAGAAATATCACCAGAAGATCACCTGGTTGAAGAAAAATCGCCTAAAGCTTTTTTGGTTATTTGTAGTGAAAAACTGTACCGATACGACCTAGGAACTAAAAAAATTTCACTGTTACTGACATTTCCATTTGATATCGGTGACCAAGAATATGTTGTTTCTATAAAAGTTAGTGATCATTTATACTTGATTGATCAGTAACCACCTTCTTTGGGAAAAATTTTGCATTCGAAACTGAATTCTGTTCGAGTCAATTGATATTTACACCTGATTTAACTTATGAAAAAATTGACTGGTCTAGCTATTACAAATATAGGGCTTTTGTCGCCTACAAAGATTCAAAACAGGCCGTTGGTGATTATCGATATGGTGGAGAGAATACAAGCTTTTTATCAGTTGCGGACTTATACAACACCGCTACTCAAACGTGGACAAAGCTTCCAGACATGATAGAGCCAAGAAGAGCACCCGCTGTAGTTGTAGTGAATGATGAAGTATGCGCCATAGGAAGAGAAGAGTACTTAATACTCTCAACAATTAAAATTGAATGCTACAACTCAACTTCTAACAGTTGGAGTCTAAAATTTAGTGAACTTTATCCGGACAGAGAAAATGCTGCAGCAGCAGTGTTAAACGATACCTTGTACATATTAGGTGGTCAAAGTCAATTCTTCTGGTTAAAAAATGTGAAGCCTAACAACCAAAAACTTGATTTGAAAAATTTATCCCCGCTGCAGCATATATTTGATTTCATGGTTGCACGAAAGGCTCCTAGTATTGGAGTGTTTGACGGCAAAATGTACGTCGTAGGAGGCGCATCTTCACGCCTAGTAGAATCGTACGATTCAAAAAAAGATAAAATGGGAATTCATAGAAAATTTAGATTCCAGTCCATGTATTTATAAACCTATATATATTGCAATCTAAAGATTAGCATTTTCGCAAAATATATCTTTGCCTGGAAGCTATGCTGGTGATTGTTGGCAATCATTTCACATTTAAATTCAAATTTGTTAAACTTCCAATAACCAGCCAACCTTGAAATAAAAAATAAAAATGAAATACGTTAATTTTGGCACCGAAAAGGACCATTATCACTTTGAAAATAAAACAACTCAAAATGGACAAACAATCAAAAAGTCTCGGACCAAGCTGCCGCAAACCAAAAGTTAGAGCTGGCCAAAGAAAGCCAGAGAGTGGACGTTGATGTCATTATTGGTTTCTATTTTTATTCATTTAATTAATATAGTGAACTTACACTTAACAATTCAAATGAATTTCTAGTTTTGGATTTTTTGATTTACCGTTAGTTTACCAGCCTAGTTCAGGTTATTTACTCATCAATTGCTCTAAACATTTAGCCAAAGACTACAAAGTTAAACATTGTAGAAAGGTTTACTTCGATGTTTGGGATCTCAAACTAGAGCTACTAACGTGCTTCGACACGATCTTATGTCATCTTCACGGCGTTACATTAAAAAATATAAGCAATACACTGAAAACAATTTAATGCAATATGCGCTGAGCTATCGCGACGCGTTTCAATCTTGCTCAAGAGTCTCATCAGGCGACAATAACGCAATATATACATCACTTAAACAAAATATACACATTAGGCGATTGAGTTAAAATTCAGGGAGAAACTTATTACAGTATACGCAGCAGTTCAGTTCATGTACAATTCCGTGACGACAAATACTTATGAGAGTACATGGAAAAGTTTAGGGAGAGCTCTAGTTAAATGTAAATGGCGACACTATGTATGGAAACTAAAGCAATTTAGCAAATTGACCACAAAGTTAAACATTTTAAAAAGGTTTATTTCGATTTTTGGGATCTTAGATTTAAGTGATGTGTTATTGTTGCCTGACGAGACCCTTGAGCAAGGTCGAAACGCGTCGCGATAGCTCAGTGCATACTGCAATAAATTGTTTTCAATGTATTGCTTATATTTTTTAATGCTACGCCGTGAAGATGCCATAAGGCTGTGCTGAAGCACGTTAGTATCTCTAGTTTGAGATCCCAATCATCAAAGTAAACTTTTCTAAAATGCTCTGAATAAGTTTGCCTATTTCACAGAAGAAATGCCAGTACAATAAAAAAATAAAAATCAACAAGAGCATAGGCGAGCTAATGACAGCTTTTCACCTGTAGAATGTCAAATTTAATTAATTTGAATACGGCTGCTGGTGAAGGGCATAAAAAGTTTTTGTAAATGGAGAAAACAAAGTAGTCTTTGCCTACAAAAAAATAAAACAAGAACATACAAAACTTTTTTCCAATTTTGAGGTGCTTCAAAATGCAAATCAGCAGAGCCATAGATACTTAATCTTATTTTACACGAAAGGAGGGGGCTATTTTGCCCCTCTCTTGATTTTTTTCGTGATAAATCTCTTCAGAACAAAAAAATTTTTTCGAATTATTTTGTCTTTGATTTAAATTTATTCACAAATAACTTCAAGAAAATTTCAAGTTGCTAAGGTAACGGAAACTTTCCAATTTTGAGGTTTTCTGAAGGCACTTTCCGAAATCTGAGCATTTTGGGCCAATATTTAGCTATAAATGACGTCATAAACCGTTTCTGTAGTGCAATCAACTTAACTAAGGCATTTTATAGTACAACATAAAACTGTACGAAATCTAAGCCGCCTATGACGTCATCCCAAAAATTACATGCTTTTTCAAAAATATGACTTCACAATAATGACGTCATCAACTCAAAACTAATTTTTCTAAAAAAGAAAATTGGTAAACACCAACCCGGCCGTGTACCAAATTTGGTGTTTGCAAAATTTTTGGTTTAGAAGTTAGAAAACGAGAGCATTCCCTCAATGTACAATGCGTTGATCAACTAACCCGTGTAAAATAGGGTTAAACAGCTACTTAGAGTTACTATTCTAATTGAAAGACACAACTCAAGTCACACATCTTGGTTGTGTAAAGTTGCCAACCGGTGGTTATTTTGTTAGCAGAAGAAACTGACCGAATCGCCGTTTTGAGTTGGAAGACCAATTTTCGAAAATCAACTTATGATTTGTTTTTTACCTTGCAGTGGCATGATAGGTTACAATTACATTACATATTCATTCACTAAGTTGCCTTGGCCAGAAGAAAGCGAAAGAACCTTTTCGGTCTTAATTTCATTCAAACTGCCACCTGCCCTCGTATCTACCACGTATGGCGATTTTTTTTTGGCTTGCTTTATTGTTAGACTTTTACTGACATATTTAATTTACACGAATTTATTTATTTTTTGTTCTTTTTCATCGAAAACGATTTTTACATTTTGCTTTTTTTTTTGGTCGTTAGGACCCCATTAATAAACTTTGCACAAATTTAAACTTTTTTATTTTGAAATTCTTCGTGACTAATTAATTGTTTCGAAAATACTCCAAGCAGCACATTATATAAGGGTACAGTACTTGATAAAGAATAATTATTTTGGAATACCTAGTTAAATGTTTGACATATTTTTAGTTGTAAAACATTTCAGTGATTTTTAGATGCATTAAGTTTTCAATATTTTTGGTTGTGAAAGCGCGTTTTGACTTTTTGAGTGCTAATGCACCGGCCAGTTAGTTGGTCGAGCGGTAGCGTTTTCGTCTCTGGAACAGGAGCTCTGAGGTTTAAACCTCGGTCCGGTCAAATCGAACACAGTGTTGCCAACTGCTCACCACCGCTGCGACTTTCTTCGAAAGGAGCAGTGTTGCCCGGGCGCAATGAGGCGGAGATGGGCCTCATAAAACTCGTTACAAGCTTCGGTGTAATACAGCGAGTATAATGAAAGATTTTATTTTGGTTTGAGTGAGAGCTAATGCATATTGAATTGATTTCAGTAGCTTATTGTTTCTACTTTCAACAATGAATGCTATAAATGAGCTATATTTTTCAAGACTTAAAAAGCAACTTTCATAATGCTTATGATTAATTATTGAGATCATATTAATTCCATACCCTTTATTTTTCATGAAACCGCATTAGAATTTACTTTTGATTTTTGGTTATTTGTTTTGTTCCAACCTGGGAAGTAAAACATCATTCACTTCTTCGGCATGTATGTATTTAAATCAAGAGATTAACTATCGATATGTTGTTCTGTAGTTGATTATTTTCTTTTTACCTACTCTAATTACTGAATAACTTTGAAACACCTTACAGTTTTTATGAATTTCGTTAATGTAGAAATGTAGCCAGCCTATTGTCTGTAAATATATTTAAATTTTAACCATATTATCACAGTAGATATTTTGAATTATTATACTCCCTGAATTACGCCAAAGCGTGGAACGAGTTGGCTGGGCCCATCATCTCCAAGTCATTGCGCCCGGGCAACACACCAGCTCTTTTCGAAGATGTGTCGCAGCGGTTGTGAGCCATTGGCAACACTTAGCCTGTTGACGTGTTCGCTTTTCGGAACTGGTTCCTGGTTCCGAAAAGTAGTTCTTTTGTTGGCACTTTTTCGCTCGAGTTTACTTGCAAAGTTTAGTATTCGGTCAAGCATGTACTCACAGCCAACCTAGCGGAAATTTGGAAGAGCAGAAAAGTGAAATAAGTCGGTGGGAAGTTCAAACAATCAAAGCGAATAACCTATTCTGCAGCTAGCATTATAATTATACACAGAGATGGGCAAGATGCCAAAATCACCACCTTTTGGTAATATTGAAGAACAAGATTTGTATCTGCCAGTACTAAACTGGATGCGGCAAGTACTGGATGGGGTTAAAAGGTACTGCAAAAAGGCACAATAAGGACTAACTTTGTTCAGCAGATAAACAAAACTTTAAGTGAAATGTTTGAACAAATGGCTGGGCCTATTGCTACATTTACAAAACTTAAACCTCTCTAAAATGAAAGTTTTCTTTAGTTTAGATATATTACGCCTGAGCGTGGAAGGGTGTAACGAGTTTGCGGGGCCCATCTCCGCGCCATTGCGCGTGCAGACAACATACAGAAGTTCTTTCAGAAAAAATGTTGCAACAGAGCAAGCCAGATTACAAATGCATATTCTTGTTCAAATATTAGTGCAACTTTAACACTTTGTAAGGGCGACACTAACATGATATGCTATCGGTGCCATCGTAACACATCGCTGAAGAGTCATTTTGAACCAGAGCAAATCCGAGTCTGAAAATTGCAATCTTGGAAAAGATTTCAAAAATAAAATTGAGGAGAAGCGAGGACATGCTTGAATTAAGATATATCTGGAATAGACTAAATCAAGAAGAATAAAGTTCACATAATTAAGTAATACGGTAACATAGAAATTCCATTAATTTTGCCCACTGTTTTCTTTTAAATAATTTTGTACAGTAGAAAAATAAAGAGTAACAAAATAATTTTTTCAAAATGTTTTGAAAATACAAAAAACTGTACACCACGCTGTGTTCGCTTTAGCAATATCGGTAACTTACTTTCTGAAATAAATCAAAAACCGCAAAATATGTAATTTTATGTACATCAGTGACCTCAGCTAAAATTGATCCTCCGCATATCGCTTTCATTTATACAAGATACAACTGTGCGTACTTTTTACAACAAACAACTTTACCACAAAAACTGGAGTGCAAACATAAAGATAGATCAATACTGCCATAAGAGGTCTTGACTTCAGTGATTTTGTTATATACAATGCACTCTCGGACGTGTACACTTTTCTAAAATACTATAATATACAGAAGACTCATAGGCAGCAAAAACAAAACATAAAGTGTTGCGGAAATTCACTTTTGTTTTAACGTTCAATATTCCTTTGAATTGGCAGAGCTCCATTATCTGATGGCTTGGTACCCTTTAACAGTTTTTGCTGATCGAAGAACTATTCAAGAGCAAGAGCACTCCTTTGAAATTAGAGTTTCCTATGAACTGTTAAAATGATATTTGCTGAAATCGCATCATTGATTTTCTGAATCTTATAAATATTTGATTGTTTTTTTTAGGTTGTATTTTAAAAGAAAATTTTTAAAAATGTCATTTTGCAATATTTTAATCTAAATTCTTAGTCATATGTTACACGAAATATTTTTTACGATTGATTTTACCCCAAACATCCTGGAAAAGGAGTGCGCCAATTTTTAATTCACTCCTAAACCAGAAGTTAAGAAAACCCCAAATTTGCAATATTCAAATTTTCAAAAAAAATTCTTTTGAGTTGATTGAGAACGTCATTGCAGTGACGCCATAATCAATTTGAAGCAAAGTTGACATCATTGAAAATATTAGTTTAAAAATCAGATCTTCATTACACTCAATTTGTACTCCTGAGTCCATGGCTAATGTTTATTGTTTATGAATTTATGTAAAGGGTTATCCGGCCCGTTTTCTTGATCATTGTTTACGAATTTTGATGGGCTCAATGGTTAATTTAATAAATACAACTTATTTAACTGCCTCGGTCATTGTAAAGACATTATCAAAATATGCATCTCATGAAGTTATTTAAGCTGCAATTTGGTCAAAAAATGTACGGATTTTGTAAAATGGTTTTGACAAGCCTCAAAGTAAGCACAACCTTTTTTTCCAAGCGGTATGACATTTTCATGAGCCATTTTAAATAAATTTGCTCAAAGTCAAATTGGATCAAACTAAGACGATTTTTTCTAAGAAAAAATACCGGTATAACAAAGAACAAAAGGAGATATTTTTGTCCACTCACCTCTCGTAAAGTAGGATTAATTGACACAGTACAAAACTCGAGTTTTATAATTGTCATTAGCAATGCACGCTGGATAGTACACGGCACAATATAGTCACAGCACTCCAAATCCTCGGAGGTTAAATCTTTGTTGAATTACGCTTTCTGCGATGTTTTACTACAAAAGCAAAACACAAAGCACAAAGTCCAAAGCACGCAGAAAGCATAAAGCAAAACGAAAAAAACAAAAACCAAAATTATAGCAAAATATTCAAATAGGTTTCTTTTTTCAATACAAGCACAACTACAAGATCAAAGTAAAAATTTAATTGTTTTTTCAGTTTCAGTTTTTTTGTTTTCAAAACACGTCACAAAATCTGGACAATATTAAATTTGTTTGCTGTTAACAAAGCCATATTACTTGTGTCTAAGGATTCGGAAAACTATACAGTAGTAATCACCAATTATTGAAATACAGCTAAAAAATAATTAGCACCGGCAATTGAATTTGGATTCTGTGCCCACTTAAATGCGAAAAAGTCGCTTATTATGTAATTTGATACAAGGGAAAATATATCGGACCAACGAATAAAATGGTGATTGAATCACTATAGGTTAGGATAATCCCCATCGCTTGTGGTTTCAATTCACGTATCAATGTAAATATAGCTCTGGGCTATGACACCAATTATTGTAATGATAATTCAAAGAAACAAACTTAATTTGTACTTCCAATAAGAGCGTACTCGTATTTCTGCTATTTATAGTAGCACAAAATTTTCCAAAAATAATAACTATTTGAAAAGCATGTTCAGATTTCTTCTTGGAGTAATGTGCGAAATTTATTATTGTCTTGGCAAACCAAGGTGAAATGAGATAATTAATGTTGTGAGTCTGCTCTAAATGCCTCTAGCCCTAAAAGACACTGCTCCTATTTTTCATCAAAAAAAAACAACAAAAAAAACAAACTCATTGCTTGTTAAGTCAAAAGTTCAATAAAGTTTTTTGCCGCTTTTTGAAATAGGCTTTGAAATAATGGATTTTGAAATGATGAAGTAAACAAACTGATGACGTCCTGAAATGATGACGTCACTAAGCTGACCAAGTTTCTTGTGACTGCGGTTTCAGTTCGGCATTAAAGGTCAGCTTAGTTGCATCAGTATGGTGACGTCATTAAACAAAAGGGAATTTCCCAGTCATTAGTTTTAAACAAGAAAAAAAAAAAATCAAAAATATTACAAGCGGTGGCAACAAAATATGTCAAATTAAAGGGACCATAAAAAACAATTGTGTTCTTAAACTTAAAACTAGGTTTTCAATGCCTCCTAACATGTTCTTTATTTTTGTTATTATTCCGTGAAAAATGCAGCAACGTCAAAAAGTTTTAAGTATTCTGTACACACAACTTATTTAAATGGCAACATTATTTTACAAATGGTTGCATCAAAGCAGCAGAGTGGTTGTCGCGTTTGCATCAGAATTAGCTTTTCCCCTTTCAAAATGCATTGTTCCTAAACTTTTTGTTCCATTAGAGCTCTCCTTCAATGCTATCAATAACTTTCTGTTGAAACAACTAAAGTAGCAAAGCGTATGAATAAACGTTTGATCGGCAGCGTGGCCGAATGGGTAAAGGCGTCGTTTTTACGACGACCCTGATCACATGATTTGGGTTCAACCCGCACCCTGGTCACGTTGTTGCGTCCTTGGATAAGACTCTTTGCAATGATTATATACCTCTGCTTAGTGGCTTCGAAAAAGCAGCAAATTCCGTGGTCAAGAATTCAAAGAAATTAACAGGAACATTGGATCACTGGAATCTCCTAAACAGGTGTGGATTCCTCCGACCACGAAGTAGTCATACAATGAAAAGTGCGCGAATCGTCCAATATTTAGCGTGTGACGCTGTTCGGTGACAGGAGGATAAAAATGAGCTACAACGACAACAACAACATTTCTTTATTTTAGCAAGGTTTGTTTTTCACTGAGCTCCATAAATTGTAATTAGTTAATATTCTTCATTTATCAAGTTGCCTTGGCCATGCACGAGACATCGAAGGGATCTTTTCGGTCTTCTAATCAAGCTGCCACCTGCCCACCTGTCTACCACACATGGTTTAAGCTTCATACAGTACCTTTTTATTGCTGAAAGTCAAGCCGGAAGCTGCAAATTCCAACTTTGTAGTGTTTAGTTTGACCCGACAGGGAATCAAACCCAAACCTACCGTTTCAGTAGCAGACGTACTGATTGTTGATAAATGATAATAAGTTGATGTTTTATGTTTTTTTTTAAGTGTTACTTGTTAAATTGATAAAAAAGCAAGTTCAGCGAAGGTTTTGATAAAATTCTGAAACTTCGTTTTTATCGTTTCTCTAAGCGCCCTTTTTTCTCAAGTTGTCATGCCGTTTTTCATCATTATACAGAGCGTATGGCTGAATTGGTAACGTAACAATAAAATGATGTATCCAAATTATAAGGCTGTTCTATGAAAAAAATAGAGGAAATTTTTGTGAAAAAAATACTAAAACGTAAATAGGTTCCTTTAAGTTGTTTTTTTTTCTTTTTTTTTACAGTTTACCTTTTAACCAATTCAGAACCATACGACATTACTTTTTGAAGAATTCAAATAAAACAAAACAATAACATACACTTTTCAAGAAATTAATCCATTTTTGCAGAAAAAGAACTATCCGTCAAGTACACAGTAATTTTTCTCAACTTTGAAAAGATTATTTTGCCACAAATTAAACTGAGTGACTAGTCTGGAAAAAACAATTAGTTCATCGATCAATCGCATCGTTACCTTAAAATCTCAAAATAAAACATTTTTAGTCTTGGATTTTGCATATTTAGGCTGCCACTAGCTCCCAGCCCTTGTGATTGTGGCCACATTTCGACAAAGGTAGACAATGTCGACTGACAATTTTTAAATAAAGTGTTGCCATAAATCATTTTGAAGACATGCTGTCTCTAAAAATAGTAGCTTTTAAAAATTATTTTAAAAGAAACGTGTTTTAAATATTTTATTTTAAAAAGCCAATAGTGTGTTTTAAATATTTATTATTTTACACAACCAAATATTTAAATTACAAAAATTTAAATAAAGAAACGTGACCGCGGAAGAAAAACAGAATAAATTAAACATGTCAGCGGAAGATCATTAAATTAAATAACAAAAAACTGATATGGCAATAAGGAGCTATTTGTTTTGTGCATTTCGAAAATTTGACAAAAAGGTGATTTCATTTTCTCAACCTACTGTGCCACTGTGGCATGAAGAAATCGATCATGAACGCTGCGTAGCAATGCCACACCTTCGACTGATGATTAATCCGAGTGAACCAAATTCCAAACGCTTCAGCATCTTTTTGTATGAATGTTTTGTGATATGTCAGCGTTGCTCAATACGAGTATCTGCCTCGTTTGAGTGAAACGGATGACTTTCGATATTTTTTATCTCTGGGCGCGCCAGCTCAAGTTAGTTCTTTTTACCAAATTTTGAAGTCATTAGGACTAAAGAGGCAGAGATAAAACTCGTATATATACAGTCGGAGACAAAACTTTAAGACCACTCTTTAAAAATGAAGCTTTGATAACCTGTCCATAAAAAAAGTTACATGAAACGCTTTTTAGCCTCTTTCAATCTTGGTATGACAACAAAATGTGCTGCCAAATGCGTGTTTTAAATATTTATTATTTTACGCAACCAAATATTTAAATTACAAAAATTTTTTTGCGTTTTTTGGATGTTTTTGAATATTAAATTTTTGCTGAAAAAAGGGATAAAACTGGAAATACTATTACATTGCAGCCTAATTTGTCTTCGAAAACGCCGTTTCAACCTAATTCTCTACATGTTAGAAAGTAAAAGATGTCCAAACAAAAATACATGGTAGCTCTAATGAATTTGTCGCAATAAGTAAAATTAGTTTTTCAGGCCAGCACACCTAAAAATTGAAAGTTTAAGTTCAACTGAAGGGCTATTTCAAATTGACCGTTGATTATGCATTATGCAAAACACTGCAAAAACATTTCGGTGAAGAAAAAGTGTTAAGTTAGATATCACTTTTGAAGTTTACAGCTGTAAAAGGAACAAAAATAACATTGAAGTATTACTTTGAAATTCCTCTTTCATTCAGTTTTAACAGTTCCTTTTCAGAAGGGTGTAGAAGATTTCTTTTTGGTTTATTTTGACAAATTTATTGAAGTTAACACAAACGTTTGTGCAGACATCTTTTACTTTTTAATATGTACAAGACCCAAAGTTTAAAACGATTTTTTGAACACAAGTTGGGGTGTAATGTGATAGCATTTCCAATTTTACCCCAATTTTTAACAAAAATCTGATATTCAAGAACATTTAATAAAAGGCAAAAAAGTTTTTGCAATTTAAATACTTGGTTTTTGAACGCTATCGGCAGTACATTTTGTTGTCAAACTGAAAATTAAAAAAGCCCCAAAGCTTTTTATTTCATTTTTTTTATAAACAAGTTGTCAAAACTTCATGTTTGAAGGTGTAGTCTTTAACTTTTGTCCCCGACTGTAGCATGTTTTGGGAGTGGCGAGACGGTTTTCTGCAGTTTTTCGCAGTTTTCACTTAGTTTTTTGGAGTTTAACAGTTTTAAGAGTTTTATAGCTTTTACAAAATTACAGTTAAGAAGATTGGTTGCAAAACTATTGCTGAATGGTGTTAGAACCTGCGCAACTAGTCCTTCCTCCTCCATACCTTCCATATCACCTTTGATGGCGTAAGTTGTATTACAGCTTAGTATTGTAGAGGCTTCGTTCATTCGAGAACTGTTTCACAGTTTTTACACTTTTTGCTGATTTAGATTTCATTTTTACTGATGATCGTCTTAGCTAAGTTCAAAACGTTCAGAAATAAGTCCATTTTAACCCTACTTTTTACAAAAGCCCCTATTTCGTTTTTTTTTTTTTGAGATAAATTTCTTCAAAAAACAGACTTTTACTTTAAATCAATTTGGCTTGGAGCCAATTTCATCACAAATAGCCCCGCCCCGAAAAATTTGACTTTGCCGAGGTAAGGAAACGTTTCCAATTTTGAGGTTTCCTGAAGTCACTTTCCCTAATCGGAGCATTTTTGGTCTACAGTACTGTACTTAATTTAAACGACGTCAAAAGACGTTTTTGTGACGTAACTATTTTGACTTGGGCATTTCATAATTCAGTATCAAAAATCAAACCTTTGTACAAAATTTGAACTGCCTATGACGTCATTTTTCCAAAACAAAATGAATATAACCCTGACGTCACCATGATGACGTCATCAACTCAAAGCTAACTTTTCTAAAAACATTTTGATAAACGCCAACTCGCTCGTCCAATTTGGTGTTCTCAGTTTCCATGACATTTGGTTTTGGAGTTAGATAGGTCAACATTCCCTCTTCGTGCAAAACGCGTTGGCCAAATAGTCCGTGTAAAATGGGGTTAAATAAGGCTTCACTGTTTTTTATCAAATTAACAAAACTGCCGTGCATTCGGTACCAGTACTTGAATTTTTCCGTCAAATATTAGGTCCCTTTGAAACTTTCACCCATAAGCACAAACCTCTATAGTTATGCCGCTGAGTATTATAAGCCAAAAACTTTTGGAAAATGTAGACTTATAATTGTGATAAAAGTTGCACTAAGGCATAACAGTTTTTTTTTTTCAGAAAAAAGACAGCTGGAAATATTTTTCAAACGTTATGCTACTTACATTTACCATCTTCTGTAAAACGTGATGCTACAATTCACGCTATATACTATAATAGGCTTGCATGTAAATTGTAGTATTATGTTTCCCTGAAAATGGTACAGGTAAATTTCAAAACGTTTCAAAAATGTTTGCTAGTGAACTGGTTTTAATTTTTCTTTCGAGTCAGTCAATAACCCAATCTATATCTGCTTGCTTAGGAAAGCTTTTGCATGCTGTATTTTACGTAGAATTTATTTTTGAAATTTATTACAAAATATATACAAATGCATTCATTTATTTACAATACCGCTCCTGATTTTACGACGAAAAAAATCATTAATTGACAGACAAAAACTTAATTAAAAACATTAAAAAAAGCCAACAACCTGTCAAATTTCGCTTTGAATTGATATTAAATCTTTAGTCTCAGCATTGACACTATAGGCCTATCGGCAGTGTAACTGTAAAAGAATCAAATAAATCAAGAGTTTAAGCAAATTCGTCAGAAAAACATAAATGAATTCAATGTCTATTGCGCCATTTGAAAGTCCCGTATATGGCCAAGCCTTTGAAATTTTTTTCTAGAAGCCTTTAAAAAAGCTTGACATAAAAACCAAATGGGGTATTTTATAACGACACCGGCCGATGAAACAGTAATTTTCAGTACTTGTTATCATGCCTGTTGTGCAATCAGAAATAATTTTACGTCACTTACAAGAGTTACGAAAAATGACAGCTTCACAAGCAACCACAGCGAACTCTAACATTGCAAACCAAATCATGAGAGTTCCAATGTACAAAAAATAAGTTTGAAGTTTAAATTTTAAAATCATTTAAACAGCAACTTTTGAAAGTTGCGTGTTAAGTATATGCAAATTAATTTAGTTATGTGCAAAAATTGTGGAAATTTTATTAGAACAAATTTAAATGCTGCAAATACACGAAGTTACAATATTACCTTTTTGCCTTTAAAAAGTTACACCATTGCAGTATAGTGTAGCAAAGTCTGATTATTTTCCATACAACCTGCCAGCTTAAATATAATATTGCTTTTAATTTACAGTAACTACAACAGCAATGTGTTTACGAAGTGTTTCTTGAAATATCGAAATGAAGTGTTGAAAAATGCTAAAAAACTTCGCCGGCGCGTCAAAGCACTAGTTTTAATTCTGCTTGTATAATTAGCACTACGTATAGGCTGAAAATTTCTGTTTGTTCTTCAACCACAACAAAGTTCAATTGTTTTTTTCACCATTAAAACTAGTACTTTGACGCGCTGGCAAAGTTTTTTCAGCTTCTGGGCACTGGGCACTTTATTTTTGTCACACCTGGGGCCATATTATACATCGTTTTGTAAAACATTCGACATTGCAAGTTTGGTTTGTTTTAATGAGCTTTTGACGTCGTAACCTTTGCGATGTGTTGCATAATGACACACTTGTTAACAGAATGCTGTGGCAGCAAAGCGCTTTTCAAAGGTTTAAACTAGTAAAAACGGTATAAACTACTAAACGACAATCTCAATTTACGTGGTATGATAAACAAAAAATATTTTTGTCCGACAGTTTTTTAATCTTTAGAATTTGTTTTAATGAACTCGAACTCACGCATTTTTTATCGAGTTTAAGTTCGAGTTCGGCAAAAAACCCGAGTTTTTTCGAATTCGAGTTCACAGCCTGGCCCTGCAATATAGCTTAGCAGAAATAATTCATATACAATTCATGATTTTTATTGCAGAAAATAGAAGACCTTACCTAGTTTGTAACATTATGTCTTTTATTTTGTTAAATGGCGTAAGTCTGAGATCGTTTCATTCTATGGCTGCTCGTTTTACGGGCTGCGCTGAAATTTGAACTGTCACACTTCGGTTCCGATGATCGCGCTGGCCGAGCGACGAGCAAATGAGCTTGTCGATCTCATTTGCGTAGTTAGGGGGGGGGGGCCAGGGGGCCCGGCCCCCCTCCTAATTAAAATACCACCAATGATAAAAAATTATGACAACATAGCCTAGCGATGTTTAGTTGCAGTTACGGACAACAAGGGAGCCCCAGGGCTTCTAACTAACAACCAGGGGGCTTCGGGGCCCCTAACTAACGACCAGAGGGGCACAGGGCCCCTAAATAACGACCAGGGAGCCCTGGGGGCTCTGATTGACAACCAGGGGGCCCTGGGGCCCCTAACTGACGAACAGGGGCCCTGAGACCCCTAACTGACAACCAGGGGACACCGGGGCCCCTAACTAACAACCAAGGGGCCCTGGAGCCTCTAACTGACAACCAGGGGGCCTCGGGGCCTTTAACTAACAACCAGAGGGCCCCAGGGCCTCTAACTGACAATGAGGGGACCCTGGGGCTCATAACTGATGACCAAGGGTCCCGAGCCAGGGACCCCACAATTCAAATTTTTAACAATTTATATGCAAAATCTGTGAAAAATCTAAGAGTTTTGTTCTAAAAGTTGCAATTCCTGGCCCTCGTTCAACGTTATTATGAACTTAATGCTATAGCACAAACGGTAATGCAAACCCTCAATTGAAATACTACTAATGATATATAATGAGAGCAAAGCCAATATGTTGTCCTTCTCCAGAATTGTAGTTTCTTTGATTTAGAATTTAGGTGTACAAGAGTAAGTAATAATAATGTCGACCACCTGTTCACGTCATAATAATGTCATGCAATTCCTGGAGGTTTCAAAAATTTGTCGAGTGACTTGACTCGAGTCCTCCACGTTTTGGAAAAAAGTTATTTTAATTTTGCTTAAGTATTTTTTTTTATGAAAAAACTTTAAGGGTGCAATCTTTTTCAAAATCATAGGCGTAGCCAGAGAGGTGGCCCAAGGGGCCCGGGTTTCCTCAATTAAAATGCCACCAATGACAAAAATTTAACAAAAAAAACTTTTTTCTTTATATTCAGTTTCTTTTAGCATCTTTGTCTAAAACAGTAGTACACGCGTACAACAGTAATTAACAATAAATAATATTGACGACCAGGGGGCCTGGCACACCCCCTTGATTCAATTTTTTGTAACTAATTTAAACGTATAACCAGGATCAAATTAACGGTTTTTGTCCTAAAAGTTGCTACCTCAGGCCCTCATCTAAAGTTTTTATGAAGGTAATGCAATAACCAGCGCAGTATTGGCCATAAGGCACAGTGCCAGGGCCCAGCGCTCAGATAGTAGGATTTTTTTGGTCTTCCTTTATATTTGGCAGGAAGATGTTGCGAAAATCCCTTAAGTGCCAGGGGCCCCGCGCAATGTAAATCCGGCTCAGGAATAAGATGTTTAGTAAGCGTAACCAACAATTGTACCATTTTTCAATAACGATTCAACTCCACCTCGCCAGTTTTTTCGCACAAAATACTTTAAAAAAAAATAGCTAGGGAAAATGCTCATTGAAAAAATATTGAATTTCAATTGAGAGGGCCTGGGCCCCCTAGCCGTACATGTACTCCTATAACTGGTTAACTTCATGACAAAACAAAAATCGTGAAAGAAAATCTTCGAGTAAATTACTATTTTACTGGTAAAATATTAGAAGAGGCTATGTGCCCTACTTCTCCCTACATGGGCTAAATCACATACAATTAAAATTTTACACCATAATGCAAGATTTTAAGCGTGTTTTGGACTTTAATTGCAAGTAAAAGAAGGATTGAATAGTTAAATTTTCTCGATTGGCTTCGAAATGTTAAAAATCTAGTTCTTTCAAATGGCTTTGAACACGTGTGAAATGTGATCCAATGGGATTAAAATAGCTTTTTTTTCCAAAAACGTACAAAAATCGCCAGCGCCTGGGGCCTTGCCCCCACACCCCCATAGCCATCGGCGGCTGGGGGCTCCGCCCCCAGACCCCCTTCTGTGATACGTTTGAGTACAATAGCTTACTCAACGCGTCTCCTAAGTTAGACATTTGCACTTTTTAACATTTAGTTTTTACCCTCTCCCATTACCAAAATCCTGGTAAGTGCCAAGAGGGCTACAGCTTCAGAGCTTCCATTCTACGATATGTTTGCCTCACAAAAAGTTCCTTTTTTGAAAATTTCTGATGACGTCATTGCATGTGATTTGTGGTTTGCCCCCCCCCCCCAATCAAAAATCTTGGCTACGCCTATGGTCGATCTACATTCTTCTTTTATTACAGATTAAATGTTATGTTTTCTCCGTCTCATTAGGACACTTTGGAATCTTAGTTTAAGACTGTTTCTCCAAGATCCGAGACAAATAGGATTGAATAATCTCCCAGAAGAAAATGCTTAAAACTCAAGGATATTTACTCTCTGGAAACTGCAAAGCTAATGTACAAAATTCACAATAATGTATTATCTTTTGCAAATTCAGATAAGTTTAACCTAATAAAAAACTGCTATACACATAAGACAAGATTGAGCCACAAAAACAACTTCTTTCTTCCAAGAACTACAACAAGATTAGGGCAAAAGTCTTTATCATTCGCAGGAATTAAAGTTTGGAATGAAATTCCAAGCAGTATGAAAGAAGTTTCATTCTACAGATTTAAAAAAGCTGTTAAAGCTCAGTTCTTATCAAACTATGAAACCGATAAAAGCTAGAATAACAGCTTTCTATCAGCAATGCAGTAGTAATTACAGGAATCATAGTTGCATATTTATGCTTGAGTTCAAAAATAACCTATTCTCTTGCTTGAATAGCAAGAGATGGTGCATTCATCTATCACACATTTATTACAATACGTCATCTCTCATTTTGATGTGCCCTTGAATTATTAGTAATTTTGCAATAACTGACTGAGGTTGATATATACTGGTATTGGAAATTGTACCAGTACTAATGACATATTGGCAAACAATACAAAACAAAGCAAGGAGGTTTTTTTTTTCACTCCAATCGCCCACTTTAAATTCTAAAAAACATAAATAAGCATTATGAACTTTATTAATTTTATTGCTATCCAATCTGTAGTTACAGCATTTTTATTTTTTAGTATGCTTAGAGTTAGAACAATTCTAATGTTGTCTTGCATTTTCTTTACATGGTGACTGTGAGTTTTGTGTATACACTGTACAAAATGTACATATCTTTGCAACACTTTGTTTTAATTTTGCGTAAAATTTTTTATCATAGAAAGTAGCAGACTGAGAAAATCTAGAAGCTGTTTTTTTTTTTAACCTTAACTTGGTGAGGTGGCAGTAGACTTAGATGACCTTTCGGTCCTTCGCTGTCTCCTCACCAAGTGCTAAATATCGCTTTGACTCTGCAAGTTTGTGTGTTTGGATATTTTATTGCATATTTCGATGCTTTGGTGATAGACCTAGACGAAGTTGCAGTTTTTTTCTTGTGATATGACGTCACTTGGTAAATAAATAAATATGATGATGATGATGATGATGATGAAGAAGACGGTACATTGCACTTCAGTATGTATGCCAGTCATGATACCTTGAATGTATTTGTTTTAAGGGAAAATGTGTGCAGCGCAAATTTCCCAAGCAGTGCCTTATACACTCCTCATTAACTTTTTCGTTAACAACCACAATATAAGTGACTGAATTGGAGCCCTTGAAGACACATTTTGAAGTCCTTAGTTTGGCCTCAAAACCTACAAGTCCTCAATAAAATAATATAGCCACAAGCTTATCGGGCATATACGAAATTAGTCGTAAATTATATACTACTACTTTATTTATTAAAATCGATTTTACCCCAGCGGGGCATCATCAGTTAGATCTAAAAACAATCAGCGTATACTTTAAAACCAAAATCATCATAAAACCTATAAATAGACTAAAACATCAATCAAATTGAAAAGAACATAAAATGGACTTCAATAACAACGAAATTAAAGAAAATATAATACTGTATATAGCAAAACCTTTTTCGCAAAGCAAATATATTGAAAACCTTGTTTTATCTACACCACCACAACATCAGAAAAAAACTATACAAAAAAAGTTGTTTAAAATAATAAACCCCTACAAAAAATATAAATATTTTTTCAATTATAAAAAGCGTTGCTAGGCAACCAAAAAGAAAACATATCTCCAAACCTTAAAATGTAGAAAACTTAAATCTTTTTTCAAAAAAAGTTGGAATTGGAAAAGAAAACATCACCAAACTCTTACCTTGGTCGGCAAATCCACAAGTAATAAGAAAAGGACCTTTACGTACTAACTTCTCCAAAACATACTGCTACAATTTGAAGAGATGGCCAACCAAAGAGAAATAGGCCTAGACTATTTGAGGTTAAAGATTGAAAACTGGCTCAACTAAACCAAGGACTAGTGTTACATGAAAAAGCAAAGACCAAAGCCCGGCCTCACCATTTAACTCCCAAAAAGATAGCCTGACTCTGTCGCACTAGCAAACTATAGGGCGCAAAGTAGGAAGAATCTCGCAAACTAGTCAATTTCACTACATCTAACCAAATCAGCTACTGATAAAAATAAAAACAACTCATTATAGTAAAGTGAGAGCCTATGACGTAACAAAACCAATATCAGTGTCGTAAAATTAAGCAAAAAATTTTTCCAAAAGCATGCTGTAACGTCGCTTATGTTTTCTTGTTTATGCCTGGTTTCGAACACTCGCTCTACTGCATTTAGCTTTTCGTGTATATTTGGCTGCTAAGGATTTCCAATGATGTAATGCTACACAACGCACGTGATGTCACCGATTAAGCGTTTTATCGCGCCTTTTCTACTGTATGCAAATTATCTATTGCGCAACTTTTTGAAACTGTTTTCTTGAATTTTCGCGCTATAACTCCTTTGTTCTGGGTCAGTCAAATTTGGTTGTAGTCGAGGAAGGACGTTAAATTTTTACACTCAGAATTATCAAGAATCTTTAAATTTGAAATTATTAAGTATCAGATTGTTTCAGAAATTTAGCAAGCTTTGGAGTTTCAGAATTGCAGTCCTTCCTCGAGGTCTTAAGCTTGTCCTGGGTGGGTCCCATCTTATTTATATTTTGGACCTTTCGTACCCTGAGCTGTTGCGCAAGTTTGAGAATAATTATTTTACTAGACTATTGTCCTCTCTTATCAAGTGTTTCCGTACCGTTTCCCGGGGGCCCACTTCAGAGACTGCGTTCTTTGAAGACTTCGATTGGAGTTAAAGCTTATACTGTCTGCCTGAAGACGAAACCATCGGTGAGTTTGGTTTTTTATTGCAATTACTCTGATCAGTATTCTCAGTCCGATTCTTAAATCGTAATTATACCGTAGTTGTTACTTTCTGTTTGGATATTTGGCGTATTGTATGTGTTCAAATTGTGAGAGTTATTTGGTGCTGCGCAGTAATATTTACGTTCGTTTTTGATTCCGAATTTGCTAATTGGCGTACTTTTACAGAAACCGTTGACAATATAAGAAGATAAGTTAACGCGTGTAGAGGCGTCAGACACGGCAGACAGAAGAGATTTCGCGTCGTCTGCAAAGCAAAATATAGAGTATGAAAATTATACATATGGAATACAGAAATATGGAATGTGGAAATTATATGGAAATAGAAACCATATTGAAATTATTTTGAAGCAGAATACGTTGAAGCAAAGTACCTCTGTTTTGCGTGATTAGCTTATTGCAACAGATTATAATGAAAGCAAACCAGAAAAACAGTAGGCCAATGCAAACTTAGTGATATTTCGGTAAAATTGTTTTATTGATGTTAATTTCCGCAACAAGTTTATTTATCCACAAACTTTCCAACACATCCAGCTTTTGTTGATTTCTAGGTTCTTGGAGAAAAGTTACTTCAAAGCAATCTGAAATATCCGGCAGAGAATTTATTAGTTCTTTGTGCCAAGTTTGAAAATGAATCAGTAGGGATGCTCTATCGTTGTGTTCTTTTTTAGCGTTGTTGTTGTTCCAAAATGCTCTATGTCCAGACCAACGAGTAGAAAAGTGATTTATCGTTTGACCTACGTAGATTTTTTGACAAATTTTGCATTGGGCTGCGTAAATTCCGTAGTTGGAGCATGTAAGATTTTGTTTCAAAAAGAAAAGTTTTCCTTGAGCAGTTTTGATGTGATTGACTGTAGGAACCATTGATTTGCCATTGTAGTATCTAAAATTTCCACACAATGCACATTTGTTGCAGGGATGGGACGAGCCGGCCCTAACATCACGTTGAAAAGACTCATTATGTGCAATATTGCGGTAATTGGTGAGCATGTTTAGGAGTGTTGGAGGCTTTTTATAAACTACAGCAGCATCCGGAACAAGAAATTTTTCTGTGGAATTGAGTTTTAACAAATTTACAAAAGAAGATGCCCAAATAATCCGTGGTTTAGTTTTCTGTTGTCCAGAGTCTTGTTTTGGTCCAAAACGATCATTCCATTTAGATGCTAAATCAAGAATTCTGCCAACTAATTTAATATTGAATTGAGAATGAATGCACTTCTGCTTTAATCTTTCTAGATTTGCCAAATAATCAGATTGGGTTTCATTGAGTCGTCGTAGGCGAATTGCTTCACTAAAGACAATGGATTTGAAAATGTGAGTTGGATGAAACGATTTACCATTAAGAAAAGTGCGGTCAAGAGCTGTGGGTTTAACAAAGTCACGAGTGTAGAATCCGCCAATGTGGCTATTGTCAATTTTGTGTTCAACATCCAAGAATTCTAAACATGATCCCAATTCAGCAGTATTGACACAGCGAAAACTTAGCTCAAGTTCGTTTTCCATAAATATACGAGAAAGAGCTTCTTTGATTTTTGTAGTATTGTCTACGCCAAATGATAGCCAAATGATGTCATCTATGTATCTTTTGAATAATACAGTTTGGTTGATAATCTCAGAAACAGGTAAAATAACATAGTGGAGAGTGATGTTTGCAAGCGAAACAGAATGATTATCGCCAGTAACGATTTCTATGCTTTGAGTAAAGAAGCCTTCCTTGTATTGTATTACCACATTATTTAAGCAAAGTAGAGCCAAATCGACAAGAATTTTAACAGCAGCTTTTGAGTAATGTGAAAAGTGATTTAGAACATAAGTCTAAGCTTTTTCGACAAGAGATCTGGAAATGGTAGGATAGAGTGCCTTAACATCACCAGCAACAATATAAAGATTATCGTTATTGCTGTTATTATGAACAGTCGTTTTCCACTCCGCCACTTCGTGTAGATATTGCTTGCTGTCTCGACAATATTCGTTGATTTTGAATTGACAAAATTTAATGCTGATTGGTTGGAAAATGTGTTCTAAAAAAGCCGTTATTTTTGAAGTGGTGATACTGCCAGCTGATTGCAAGAGGCGAATAGGGATGTCAAACACTGAAACATTGCTTAATGCATCTGGTGTCAATTTGTGAGTTTTAAATAAAGGGTATGCATAACCTGGACGGTTATAAGAAAAAAATTTTGTAACAGGGCCAGGGATTTTTTGGTATCCTTTGCACTCATAATACTTAATGCCTGTAGCATGCTTTAAACATCTGGTCGTCAATTATACCAATTTTGTGTAGCTCAATCATTTGATTATCAGCCTTGCTTCTGATGTTGTTCAGGTGTTTTCGTATGTTGTCTGTGGTAAGTGAAGAGATGTAAGTAAACGATCGCTGTAATTCATTTTTCATTATCTGATTGTAATCTTTGTAATTCACCACTAAAACTTTACCATCTTTGTCAGCTCTGCACACAACAATTTTTTCGTCACGGACAAGCATGTGTAGATCGTTTAAAGCAAGCTGTTCGTTTTTGTTTAAGTTATTTTTTGAATAGAACATTTCTTTAACCATCGGTTTGACTGATCGCAATTTTGCTGATACAGATTCACAATACGCATTCACTTGTTGGCTAAGCAAATCTTTATCTGGACGGTTAAATTTTGAAATTTTGTGTTTTGGAGGCATTTCATTTTCAAAGATGTTTTCTTCTCTCGGCAAAATATCATCCCATTCAACTCTGCGTACATGCATCGCTAAATTGAGGCGCTCATTCAATTCTACTTCTTTCGTCCAGTTGGGAGTTGGTACAAAGTTTAACCCATACATTAGCACCTTTTTGTGATGTTCATTCAAGCTATAGTCTGATTTGTTCAAGTCTGATTTGTTATAGTCTGATTTGTTCTAGTCTGATTTGTTCATCTCTTCACTTACCACAGACAACATACGAAAACACCTGAACAACATCAGAAGCAAGGCTGATAATCAAATGATTGAGCTACACAAAATTGGTATAATTGACGACCAGATGTTTAAAGCATGCTACAGGCATTAAGTATTATGAGTGCAAAGGATACCAAAAAATCCCTGGCCCTGTTGCAAAATTTTTTTCTTATAACCGTCCAGGTTATGCATACCCTTTATTTAAAACTCACAAATTGACACCAGATGCATTAAGCAATGTTTCAGTGTTTGACATCCCTATTCGCCTCTTGCAATCAGCTGGCAGTATCACCACTTCAAAAATAACGGCTTTTTTAGAACACATTTTCCAACCAATCAGCATTAAATTTTGTCAATTCAAAATCAACGAATATTGTCGAGACAGCAAGCAATATCTACACGAAGTGGCGGAGTGGAAAACGACTGTTCATAATAACAGCAATAACGATAATCTTTATATTGTTGCTGGTGATGTTAAGGCACTCTATCCTACCATTTCCAGATCTCTTGTCGAAAAAGCTTAGACTTATGTTCTAAATCACTTTTCACATTACTCAAAAGCTGCTGTTAAAATTCTTGTCGATTTGGCTCTACTTTGCTTAAATAATGTGGTAATACAATACAAGGAAGGCTTCTTTACTCAAAGCATAGAAATCGTTACTGGCGATAATCATTCTGTTTCGCTTGCAAACATCACTCTCCACTATGTTATTTTACCTGTTTCTGAGATTATCAACCAAACTGTATTATTCAAAAGATACATAGATGACATCATTTGGCTATCATTTGGCGTAGACAATACTACAAAAATCAAAGAAGCTCTTTCTCGTATATTTATGGAAAACGAACTTGAGCTAAGTTTTCGCTGTGTCAATACTGCTGAATTGGGATCATGTTTAGAATTCTTGGATGTTGAACACAAAATTGACAATAGCCACATTGGCGGATTCTACACTCGTGACTTTGTTAAACCCACAGCTCTTGACCGCACTTTTCTTAATGGTAAATCGTTTCATCCAACTCACATTTTCAAATCCATTGTCTTTAGTGAAGCAATTCGCCTACGACGACTCAATGAAACCCAATCTGATTATTTGGCAAATCTAGAAAGATTAAAGCAGAAGTGCATTCATTCTCAATTCAATATTAAATTAGTTGGCAGAATTCTTGATTTAGCATCTAAATGGAATGATCGTTTTGGACCAAAACAAGACTCTGGACAACAGAAAACTAAACCACGGATTATTTGGGCATCTTCTTTTGTAAATTTGTTAAAACTCAATTCCACAGAAAAATTTCTTGTTCCGGATGCTGCTGTAGTTTATAAAAAGCCTCCAACACTCCTAAACATGCTCACCAATTACCGCAATATTGCACATAATGAGTCTTTTCAACGTGATGTTAGGGCCGGCTCGTCCCATCCCTGCAACAAATGTGCATTGTGTGGAAATTTTAGATACTACAATGGCAAATCAATGGTTCCTACAGTCAATCACATCAAAACTGCTCAAGGAAAACTTTTCTTTTTGAAACAAAATCTTACATGCTCCAACTACGGAATTTACGCAGCCCAATGCAAAATTTGTCAAAAAATCTACGTAGGTCAAACGATAAATCACTTTTCTACTCGTTGGTCTGGACATAGAGCATTTTGGAACAACAACAACGCTAAAAAAGAACACAACGATAGAGCATCCCTACTGATTCATTTTCAAACTTGGCACAAAGAACTAATAAATTCTCTGCCGGATATTTCAGATTGCTTTGAAGTAACTTTTCTCCAAGAACCTAGAAATCAACAAAAGCTGGATGTGTTGGAAAGTTTGTGGATAAATAAACTTGTTGCGGAAATTAACATCAATAAAACAATTTTACCGAAATATCACTAAGTTTGCATTGGCCTACTGTTTTTCTGGTTTGCTTTCATTATAATCTGTTGCAATAAGCTAATCACGCAAAACAGAGGTACTTTGCTTCAACGTATTCTGCTTCAAAATAATTTCAATATGGTTTCTATTTCCATATAATTTCCACATTCCATATTTCTGTATTCCATATGTATAATTTTCATACTCTATATTTTGCTTCGAGGCATGCTTTTGGAAAAATTTTTTGCTTAATTTTACGACACTGATATTGGTTTTGTTACGTCATAGGCTCTCACTTTACTATAATGAGTTGTTTTTATTTTTATCAGTAGCTGATTTGGTTAGATGTAGTGAAATTGACTAGTTTGCGAGATTCTTCCTACTTTGCGCCCTATAGTTTGCTAGTGCGACAGAGTCAGGCTATCTTTTTGGAAGTTAAATGGTGAGGCCGGGCTTTGGTCTTTGCTTTTTCATGTAACACTAGTCCTTGGTTTAGTTGAGCCAGTTTTCAATCTTTAACCTCAAATAGTCTAGGCCTATTTCTCTTTGGTTGGCCATCTCTTCAAATTGTAGCAGTATGTTTTGGAGAAGTTAGTACGTAAAGGTCCTTTTCTTATTACTTGTGGATTTGCCGACCAAGGTAAGAGTTTGGTGATGTTTTCTTTTCCAATTCCAACTTTTTTTGAAAAAAGATTTAAGTTTTCTACATTTTAAGGTTTGGAGATATGTTTTCTTTTTGGTTGCTTAGCAACGCTTTTTATAATTGAAAAAATATTTATATTTTTTGTAGGGGTTTATTATTTTAAACAACTTTTTTTGTATAGTTTTTTTCTGATGTTGTGGTGGTGTAGATAAAACAAGGTTTTCAATATATTTGCTTTGCGAAAAAGGTTTTGCTATATACAGTATTATATTTTCTTTAATTTCGTTGTTATTGAAGTCCATTTTATGTTCTTTTCAATTTGATTGATGTTATAGTCTATTTATAGGTTTTATGATGATTTTAGTTTTAAAGTATACGCTGATTGTTTTTAGATCTAACTGATGATGCCCCGCTGGGGTAAAATTGTTTTTAATAAATGAAGTAGTAGTATATAATTTACGACTAATTTCGTATATGCCCGATAAGCTTGTGGCTATATTATTTTACTGATCCCTAAATGCGAAGTCGTTGAAATTTCTTCTTTCTTCTCCTGTGTGTGATTTTCAACCAAAACATGGCCTCATACAAGTCCTCAACGGTGTCCTACGAAAATTTGCGGTTTCTTATCAATGACATTTTTTTGTGGGCAGAACGCCTGACATCTCGCAGAAAATTTACGGTTTTTTTTTTTGAAAAATGCCTGAAACTGCACGGAAAATTCGCCATCATAAAGTTAACAAAGTACATTATATCTTAGACAATTGCGCGCTTAAAAATAATGGGAAATTTTCCAACCATTATTTAGAAAAATTGTGTCCCTGGTCCTTGACCTGGAGCATTTCTGTCCTTGGCCTCGAGAGGGCCTGTCCTCGAAAACTCGGTCTTGGCCTCGGATTTTTTTGAGTTCTTTGCCTCGAATGTTGGGTTCTCGACTCCACCTCTAATAATTGACTCACTGTGAAAATTGAAGTGAGACAGCTCAGGAAAAAGTTTACGAGCATAATGCGCATTGCACAGTCTTTTTTATTTACCTGATGTATGCACGAAAATGCATCAAAAATGCTAGTGTTTTTACGAAAAACTAAGTTTTTTAGTCTTAAGGTGTGCTGTCTTGTTTCGTTGATACGACTTTTTATTCCAAAAACTTCTTCTTACAGGATATGAAGCATTGCTTTTTGAACTATTGTCGTACAACTTTTGTTTTCTAATATCTTGCGATATTTTTATAGCAAGTTTACAGTCAGGTGCCGCTACTGCGCCTAACTCTATATCAGCAACTTTATTTTCCAATTGGTGCTCCAGTACCACGACTTGTTCTTTTTTTCTTTTTTCACTTGTTCTTTTTTCAGTAGTTTGATATTAGTGTTGAGTTGACCAGGTAACGCCATTGCAATTAAGAGTATCAGAAATTGACACTCGTTTGCGTTTCTTTAATCACGCCAAAGCAAAATATCACTTCGGAATCAATATTTGTTTACATGTTCTTCATCAGACTGGGCATCATTACCAGGAGATTGCTTGAGGAGGCTGTGAATGACTTTCCGATAAGCTATTTAACACAACAACGCCATGATTGTTTGAAAGTTAAACGGAAAGTTAGCATTTTTCGATTACTTCCTACCGATCTTCGAACACCCCACTACAATTGCAAATAATACGATATCGCAAAGTTCGTCTAATACCGTAAAATACATTGTTATTGCATTGGAATATTTCTATATTATTGCTTTCAGTGACGAATCTTCTCGCTGACGGCGATCGGGAGGTGAACCCCGGCATCCTTATCTTCGTCGGAGATCTATGTGACTATTTAGAGTATAGTTGCTAAAGGTTAGTATAATCACAAAGAAGTACAAAAATTACTTAGCGGAAGTGGACTCTGTTCTCCGACCTCTCCATGCAAATTTTTTCATTGCTTTGGAACTTCGGAAAAAACAAAAATTTATTGATTCTTGCGATATAGTTTGAGGACAAAATTTTAGGAACCCCAAAGCACTTTACCTTTTATTAGCTCATGCATGTTTATTGCACAATTATATTCAATTAGGCAACTTTGGGTTTCTCATTCTATTGGCATTAAAGGACTAAATTTAAATAAACCAAGTGTTCTGTATTATTTAGAAGGGCAATCAGGTCAAAACTTTTTTTTGTTCGATTTTCTCTCAAACAATTTTGGCAGATCTGAAGACTAACTTCACCAAATTTGAGTTTTCTACAACCTTCCTTTCTCTACATATAACAGAATAGATTCCCCCTAAAAAAGACTTTTCTCCTTAGATATTTTGCCATGGCTTGCCAGTTAAAAACAAAAGTTTAAAATATTACTGCATGTTCTTTATTCTCAATAAAAGTTTTACGGCAGAGTTATTGTATAACTAAGTGAAGGTTTAGAACTGTAAAATTAGATGCTTTCCAATAAATAAAAGCTAAGTTTTTAAGCTTAATTTTCTGTCACAATACTGACAAAATGGCAACACTAAAGTGAGAGGAAAGCTACTAATTTTGAACTGCAATATCTTGAAAACGGGTAGGCGTAGAAACTTCAAATTTAGTGAGAATGCGTTTTGGGCTTATTTCATCATTTTGGTCAAGAGTGAAAAACTTGACTTGAATGCTTTTTTATACGTCATACATAGCTTAGCCACAAGGATACATGAAAATTGATATTATTGATGTATTTATATGATCGAACGATTTTCGTCGCCCGCTCTCAATGTGAAGCGACGTATCTTAGAGCCAGTATAAAAAGTATGAAATTACAATCTGAACAGCGTAGCAAAAGTAATTTAATAGTAAGCCATTGTTATTTTTATAACTGCGCATTGAAAGAGGTATTGTTTTAGAGCTCACTAGTCATGTATAATTTCATTGATTGTAATTTCACAAAACGAGTAGGGCTTGTGCGTAACCAGTCAGTTTTTCATGTGGAGATCACTGAGCTATTAGTACTGTTGGTATAATTGTGCGGTACCGCTATATGACTCAGAGAAAATCAAACATGAAAGAATATGATGGGGACAGTTTAAAGCAAGAGAAGAAGTTGGGAAGTGGAAGTTTCGGAGAAGTTTGGTTGCTGCTCGACAAAAATTCGAACAAGTACGTAGTCGGGAAGTATTTGTCGTCCGACGGTGATGAAAAACTCAGACAAAAACAACTTTTACGTGCCAAAAGCGAAGCCGAAACCCATGCAGCAGTTCAGCATGAAAACATTATTCGACTTTATGGGTTTGCGAGTCGGGGAAATACTTTTGTTTTAGTTTTAGAATATGCACCGTACGGAAATTTGGAAAGCGTTTTGGAGGACTCTGGCATTTCGATACCTTGGGAACTTCGTACAAGGTTTTTCTCCGAACTTGCTAATGCTCTGGAATACCTCCACAACAGCGATTCAAAACCTCCGTATATCCATGGAGATTTGAAGCCACAAAATGTATTGCTGGCTGAAAAACTTGTGATTAAATTGGCTGATTTTGGCGCAGCCACAATCGCAAGTAGCACCGGAGCTACTTACGTGATTACAACCAACAAGGAAAAGAGCTCGCGGCAGCACACAGTCTATTATACAGCACCTGAGTTTTTGAACGACGTAACAAGAGACAGAAGCAGATCAATGGATGTTTACAGCTATGGAATGATTGGCTACGAAATACTAACTAGAAAGAGAGTGTATCATGATCATACAGCCCCTCACGGTGCAGTGGTTGATGCAATCCGTAATAGAGGTCAGAAGCCAAATAAACGCAATATCAAAGAAGTTGCTAAGTCATTACCGCCAAACAGCGTTGATTCAAAGATTTTTAAGAAGCTAAATGAGATAGTCAAAGAGTGCTGGAAGTTTGAACCGTCTGATCGTCCAAAAATTTCCGACGTGAAAAAGAAACTGAATAGCCTCGCGAAATCGGAAAAAATTTTTTACAAAAATATCGATGTTAAAATTAGATCGATATCCAAAAAGATTAAATCAAAAAAATCACATCATAACCCAAATGCAATGAAAAAATCAAGAAAAGCATCATCGCCAAAGGTCTGGAGAAGTTGCCCTTGTTCTTACTGGTTATGGATCTTATTCTTAACAGCTACTGCAGCTATATGTATTGCAGTAAGTCTTGTGTGTTTTACAATGCCTTGAAGAAATCCATGATGGAAGATGACCAGGTTGAAGAAAGATCACCTGAAGCTTTTTTGTTTATTTGCAGAAGAAGACTGTACCGATACAACTTAGGAACTAAAAACATTTCACTGTTACTGAGATTTCCATTTAACATCGGTGTCGAGCATTCTGTTGCTTTTGTAAAAGTTAATGATTATTATTTATTCCTGATTGATCAGCATCCAACTTTTATGCCCAAAATTATTAATTCGAAACCGAGTTCTGTTCGAGTCAATATGATATCTAAACCTGATTTACAGTAACATGGGAAAAAACTGACTGGTCCAGCTATTGCAAATACAGAGTTTTTGTCGCCTACGAAGATTCAATACTGGCCGTTGGTGGATGTGGATCGCGTTGTGGAGGAAATTCAAACTTTTCATCAGCTGCGGACTTATACAATACCACTACTCAAACGTGGAGTAAGCTTCCAGACATGATAGAGCAACGAAAAGCACCCGCTATTGTTGTAGTGAGCGATAAAGTATGTGCCGTAGGGGGGAAAATGATTTATTCCCAATGATCACAATTGAAAGCTATAACTCAACTTCTAACAGTAGGTATATAAAGTTCAGTGAGATTTTTTACCACATAGAAAATGCAGCTGCCATTGTTTTAAACAATACCTTATACAGATTAGGTGATGAAAATCGATTCATAGGGCCATATTATGCGCCACACACCCTAAAACTTGATTTCAAAAATTTAACAGAGCTGCAGAGAATATCTGATTTCATTGTTCCACAGAATCCTACTGTCAGTGAATTGGATGGCAAAATGTACGTCGTACGTAGTGCATCTTCAGGTCTAGTTGAATCGTACGATTGAAAAAAAGATAAATGGAAAATTGTCGAAAATTTAAATCTCAGATCATGTAGTTATGAACTTATGAGGCTACATATATTGCAACTAACGTTTTCGGAAAACCTATCTTCAACTGGAAGCTATGCTGGCGACATTGGTCAAAATAAAAATTTATTAACGTCCGATAACCAGCAAATGTTAAAATAATAAAAAGCAAAAATTAAAAATATCAATTTCTCCACCGAAAAGAACCATTATTACTTTAAAAAGAAAAAGAAAATAACTCAAAACGGCCAACAATTAAAAAGTTTCGTAGCAAGCTGCCGCAAACGAAAAGTTAGAGCTGGCCAAAAAAAGCCAGAGAGTTAGTAGACGTCGATGTCGCTGTTGGTTTCTAATTTTATTTATTTACATAGGAAACCAACAGTAAACAATTCAAATGAATTTCTGGTTTTAGATTTTTTGTTTAATTTACCGTTAGCTTAACAGTCTAGTTCAGGTTGTTTACTCATCAATGCTCTAAATATATTTGCCTGTTTTACAGATGAAACGCATTAAAATAAAAGATAATTACCAACAACAATATTGGTGTGTTGCTGGCAGCTTTTCACCTGAAAAAAGTCAAATTTAATCAATTTTGAAGTGCTTCGAAAAGAAAATTAGCAAAGACATAAGGCACTTAACTTTATTTTACACGAAGAGGAGGGTATTTTTGCCCCTTTCTCAATTCTTTATGATAAATCCCTTTAAAAAAACATTTTTGTTTCAAATTAACTTGGGGTAAAGTTTATTCACAAATAACTGCTACAAAATTTCAAGAAGGTAAAATTGCGGAAAATATCCCAATTTTGAGGTTTGCCAAAGTCACTTTCAGAAAGCTAAGCATTATTGGCCAATATTTAACTTAAATGACATCATAAGCCGCTTCTGTAATGCAACAATCCGCATGCCGAATTTGGTGTTTCCACAATTTTTAGTTCAAAAGTTAAAAAAGTGGAGCATTTTCGCCCCCCACCAGTGTAAAATGCGTTGGCCAGCTAACCCGTGTAAAACTGGGTTAAGCAACGACTAAGAGGTACTATTCTTATTGAAAGACACAACTCAAGTCTCACATCTTGGTTATGTAAAGTTGCCAACCGGTGGTTATTTTGTAACGAAAAGAAACTGACCAAATTGTCATTTTGAATAGGAAAACCAATTTTTGAAAATAGACTTACAATTTTCTTATTTACCCTAAAGTGTTATTACCGGGTCGATATGATCTGAGTCCCACGTACGAGGTTAATATCTTTGAGATTGCAATCACGTTTATTCATCATGTTGCCTTGGCCAGGAGAAAGTAAAGGGACCCTTCTGGTCTTAATTCGGTTCAAACTGCCACCAGCCCACCTATCCACCACATACAGTGAATTATTTTCTTTGCTCGCTTTATTGTTACGCTTTTACTGATATATTTAATTTACAAGAAATTTATTTGTTTTTTGTTATTTTTTATTGAAAGCAATTTTTAGATTTTACGTTTATTGGTCGTTTGGACCCCATCAATTAACCTTACACAAATCTAAACTTTTGTGTTTTGAAATTCTTAGTAACTAGGAAATACTCCATGCAGCGCATTGTATAACGATACAGTACTTTATAAAAACAAAAATTTTTTTCCATTGCTTGTTTAATGTTTGACATTTTTTTAGTTTTAAAACATTGTAGTGATTTTAGATGCATTAAGTTTTTAATGTTTTCGATCGTCAAAGCCTGTTTTGACTTTTTGAGTGCTAATGCAGATCTGCCAATTGGTCGAGCGGTAAGCTTTTGTCTCTCGAGCAGGAGGTCTGAAGTTCAAATCTCGAGTCGGTCAAATCGAACACAATGTTACCAACGGCTGACCATCGCTGCGACATTTTTTCGAAAGGAGCAGCGTTGCCCGTAAGCACAATGATGAGGAGATGGGCCTCGCAAACTAGTTACAAGTTTCGATGTAACACAGCGAGTATAATGAAAGAATTGATTTTGATTTGAAAGCTAATGCATACTGTATTAAATTCTGTAATGTAGCTTATTGTTTTTACTTTCAACAATGAATGCTATAAAAATGAGCAATATTTTTCAAGCACAAAAAGTAACTTTAATACCCCAATGCCAATGACTAATTGTTATTGAGGTTATATTGATTCCATGTCGTTCCATTTTTTTATAAGCTGCATTAGAATTTACTTTTGATTTTTAGTCATTTGTTTTGTTTCAACATCAGAAGTAAAACATCATTTACTTTTTCGACATGTGCGTATGTATTTGAATGAAAAGATGAAATGCTGATATGCTTTGTAGTTGATTATTTTCTGTTTACCACCTCTAATATTGAATAACTTTGAAACACCTAACAATTTTTATGAATTTCGTTTATGCAGAAATGAAACCAATTGTCTGTAAATATGCTTTAACCATATTATCACAGATGATTCTTTGAATTAGTCGATAATTATTGTCTTCAAACCTTTATCTGGCTTGCTTGCAAATCAAATTAAAAAAAATCTTTTATTATACTTACTGAATTACGCTGAAGCGTGTAACGAGTAGCAGGGCCCAACATCTTCCCGTCATTGTACCCGAGCAGCACAGCTCCTTTCCAAGAAAGGTCATAGCGGTGACGAGTCGTTGGCAACACTGTGTCCGATTTGACCGGCCCGAGATTTGAACCTCAGACCTCCACCGCTACAGAGAAGAACGCGTTGCTGCTCGAACAATTGGCTGTTCTAGCTTGTTTCTGAAAATCAATTTTTGCTGAAACCTAATCCTGAAATAAATGCTGCAAATACTAAATGGTTTTAAACGCTACTGCAGAAGGCTAAATCAGGATTAACTTGAATCAGCGGATAACAAGACTTTAAGGGAAAAGTTAAAATTAAGTGGGCTAATTGCTACAATTACAAAATAAAATCATTTCATTTAAAGCAGGGTTGCCAAAACGAAGAGCTTTTTTAACTGGCGCAGTGTTTCGTTGTCACAAGTTTAGTCTAATCATCAAGTATTAAGAAATGAGTGCCGCTAAGAAAAGACGGATTGAAGAGGAGGGGCGCACATTTCAGGAGCAATGGACTGTCAAGTATTTTTTTGTTGCTCATCCAGAAAATACTCAAAGGTGGGCAGTAACTAGTTACTACAGTAACTATAGTAACTAGTTACTTTTTTAGAAACTGTAACTTAGTTACTTTCAAAAAAGCAACAAAAGTAGTAGCTATAGTTACTATTTGGAGACATTAAAAAGTTATTAGTTACAGTTACTTTTAGTTTTAGTCCTGTTAAAAAAGATTCTTTAATCGTTAGATTTTGGTAAAATGAAACACTTCTATGTAATCCCTGTTGGCGCTACGAATTACGGATTTTTTTGTGCATTAACGTGGCAACTCTAACCATGCTGTGAGAAGATATTAGAACGTTTTTAAATTAAAGACCTCCTTTTAACAATCTAATAAGTTACTTTCTAATTTCTTTCCTGCGGGGATTGTTATGATTGCGTAATTTTTACCAATTTAGCGTATAGTGTTCGTTAAGCAGATAACGTTTTTGTTAATATAGCCGCTTTATCTCTTTTGTTGCTTTTCGTTTCGAAAAGACATTTTGAAACACAAAGACAGCATGGTGGGCAAACACATTTTGAAACCCAAACGTTCTAGTCTTAGCGATGAACATTTTGAGATGCTTGCTTTCTTGAACGGCAATTAAATAAAGTGCATCAATGTGTTACGTTGTGTATTTTTGTTATAATAACAGCCACAATAGCCATAAGCAGCGTGTGCAGAGGCACCACATGAAAATTAGAAAATGAATACAGAAAGAAATCTGTTAATACCGGTTCCAAAGTACAAAATCAACATTTTCAATACTTAATTCATACTGGTAACCAGAACGTGACATCGCAAGCGATTTCTGGGGACTTTGCGAAAGTATCTTACTTTACTGAACTAAAGAATTTTACAACTGCGTTAAGCGTGTTTATGGTTGTTGATAGTCAGATCTGAAATACTCTGCTTTGGAATTTTATAATGTTTCATTAACTTGATCGGGTTTGTGGTTAACGGCTTTCAAAATTTTGCGTTAAATTCCCATCATTACTTTCTATAATTAAAAACACGATTAATTAGTTAAGTACTAAAATCTATAGGATACCAGTAAATTAACACCAAAATATTGTCGACCACTAACAAGCTAATGTTGCCGTCAACTATACGTCTTTTCTGCTTGAACTTCGATTGGTTATGTGTCATTGTTCAGATAAAAGCTACAAATTATTGTGTATTTTACCTTTAATCTTGGATTTATATTAACCTATTAAATAGATTTAATTTGTTTAGCTTCAGTAGTTAATGGGGGCAGGTGTCATCATGATTGGAGGACCTCTATAGTATGGCATCCCAATATTTTTTCATGTTATCTTATTTCCTACAGTATGTTGAAAATTTTATTTTTCTTTAAGCTTGAGTGGTTAAAAATTTTGTAAGACATATTTGAGGAGGACTACCCAATTTGTGGCAATTGAAACTAGTCATAACTTTATCTTTCCTTTCTATTCTTAATTATTCTTATCTTAAGCTTAGCTTAAACGGTTGAAAAGTTTATAAATTTGAGGACCTATTTGAAGGACCCCATTTTGGTACCCCCAGATTTTGTCATATTATAACTTTCTGTTACATTTACCTATCCTGAAAATTACATGCGTCTAGCTTAAGTGGATAAAAACTATTAAATTTGGCAGTGCTGTTTGAGGAAGACTTCTCCAATGTGGTATCTCAAAGTTTTGTCAAATTTTATCTTTTCTGCACATTTGTCTATCCTGTAAATTTCATGTGTCTAGCTTAAGCAATTAGAAAGTTTAAATTTTGGCATCCTCGTTTGAAGAGGACCCCCATTATGGTACCTCCAAATTTTGGCATATGATATATCTTTTACATATATTTACCTATTCTGAAAATTTCATCAGTCTAATTTGAGTGGTTTAAAAGTTTGAATTTTGGCGGCCTCGTTTGAAGAGGACCCCTTCGTTTTCTTATTTCGAAAATTTGTCAATTTTTATCTTTTCTTTATGTTTGCCTACCCTGAAAAGTTTTTGCGTCTAGCTTAAAAGGTTTAAAAATTTAAATCTTGGCGTTGTTTGAAAGGGACCCCCTCATTCTGGTACTCCCAAATTTTGTCAAATTTTTTATTTCCCTTATATTTACCTACCTTAAAAATTTTATTGGTCTAGCTTTAAAGATAAAAAAGTTTAAATTTTGGAGGACCTGTTTGGGGGGAATACCCATCGTGGCACCCCCGATTTCAGGCGGGTACTAGTACTTTTGGATATCTATAATAGCTCAAAGTATGATCCATATGCGGTTTGTGGTTTAAAAGGAGATAGTGATGGAAGAAAAAAAAGAAAAAAATAAGAATAAAATAAGAAAAAATTTTATCCAAGACGAAATAAATGAATATGACCGTGATAAAGGTCGGAAGTAGTATATATGTTCAAAGAACACAAACTTTTTTTCGTTAATGTTGGTAGTTACCGAGCCATACCAATTTAAAATTCTCCACTTTTTGCTGATTTTGGCCTCTGAAATCGTGATCACGTGACTGGGCCCCTCCAAACCTGGTGCGTATACAGTCTCTATCTGCACCCAAGATATGTTCAAATTTCAGCGTTCCACGTACAGCAAATTTATAACTATAAGCGAATTAATAAATTTTCGAGATAAAAATGGCAGTTTTTTTCTCAAATTTAGAGTTCCTAAATCACGATCACGTGACCTAGGTTCCTCAAAATTGGCATACATGATGCTTTTCATTATTGTCATATTATATCCAAAATTCAACTTTCTATGTTGAACTGTTTTTTAGTTATAAGCAAATCATTAAATTTCGTTGCTCATCTGTCAAAATTGCCGAGTAAAAACAAAGGTTCTACGCGCGCGCGCAAAGTCCCAATTAAATTTTTTTAAAGTAACTGTAACTAGTTACTTTTTCAAAATGGTAACTGTAACTTAGTTAGTTTTTTTGGCGAGTAACTGTAACTCAGTTACTTTTACAAAGTACCTTGCCCACCTCTGAGAATGCTTTATTTTTGATAAGTAGGAAGAGCATATCTGTCAAGAAAGATTACAACTTGAAGAGGTATTATGAAAAAAATCACGAAGCTTACCAGCCTTTGGTTGGAAAAAAGAGTACACAAAAAATAGAAAAATTACGAAAAGAATTTCTTGCACAGCAGTTAATGTTCAAAAAGTCGAACCAAGAATCGCAGGCGTCTACGCAGGCGCCAGCTATGTGGTCGCTTATGAAATTGCAAAACGAGAAAAAACATTTTTATAAGGAGAATTTGTCAAAGACTGTATGCTAAAAGTGGCAGAAATAGTGTGCCCTGACAAACAGCGAGCATTCCAAAATGTAAGTTTATCACGAATGACAAATACGCGTAGAGTGGAAGAAATTAGCAGAGACATTAATGATCAACTTAACAGTGATATAGAAAAATATGTATCTGTGTCGCTGGCTTTGGATGAGTCCAAGGACATTGGCTCTACAGCTCAAGTTATTATTTTTATCAGAGGAGTAACAGAACACTTTCAAATTTCGGAAGAACTTTTCGCTATGTTAAGTGTGAAAGATCGAACGCGAGGTTCGGATCTATGCTATACTGTGACTGATGCTATTGACAAAAGTAACTTGCAATGGTCTCAGTTAGTCGGTGTAACAACGGATGGCGCCCCCTCCATGACAGAAAAAGAATCACGTCTTGTTACTCGGCTGATAAAAAAGCAGAGAATAATTCAGAAGCAGACTTGATACACTACCATTGTATTATTCACCAGGAAGCACTGGTCGCATGTGGTCTCAACATGAATGATGTTATGAAAATCGTGGTAAATGTGTGAATTTTATTAAAAAAACAGGATTAAACTATAGTCAATTTAAAACCTTTCTGGCAGAATGTGACGCAGAATATGAAGACGTTGTGTATTTTGCTGCAGTCCGATGGCTAAGTAAAGGAGCAACACTAATGCAATTCTTTTTACTTCGAAACGAAATTGCTGAGTTTATGAATTTCAAAAACCAACAGGTGCCTGAACGAAATGCTATCAATGACTATGCGATTTATCTTTTTTAACTGATATTATGAATCATCTGAACAGTTTAAATTTGCATCTTCAAGGAGCTGGCAAATTTATTTCAAGTCTTTATGATCCCGTAAAAGCATTTCAAAGAAAGCTGAAATTGTTGCAAAAACAACTAAAAAAAGGAGATCTATCTCACTTCATGGCATGTGAGAAGCTAGTTGAAGAAGATCGGAACGGTAACGAGGCATTGTTGTTACTGCGTTCTGAAAAATATGCTACTATGTTTGAGCATGTTAAACAAGAATTTCAGCGACGATTTTGTGACTTTCACTCTCATGAGTCAGAATTTATGTTGTTTTCCGATCCTTTTCATTGCAATCCAGAAAGTTGCCTTGATTAAAATGTTCATATCTTCGAAGATTTTCGTCTGACACTTGTCCAGAAGAACCGTCAGAATGGAGAGCGCTGGAAAATGAGCGGCTATTTATGGAAAAAAGCCGAGCCGTGATTGGCTGGAAAAGGACCAATGAACAGCCAATTACGGCTCGGCTTTTTTCCATAAATAGCCGCTCATTTTCCAGCGCTCTCCATTCTGACGGTTCTTCTTGACAAGCGTCAGACGAAAATCTTCGAAGATATAAACATTTTAATCAAGGCAATTTTCAAGTTTTGTACCACCAACCATAGGCGTAGCCAGGATTTTTGATTGGGGGGGCCCAAACCCTCAAAAATTCGGCTGTCTTCACCGAAATTGAGAGTGAATTTTGGGCCAAAATCGGACATTCGAACGATTTTTCCGCCCGAAATCAGGTGATCTCCAAAAAAAAAAAGAAAAAAAAAGGTCTTTACCGAAATTGAGAGTGGTTTTTCGGCCGAAACCGTTAGCTTTACTGTTACTTTACTGTTTAATTACTGTTATGTGCGCAATTACTGAAAAAAAACTGCAACTAATCATCGTCAGGCTATGTTGTCATAACTTTTTGTCGTTAGTGGAGTTTTGATTGGGGGGGGGGGGGCCGGGCCCCCTGGCCCCCCCCCTGGCTACGCCTATGCCACCAACCAACTCTTCAATCCAGAAAGTGTACCTACTAATATGCAACCCGAGCTAATCGAGCTGCAAGAAAGCTCCGATTTAAAACTCATCTATCCGAGACCTACCTTCGGACATATTTTATTCCTCAGTCCAAGCCTCAACTTATCCAGCATGGCGCAAGCATGCCTCTAGAATAGCTTCTCTTTTTGGAAGTACTTACATTTGTGAGAAGACATTTTCAGTCATGAACTTCAATAAATCGAAATGGAGGCAGCACTTACTGACGAACTTTTTTAATCAATCCTTCAAATTTCAACCACACGATACACACCGAGATACGAAAAACTTATTGGCGAAAAGTCACAGCTGGATACTTCGCACTAGATGCGCTGGTGTGTAATAAAAAGGACTTCATTTGATGGTGTGTAAGAGCACGAACTTTAATTTTTAGTGTATAATAAAACGAACTTTAATTTTATTAAAGGCTAGCGCCGGTTTCAAAATTCTTTAATTTTGTAGGACAATACCAAGCTTAAAATGCAGTTTTTGGAAAAAAAATATTCCAAACATTATATGAATAGTCGTGCGGCCCGCGAAAGCTCAAGGATAGTGTAACGCAGCCCGACCCTCAAAAACTTTGGGCACCCCTGATTTAAAGATTACTTTTTTAAATCAAATATTTCGTTATTTTTGCTGTATTACGCCTCAGCGTGCAGCAAGTTCGGGAGCGCCCGACTCCGCGCCATTGCGCCTGCAGGTAACAGAGTTGTTTTAGAGGAAATGTTGCAGCGGTGGCGAGCCGTTGGCAAAACTGTATTCAATTTGACCGGCTCGAGATGTGAACCTCAGATCTACCGCTCGATCAACAGGTCGATAACATTATTTTAAGCTCATAACTTTAGCGGTGAAGATACAGTAGAAAACTATTAATACTTGGTATAAAGTTAATCCAACCGTGGTGCACATATTACCCTAAAAATATGCACCAACGTTGGGTCAACTTTAAACTTAAACCGCGGGCATATATTGTAGTTTAGGAGGCTTAAGGATTTCAAATTGGAAGTTCTTTCGCGTAAGTTTTATAAACTAGCAGGACAAAATTTTAGGTTTTTATGACTGTCAATGACGAGCAAAGATTTTGAAAACTTGTCAGAAGTCAAGTGGATGCGGATCCGTACGAAAAATTCTTTAACGTTGCTCTTGGTATAAAAATTAAATCAAATCTTTCATTACACTCGCTGCATTACGCTGGCTCGTGTGACGAGTTTACGGGACCCATCTCACGTCATTGCGCTGGGCAACACAGCTCCGTAAGAAGAAATGTTGCAGTGGCGGCGAGCCGTTGGCGACAATCTGTCCGATTTGTCCGGCCCGAAATTTGACTTTAGCGGTAAAAGTAGTCCTTAGCCAGACTTTAGACCTTCCGCTCCAGACGCGAACGCGTTACTGTTTGACCGAACTGGCGGTGCAGGAAAAATGGAAATTAAGATGTACGAACCGATAATTTGAAATATAAATACCGTAAAAAATGAAGATAATTGGAGCAATTTGTTTGTAAACTTTAAAGGTTAATAAAAATATGGCAAAAAATTTGGATTGCGTGTAGATAAAAACTGAAAGCTTGTAGATATTTGGCTGCCATCTGTTCAAAAATAATAAGCAAAATCTTAAAGGACAACGTATCAGTAAGAAACATCATGAGGTTTTGAAAAATAATGCATTAAGTTACTATTGTCGCACATATTACATTTTCGCTAACTCCATTCTTTTTTAGCCTGTATTGTTCCAAGATTACAAACATAACTTCTTGTTAAGACTTTGGCACAATATTAACGATTTTAATGGGAAACACTGACGTAATGTAATATCGGTGCCACTGTAAATCATTGCTGAATATTGCCTTGATTCATTTTGCAGCGTACTGATCATTTCGAACCAAAGCAAATCCGAGTCTGAAAGTTGTGATCTTGGTCAAGATTTTGTAAATAAAAGTTGTGAGCTTGACGACATGCTTGAAGTAGGATAACTCTGGAATAGTCGGATGTAGAAGAATAAAGTTCAAATACTGTAATTATAATCTGTTAGCAATGCGTATGCAGTAGAAACTCTATTAATTTTGCACGCTGTTTTCTTTTTAATGATTCTGTACAGAAGTAAACTACAAAGTAATAAAAAATTTTTTCTAAATTTTTTTGAAAATATAAGAAACTTCGTACCATGTATTCGGTTTTACAATATCGGGAACTTACTTTCTAAAGTGAATCAAAAACCGTATAATTTGTAATTATATGAACATCAGTGACCACTGCTTAATAATTGATGCACCGCATATCGCTTTCATTCATATAAGATAAAACAGAGCATAACCATAGGTGGGCACAAGTCCGTTAATCGTTAATCCGTAAATAACGAAGCTAACTTTTTCATTAACTCGTTAATCCGTTAAAAAGTTTTTTTGTGTTAGCGGACTAAATTAACTTCCGTTAAGTTCTGTTAACTTCCGTTAAATCTTTTATCGTTAATATCTTGCACCATTCATTTATCGTACCGGTACAAACCGGTTTGCACTGGTAACACTTGTTGCGCATTAGCTCGAGTTTTATAGAAGAAAGCGAAGAAAGGAGCTCTTCTTTGTGGCAAATAATAAGCTGCAGCCTCATAGGTCTAATAATGATCGCTGTTCGCAATTTCCAAAGATTTTCCGATCACAGCTTCGTTAGAACATTTCAACTTATTTTTATCTTGAAATTAGACCGTAAAATGTAACTTTCAAAACACAAAAGACCACCACAGCAATAAATATTTCCTTACAATCAGGTCAACAACGTCAATACGTGTTCTATAAGCGAGTGAATAAAAAGAAATGTAAATTAAGCGCAAAATTTTAACGAATTAACGGACTTTATTAACTTCCGTTAATTAAAGCTGAAAGTAACGGATTAACGTTAACGGAGGTGAGAAGTTTGTTAACGGACTAGTGGTTAACGAAGCTAACGTTTTGCATTAACTTGCCCACCTATGAGCATAACTATTTCCAACAAACAATTTCACCACAATAACTGTGGTGTAAACATAAAAATAGATCAATACTGCCAACAAGGGGTCTTGAATTCATTGATTTTGTTATGTGCAATGCTTCTCGTACGTGTATACTTTTCTACAATACTGCGAGTACTCGTATAATTTTAGAAAAGTATACTCGTATAACATCCATAAGGCTCATAGGCAGCAAAAGTAAAAACAGAAAGTGTTGCGAAAATTTACTTTTGTGTCAACATTTTACATCGCTTTGCATGAGCAGAGCACCATTATTTGATGGCATGGTACCCTTGAACAGTTTTTGTAGATAAAAAAAAAAACAATTGAAGAGAACTCTTTTGGAATCAAAATTTCCTATGAGTTGTTAAAATGTTTGTTTTGCTAAAATTGCATTACTGATTTTCTGAACCTAATTAATATTCCATAGCTTTTTAATTTGTATGTAAAGAGAAAAAGTTTTTAAAAATGTCATTTTGAAACATTTTAATTAAAATTCTTCGCCATATTTTACACGGATTATTTTTTACGATTGATTTTGCACCAGACAGCCTTGAAAAGAAGAGCGCCAATTCCTAAATGACTCCTAAACCAGAAGCTAAGAAAACAACAAATTTGCAATATTCTAGTTTAAATTTTCTGAAAAAATTTGTTTTTTGTTGATAAAGAGCTTCATTGCTGTGACGTTATAACCAATTTAAAGCAAAATTGACATTATTGAAGCATTACCCTCAATTTTGTACTCCTTAGTCCATGGCTAATGTTTCCTGTTTATGAATTTATGTGAAATTACCGTCTTCTTGATCATTGTTTATGAACTTTGATGGGCTCAGTGGTTAATTTAATAAGTGCAACTTATTTAATTGTCCCGTTCATTGTAAAACAGAGTAGTAAACGGGCCGACTAGTTCAAGCCCAAACAAGAAAATATAAGCCCGAACCCGAAAACTACAGTAGTTTGAAGCCCAAATCATGTCCGAAAAAATCTGAAAGTTAACTTACGTCTGAAAAATTAAGCAGTATTGCCAAGTTATTTTGATTATATTTTTGTGCACCTAAGACAAAAAGTACGTCTCAGGCCCGAATTAAGCCCGAAATTTTTGTCAACTTTAGGCCCGAACCCGACCCGAAAAGCCCGGCCCGACTTACAACTCTGTTGTAAAGACTTCATCAAAAGATGCATCTCATGAAGTAATTTAAACTGCAATTTGGTTCAAAAATGCGCTGATTTTGTACAATGGTTTTGACAAGCCTCTATTTAAGCACAACCTTTTTTTTCCACGCGGTGTGACATTTTCATGAGCCATTGTTAATAAATTTTGCTCTAAGTTAAATTGGTTCGAATAAAAACGATTTTTTCTCAGAAAAAATACGTGTATAACGAAAAAACAGAGAGGACATTTTTGCCCACTTATCCCTCATAAACAAGAGTTAAGTAACACAATACAAAACTCGAGTTATATACTGTACTGTAGTTAGCAATGCACGTTGGATAGTACACGGCACAATTATAGTCATAGCACTCCAAATTCTCGGAGTTTGAATCCTTGATGAACTCCGCTTTCTGCAATGTTTTATTGCGAAAGCTAGGATTCTGTTAGTTTTTGCTCGATTGCCGTTTTAGTTGCTGCAGTTCTTGCAATCTGTTTTCAATACGCATTTAGTTTTTTGTTGCCCGATCCACGACTCTTTCTTGCCTCAAAGAGTTTGATTTTTCTTTATCACATATTCCGTCATTTGCCGCTGTGTCTCTCGTGTTGCATTCTTCAAACTTATAACTCCGATGTGGAATTGGAGTTCCACCTCGACTTTGTGGATGGGTGTGATGGTTTTGACCAGGGTGTCGAACCGAACCTGAACCCGAACCGTAAACCCGAATGAACCGTTTCATTTTGGTGAACCCGAACCGAACCTGAACCAGTAAAATTTTACTTTAGTGAACCTGAACCAAACCTGAACCCTCAAAATTGTGCTCAAGTGAACCAAAACCGAACCTGAACCCCTAACAAAAGTAAGAAAATATTTTTCCATATCCGGATGCCGCTGGCGCTGGTACACGCACAATAAGAGCAGTGGTGATCATCAACCGGATCAGCAATTTCTCCTTTTTTTTTTTTGGACGAAACGAGTAACAACAGTTAAATTTTAAGTCAATGAACCTGAACCAGTAATATTTTACTTGAGTGAACCTGAACCAAACCTGAACCTCGAAAGTGGTGCTCAAGTGAACCCGAACCAAACCTGAATCGCTAAAATATTTATAGCAGGAGCTAAACCAGAACCCGAACCGTTATTTGAAACGGTTCGACACCCTGGTTTTGACATACAGTGCTGTTCGAAATTATGAGACCACTTAAAATTTCGACTATTTTTTGATTTTCGTGATGAATTGGTATGCCATTTGTAACCACAACCCCTACATGTCATATATCATTGAATGCAGAATTTTAACAGGGTCATGCAAATGTGATTTTTATACTTGTTTTTTATACTTTCAGGAAAATCTGCAATAAAAAAGAACTTTTTGTTTATATTAAATATTGCCAAACTTGCTACAAGCAAAAATCTACTAAAAATGTTAGGTAACAATGTGAATGACAAAGCCAGTCCGTTTAAATTGATTATGGTTTATGATGTAATAACGGCACATGTTTCATGGCGGGAATTCTTGAGCTGACAGATACCAGCAGGAAGAAAAGTTTAGTTCCATTTTAGAAGTCAAGATGCCTCAACATCTTAGTGATGAGCAGAGGCATTTGATTGTTTACCTGCATAAAAAAGCAATATCAGAACGAAAGATCGCATCAGAGATGGTTTGCTCCAAAACTGGTGTTAATGTTACAATAAAGCGATGGAAGTAAACGGGAAAATTTGAAGAAAGACCTGGAAGAGGAAGAAAGATGAAATCAACCATTTGACAAGACAGGGCTCTGGTCAGACTCTTCCTATCAAATCGACGTCTAACCAGCTCTGATCTTTGCCAAGAATGGCGTCAAAGTACAGGTGTGAAAGTGTCAACATCAACAATTCGAAAAAGATTGCTACGAAGTGGTTTAAGGGGATGCTAAGCGAAAAAGAAACCAAAAGTATCGGAAAAGCAAAGAAAGGCCAGGATTGCTTGGGCAAAAGAGCATTTGAACAGGACAAGTGAGGATTGGGATAAGGTCATATTTAGTGATGAGAGCTCCTTTACTATCCAAAATCATGCTGGAAACAACTTTGTTCAAAGAAGACCTCATGAAGCGTTTAGCTCTCAGTGCATTTCGACTACTATCAAGCATCCAACTTAGAGTTGTAAGTCGGGCCGGGCTTTTCGGGTCGGGTTCGGGCCTAAAGTTGACAAAAATGTCGGGCTTAATTCGGGCATGAGAGGTGTACAAAAATATAATCAAAATTACTTCGCAATACTGCTAAATTTTTTAGACCTAACTTAACTTTCAGATTTTTTCGGGCATGATTTGGGTTTTAAATTAATTTTCGGGTTTGGGCTCATATTTTCGGGTTCGGGCCTGAACTTGTCGGCCCGTTTACAACTATGATCCAAATAATGGGATGATTTGGGGTCACATGGCATCAAATGGCATTGGAAGATTGCACATCTGTGAGGGGATGATGAATGCCACCAAATATGCTGCTGTGTTGGAAACAAAATTGCTTGCCAGTGCCCGAAGTTTTTCAAGATGACAATGCTTTCTGCCATCGAGCAAAGTTAATGAAAAGATGGATGCAATCTCATAGGGTGGCCCAGATGAATAGGCCAGTCCAATCACCAGATCTCAACCCTATTGAAAACTTATAGCACAGAATTAACATAATCGTTGCCAAAAATAAGCCATCCAACAAGAGAGAGAGCTGATTGAGAATATTATTCAAGCCTGGCATCACATTGTTACACCGAAAGAACTTCGCAGCCTTGTGCAGAGCATGCCGAGACGGTGCAAAGCAGTAATTCAGAACAAAGGCTTTCAAACAAAGTACTAATATTGAACTGTCGCTAAAACGGTCCTTTTCAGGGGCATCAAATGTTAAAAAGAGCCAAGAGAAGATTGTTTGTTGTTTTTAGTGGTTTAAAGTGTTCTCTCATGTCGTTTTTAGGGTTTAAAGTCTTCTCTCATGGCAAATACATAATAAAAATGTACAAGCAAACTTAGTCAGTATGTAGGAACATTTTCATCACCTGTTTAATTTCATCTCATTTTTTCAATAATCTATTGCACAAAAATAAAACTGTATCTACGAATTCCGCTTTAAATTCTGATTTCATCGATATATAACATGTAGGGGTTGTGAGTAAAAATACACTTCCAAGTCTTGGTGAAAATAAAATTGCAAAAAAAAATTGCAAGTGGTCTCAAAATTTTCAACAGCACTGTACGTTTATTTCGGCCACTTGTTGCGGCTTCGTTTTTGTGCCAGACCGATTAGACTCAGCGCTGTTTGGCCGTCGGCGAGACAGGAATCGCTCTTTCAGAACAGAAGGTGTGTTTTTGATTTGTATTTCAGCTTGGCGCTCCTGAAGCAAATGTTTTGTTTTTAAACCAATTTTTATACTATGTAATGGTGCAATTTTCTAAAACAAGTTCCTATATCATAGAATAAGGCTCATTAAAACCATTCTTAAAAGCAATACGACGTGATCTTGAAAAAATTAGTATTTTTGGTTATTGTAGTATGTCACAAATTAGCAGTCTTAAAATTCTGCTTTCAATTTTGATCGGAATTTTTAAAGATCTCTTTGAAACAAATCGGTACAAGCTTCTGTTTCAAACTTTTTGTATTGACCTTAAATTCTAAATCGAATGCAAAATATCAAAACTGCATATCTTTCATATTTTTTTGTAAAGAAATTTCCATTTTAATGACTCAATTTTTACCTTTTTGTACTTTCGAATTTTATAAAATTCGTCTTTGATTTCTTCTTTCTAGGCAGCCATCCAATATTTTCAGAAATCGGATGAAACGTCAGCGATAGAGCAAAGGACAGAAAAGAGATTTTCCTGCAATTAAAGCAAATTAAATGAACTTCATTAGAGATAAAAGACTTAAAACAGCCAAATGCCATATTTTATTCCTTTATAAATAAACTGTAGAGCGTTTCAGCATAATAGGATGCAGCAGGAGGTAAAAAATCTTGAACTTTCGGTCGGTTTTTGTCTTGTTTACAATAATTTGTTATTACTGGGGAACAGTTGGTGCAATGAGATCGCATTTACAATAACTGAAAATTTTTTCCTTAAATAGAATTTTATTTAATTTCGCTAAGAAAATTGTCATACTGTAACAGCGATTGATTTACAGTACATACTGTAAAATTGCTTTGAGAAATAATTTCAAAAATACAATTTTACTGGAAGTGACAATAACTATTACCTTTGCAAAGACTTCAACGTCGGGCATGCAGTAATGCCGAAAATCTTTGACTGTAAGTAGAACATGTTGGTAAAGTTGTGCTTGGACTCGTAGTTTTTCGGTTGCAATAAAATTGCAGAAAAATCACTACCACTAAACGTGACCCATTTCGTAAAACTTCTGGCACAAAAACTTGTCAGCAAAACTTTGCTCTTATTATACTGTGCAGAAAAAAGTTATGATAAAATAAATTGCAGCAATTGAACTTGAAACTTTTCAAAATTTAAAACTGTGATTTGTGAAACAGTTGCAGACCGGCCAGTTGGTCGAGCGGTAACGCGTTCGTCTCTGGAACGAGGGTCTGAGGTTCAAATCTCGGACCGGTCTAATCGGCCACAGTGTTGCCAACGATTTGCCACGGCTGAGACATTTCTTCGAAACTAGGTGTGTTGCCCGGGCGCAATGACGCGGATAGTTACACGCTTCGGCGTATTACAGCGAGTATAATGAAAAATTTGATTTGATTTGAAACATTGACAGTTGACACACAAATGTAACGGATTTTAGAAAATTCAATTTTTAAACTGTGACTTTTAGATTTTCTTCTTCCTGTAAGCGAGTTTGGTTTGGTAACATTCCAGTCTCCTTTTAGTAGAGAATCAAAGCTTGGAGAAACTTTATTAGACCCTGCTAGCACTGCAACGTTTAAGAATTAGCATTCGCTACTACAATGTAGCATTAGGTTTCTAGTTTACCTTTTTCTAGAAATCCTTCAAATTTAGTTTGATCAGTTTCGGATTTTGCCGGAATTGTGCTTTCTCTCATGACTACTGGCAGGAGGTTTTCCTTGCAGTGTCTTACTTCGACTGCTTGTTTTTCCAGCTCATCCCCAAGATCGGTGAGAGACACAGATAAGGCCCGGACTAAAAGATCATACTCCGTCAAGCCACAATTTTCACTTCCTCGTGGTGTAAGAGTCTGTTTTTAAACGTAAAATAAAATATGCAAGAGACTATTTGGATGCGAATGAAAGACAAGAGCCAAAAATAAAAAAACTGCTAGCTTTCAAAAGGATTTACACTGAAATGCGAGTAGGAAATGCATCGTCAGCAAAAAGCAGCATAAAAAAACTTTAGGATATCAAGTCTTTTTACCGTGAATAATAGGAATATACTCAGGCTTTATTATGTTGCTATATGGCACTAGAGTAATTTAGCATTTGCCATTTTGTAAATTGCAATTTTAAAATATTAAAGCGGACTGCATGGTATTGCACTAAATTACTATCCGGACAGAATTTCTTGATCTCCCTATGATTTTCAATGATGTGCCATAAATACACAATGCATATTAAGTAGGGGAAGGTCGGGACCCATGATCATAGCGACACCGATGAGCCATCCTCGGATCTAGAAATTTTAATTGAAATACTGCCACCTATCGATATAATTTGAAAGGTTATAGTTGAGTAGTCACAGCGTGGAAGTTATCAGCCATTGCTATTGCATTTTAGATTTGGTAGTAAGATGTGTGTTATTGGGGTATCAAAGTAAATATTTAGCTGGGTTTTATCTGACTATTGTAAATGCATTGTTGGTGATATCGATCGAACAAAAGTTTTTGGTAAAGCTATGGTCAGTTAGTTTGAAGTTGATATACAAGTTTAATGCAAGTATGGTCAGTTTAGAGAAAAAAATGTTAGAATGTAATCTGTTATGCAGTTGGGACCCATGAGCCATCATGGATGGTGGTGGTTCATGGGTCCCCATGCCTCGTTTGGTTATTACTTGATCTAACTACACATAATAAAGCTTCAAGAAAAATTGTTTAGGTTAAACTATGAGCTTGTTATTGTGCTTACATGCCCAGGATATGTGCAGAATCTTTTTAAACTGTCACAGCTCTCTTAGTCATGCAAATTTTACGGATAAGTCCTGGAATTGTTCCTCTTGATGAAAATATTTTTTCTGAAGATGTGTTTCTTCCAAGCATGGTCACGGATCAACCCGTTTCATTACCAGAAGATACACCTGCTCCCGATAATGATTCAGCAGTTTTAATAGATGATGTTCCTGGAACAAGTGTCCCTACTGGCACAGTTGTCACTCCTGAACATGTGCGTCCCTACCCTAAGGCAGTGTATCGAAAAAGAAATAACAATCGGAAAAAAGTGAAGTCGGCTATCATCACTGATTCGACTCCCAAGTCCAATTTTAGGTTAACCACAAAAAAGAAGCCTGCTGCCAAACGACCAGTAGAAAGTTCCTCCGAGTCGGAGAGTGAACCTCCTGTCGAAAGTGATTCGGAAGTAGACCTCACTGACATGTCTGATGATGAGCATAGGCTTACTGGTGTCACAGATGGTGCTTTGAAGGAGGGGGCCTATGTGCTTATTGCCTATGAGAGAAAGAGAAAGGTCCACTTTGTAGGTCAAATTTAAAAAAAAGAGGATGAAGATGGAGATTTAGAAATCAAATTTCTGCGGAAGCATCCAAAGGTTCCCAATGGCTTTATCGAGCCTCCAGTGGAAGATATTCACTCAGTTCCTGCTGCATCAGTAGAATTGGTTCTTCCACAGCCTTTCAATGTGCCAGGATCAACCAGAAGAGCTATGGGCATAAAGAAATTTCATACCGACTTTTCTGCATACAATATGTGATATCATTTTACAATTTTGACACTAAACTGTGCAGTTTTGTTTTCTGGATTGTGTATTTTTTAATTTAATAATGTGCTGTTTCAAATGTTTGTTTTAAGGTCGAAGATTTTTTGTTTAGCACCTGATTGTGTACCCGAAAATAGTGGCTCATGGGACCCCTTCCTGTGGGACCGATGAGCCACTTATGTTATAATTTAATATTGTAAATATTTTTGTTCTTCTGTGTTTTTCTGAAAAACGCATTTTGCTAAGTTAAAGCATTCACCCCACGCTATGTTTTGTGCAAATCTCAACCTCTACTTTCGTTCAGGTAGTTTACAATTGAACAACAAAAAAAAGCGGCTCATGGGTCCCGACCTTCCCCTACTTATGTCTAAAGTTCCTTCCAACTTCATTTGCTCCTTCAAAGCTTTAACCACATACTCAAGCAAATTTGTATTTCCATTCTGAAAAATATAGTATTGAATATTTCGCATCATTTACTCCGAAAGATAGCTTAAAAATTAATTCCACCAAAGTGATTTGTGCTAAAAAAAAAAAACAATCATCAATATCATCATTTCGCTCTAGGAATGTGCTTCCTTCTATTTCAGGAGCCCAGCAGAGGTTTTGGAGCCCAGCAGCTAAAAAAAAAAAAAAACATAAAAAATAATAATAATTGATGAACAATAATCCGCCAATAATGATAAAAAAAAAGAATTATGGAGTCTAATCGGTGAGGCTTTTTATTTGGATATTATAGTAATTTGATCAAAGACTACAATCTTATAATATTGATTATTATGTGCACGAGAACATATACTTATTCTAAACGCATAAAGATCCATTTTTACTTTTGATTTGACATCCTTCAGTTTGGGAAGGATATCCAGGTAGAAACCATAAGCGTCCCCTCTGTGAGATCCTTTGTTCATGTGGTTTCCAAGCAGTAAGACAAGCTCCAATATCTTTTTTAGAGTGGTACTGAAACCAAAAGGTATGTGATTTATTTTGGTTAAAAAATGCCTGGTTGTCCGGTACAAATATGTTCAAATATTCTCTAACGTCAACAAAAATTTTCTATTTTTAACCGGGTACCTTTGCATTATTTTTATGCAGACATCATTCAGCGATAAAAGTTGTTCTTGAACTTCCACAAGTTTGTCGGGAAACTTCTTCGCAAATATCCAACACTACAAAACAACAAAATAAAACTAGTCTCTTTCACTCTTGTTGAAAAATGCCATTTTGTAGCATTCTGCTTTACCGTCTAGTGTACAGTGACACTCCGCTTACGGCTAAAGACTTGAAGTTATGCTGCATTTACTGTCTTGTCAGTTGCGAATCATTATTTAACCTAATCAACCGACCGATTGGTCGAGCGGCAACGCATTCGTCTGGAGCGGGAGGTCTGAAATTCAAACCTCGAGCCGGTCAAGTTGGAAACAGTGTTGCCAACGGTTCACCATTGCTGCAACGTTTCTTCGAAATAAGCTGTGTTGCCCGGGAGCAATGACGCGGCAATGGGCCGTGCCAACTTGTTACACGTTTCGGCGTATTGCAGCAAAGTAGTTATGTATATGGCGTGTTCGGTGCACAAAGGTCACGTGACTGCACTGTAACCGTCCTTGTGTCTCAAATTTAGATAGAGGTCACGTGACTGCACTGTAGGCGGCCCATTCTCAATGAAAATCGTTCCGTGCAAAGCAGGTCACCTGACTCTTAAAAAATGCACTGGAAACAAAATGACTTAAAATGCACTGAAACCGTCCTTGTGTTTCAAATTTTTTTTTAAATCGTGGTTCTCAGTCCCCCCTCCCGATGTTAGTAGGAGATATTAAACTCGCAATTGAGCGCTTGTCACATGTAACCAACTTGTGCTCATAATTGCGCTTCAATCGCGTTTAATTCTTTTCAATAATTAGTTTGATTTTGTCATTTTCTATAGGTTTCACTTTAATTGTAAAGCCATTGCTATCAAATATTTTCACTTTAGGTTTACCGTACGCCTTTTGTATTCTTTCAATGTCTTCTTTTGATAGAACATCACTTGATACTTTTGACCACTCGTGTTTATAAGTAGGATACATGATATGAATGGGTTAAACCTAAACAATGACCTATTTCATGAACAGCTACTACAAATAAGTTGTGTTTGGGAGGTGTTTCTTGGTCTGTCCAATCTTCATCAGCATCGAAATGTAAATCACCCCCAATTCCTGAACCTGGATAAAATCCATGAGCTAAAACACCGCCTTTACCTTTAAAAGGGAATCCATCGCCATGTTCCTTGGCACAAAAACTAATTTTTATGTCACAGGGCTCATTTGGCTGTACTTTTTTAAATTTAAGTGCTGTAGGTTTATCCCAAACTTTAAAAGCAGAATCAATTTGTTTGTGTATGGATTCTTCTGTAAGTTTTGGTGTTAAGTTCGTGATACAGTACGTTAAAACACGTTTATTCCACTTTTGTTTTATATCTTCTATATTTTCTGGAACTGATAAATTTGAAGGTTGAAATCCACAAAACATCTTTTATTTATATGTAGATTTAAGTTGCTCTAATTCTTCAATCGGAATCCAGCTATTAAAATCATTGCTGTATCCAGACCACTTAACTAATGCCGATTTCTTTTTATTATCTTTGCGAACAACTTTTTCTATTCTGAATTTAGTTTGATTCGTTTTCAAAAGTTCTTGTTCATAGAAAGTTCCAGAAATTAAATCACCACGAAGATCAGTGATTTCGTAAGTGTGTGGATTGGTATTTAAAACTTTAGAAATTAAAAACAGTTCCTCTGTCCAGTTTGGAGTAAAACCCTTGTCAAAAAGTTTTCGCTTGTATTTTGAAAGTCTAACTGTGTCACCAACTTTAAATTTTGCTTTAGTTTTTATTGGTTTAATTTTAGCGTACAAATTATAGTAAACAATTCCTTGATTTTCTTTTTCACTAGCTTGAACAGGCGTCATTTTCACGGATGAATGATAGCTGTTATTGTACTCATCAACTATCTCAGGTAGCATGTCTAAGTACTGAGTTGAACTTTGTTTTGTAAATTGCTTCCACATTTCATTTTTGATAGTGCGATTCCAGCGTTCAACAACAGAACTTTTTTCTTCATTTTCAGTTGAATATAATTTAATGTTGTGTTGGTCCAACAAGCTTTTCGTATTTTTGTTGTAAAATTCTTTTCCCTTATCAGTCCATAAGAATTTTGGGATTCTTTTTTCTTTGAAGATTTTCTTGAAAGCATTAGCAACAGTTTTACCCGTTTTGTCTTTCAAAGGGACTATCCATCCGAATTTAGAAAATACGTCAATCACCATAAGTAAATATCGGTAACCTTTATTCCATTTGCTAAACTTTTGCATTTCTACTAAATCAGCCGCCCATATTTCATCAATTGATTTGCTTATAACTCGGCGTCGCAGAAACTTTTTCTTTACTGGTTTGTGTAGTTCATCAGCTAGTTCTGTTTGCCACGACGCCTTTTCCCGTTTTTTGCACCTAACCCCAACTTATATTTAGTTCCAATTGCTGCTTGTACTAACTTTTTATCAAACGATTCCCGGATACCTTTCGTTTTTGTTTGCGATAAACTGTCTAACATATCTTTATCACATTTTAGTTTACCTTTTTTATTGTCATTATCACGGTAACAAATATCATGTTTCATTGCAATAGCATCTATTTGATTGTAAGGTTCTTGGCCTGGTAAAGGTTGGTCGTTCGAATCAAGTTGTTTATCCAAAGGATTATATGGCCCAGTGTACTTGTGACTTGGAAGAGTGAACCCACCTTTTGGTTTTGGTAATTTTCCTATCGCAGCATGAAGGTCTAACAAGCCTCCTTTTTTGTTGGTTTTAATGAAACTATGCTTTGTAATACCACAACTAGCACAAATGCAACGTAACATCAGGCGACCATTTCCTTTTGCTTTTATAATTTCATCAGAACCTGGAACACATTTAGTTTTTTTCTTTTCTCTAACACAATAAGTTTCCATCTTTAATATATGATACATAAAACTTCATAAACATTTCATTAAAAGGTGTAGGTTTTTCATGAAAATCAAGCAATAGTTCGTTTGCTGTTCTCCCCTTATTTCGCTCCGTTATATAATACACACAGTAGTAACCACAAAGAATTGAGTTAATATTTTGAATTTGAGCATCATTGTAAATAATGTTTTTGTTTGTAGTCTTCATATATTTAACAACTTCATTTGGGGGTACAAGTCCAAAGCTGTCGAAGTATTCTACTTTATCTGATTTTTCTTCGTTGTAAACACAAACCCAATGAGTTCCACTACCCGCAAAATAATCTTGCAAGTTTACGACAGCTGACTCATTTTTATTCATTGCTTTTGGTAACATATCTTTGCTAAATGTTCCTCGATAATTGTCACACTTAATCATGATTTTATCAATGTCTAAGTTTGTTAATGGTTTCATTTATTTACTGCTTTATTAGTTGCTCCTTGGATGGCCCCGGAAGCAGCTGCTAATCCTAAAGTTGGCAAAACCTTTTTAGCTAAAAACGGTAACACTAGTTTTCCTAAATTAAGTAAGCTGCTTAAGAAGCCACCTTGTTTTTGCAATTGCGTTTTACTAAAGTTTATTTGTATACCGTGTCCAGACGCTTTTGATTTGTTAATTCTATTTATCTGTCGACTCGTCAGTTGCAAACTAACGTTGCCTTTAGTCTGTAAACTTGCATTTGTTAGTCTAACACTTACACTAGTTTTGCTTTTATATGCATTTGCAATTTTTTTCTTTTGATTTTGTGTCAAGTTCAATGAGTAATCGTGGTACATTTTATATTAGACTTTATAAAATCAAACCCAAGATCGGAACATTTTTGAAAGGAGAATTTTTTCCTAGTATTAAACCTTTTCCGAGAATCTGAGGTTCGTCGAAGCGATAAGACCTACCTTGTCTTTTTGTTCCAGGCAACATAAGCCCTTTACCCTTTGATCCAGGTAACACAAGTCCTTTTCCTCCTAACAAACTGGGCAGCAAGCTACCTGCTAAACCTGCTAAAAGAGTTCCAATAAAACCACCCTGTTTTGAAATTTGTAGTTTTGATAGCTTCAAAGTAACACCTGAACCTTTTGCTTTAGCATCATTTATTTTGTTAACTTGCGTCTTTGTTAAACCAAGAAAGTCTGATCCTTGTAACTGGTGGTTATTAAATGTGAGTGTAAGCCCAGTTTTGTTTTGAAAAGCTTGTTTTATTTTTTCTTTTTGAAATTGTGATAAATTTAATCCGATTTTAACATACATTTTTATTTATACTCAGATAATTATATTCATTCGACCTGAAAGTCCTTCTAACTGAAGGTATCTATCAGAAAGTACGACTGCATAAACATAGAAAGCTTGGTCAGCGTTATTTGCAATATTTCTAAAGTTACCACCAAGACTAAACCTTATTTCAATATCTGCCGAGCTGTTTTTAAGTCGTTCATTGTGTTTACTAACATCAAAATGATGAATTGGATACAAACTAGCCCAGTCTTCAGCTGATAATTGACAGCCCGTGTCGGCATCTTGGTATTTGTTTACAGCCTCTAGAAAACTCATGTATAAGCGCGAATAATTTCTATTTTGTGGAGTAAAATTACATTCAAATTCTCGTTCAGGATATTGAATGCTGTTTATTCTGCAACTAATACGTCTTAAGTTTGCATTGTCAAAAATCATATTATTTAGCTGCTGGTTGTTATCTCGTTCACTCGATTGAAACGCAACAAACACATGCCTAGGAAGTTCTGTTCCCGGCTGGGTTGTTATTCTCCAAGTCATGCTTGTTTCTGTTGACTGAAACATTGTTCGATACACTCTCATTTGTTCAAAGTATAGCTGTTTTATATGTCCTTTTACTAACATAGCATCTATTTCCGATTCAACTCTTAAACTTGGTTTCACTTTAGGCATCCACAAAGAGATATGACTTATGTTAAACTTACCAGCAGCTACACCATTTGCACGTAAAATATAGTTATTAGGTGTTTCTCTATCCACGACTATACTGTGTTTAACACCCCTAAAAACCTTATCGATATCACGACAAAATCCAAATATTTGGGAAAGAGGAAGCATTAAAGTAATTTGCTTATTTCCCGTAGTAATGTTCTGTCTTGCGGTGAAACCAATATTTGCTTGTAGATTGTTGTTGTATATTTCTACGATTGCTCTAATACCATCACGTACAGCATTTGCATTTGCATCATCAGCTACACCACCAAAATTTTGTTTAAGAGATGGGGAACCAGTTCCAGTGTCTTTAAACCACAGCATGTTAGAGGCGGTTGATCTTGAATAATCATCACTAAAGCTAACTAAATTGAGTATTGTTGATGCTTGAGGTAGATAAAGGTTTATGTTTTCTATAGTTTGGTTATTTAATTGATATTGCGCAGTTTGAAATAAAGACCAACCGTTATTTACCAATGAAATTACGTCATTGTTATTGTAATTAGCATTCGCATTAGTTTGAAGTTTTCCTCTGATTTCTAGGTATGCTTTATGCGGTAGAAGAAAAACATCTTCATCTTTTGTTTCAATAATGTGCTGACCATCTTTGTTCATATTATTTGAGAGTCTCGGAAGGTATTCGACATATTCAAACTCAGTAATTGAATTGTCCACTAAGTTTGTTTCTTTAATTTGCAAATATGGGTTCGTTAGTTCTGTCATTTTATAATTAAGACATATAATTTTTAAATCCTGATCCAGCAATTAAATTACTTAGGATAGCTCTCGATCTGTCGTTGAGATTTTCTAATTCTCTGTCATTGATAATACGCTTGTTTATTGGTATATTTTCTAAGACTGGTTCTAATGTCTTTTTTGTGGGTTCTAAGGCTTTTTTCAGTAAAGGTGCAGCTAGTTTTTTAATCTCAGTCTTCACTCCAGTAGGAATTCTGTTAAGAATCTTAGAACCAGTGCTGATTACGTTTCTTACCTTGTCGTAAACATTTTTAAGCAAACTTCCACCTATGATTTTCTTTTTATGAAATCTAGTTTCTCTTTGTGATAACATTTATAGTTAAACTACATAATCTCTCTCAGGTGAACATAGTAAGTCACTCGTTCATTATTCATATTTACAAAATTGTTATCTTGATCTTTTATAGAGAATCGGATACTATCAATTTGACTTAAATTTTTGATTGGAACGTAAATGTTTTGCTTAGGTTCAACTTGAATCAAATATCCCGGTGGTACGTTTGGACTAAGAGTATAAAGTAAGTCACTAGACGCTCCGTTTATGTAACTTCCATCAATTAAGCTGCAATGAATCTGAAGGCTGTTGATATTTGTAATATTTACAGGATTTTGACTATTATGAATTCCATTTACACCCAAAAATGCCGAACCAAATCCTAAAATGTCACCTATTGAATTTGGAATTCGAAAATCAACTATGTAATCATTTTTAAGTTCAATTCTTGATTTTAATGTATTAAAATTTGGTGTTATAGTTATATTATTTTTGTCATCACGTCTCTGTTCCATCAAGTACTTGATTTCATTATTGAGATCTTCAATATTATAGCTCCCTGGAGGAATCGATAATAGTCGTGCAGCTACTCCATCTGGTGAATAAAAAAATTTATTATTGCTGCTCGTTATGTTATGCCAAGAGTACCATATTTGAGCATTGATTAAGGACATCTCGTAACTTTTTTTAATGTCTAGTTGCAACGGTGGATTAAAGCTAGTTATAAAATCTTCTGATTTTCCTTGTCCTTTCCTAGAGTCAAAGAAAAGTGGTATTGATGTCATTTTAATATATTGTCAAATAATTTTTGGTGGTCGCAGTGTGAAATGCATTTGTTCAATTTTAGTTTTTTCAAAATGTTTGCAATTTCTTGATCCAAACGTTTGTTATTATTGCCGGCTTGTTTGGCTGCTACTAGTAAATTAAGTCTTTCACAAAGTTTGTTGGGATCTTTAAGCCCTTTTCCAAAGGTAACTTCCATTCCTCCTAATAATTTATTTAATTTTTCTCTGTACTTTTTAAAAGTTTTTATTTGCTCATCAATCACTTCTGTATCAGCATCGCGTCTTCTTCGTAAACCACCTAATCTTTGATTGATTAATCTAGCTCTGTCTTTCAATGCGTTTATGTAACCTGGCCCGCGTTTTACAAGCTCCACAATATCAGTCTCAAAATTGTTTTGTGTAAGCAATTCTTTTTCTTCGTTATCGAAAGCACTCTCAAAATGCACAGTATAAATTGATTGAGGTTTATCTTCAATGGCAAGCTGTTGCTGTATGTGTTGAATTAGTTGGTCTTGCCTTTTATCAGTTTTTTTCTGAGTTTCTTCAAACGTTTTAGTAATGGGACGAAATATTTCAGAGGCAGACTTTTGCAGTTGTTGTTTGGCTACAATTTCTTTTTGCAGTTTTTGTTTCAAAAGCTTTCGGTTATTAATATAATCCTTTACAAGTTTATTTCTGTTTTTCAACTCTTCTTCATTTACAAATGGCATGTTTACTATATAGCATATAAAGCTTAAGCCCAAAAATGGTCAAAGCATTTTCTGTAACGAAGGGGTAGGTGTTTGGCTGTTTTGTCCAACACCATAAAATTGTAAGGATCTTTGGTTGCTTCACGGTAAATCGACTCCATTTCTTCTTTTGTTATACCTTTAGCATGATCGTCAGTAATGTGTCTGATATCTTTGTTGTCTAAGTTTCCGAAAAAAACAAAACAGTTTGTGTTTCTTCTTATGTACTTCGGAGTGTTGAAGTATGACTGAGTGAGGTAAATACAGTTGCAATTTCTGTTTCTAGACAAAGAAAAGTATTCCATCAGTTTTTTCATGTTGTCTAGCTTAATGTCGTCAAAAACTATTACTTTTTGTTGAGGGTCAAGCTCTTCTACTGGAGGCAAGTCTTCAGGGCTTAGCACTTCAATACCTTGCTCTTTTAAAAATCGATACTTATCTTGCTCAGGATTAACAGTATAAACACAACAAAGGTCGTAATTCATCCACTTGAGAACCATGTTTAAAAGCAAATTTGTTTTTCCTGATCCTGTCGATCCTACTATCATGTAATGGCAATCTGGTAGAAGATAATGATGTTTGATTTGCTTGTTGTCCCCACTTAAATATTTATCAAAGTTTATTATATTCATTTATAATAAAGAAGGACAAAATGAATATTTCAAAATTTGGAACAAGTGGAAGTCAATCTTCAAGTACTGTTAAGGTTGTAGGTATTGAACACAAAGTTTCCAAGTCAGGAGATATAATGTATGGTGATTTAAACTTAAACAACCACAAAATTACAAACTTAGCCAATCCTGTAACAGAATCAGATAGTGTAAATAAAGGATTCTTGGATAATGCAATTAGCAACATTGTCCACTTTGCCGAAAGCTCTGAGTTTGGTTCGAGGTTGGCTACTTTAGGTATAAACAACGATGATCAATATGTTGTATCGCCCTCTCAAATTCAAATTCAGAGGTCTCAAATATATGGTGTGGAAGTACTTGGTCGTTTACCAAACAGGGTCTTTCGTATAGAAAATATTCCACCTAACAACGCATCCATTGAATTAGGTGAATCATTGATTCTAAGAGGACTTGTTGATCCCATTCTTCCTTCTGATGCGGCAACTAAACAATTTGTTGAAAATTTAGTTACAAATGTGAGAGATAATATTAACTTACAAGGATTACACACTATCATAAATTTACGAGATCCCACAGCACCGGGTGAAGCAGCAAACAAAAATTATGTTGACCAAATAACGCAACACATTCAAACCGAAGACGATAATGTAACCATTTCACGAAACTTAGATATGAAAAATCATACCATTTTCAACGTAGGTAGACCTTCCGAACCTACCAGTGCAATAAATAAACGTTATTTTAAACGAAATATATATCGCCCAAAGTTTCAAATATTTTTGGGTGCTTCTTCGACACCTGGTTCGAAGCCAATTCCATCAAGTGCTATTCATTCAGTTCGTACTAATACAGATCACAATTTACATTTCGTGAGTGCACCTCTTGTCGCTGGGAACGATTTTCTGTCTTTGCAATCCGATAGTATTCATTTGAGAGATGAGGTAACCAGCAGTTACATCGAAATAAGCGTAAGCGGACTTGTGAAAGTTACCAGTTATGACGATGAAGACAAATTACATATTGATATAATTCGTGTTAGTCAAGGAGAAACAGATAAAATATGTAAAACAACAGTAACACCCCCATTCGATTGCTTTAATTTAAACTGCATTGTTTTTCCTAATCCTTCTCGAGATGTGTTTCGCATACAATACAACTATGTTTCTTCAAATTCTTCGGTATCAATGAATATGAGCAGCGTCGTAATTAAAGTTAAACAGCTTGAAGTGGGTGATCAACCAGAAGCGTAATTGTATATCGTAAAATAAACAATGGACTTTAACCACATTAGTAGAAAATTGACTCAAGAACAAGTGAATGAATTGACAAAACTGTATCACACTTATCACAAACAGTATTGGTGTTATAAGAAAATGTTTAAAAAATTTAAAAGAATGGACTTAGCTCTAAAGCTGTCATCTGTTGTTTTTACTACAACTGGGGCCGTGGTTGGTTCTGTTACATTAAATCCGATTTTCTTGGCGTCTGTTAGCGGTACAGGTGTTCTTTTACAGACAATAACGACGCAGAAAAATTTTTCCAAAAAAACTGAGTCTTGTAGATATGCTTATCAATCGTATCAGAAATTACTCAACAAGTTAAAATTGTTTTTAAGATCTGGTGATATTGACGAGTTTTTCGAAAGAGAACTTGCTATGGTTGATGACCAAGTTGCTGATATATGTCCACCAATTTCTGAAAGCTATGAAAAATTACATGCTAAACGATTTCCTTCCACATAATCTCATATTTCTTCCGTAATGCATCACTAATTTTGTATGAAGGTTGTTTGGAAATGTCTAAATATTCTAAGATTTTATTTATAAAAAAATCTATCTTAGGAAACCTTTTACTAGTGAAGCTTTGTAGTTGGTTTTCCACGGTTGTCCAAATGTTCATAAATGCTTGTATTTCATCAGCAGACAATTCAAGGCGTTGTAATTTATTTTTAACATAAGCAGTTCTGCAGTAAACTGATTTACGTAAAACAACATTACGTGGGTTATAATCAATCCAGTCGTTTACAAAATATGGGTGATGAACTACACCACAGTTAATACAAGTTCTATTTCTATTAATAATTTTTATGTCAGGATTTTCACAACAATTTTCATCCATCTTTTTTTTATAATAGTATATATTTTTTTTAATTAATAATGACCATAAGCAAAACTATCAATTCCATTAGAAAGAATATATCGTTTATCATCAAAACACGAAAGAGACTTCTTGTTGATTTCAACGGAATAAATTTTGTGGTTTTCACTTCTAATTGATTTCATTTTATGAAACATTTGACGATTATTGAAGAGCGTGTTTTTGTAATCTTCGTGCTTTAACAGATTCCTCACTACATTTTTTTTAATTCCTTTTGCAGTTTTGCAACCTTTTTCATCTTTTGTGACGTAGCTGTACATTTTAGATCTAAGTCCAACAAATTCTACTATTGGCACACCTGCGGTTTCATCTTTCATCTTTCCAATTACTTTCTTATTTTTTAGGTCATAAAAGTCTGAGGTTTCTTTGTAACCACTGAAGTCGAATTTGTCTTTGTCAGCCCAAAAATCTTTGTATACGTCTTCTGTTTTTATATCATATGTTACTGAATCTGTATCTGTAAATAATAGTTTTGCATTCTTGCCATATTTCTTTTTAATGTAATTATAATGAAAATCATACATCAACGTTTTTGAAATATCGAGAATACACATTCCTACATACGCGGGGCGGTTTAGGGTTAAAGATTCTTTAATTTTATGAACTGCAACAAGATTTTTATTAAATATTTTGCTGCTAACGTAGGTTGGTTTTGCACAATGCTTTAATAGTTTTTCTGGTTCGTTGATTAGAGTAACATTGACACGTTTACGAAGATTTTCAATTGTTTTTCCAAACACTGAGTTGTTCATAAGTTTAAAAAAATCTTTCTCAAAGTCAGACTTGGCGGTTTTTCGCTTTTCTGTATTGAAATCAATATACTTTTTTAACCAAGGTGATTCGTTAAATTCTAATACCCGATGTACTTTTGTAACTTTTAAGCCTAATTCAATATACTGCTTTAAGTTTTTGTAATAAAGAACATAACTCTTTTTTGGTTTTAAATTAGGTATTAATTTTTTAACTCCTTCAACTTTTATATTAAACTGAGTTTGTAATTGTTTACAGTAGTCTGAAAGGAGGTGATGTTTAATTTCCATTTTTTCTGGAGCTAATGGATAGTCATTATGACTATCATGAAGGTGTTCAGGATAGTCCAGGTCAACTTCTAGTATTAGTCCTTTTCCTTTAGGTAAGTTTGCTAAATCAATTTCTTTTTCTGATAGCCATTTAAAACCACCCGTTGGTAAATTTTGGCTCATTGCCCATCCGTATAAATTGTTTGCATCAAGATATGTGATATAATTTGATGGCTGCTTTGAATCGTAATTATTCATGTATTTGTTGTTAGCTTTAGCATATCTTTTAGAAATGTATGAAACTCCCCCTCTCACACCTTTTTCAATGAAAAGAAATTTGTCAATATCTGTCATTAATTCCAGTTTTATTTCAGTCATTTTAAGCATTGCATCCCATGATAAACCGGGAGAAGTAAAATAATGGCAAGGGTCTAATTCGTAATATTGAAGACAAGTCTTTCGAAATTTCTCAAATACATCTGCTAACAGCAAAACATCTGATTTAAGGTACAAGTCGTGGTATTGTCCCATGGATTCCAACTTGAAAGTAGTCCACACATTCTGCGCATGCTTGTAATCCTCATCGCTTATATCTTCATCAGTTAAAAGACCATAGAATTCCTTTTTTGGTGGGAGGTTTCTGTCATCAAACTTATCAAAGCTGTTCATATAATCGTAGGGATAAACTCCTTTTCTTTTCATTAGTTCTAGTTTTTCATCCTGAAATTCTTGTGATGTGTATTTTAAGTCAGAAAGTGGAACGTTCTTAACCAGAGTTTCTAATGAGCTACTCATGAATTGGAAGCTATCAATAAATTTTAAATATCTGCCTAAGAAAAAAGCCATGTATTTTTCTAGATTGTTTGGAATTACTTTAATATCCTTCTCAAACTTTCCTATTTCTTGCATAATAAAATGTGAATCATAACCCCTTAAATTATGAAAGATTACAGGTATCTTATGAGTAAGTCTGAAATTTCTATTACATTCATTATGTGCCGCCCCTCTGTATTTTCCTGTAACGTGACAATGATCTCTAACCCTTTTGTCTTCCTCAGAAAAGCCTTTTTTACAAATGTGACATTTTGTAGCTGCTTGAAAGTTTTCTTCATCTTTGTTCGTTAAATCCATAGGTTGATTGAAATGTTCATTTTTCGTTTTTTCACAATAGTCAACTTCTTCCAACATAGCTTCCAAAAATTTATAAACAGCGTTTTTACCTCTATACAGTTGAATTGGTCTACTGAATTTATCGTCATAGCAACAAACTACCTTGTAGGAATAGCCGCAATCAATATGTTTTTGGTATCTTTCTGTGTAGGACTTTTCATCATTTGGCTGACAGCTGTCAATCTTTTGAGTTATTGCTTCAAAATCAGCATATATAACGAAGGGAACTGGTAGCTGTTTATGAAAGTTATTAAACTTCACCGAGCTACCTTTTTTGGGCATTTCTATTGCTTGCTTTCCATTTATTATTATGCAGTTTGGTGTGTGTTTGTGTAGAATTTCCTCGCTGCTAAAACATTGAAGACAATATCTGCAGAAATGTTTTCTGTGTTGGTGCTTGCTTTGATTATACATAAATCTATTAAAGTCTTTTATCCAAACATAATGTTGCTTTTCGTCTTCCATTATCAATAACAAATCGAGAGTTGTTTCACACACCTTTTTAGACACAAATAAAGGAAAGCGTTGCTTGTTTTCATAACCAATAACATTAATGCTGATGTTATTTTGTTCTTCAATTTTTGGTATTTGCTTGATAGACACTGGAAACTTTATACCGTCATAATTTAGTGTGTCTACATATTTTTTGTAATGACTTATTCTTTCACGATTGCTTTTTACTTTCTCACTGTATACTTTAGCTAAATGACACCACCTAAAGCATTCGTTGTCTTTGTTTTTGATGTTAATTAGTCCTTTCTTAGCATTTCTAAGTTCTTCCGGTAATGCACAATAACTTGATCCTTGAAGAGGGGTATATTGAACTAAGTTAACGAAGTGCCCATCAACGGAAAATATAGACCATCCAGAACCTTCACTAAGCCAATTTCCAATTTTATTTATTATTTGACTAGATGCATTTTGTTGCATTTCACTCACATCATCTTCATTTAAGATGACATTTGTTTTGCTGTTAAAAAATGCTGTCTTGGTTATCACTTCACCTTCTTTTTGTTTTTCAAAGGTTATTTTAAGAGTGACTGTTGCTTTCAATCCTTTCATTTTAACCAGGTCTAACCGCAATTTATCTTGCACTACTTTCTCTGTTTCATTCAATTGTTTCAATGGGCTAAAATCAACAATATCTACATCATAAGATTTAGTATAGTTTTTCAGAGCAGTTTTGAGTAACTGCACTTTAATTACCCGTTTAGGAAAAAGATTTAAAATTTTTTGAAATGCTGCTGAAGCACTTGCTTTAACAGTTGGTGGTATGTAAGCCATCAGCCAATCGGCAAAATCATTTATACGCTTTTGAACTTTACCAGCTGTATTAAGAGCTATTTTCTTTAAGGTTGGGGGAAAATTTCTAAAGGGTGACGGTTTTAAAGTAGAAACTCCAATATCTGGAACCGCCTGATCTAAAATATTTGATTGGTTCATTTTATTATATAAGAGAAATTATCTTTAAATACTTTTTATACTTAAGAAAATTTTGTCTGTGGTTAAATAAAAATGAGTACTAAATTAGTGATTGAAAATCGCGAGTTTTATTTTCATCCAACCCATCAAGCATATGCTGGGAGCATTGATGGATGCGTTGTTCATGTTGTTACTAGAGAACCAACATTTGGTAGAATAACTGAGAAAGGATATTTTGAAATGACTGTCCAAGATTACTGGGGTCGTATGTATGTTCATAATTTTATATGGGAGTGTTTTCATGGACTACTTAAAGATGGACAAAAGATTAAACATATTAATAAAAAATGTGAAGACAACAGATTAATGAATTTAACACTTCGAAGTTCAAATGTAAAAAGTAGCTATGTTTAATTAGAATGGAGCGTATCAGCAAAATTCGCTCTGATAACAGATTATATAATTTGAAACTACGCATTAAAACTTCGAAATTCAAATGAAATTATCATAAAAGTGTCTCCAAATGGTAAAGAATGTTATGTTTAATAAGCCTTTACTGAGGTTTGAACTTAAGACTATTGAGCTTATTTGATTGATTGTGACCTTAACTGAGGTTTGAATTTAAGACAATTGCGGTTGACTATTGAATTTTAAGACTATTGAATTTAAGACTATTGATTGTGACGAATTCTTCTCGGCGGCCCGCTTCGACCGCGATATTCTAGAAGCTTTGTTTTGTGACGTATTCTTATGCTTTCTATTGAGCTTATTTGATTGATTGTGACGTATTCTTCTTGGCGGCCCGCTCCGACCGCGAAGTGAAATTCTTAGCTACAGTAGAAGCAAGCGCGGCCCGCTCCGACCGCGAAGTGAAATTCTTAGCTACAGTAGAAGCAAGCGCGGCCCGCTCCGACCGCGAATTTGACTTCACTGGGATTCGAACCTGTTTGTTACTGTAAAAATAGAGCGACGCCTTAACCCACTCGGCCATCGCACTTTGCTTACGAATAGGGAAATAACGCGTATTTAACTAAATACGTGATTACCTTATGTTTGTTGACAGCCAAACAGCTTCGCAAGGAAAGCGGCTCGCAAGAAAACTGTTTGTTTTACAAAATCGTTTTTCAATTAAGCGTGCAACAGTTTTGAGTTCATGACCTTCGAGAAAACCGTTGTCACGTCTTATATAAACAATCGCAAATTCAAACAATGTGTGATAAAAATTAAAGTAGGCAGCTTCAACAAAAAAGGTTGAAGCTGGTTCTGATAACGACAAATAAAATCGACAACGAGCACAAGTTGGTTACATGTGACAAGCGCTCAATTGCGAGTTTAATATCTCCTACTAACATCGGGAGGGGGGACTGAGAACCACGATTTAAAAAAAAATTTGAAACACAAGGACGGTTTCAGTGCATTTTAAGTCATTTTGTTTCCAGTGCATTTTTTAAGAGTCAGGTGACCTGCTTTGCACGGAACGATTTTTATTGAGAATGGGCCGCCTACAGTGCAGTCACGTGACCTCTATCTAAATTTGAGACACAAGGACGGTTACATTGCAGTCACGTGACCTTTGTGCACCGAACACGCCATATACATAACTACTCAGCAAGTATAATGCAAGATTTGGTTTGAATCTACATAAAAAAATTTTTTTTGCAGTTTTCCTATAAGTTTTGTTGAAGTTTCCATACAACTTTTGTATTTTTTCTAAAGCCTCTGTTTTCTCATTGCAACTTACTCGTAATCTTTCATCTAAACTCGGAATCATTGCCAGCATCAAAATGAACTGTTCCGGTTTGTCCAGTATGGCGTTTGGTCTGGCTATCAAGGCATCTGCAATGTAGTCAAGTTCTTCTGGAGTAGGACGTACGTCGCATAGAGCTTGGAGACTGTAACGAAAGAATAAAATTTTTACAAACTACCATCAACTGTCTGCATATTTTGCTCAGAAATTATACAATGCATTTTAAACTGCTTTCATAAGATGCACACTTAATTAATAAGCAAGACTTTTAGTGAAAAGTGCGTAGCTCTATGATTCTTCGAGTACACGGTCACGTCCAGAGTAAACGCACCTTAATTCTCCCAAAATTATTTAACTTGCGCATCCACATCTAGTTTTTCGTCGTCCATGTTGACGATTGCATCATGAATATCTTCCACTGGAAGTCTCATGGAACTAGCCCGGATGCTGACCTGCCTTGACCTTTCCATGTCCAGCACTTTGAGGACTTTTCCGTTGTCCGAGAGTTCGCCAATTTTCAATTGTTGGGTCTGAGGACTTAGAGATGGCTTGCTGAATAATCAGACAAAAAAAAAAAGAAAACGGAAAAAAATATTTATTTCATAAATAAAAATAGCAGATTGGCTGAGCGGAGAAATAGTCAAATCAGATACAGCATTGCCAATCGTTTTTCTTCACAGAGACATTTTTTTTTTAAAAAGCTCTTACCGTCTGTTGCATATGGAATGACTTAGTGGCGAAGCCCGCTAATTCGCTATTCGCTTCTGTCTAAAATAGAAGTATAATGAAGCATTGATATATTTTTTTTGTAATTTTAGATCGGCGCCAAATCATTAACATCAAGCAATCATACTGAATAATCAAACTTATCAAGCGTTATATAAAGTTACTTTTCAAATTCGTCGTCGTCTGTCAACGATTCGTCAACGACCTCGTCCCAGAAAATTTTGCAACTGTTCTTTCTCAGTTCTTGCTTCGGTATTTTTGTCCAAAACAAGGATTTCATGGGAAAAACAAGAGGAGAGGGGGTGGAATAAAAACGAACTGTTGGCGAAGGAGGAGGAGGACTCATCTAAAAATTAAATGTTTTCCAAACTTACAAATCAAAAACAACAGTTTTTTATAGCTGCTGCTGTCATCAAAATGACAAAGTTGGAATTTGTTTTGTAAGTTTAGCTTGCCAAAAACTTCTTGAACATTTTGAATAGAATTCAACTTTTCAAATTTTGTAGAAATTATCCAATACTGTTAGGAAAAATAACATAAAAAAGCCTGATTATTTACGTAAATAATGTACATAATTTCAAACCGTAGACAAAGGTCAGCGAAGTTCGTAAAATACAGTACGTGTTCGTCTAGTTCAAACTTGCAAATGTACACTTAGACTGTAACTATCTTACAGTGGGTTTATTTTCAATGCAGTCGAGCCGAGCTTTGTGTTGGTCGTCTGTTTCATCAGCGTTCCCCATTGAATGCAGCGACATTTGGTGAACATTTGTTAAATCAGATTGCTCTCGACAGTTAGAGCTGTTGATCTTTTCTTCTGAAAACAAACTTTTAATTTTATTTTACAAAATGGGCCTATTTTTAATTGAAAAATTTTTATATTAATGTTGTTTTGTGAAGTACGGTATATGGCGTAAGTTCGAAATTATCTTTATTTTTGTTTTGTGTTTTTCTTACGTCAAAATTCACTCAATAAAAAAAAGAAAAATTTGCTTTTTAACAATTAAACAGCAATTGGGGGCTTCAGAGGCCCTTTGAGAAGAAATTTTTGCATATTTCTTTCAATATATGGTTTAGTGAGTCTATCCTCCTGATAAGCCTAAATAATATTATTTCAGTAACGTTGAACTTCATTGTTTAGTTGATAGTTACTATTTTCTTTGTTTATTTTTTATTTTTCTAAGCACACCTTTAAAATGTAATTAGGGGTCTCTGAGGCCCCAGAGTGTTATTGGGTCAAAAATATTAAAGGCAGTGAATCATCCAGCCAATTCCGGTGGTTTACAATAGCTAAAATTGAACTATAATTTTTGATATGTTTTGTTTTGATTTTGGGCTGCGGTTGCAAAGATATTCAACAAATACAAAAAGATATCCCCTGAAAAAAGCTTTTTGAAATTCTGAGTTTTGTTCTTCCCACCAAAACCACAGTAGGCCAAATAGCTTAAAGAACTGTGGTTTTGGCCGGAAGAACAACACTCAGAATTTCCAAAAACTTTTTTCGGGGGAAATGTTTTTGAATTTGTTGAATATCTTTACAACCGCAGTCCCAAAATTAAAACAAAAAATATCAAAAATTATAGTTCAATTTTAGCTATTGTAAACCACCGGAATTGGCTGGATGATTCACCGCCTTTAATCTGATTTAATTTCTTGGCACTGATGGATTCGCAACTGAGTGCGATTTAGTTTTGAATACTATCCTGATGATGACGTCATAATAACACAAACAAAGAAATACGTCGTAAATCTTCACTGTTCCAGGTAATCCTTTTGATTATAAAATAATTTGCAATCCACCACTGTTTTTTGGTTTGCACTGCAAAAATGCATATGGCAAACTGTGCTTTTTTATTTAGGTATATTATGCAATTATGCAGTCTATTTGAAAGTTTAAAAGTTTAGACGAAAATGTCTGATAGAAATGTATTTGATGCAATGCAAGCTGAACTTCATCCTCACTATGACAGTGATGATGTAGATTCATGTAGATTCATCGGAAGATGAATATGTACCTTCTGAATCTTCTGATTCTGAGGAAGATATTTTGGAAGAGGATTTGAGATAGCTGACAGATGAACAAGAAGTGGGTGATTCAGATAAGGAAGTTCGAGCACAAGTTATGCTTGCAGTGGATCTTACCGGCAAAGACGGAACAGCATGGCGACCTACACCACCTACAGCAACAAGACCGCAACAGGATAATATCGTTCGTTCTCGTGCCAAGCCAAAAAACCCACCAGATGTAGTGGCTGACGTTGAGCAAGCTTTTCGGCTGTTCGTATCCGATAAAGTATTGGATATCATTATGTTTCACACCAACATGGAAGCCGAAAGAATTTACAAAGAAAGGGACGGTGAAGAAAAATGGAGACCAACAGACAAAACTGAAATTCTGGCTTACCTTGGCCTTGTCATTACTGCAGGCCATATGAAACAGAACTACGTATTTGTGAGTGGTTTATGGGATAATAACATAGGTGGGCAAGTTAATGCAAAACGTTAGCTTCGTTAACCACTAGTCCGTTAACAAACTTCTCACCTTCGTTAATAAGTTAATAAAGTCCGTTAATTCGTTAACATTTTGCATGTAATTTACATTTCTTTTTATTCACTCGCCTCTAGAACACGTATTGACGTTGTTGAGCTGATTGTAAGGAAACATTTATTGCTGTGGTGGCCTTTTTGTGGTTTGGAAGTTACATTTTAAAGTCTAATCTAAATTCAAGATAAAAGTGGGTTCAAATGCACTAACAAAGCTGCAATCGGAAAATCTATGGAAATTGTGAACAGCAATAATAATTAATAGACCTATGAGGCTGCAGCTTATAATTTGCCACAAAGAAGAGCTCCTTTCTTCGCTTTCTTCTATAAAACTCGTGCTAATACGCAACAAGTGTTACCAGAGCAAACTGGTTTGTATTGGTCCGATAAATGAATGGTGCAAGATATTAACGATAAAAGATTTAACGGAAGTTAACAGAACTTAACGGAAGTTAATTTAATCCGTTAACAGAACTTAAGGAAGTTAATTTAGTCCGTTAATATGAAAAAACTTTTTAAGGATTTACAAGTTAATGAAAAAGTTAGCTTCGTTATTAACGGATTAACGGACTTGTGCCCACCTATGAATATCAAGTATGGTGCTCTTATCTTTCAAACAACCCCGCCCAAAGTATCGCTTTATTGTCTTAACTCGATTCATGAGATTTGATTGCAAAGAAACTAGAACAGCTTGAAGAGCCAATGATAAACAGGCCCACATTCGTGATTTATTTGATGAGATCAACACCCTTTTGCTCAGATACTACACAACAAGCGAATTTTTAACTGTCGATGAGCAGCTTGTTCCTTTCTGGGGTCGATGTCCTCTCCGGGGTCGATGTCCTTTCCGACAGTAAGTAAGCCAGACAAATACGGCATGAAAACTTTTGGATCTGCGATGCCAAGAGATTTTATCCACTCAAAGCCAAACCTTACCTCAGCAAGGAGGGTAATTCTCCCAGCAAAATCTTGGTCGCCACATTGTTTTAGAACTAAGTGACCCTTTTACTCGTTCTGGAAGGAATATCGCAATGGATAATTATTTCACTGATATGGTTTTTGCTTCAAAACGGCCTCACTCTGGTAGGCACAGTTCGAAAGAACAAAACTTTTATTCCACCAGCCTGCCTCCCATCAATACCAAGAGAAGTTAAAAGCTTCATCTTGCTGAGGTGAACCCCGGCATCCTTATCTTCGTCGGAGATCTAGCGCCCGAAAGGGACTGTTTAGAGTGTAGTTGCTGAAGGTTAGTATTATCACTAAAAAGTACAAAAATTACTATGCGGTAGTGACTCTGTTCTCTGACCTCTCTCTCTCTCTGTAACTTGTTTCATTGCTTTGGAACTTCGGAAAAAACAAAAATTTATTGACTCTTGCGATATAGTTTGAGGACAAAATTTTAGGAACCCCAAAACACTTTACCTTTTATTAGCTCATGCATGTTGATAGCACAATTATATTCAATTAGGCAACTTTGGGTTTCTCATTCTATTGGCATTAAAGGACTAAATTTAAATAAACCAAGTGTTCTGTATTATTTAGAAGGGCAATCAGGTCGAAAAAAATGTTTGCTCGATTTTCTCTCAAACAATTTTGGCAGATCTGAAGACTAACTTAACCAAATGTGAGCTTTCTGCAACCTTCCTTTCTCTACATATAACAGATTAGATTCCCCCTAAAAAAAGACTTTTCTCCTTAGATATTTTGCCATGGCTTGCCAGTTAAAAACAAAATTAAAAAAAACTTACTGAATGTTACTAATTCTCAATAAAAGTTTTACGGCAGAGTGATTGTATAACAAAGTGAAGGTTTAAAACTGTAAAATTAGCTGCTTTCCAATAAATGGAAGCCAAGTTTCTCGAACTTAGTTTTCTGTCACAATACTGACAAAATGGCAACACTAAAGTGAGAGGAAAGCTACTAATTTTGAACTGCAATATCTTGAAAACGGGAAGGCGTAGAAACTTCAGATTTAGTGAGAATGCGTTTTGGACTTATTTCATCATTTTGGTCGAGAATGAAAAACTTGACTTGAATGCTCTTTTAAACGTCATACATAGCTTAGCCACAAGGATACATGAAAATTGATATTATTGGTGTATATAATTGAACTATTTTCGTCGTCCGCTCTCAATGAAGAGACTGATCTTAGAGCCAGTATAAAAAGTATGAAATTACAATCTGAACAGTAATTTAATAGTAAGCCATTGTTATTTTTACAATTGCGCATTGAAAGAGGTATGTATTTTAAAGCACACTAGTCATGTATAATTTCACTGATTGTAATTTCACAAAACGAGTAGGGCTTGTGCGTAACCAGTCAGTTTTTCATGTGGAGATCACTGAGCTATTAGTACTGTTGGTATAATTGTGCGGTACCGCTATATGACTCAGAGAAAATCAAAAATGAAAGAATATGATGGGGACAGTTTAAAGCAAGAGAAGAAGTTGGGAAGTGGAAGTTTCGGAGAAGTTTGGTTGCTGCTCGACAAAAATTCGAACAAGTACGTAGTCGGGAAGTATTTGTCGTCCGACGGTGATGAAAAACTCAGACAAAAACAACTTTTACGTGCCAAAAGCGAAGCCGAAAACCATGCAGCAGTTCAGCATGAAAACATTATTCGACTTTATGGGTTTGCGACTTGGGGAAATACTTTTGTTTTAGTTTTAGAATATGCACCGTACGGAAATTTGGAAAGCGTTTTGGAGGACTCTGGCATTTCGATACCTTGGGAACTTCGTGCAAGGTTTTTCTCCGAACTTGCAAATGCTCTGGAATACCTCCACAACAGCTATTCAAAACCTCCGTATATCCATGGAGATTTGAAGCCACAAAATGTATTGCTGGCTGAAAAACTTGTGATTAAATTGGCTGATTTTGGCGCAGCCACAATCGCAAGTAGCACCGGAGCTACGTACGTAATTACAACCAACAAGGAAAAGAGCTCGCAGCAGCACAGGGACTATTATACAGCACCTGAGTTTTTGAACGACGAAACAAGAGACAGAAGCAGATCAATGGATGTTTACAGCTACGGAATGATTGGCTACGAAATACTAACTAGAAAGAAAGTGTATCATGATCGTGCAGCCCCTCACGAAGTAGTGGTTGATGCAATCCGTACTAGAGGTCAGAAGCCAAATGAACGCAATATCACAGAAGTTGCTGATTCACTACCGCCAAACAGCGTTGATGCAAAGATTTTTAAGAAACTTAATGAGATAGTCAAAGAGTGCTGGAAGTTTGAACCGTCTGATCGTCCAAAAATTTTCGACGTGAAAAAGAAACTGAATAGCCTCGCAAACTCGGAAAAAAATTTCGACAAAAACATCGATGCGAAATTTACGTCGATATCCGAAAAGTTGAAGTCAAAAAAATCAAATCATAAATCGAATACAATGAAAAAATCAAGAAAAGCAACATCGCCAAAGGTCTGGAGAAGTTGCCCTTGTTCTTACTGGTTATGGATCTTTTTCTTAACAGCTACTGCAGCTATATGTATTACAGTAAGTCTTGTGCGTTTTACGAGGCCATGAAGGAGCCCATAATTCAAGATCAACAGGTTGAAGAAAGATCACCTGACGCTTCACCTGAAGAAAGATCACCTGAAGATCACTTGGTTGAAGAACGATCACCTAAAGCTTTTTTGTTTATTTGTAGAGAAAAACTGAACCGATACAACTTAGAAAGTAAAAAAATTTCACCGTTACTAACCTTTCCATTTGACATCGATGTCGAGCATTCTGTAGCTTCTGTAAAAGTTAATGATTATTTATACCTGATTATTCAGCATTTGGCTTTTTTAGAAGAACTTACTTTTCTCTTCGAAACTGAGTTCTGCTCGAGTCAATATGATATCTAAACCTGATTTAACTTATGAAAAAATTAACTGGTCAAGCTATTACAAATACAGGGCTTTTGTCGCCTACGAAGATTCAATACTGGCCGTTGGTGGATGTGGATCGCGTTGTGGAGGAAGTTCAACTTTTCATCAGCTGCAGACTTATACAACAGCACTACTCAAACGTGAACTAAGCTTCCAGACATGATAGAGCCGCGAAAAGCACCCGCTTTAGTTGTACTGAACGATGAAGTATCCGCCATAGGAGGAGAAGAGTACATATTGCTCTCAAGGATTATAATTGAATGCTATAACTCAACTTCTAACAGTTGGCATATAAAATTCAGTGAGGTTAGTCCCCACAGAGAAAATGCAGCCGCCATTGTTTTAAACGATACCTTATAAATATTACATGGTGAAAATCGATTTATGAGGCCAAATTATGTGTCACCCAACCTAAAGCTTGATTTGAAAAACTTAACAAAGCTCTAGCAAAAACTGGTTTCATTGTTCCACGAAGGGGACGTACTGTCAGTTATTCAATATTAAAGTACGTCGTAGATGGCAAAATGTACGTCGTAGATGTATGGCAAAATTGCACGTTGTATAGATGGCGCATCTTCACGTCTAGTTAAATCGTACGATTCAAAAACTGATGAATGAAAATTTGTTGAAATTTTAGACCCCAGTCCATGTAACAGTGAAGCTAAATTTATTGCAATCTAAAGGCTAAACTTTTCGGAAAATCTCCCTTCGACTAGCTATGCTGGCGATTGTTGGCAATCATTTCAAATTCAAATTAAAAAAAATTTATTTAACGTCCAATAACCAGCCAATTTTATAAAAAAAAAAAAAAAAAAAAAATCCATTTCGGCACCGAAAAGGACCATCATTACTTTAAAAAGAAAAAGAAAATAACTCAAAACGGCCAAACATTTAAAAAGTCTCGTACCAAGCTGCCGCAAGCCAAAAGTTAGAGCTGGCCAAAGAAAGCGAGAGATTATGACGTTGATGTTGTTGTTAGTTAATCTTTTTATTTATTTAAAAAGTAAACTAACAGCAAACAAGTCAAATGAATTTCTGGTTTTAGACTTTTTTTTTAATTTACCGTTAGTTTACCAGCCTTGTTCAGGTTGTTTACTCATCAATGTTCTGAATAAGTTTGCTGTTTCACAGACGAAACGCCCTTAAAATAAAAGATAAATACCAGCAACAATGTTGGCGTGTTGCTGGCAGGTTTTCACCTGAAAAATGTTAAATTTAATTAATTTGAATACGGCTGGTGAAGAGCTTTAAAAGTTTTTGTCAATGGAGAAAACAAAGTAGTCTTTGACAAGAGAAAATAAAACAAGGACATATGAAACTTTTTTTCCAATTCTGAGGTGCTGCAAAACGAAAATTAGCAAAGACGTAAGAAACTTAATCTTATTTTACCCAAGAAAAGAGCAGGGGGTATTTCTGCCCTTTTCTCAATTTTTTCGTGATAAATCCCTTCAGAAAAAACATTTTTATTTCAAATTAGTTTGACTTTGAGTCAAATTTATTCACAAATAACTCCGACAAAATTTCAAGAAGCTAAAATTACGGAAAATATCCCAATTTTGAGCTTGCAGATGTCACTTTCAGAAATCTGAGCATTTTGGCCAGTATTTCACTTAAAATGACGTCATACATCATTTCTGTGATGCAGCCAACCGCTTGTTAAATTTGGTGTTTCCATAATTTTTAGTTCAGAAGTTAAAAAAGTGGAGCATTTTTGCCCCCCACCAGTGTAAAATGCATTGGTTAGCTAACCCGTGTAAAATAGGGTTAAGCAACTTAGCAACGACGAAGAGTTACTTTTCTTATTGAAAGGCACAGCTCAAGTCACACATCTGGGTTATGTAAAGTTGCCAACCGGTGGTTATTTTGTCACCAAACGAAATTAACCAAATTGTCATTTTGAATTGAAAGATCAACTTTTAAAACTAGACTTATAATCTATTTTTTTCTTGACCCTGCAGTAATATTATAGCATCGATATGACCTAAGTCTCATGTACGAGGTTGATATGTTTGAGCTCGTAATTACATATTTATTCATCAAGATGCCTAGACCAGAAGAAAGCGAAGGAACCGTTTCGGTCTTAATTTGATTCAAACTGCCACCTGCCCACTTATTTACCACATACGGTCAATTATTTTCTTTGGTTGCTTTATTGATAGACTTTTACTGACATATTTAATTCACACGGCTTTATTTATTATTTGTTCTTTTTTATTGAAAGCAATTTTTAGATTTTACTTTTTTGGGTCATTTGGATCCTATAAATAGACCTTACACAAATCTAAACCGTTGTATTTTGAAATTGTTAGTGACTTGTTATTAGGAAATACTCCATGCAGCGCATTGTGTACTATATGTAGCGCATTGTACTTTATAAAAACAAATATTTTTCAATTGCTTCTTTTAGTTGCAAAACATTGTAATGATTTTTAGATTGCATTAAGTTTTCATTATTTTTAATTGTGAAAGTGTATATTGACTTTCTGAGGGCTAATGCAGATTCGCCAATTGGTCGAGCGGTAACGCTTTCGTCTCTGGAGCAGGAGGTCTGAGGTTCAAATCTCGGGTCGGTCAAATCGAGAACACAATGTTACCAACGGCTGACCACCGCTGCGAATTTTTTCGAAAGGAGCAGTGTTGCCCGCAGGCACAATGACGCGTGGATGGGCCTCGCAAACTCGTTACACGTTTCAATGTAACACAGCGAGTATAAAGAAAGATTTTATTTTGATTTGAGTGAGTACTAATGCATATTGTATCAGAGTTGTAAGCGGGCCGACTAGTTCAGGTCCGAACCTGGCCTGAACCCGAAAATTTAAGCCCGAACCCGGCCCGAATTCGAAAACTAATTTGAAACCCAAATCACGTCCGAAAAAACCCGAAAGTTAAGTTAGGTCTGAAAAATTTAGCAATGTTGCCAAATGATTTTGATTATATTTTTGTGCACCTAAGACAAAAAGCACGTCTCAGGCCCGAATTAAGTCCTTTTGAATTTTGTTTTGTTAACTTTTTTGTCAGAAATTTTGTTAACTTTAGGCCTGAGACGGGCCCGAACCCGGCCCAAACCCGACCCGAAAAGCCCGGCCCGACTTACAACCCTATGTTATATTGATTTCAATATAGCTTATTGTTTTTTCTTGTAACAATGAATGCTATAAATGTGCTAAATTTTTTCAAGACTTAAAAAAACAACTTTAATGATGCTTATGATTAATTATTGAGATCAAATTAATTCCATCTCGTTTGATTTTTTCATGAAACCGCATTAGAATTTCCTTTTGATTTTTGGTCATTTGTTTCGTTTCGACATCAGAAGTAAAACATCATTTACTTTTTCAATCTATACGTATGTAGCTAAATGAAGAGTCCAACTGTCGATATGCTCTGTAGTTGATTATTTTCTTTTTACCACCTCTAATATTGAATAACTTTGAAACACCGAACAATTTTTATGAATTTCGTTTATGCAGAAATGTAGCCAATTGCCTGTAAATATCCTTTAACCATATTATCACAGTAGATTCTTTGAATTAGTAGATTAGTATTGTCTTCAAACCTTTATCTGGCTTGCTTGCGAATCAAATTAAAACAAATCTTTTATTATACGTACTGAATTACGCTGAAGCGTATGTAACAAGTAGCGGGGCCCAACATCTCCGCATCACTGTGCCCGGGCAAGACAGCTCCTTTCCAAGAAAGGTTATAGCGGTGACGAGCCGTTGGCAACACTGTGTCCGATTTGACTGGCCCGAGATTTGAACCTCAGACCTTCACCGCTACAGAGAAGAACGCGTTGTTGCTCTATCAATTGGCTGTTCTAGCTTGTTTCTGAATATCAAATTTTGTTGGAACCTAATCCTGAAATAAGCGCTGCTGGTACTAAATGGTTTTAAACGCTAGAGCAGAAAGCTAAATAAGAATTAACTTGAATCAGCGCTTAACAAGACTTTAACGGAAAAATTGAAAAAATTAACTGGGTAAATTGCTACAATTACAAAATAAAATCACTTCATTTAAGGGTTACTTTTTTTAAATCAAATATTTCGTTATTTTTGCTGTATTACGCCTCAGCGTGCAGCAACTTTGGGAGCCTAACGTCGCGTCAATGAGCCTGCAGCCAACAGAGTTGTTTTAGAGGAAATGTTGCAGCAGTGGCGAGCCGTTGGCAACACTGTGTTCGATTTGACCAGCCCGAGATGTGAACCTCAGATCTACAGCTTGACCAACAGGTCGGTAACATTATATTAAGCTCTTAACTTTAGCGAAAAAGATACAGTAAAAAACTACTAATTCTTGGTTTAAAGTTTGGGTAAACTTTAAACTCAAACCACGAGGCATATAATGCAGTTTAATAGGCTTGAGGATTTCAAGTTGGAAGTTTTTTCGCGTAAGTTTTACAGCCTAGAAGGGCAAAGGTTTAGGTTTTTATGATTGTCAATGACGAGCAAAGATTTTGAAAACTTGTCAGAAGTCAAGTGGATGCGGATCCGTCCGAAAAATTCTTTAATGTTGCTCTTGGTACAAAAATTAAATCAAATCTTTCATTACACTCGCTGCATTACGCTGGCTCGTGTGGCGAGTTTGCGGGACCCATCTCACGTCATTGCGCTGGGCAACACAGCTCTGTTAGAAGAAATGTTGCAGTGGCGGCGAACCGATGGCGACAATCTCTCCGATTTGTCCGGCCCGAAATTTGACTTTAGCGGTAAAAGTAGTCCTTAGCCAGACTTTAGACCTTCCGCTCCAGAAGCGAACGCGTTACTGTTTGACCGAACTGGCGGTGCAGGAAAAATGGAAATTAAGATGTACGAACCGATTATTCAAAATTTAAACACCGCAAAAGAATTAAGGAAATTGAAACAATTTGTTTGTAAACTTTAAAGGTTAATAAAGATATGGCAAAAAATTTTGGATTTTGTACAGATAAAAACTGAGAGCGTGTAGATATTCGGCTGCTATCTGTTCAAAAATAATAAGCAAAACCTTAATTAAAGGACAACATAGCTGTAAAAAAACATCAGGAGGTTTTGAAAAATAATGCATTAAGTTACTATTGTACAGATTATATTTTCACTGAACCCATTCTTTTTTAGCCTGTATTGTTCCAAGATTACAAACACAACTTTTTGTTAAAACTTTGGCACAATATTAACAATTTTAATGGGAAACACTGACGTAATGTAATATCGGTGCCACTGTAAATCATCGCTGAATATTGCCTTGATTCATTTTGCAGCGTACTGATCATTTCGAACTAAAGCAAATCCGAGTCTGAAAGTTATGATCTTGGTAAAGATTTCTTAAATAAAAGTTGTGAGACTCGACGACATGCTTGAAGTAGGATATCTCTGGAATAGTCGGATGTAGAAGAATAAAGTTCAAATACTGTAATTATAGTCTGTTAGCAATGCGTATGCAGTAGAAACTCAATCAATTTTGCACGCTGCTTTCTTTTTAATGATTCTGTACAGAAGTAAACTAAAAAGTAATAATAAAAACTTGTTTTTCAAAATATTTTGAAAATACAAAAAACTTTGCACCATGCTGTATTCGCTTTTATAATATCGGTAACTTACTTTCCAAAGTAAATCAAAAGCCGCATAATTTGTAATCATATGTACATCAGTGACCACAGCTTAATAATTGATGCACTGCACCGCATATCGCTTTCATACATATATGATAAAACAGAGCATACTGTAACTATTTCCAACAAACAACTTTACCACAAAAACTGTGGTGCAAACATAAAAATATATTAATACTGCCATCAAGGGGTCTTGAATTCATTGATTACTTCCCTACAATACTGCGAGTACTAGTATAATTTTGGGAAAGTGTGCTCGTAAAACATGCACTAGGCTCATAGGCAGCAAAAGTAAAAACAGAAAGTGTTGCGGAAATTTACTTTTGTGCCAACGTTTTACATTGCTTTGAATGGGCAGAGCACCATTGTTTGATGCATGGTACCTTTGAGTAGTTTTTGTTGATCGAAAGAACAATTCAAGAGAACTCTTTTGGAATTAAAATTTCCTATAAACTGTTAAAAAGGTTTTTGCTGAAATTGCATTACTGATTTTTTTGAACTAAATTAATATTCCATTGCTTTTTTAAATTGTATGTCGTAAGAAAATTTTAAAAATGTCATTTTGCAACATTTTAATTAAAATTCTTAGCCATATTTTACACGGAATACTTCTTCGATTGATTTTACACCAGACAGCCGGGAAAAGGAGCACGCCAATTTCTAATTCACTCCTGAACCAAAAGCTACGAAAACATCAAATTTGCAATATTCTTATTTAAAGTTTCTGAAAAAAATTGTTTTGGGTTAATAAAGAGCATCATTGCTGTGACGCCATAATCAATTTAAACCATAGTTGACGTCATTGCAAACGTTTGTTCAAAAATCAAATCTTTCAAAAATCAAATCTTTCAAAAATCAAATTACGAAAGGAACGATTCTTTAGTTTTTGCTCGATTGCCGTTTTAGTTGCTGCAGTTCTTGCAATCTGTTTTCAATACGTGAGTTTTCTGTCGCCTGATCCACGACTCTTTCTTGCCGCAAAGAGTTTGATGTTTCTTTATCACGTCTTCCATCATCTGTCGCCACTGTGTCTCTCGAGTTGCATTCTTCAAACTTATAACTCCGATGTGGAATTGGAGTTCCACCTCGACTTAGTGGATGAATGTGATGGTTTTGATGTCCGTTTGTTTCAGCCATTTGTTGTGGCTTCGTTTTGGTGCCAGACCGATTAGACTCAGCGCTGTTCGGCCGTCGGCGAGACAGGAATCGCTCTTTCAGAACAGAAGGTGTGTTTTTGATTTGTATTTCAGCTTGGCGCTCCTGAAGCAAATGTTTTGTTTTCAAACCAATTTTTAAACTATGTAATGAAGCAATTTTCTAAAACAAGTTCCTATATCATAGAATAAGGCTCATTAAAACCATTCTTAAAAGCAATACATCGTGATCTTGAAAAAGTTAGCATTTTTTGCTGTAGTAGTTCGTCATAAAGTAGCAGTCTTAAAATTCTGTTTTCGATTTTGATCGGAATTTTTAAAGATCTCATTAAAACAAAGCAGTACAAGTTTCTGTTTCAAACTTTTTGTATTGACCTTAAATTCTAAATCGAATGCAAAATATCAAAACTGCATATCTTTCATATTTTTTTGCAAAGAAATTTCCATTTTAATGACTCAATTTTTACCTTTTTGTACTTTCGAATTTTATAAAATTCTTGTTTGATTTCTTCTTTCTGGGCAGCCATCCAATATTGACGGAAATCGGATGAAACGTCAGCGATAGAGCAAAGGATAGAAAAGAGATTTTCCTGCAATTAAAGCAAATTAAATGAACTTCATTAGAGATAAAAGACTTAAAACAGCCAAATGCCATATTTTATTCCTTTATAAATAAACTGTAGAGCTATTCAGCATAATAGGATGCAGCAGGAGTTAAAAAATCTTAAACCTTCGGTAGGTTTTTGTCTTGTTTACAATAATTTGTTATTACTGGGGTACAGTCGGTGCAATGGGATCGCATTTATAATTGACAACTTTTCCTTAAGAAGAATTTTATTTAATTTTGCAAAGAAAATTGTCATAGCAACGATTGATGTACAGTACATACTTTAATTTCAAAAAATTGCTTTGAGAAATTAATTTCAAAAGTATAATTTTACTGGAAGTGACAATAGCTATTACCTTTCAAAGACTTCAACGTCGGGTATGTAGTAATGCTGAAAATTCTCTACTGTGAGCAGAACATCTTGGTAAAGTTGTGCTTGGACTCGTAGTTTTTCGGTTGCTATAAAATTGAAAAAAAAAAAACTACCACTAAACGTGACCTATTTCGTAAAACTTTGTAAAACAAAACTTGTCAGCAAAACTTTGCTCATATTATACTGTTCAGAAAAAAATTATGATAAAATGAATTGCAGCAACTTCGGGCCCATAATTAAAATTTAAAATTTCTTAAAATTTCGGGCCCAAAAGCTGTCAGCAAAATTTTGCTCTCATTATATTGTGCAGAAAAAGATAAAAATAAAATAAGCTACAGCAATTAAACTTAAAACTTTTCAAACGTTAAAATTGTGATTTGCGAAACTTTGACTGTCAACACACAAATGAAAGGGATTTTAGAAAATTCAATTTTTACGCTGTGACTTTTAGTTTTTTTCCCTGTAAGAAAGTTTGGTTTAGTAACATTCCAGTCTTCTTGTAGTAGAGAATCGGAACTTGGAGAAACTTTTTTAGACCCTGTGGCTAGCACTGCAACGTTTAAGAATTAGCATTCGCTACTACAATATAGCATTAGGTTTTTAGTTTACCTTTTTCTAGAAATTCTTCAAATTTAATTTGAAAAGTTTCGGATTCTGCCGGAATGGTGCTTTCTCTCATGACTGCTGGCAGGAGGTTTTCCTTGCAGTGTCTTACTTCGACTGCTTGTTTTTCCAGCTCATCCCCAAGATTGGTGAGAGACACAGACAAGGCCCTGACTAAAAGATCATACTACGGCAAGCCACAATTTTCACTTCCTCGTGGTGTAAGAGTCTGTTTTTAAACGTAAAATAAAATATGCAATAGACATTTGGATGCGAATGAAAGACAAGAGCCAAAGATAAAAAACTGCTAGCTTTCAAAAGGATTTACACTGAAATGCGAGTAGGAAATGCATCGTTAGCACAAAGTAGCATAAGAAAACTTTAGGATATCAAGTCTTGTTGCGGTGAATAATAACAATATACTCAGGCTTTATTGTCTTGCTATATGGCACTAGAGTAATTTAGCATTTGCCATTTTGTAAATTGCAATTCTAAAACATTAAAAAGCCAAACTGCTTGATATTGCACTAAATTACTATCCGGACAGAATTTCTTGATCTCCCTATGATTTTCAATGATGTGCCATAAATACACAACGCATTTTACGTACTTGTTGATCTAAAGTTCCTTCCAACTTCATTTGCTCCCGCAAAGCTTTAACCACATACTCAAACTAATTTGTATTTCCTTTCTGAAAAATATAGTTACTGCTGCATTGTATGCAGAGTATTGAACATTTCGCATCATTTACTCCGAAAGAGAGCAACAAAAATTAATTCCGCCAAAGTGATTCGTCCTCAAAAATGATAAAAAATAATAATAATTGATGAACAATAATCTGCCAATAAAGATAGAAAAAAGAATTATAAAATAGAGTGTAAACGATAAAGCTTTTTTTGGCTATTACAGTAATTTGATCAAGGACTACCATCTAATAATATTGATTATTGTGTGCACGAGAACATATACTTATTCTAAACGTACAAAAATCTATTTTTACTTTTGATTTGACATCCTTCAGTTTGGGAAGGATATCCAGGTAGAAACCATAAGCGTCCCCTCTGTGAGATCCTTTGTTCATGTGGTTTCCAACCAGTAGAACAAGCTCCAATATCTTTTTTAGAGTGGTACTGAAACCAAAAGGTTTGTGATTTATTTTGGTTAAAAAATGCCTGGTTGTCCGGTACAAATATGTTCAAATATTCTCTAACGTCAACAAAAATTTTCTATTTTTAACCGGGTACCTTTGCATTATTTTTATGCAGACATCATTCAGCGATAAAAGCTATTCTTGAACTTCCACAAGTTTGTCGGGAAACTTCTTCGCAAATATCCAACACTGCAAAGCAATAAAATAAAACTAGTCTCTTTCACTCTTGTTGAAAGATGGCATTTGGTAGCATTCAGCGTTACCGTCTAGTTTAGACCCTGCTTACGGCTAAACCCTCAAAGTTATGCTGCATTTACTATGTTGTCAGTTAAAAATCATTTCTTAACGTAGTCAACCGGGCAATTGGTTGAACGGTAAAGTGTTCGTCACTGGAAGGGGAGGTCTAAAGTTCAAATCTCGGGCCGGTCAAATCAGACACAGTGTTGCCAACGTCTCGCCACTGCTGTGACATTTCTTCGAAACAAGCTGTGTTGCCCGGGTGCAATGACGCAGAGATGGGCACCGCCAACTTGCTACACGCCTCGGCATATTACAGCGAAACGATAAAGTATGAGAGGACGAAAAACGAATACTGTGTAAATCCGCCTTTCAAAGAATTTAAAACACATTGAGAAAGTTGAAGAATTACTGTATGCCCCACTTTCTATGAAAGACTTGATTTGAATCTACATAAAAAAATTTTTTTTTGCAGTTTTCCTAGTTTTGTTACACTTTCCATAAAACTTTTGTCTCTTTTTAGCCTCTGTTTTCTCATTGCAACTTACTCGTAATCTTTCATCTAAACTCGGAATCATTGCCAGCATCAAAATGAACTGTTCCGGTTTGTCCAGTATGGCGTTTGGTCTGGCTTTCAAGACATCTGCAATGGAGTCAAGTTCCTCTGGAGTAGGACGTACGTCGCATAGAGCTTGGAGACTGTAACGAAAGAATAAAATTTTTACAAACTACCATCAACTGTCTGCGTATTTTGCTCAGAAATTATACAATGCATTTTAAACTGCTTTCATAAGATGCACACTTAATTAATAAGCAAGACTTTTAGTGAAAAGTGCGTAGCTCTATGATTCTACGAGTACACGGTCACGTCCACTGTAAACGCACCTTAATTCTCCCAAAATTATTTAACTTGCGCATCCACATCTAGTTTTTCGTCGTCCATGTTGACGATTGCATCATGAATATCTTCCACTGGAAATCTCACGTAACTAGCCCGGATGCTGACCTGCCTTGACCTTTTCCAGCCCAGCACTTTGAGAACTTTTCCATTGTCCGAGAGTTCGCCTATTTTCATTTGAGGGGTCTGAGGACTTGATGATGGCTTGCTGAATAATCTGACAAAAAAAACGGAAAAAAATATTTATTTCATAAATAAAAATAGCAGATTGGCTGAGCGGAGAAATAGTCAAATCAGATACAGCATTGCCAATCGTTTTTCTTCACAGAGACATTTCTTTTTTGAAAAACTCATACCGCCTACCGTATATGGAATGACCTAGCGGCGAGGTCTGCTAATTCGCTATTTACTTCTGTCTAAAATAGCGGTGTAAGGAAAAATTGATATATTTTTTTGAATTTTAAATTGGCGCCAAAACATTAACATCAAGTAATCATACTCAAAAATCAAACTTATCAGAAGTTACTTTTCAAATTCGATTTCGTCTACCAACAATTCGTCAACGACCTCGTCCCAGAAAATTTTGCGACTTTTCTTTTTCAGTTCTTGCTTCGGTATTTTTGTCCAAAACAAGGACTTCATGGGAGAAACAAGAGGAGAGGGGGAGGGAGAAAAACGAACTGTTGGCGAAGGAGGAGGAGGACTCACCTAAAAATTAAATGTTTTCCAAACTTACAAATCAAAAACAATATTTTTTTATAGCTGCTGCTGTCATCAAAATGACAAAGTTGGAATTTGTTTTGTTAGTTTAGCTTGCCAAAAACTTCTTGAACATTTTGAATAGAATTCAACTTTTCAAATTTTGTAGAAATTATCCAATACTGTTAGGAAAAATAACGTAAAAAAGCCTGATTATTTACATAAATAACGTACATAATTTCAAACCGTGGACAAAGGTCAGCGAAGTTCGTAAAATACAGTACGTGTTCGTCTAGTTCAAACTTGCAAATGTACAGTTAAACTGTAACTATCTTACCGTGGGTTTATTTTCAATGCAGTCGAGCCGAGCTTTGTGTTGATCGTCTGTTTCATCAGCGTTCCCCATTGAATGCAGCGACATTTGGTGAACATTTGTTAAATCAGATTGCTCTCGACAGTTAGAGCTGTTGATCTTTTCTTCTGAAAACAAACTTTTAATTTCATTTTAGAAAGTGGGCCTATTTTTAATTGAAAAATTTTTTATACTAATGTTTTTCTATGAAGTACGGTATGACGTAGTTTTGAAATTATCTTTATTTTTGTTTTGTGTTTTTCTTACGTTAAAATTCACTCAATAAAAAAAAAAAGAAAGAAAAAATTGCTTTTTAAGCATTTAGATTTCAAAATACCCATAAATTCCAAAAAACAGAAAGATGGAAATTTTTTGCTGTTGCATTTTTACGTGAATATGACCCAGTTATTTGTACTAAAAGACAATCTCGTTTGATTTTCTCTGTTGATTTAAAATCACCAACAAAATTTAAAAGTCACTTTCATACCGGTATGTATTCTTGATCATCTTATTTCGCTGTTTTTAATACATTGCTGTCTAAAATCTTAGCTTAATGTTGCCACTCAATGGGAAATTCCGAGTGTGTTAGTCAAGATTTTACTAGCAACTATGACCCACAATGTTTTACCCCACGTATAGGTTTGCATTGCGGTAAATTTAAAACCAGAAAAATAAGAATATTTCAAAAACTGTTTTCAGAGTAACAGTGACACGGCAGTAAGCATCCTGAAAAAGGAAAAACTTATCTTCGTATTTTCAAAATTTTTAAAACAAAAAGACGCAAAAATCTCAAATATAATAGTTTTGGATGCTTCTTAGTCTCAGTAGACAAAAAGCATACCTAAATTACTTTAGTCTTAATTAGTACTTCAAATTCTTTTGTTATTTTGACGACATCCAATTCTAGTCTTTCGCATCAAAAGATAAACAAAGAATAATACATTTTGGCTTTGTATTGCTTTGTGGAGTGTTGGGCATGCTACAAAAAACTCTCGGCCATTTCCTGGCCAGTGGTCACAAAAAAAGGTAGGGTATACCAGAGTATTTATAAACAAACATACAGAATAAGTTTTTTAGTAAATTTAAATACATGCTTGTTATGATAGGCAACTTCAGTCGGCACCATACAATAAGTCCACTTGTAAAAGAATACCATGAATCAAAAGGTGAAAATGTTGACGACTAAGGGCGTTTACAGCTTTACTTAGTTGAATAAATACCACAATAAGAACGTCCGGTTTAATACGTCATTATAACCTTGTTGATAGTGAATAGGGTTCATGTCTTAATATCATTTAATCACCAGTAGCAAAAAAATTCAATTAAAGTGACTATTTGGCTTTCAAAATAACAATTGACGGATAATCTGTACCACCTTGGTTTTCATGGAATAAATAGAAACAATGAGATTATCTGAAGGTGACGTCATCAACATGAGAATGCACAAACGTTGTTTATAAACATAAATGTTGAGGTTGGACAAGTACAAAATAATTGCAATCACCGTACATGGCAGATATAGGCTACTATGTAAACAAGACATACTCTACTACATCAAGAAAACAACTCGAAACGTTTTTTTGAACAGGATGAACACAAACTCGAAAGAACACAGCACAACTTTTTCAACATTGGAATTTGCAGAGACAGAGTACAATTTTTTCAACATTATGCGTTTACACGCACTTGCGGAATTTGCAGAGGTAGGAAACGGAACTCCCGACCATCCGAGTTTGAGTCCGATTCTCAACCGCTGCGCAATCCGTGGAAAATGCAAAAAATGATCACGAGTGCGACACTTTATGCCTTGCCATTTTCTTTACGATGTCGTAACTTAGTATCCTTGTTAAGTAAGGTAAAGAAGTTGCGATTGTCAGAAAAGTAAGATTATTACGATTTTAGTTGTTTTCTTATCTTGTCACTCAAGATGGCGTAGCTTTTTTAAAACAAATTAGATAGCATTAAGGCTCATAAAAGTTTTGCTTGTTTAAAAGAATTTAAGTCTTTATACCATTTTTTATGAGTTTAATTAAGTCATGTAAACCACTTTTTAACTTTAAAATCATCTGAATTTTTTATTCTGAATCCGTACAAGTAACAGTAGTAATTGTAATCATCTTTTATTTGCCAAATTGTCTTGGCCAGCAGCCAGCGCAGGAACCTTTCGGCCTTCTGAATCAATTACCACTGCAATCTAAATCTTTCTGAATCAATTACCACTACAATAGCAGTAACAGTTCTTAGGATTAGTAATTTGCAAAAATAAAAAATAAACAATAAAAGTTTAAAAGAAAAAAAATTTAGTAATCGAATTAATGACAATGCCATAATGATATAAACGCAGTCTTTACAGCAAATGAATAGGTTTAAGTTACACAATGCAGGCCGTGGCGGATTCAGAAAATTTTAGTGGGGGGAGGGGGGGTGACAAAATTTATAAGCACAAATTTTCTATAATATCAAAATTTAGAATGTTTGTGATTAATGTTCTTGATGTTGCGAAAATTCGTTTGGCATATTTTTGATCAGGCACGTGGCAAGAAATCTGCAATGGAGTGGCTGTGTACGGGCCCCCAGTGGGCGGAGGCATTTGTGGTGTGGGATAATAGCCCTCAACTGCCGGGGGCACGGGGGCCTAAGGGCGGAGCTCCCAGCGCTTGAGAATTTTGTATTTTTTTGGAAAAAATAACTTAATTTTAGGCCTATTTTGATAAAAATTAATGCTCTTAAAGCGTGGCATAAAAATTAGCATTTGCAAAAGCATGATTATACTAGTTGAATTTATAAGGTTTGTTGGAGGTAGCTATTGCTAGAATTTCAGTTCTCTTATTTTCAAGCTTGCAAAATTATAACATCCAATACCCGTAGTTCAATAAAACTCTCAAGGAGTAATCTATTTCGTCTATGTTTTATAGAGAAAGATATAATTAGGGGGGCTGATGGAAGGAAGTTTGAGAGAAGTGATTGTTAATTATCTGCAGTACTTTAATACTGAATAACCCCCCTCCCATTATCCTGAGCTTATATATTTTTGATGATACCTGTGTTGAGCATTTTTCAATAAGCGATCTTTTTTCAATACGCATTTTTAAATAACATTTTCCAGCCCCCGTTGGCTTTAGATATTATGTTACAGTCGCACGGCCTATCGAATATTCACTGATTGCTTTTTTTCAAATACTTAAGCTCATTATTATACTCAAGCAGTATGCACGTTATGTTTAGGCTGGTGAGGGGAGATGCATTTCCTCCCTAAATCCGCCACTGAATGCAAGTAATTGCGTAATCAAAACACAAGCAATTACAATTTGCTTGGAAATTTTCAGTAAGAGTTAAGTAAGAACTGAATATATAGCTTCATAAATGAATCCCATTGTTTATTTTTAACTTGAAAATTAATTGTACTCCATGCTTTTGATCCTTTAAAAGATAATTGGTCTGTGCAATCTTTTTGCCAACTCGAGGAAGAAAATACTTGGAGGTGGTGCTTGTCTAGTACCATATTTATGATAGTTAGTTATTTCAACGAAGTTGTTATTAAATAATTTAGATAATTTGTTGCGTTCCAATTTGTACATAAATTTAGCAAACTCAAAAGTGTTTTTGTAGTATAAAGATTTTGAGAAAGGCTAAGACAAGGGTCATAGTCACGAGATTCTTAAACCGAGAGTGTTCAAACCACTAACTTGGTGAGCGTAAATCAAATTCAGTTAAAGGGGTTCAGGACAAGAAACATTAGCCTGGAAACGGTAAGGGGGGCCGATTCCAATTGAATTTTTTTTTTTCTTTGGCTAATGGAACAAAATTGACCTTTGTCGCCTGAAGAGTCCCTTGAGCAAGGACGAAACGCGTCGCGACGGCTCAAATCCATATATTATCATGTTGTCATTAAATCATTATTTATTTTGTGAAACAATGTCCCAATTGCTCTTGTTCTGAACCCCCTTAACTGAATATGTAGTATATATGCAGTTCCACTAGGAATGTTTAGCGAGCCCTGAGCAAGTTTTTTTTGCCCATTTTATTGTTCAGTAACACGCCGCTGTCGTTGTTGTTACAGTATTGGGCCACGTCAAACATAGTGAAGCTGTCCGCATCACATACAGGGAGTAAAACCATGCCGAAAACGCCTTTATCGTGTAATTGTAAAACAAAGTGGAATCCGCATGTGTTTACCATTCAAAGCATCTACAATGTGAGGCAAGTTCTATCGATCTTCAAACTAAACTGAAATTGCAAGCCAATCTTCCGGTGACGATGGCTTGTTAACATACTTAGTAACAAGTGCATTGTAAATAGCTTTGCATGTTTCGGGTATTATTTTTGAAATTGCTTGTCGTCCGATGCGGTATTGCAATCTAAAGGAGATTTGAGATTCTCCTGTAGCAAGACGGAGCAAAGTGAGCGAAAGCCGCTGCTAAGGGGGAATGGGCTCTCTATTACTAGTTAAAAACTTAGTTATGAGAGGAGCGCCCGAAGAAAGTGCTCCCTTCGATCGGGTATCATCCGTTTATATCTCAAGTACATCTCTCTGTTACCCACAGCTAACTCTCGTACCATATTGGTAGCTACCTTCTTCGTTTTTTTTCTTCAGCAGACCTCTTACCAATTTTTTGTGCCTTCGTTTGGTTTTGCTCAAAGCAAAGACTAAGAATGCTAAGTATTCGCGGTCGCTACTTGAAGGCCTCAAGCTACTTTACGAAAGAACATTTAGAAAGGATTTTCGAAGGAATAATATCTCACCATTCAGGAACAACACATTATATTCAAACAATGACCCCCACTGCCCATTCAGATTTAATTCGAAAAGCGTACGTTGTTTACACCAGTGCGAATTTTTCCGAAATTAACACTGAGTTTTGTGGTGATAAATTGAAATTTTCGCTGGTGGAGCAGGGGTACTCTGGTAAGATTTGTTGAGTAAAAAATTTTATCTCCACCAGTGTTAACTTGAACAAAAATAAATTATCACCGAAAAAATTAATACCGTGAGTGAGTATTTCGTTATCACACTGGTGGAGCCATAGCTTAAGCTGCAAATACATGAAGTTACTATATTATCTTTTTGCCTTTAAAAAGTAACACCACAGTCACAGTGTAGTTTTGCAAAGCCTAATTCTTTTCAATACAAACTGCCAGCGTAATTATGATATTGTTTTTAATTTAACTACAGCAACCACAATTCACGAAGTGTTTCGTCAAATATTGAAATGAAGTATTTGTCGTTGAAAACTTGTTTCTACGACTCATATAGTTTTAAGTTCCCCGATCGCATTCTAACAAAGTGTACCAATATATTTACAATCTATTGCTTTTTTCGCAGTAATTGGAGTTAAATTCGTCACTTTGACAATTTAGCTTCGTCGAATCTGTGGTGTAGTGGTCAGGGCGCGCGTCTGGCACAGGCACGTTGCCTGGGGGGAGCAGGGGAGCAAATGCACCTCCCCCAAATTTTGGTTTACTCTCCCAAATGAATTTTAGTTGAACACTTGAATGTTGAGATGGAAAGAAAAAGTGCTGTATAATTTTTATTGTCTATAGCCCACCATGCTAACTTGCTCTTTCAAATTTGATGCGATTTTTTTTAGATCACCTTAGAACTCGTTAAAAATATTGGTTCTCAGGAATGAAGACCTTTTAAGTTTATTTTTTGGAGATCACCTCAAAACTCGTCAAAGATGGTGGTTTTCCGGACTGAAAACTTCATTTCTTTGGAGATCGTCTTAGGATAGAAAACATTGCCCCTAAGTTTTGCGCATGCACTCCTTAAAAATTGTGGTCTTGCTACGTGCCTGATCTGGCATGTCTCCCGCTCGAGTTTGATTGGCGCTGCATTCTTTTATTCTTTTTTATTAGAACCTTGCATTAGAATTAGAGTTCGGACAACGATGCCAGCCTGATAGATGTCAAATTGAAGTAGAAAAAAAGGGTACATTTTGTAATTATACTACCGAACTACTACGGAGTAGGGGTCAACAAAAAAAGATTAATAGTTGAATCAAAAGATGACAGTGGCATTATTCATACAAGTACAACGTAGCCTCTAGAATTTTATTTTTTTCTCAAACCACAAGCATGTTTGTTGTTCATAGTTCACAATTAAAAATGATATCTGACGCGCAGGCAAAAGTTTTTCCAGCAGCAGAGGCAGTATATTTTTGTCACTCTGTTGACACAATATGTTGTGGCTGCAAAAGCTCAAACTAGTAAAAACTTGATTGGAGCTGCTTCAAAATGAAAACTATAATGCCCAGCAAAACTTTTTTATACAATTCATGATTTTTATTGTGGAAAACCGAAGACCTTAAGTCACAAACTGGATCAGCTTGTGATCCAGCTTGTGACATTATGTCTTTTATTTTGTTGAATGAGATATTACTAATTGTAATTACATTTTATTCACCGAGTTGCCTTGGCCAGGAAAGAGCGAAGGAACCTTTCGGTCTTCGAGTCAAGCTGCCACCTGTCCACCTGTCTACAACACACGCTGGATGCTTCACAACATTGTCCCTTTAATAGCTCAAAGCCGAGCAAGGAAGCTGTGAATATCAATTTTCATAATCTTTGGCTTGAACCGACCGGGAATCGAAGCCGAGTCTGCCGCTTCAGGAGCAGACGCTCTATTCACTCGACCACTGATCGGCATTAGTCTGAGATTGCCTCAGTGTACGCCTGCTAGCTTGACTGGCTGCACTGACAGTCACTCTTCGCTTCTGATGCTCGCGCTGTGCGAGCGACGAGCAGGCTAGCTTGCTGACTTATTTTCTTCTTTTTTTGCAGATAATGTAATGCAGTTTTCTCCGTCAAATTCGGGCAATTTGGAATCTCAGTTTAATAAACTTTTTATTGTGGCGTTTAGAGTTGTCTGTTTCTCCAAGTTCCGAAAAAATAGAATGGTATAATCTTCCAGAAGAAGGTGCATTGCACTTTATTATGTCTGCCAAGCATGGTAACTTGAACGTATTTGTTTTGGAGGAAATGTGAGTAGCGCAAATGAGCCAGACAGTGCCTACACATTCTACTCAACTTCACGTTTGCAGTTGGCCTGCAACAGCTTATAGTTTTTCACCAGTTTGGATGCTGAAAATAAACATTGCGGCAACATTATTCGTTAACAGTTACAATATAATTGACACCCTGAAAAAAAAGAAAATGAAGCAGCACAGATAGAGATAAAAGTTTACCGGCGTGATGCACATTGAACAGGCCTTTTTAATTACGTTTGTCTAAGGAAATGCATCGAAAATGCTTGTGGTTTTACGAAAAACTAAGATTTTTATTCTTAAGGTGTACTGTCTTGTTAATACCACTTTTTATTCCAACAACTTTTCTTGCAAGATAAGAAGCATTATATGCAAGATAAGGTCATTTGTGAAGGAAGAAGACAAACCAAAATAATGATCGATTTATTTTTGCGTTTACGCAGTAATAACGTACATCCTCTTAGAACTGCTTGGTTTTGCTTTATGGTGTCTCATTTTTAGGGTCTGAGGGGAAGGCCATGGCACAGGGGCTTTCCTGTTAGGTACGCTAGTGTCTGCTCCGTAATTATATTGTATGCAATTTGAAAGCTTTTAAAAGACTGCTCTTAGCCAAAGTTCGACTAGAAGTTCAAGCGTTAGATTTTCATGTAACCCTTAATCAGGACTGTATTGCAAGTGAAATAAAATAAACAAAGGAACCGAACTTTTGGCTTGTTTTTCTTACACCTAGCACATTTTCATCATGGCAAAAGTTTGCCTGTATATGATATGAACTCCTTTCAAAACAATCTTTAAAAAATTTGCACCAGTACAGGAGCAAAAAAAAACCCTAACTGCAATTATCACGTTTGAAACTAAGTTATTTTAATCGTGATCTGCAAATTGCCATGCGTGATGAAGGGAGCAGGAAGTGACATCGACTACAACCCCCTCCCCCCATCCATTCCGTCACTCAAGCAGTGAATAGTACAGGTCTGCAGCCGATATGAAAAATATCAAGCATTGTTATATTGCTATAGGTCTCCTCTATTTATCAAACCAGGAAAAAAAAACAGCAAAGTTTGCGGTTCAAGTTTGGGAAGTAAAAAGTCATTTGCGGTTGCGGAAGTGCAAAAAATTACCGCAAACGTACAGCAAACTTGTGGATTTGCGGTTGCGGACCACCTATTGCTAATTTGAAAAATTTGCGGTTGCGGAATAGTTTAAATTTGCGATGCCCAGCACTGCTGAAGAGCCTTTCAACTGCAGCGCTCGAGGGCAAAAACGTATTGCACTGGACGAACAGTTTCTTTAGCGCTGCATCGGCAAAGGAATTATCAACTATCTTTTTGGCTGGTACTGCTGATAGAAACCCTTCCATCCGTTTTGCAGCAGCATCTTTTGTTGGTTCAGATTGGTTGAATAAACTACCAAAAAATTCATCATTATTAACGGATTCAACATCATTGTCGCTTTCACTGCTAAGCCTGTTAGCCCCGTAAGTGCACAATAGCACATGTTAACATGTGCCACAATAGCTCCTGTTATCACATTAGAGCACAATAAAAAATCCGTAATCCGTTGCGCCAGCAGGGATTACATAGAAGAGTTTCATTTAACCAAAATCCAACAATTAAAGAATCTTTTTTAACAGGACCAAAATTAAAAGTAACTGTAACTAATAACTTTTTCATGTCTTCAAATAGTAACTAGTTCCCAATTTCGCTACTTTTTGAAAAAGTAACTAAGTTGCAATTGCAGTTACTAAAAAGTAAGTAGTTACAGTAACTAGTTACTATAGTAAATAGTTACTGCCCTCCTCTGTTTATGAGTAAAGCTTTTTGTATTTTTGTAACATATTCTGAATCACAAATTCGTAGAACTTTAAAACCATTCCAATCAATGTTATTTAGCTACCAGTTTTGGCATATTTCAGTGAGATCACGAATTGCTGATTTTGTGGTTTTGTGGTGCTGGCATTTCAATATTTGAAATAAAAAAAGTTAAATGCAATATTATTTGTGTCTCTATAATTTTGCGCTATACTGTAATTGCAGTATATTAGCGTAAAAAGATGTTAGAAAAAAACGTCCTCTAACTTTTTCGATTAATTGCGCAAATTTTTAATCGAGACAGTTAGCAAATGAAATACAGTATTATTTTTTACTATAGCTAAACAATTACAATCATTGAAATTTTAGCCATGCTGTACACTATCTGTTGAATTTTGACACTTATCAAATTCAGTAATTCGTAAAATCGTAATCATTGCGTTTGTGTTCAGCAAATATTCTTGCGCAAGGTTTACATGAAACAAGTGATCAGCAATACAGAAACTGCGCGAGTAGTCGATTTCCTGCAAAGTTTGTGATTGATCATGGCAAAAATAAGCAACAAAGAAAGGTTTTTGATCACTTTCGTGTGAAATCAAATTGCAAATCTATTACAATGTATAACAAGATGCAGTTTAACTTTAAACATTTTTGAATAGTTTTTTCACGCAATAGCGACAGAACTATGCAAACAGTTCCTTTCTTTCAAAAGTTACAAGCATTTAAATTCGACTGCGTCGAAACGACACAATGTCTCGCTATTAGCATCGATTTTGAGCAGCTGCGATATAGGGTTAAACTGCTAAACGCACAGAATTCAAACTTTGGGTCATTGCAGGTATCACAAAAGGATGTCCCGCTTGAAATTGGGGATGCCGCAATGGGGATTCCCCCCTGAAACGGGTCTTTGAAAATTTTGAAATTTTGAAGCATTGGAGCTAGATGGATAAAATTTTCAGAATGGGTAGATATTAAAAATAAACTAAACTTAGCAAAAATTGGGGTGACACAATCGGGTTTTCTCTCAAACGGGCTCTCCAAAATTAAAAATTTTTAACCTTTCAAGCTAGTCACAGTCATGAAATTTTCAGGATAGATATAAACATAAAGAAAAGTTAAAACATAACAAAATTTGGGGATTCCAAACTGGGGGGGTACGCTCAAACGTGTGCTCAAAAAGTCAGCATTTTTAACCACTAAAGGTAGTTACGCGATATTTTTAAGATAAATACAAACAAACAAAGGTAAATTTTGACAAAATTTGGAGGTACCAAAGTGAATTAAGGTTCCTCCCCAAACAAGTACTCCAAACTTAAGACTTTTTAACCACTTTAGATTGACACATGAAATTTTCAGGATAAGCAAACATAAAAAAAGGTTATATAACAAAATTTGGGGGTATCAAAATGGGAGGTCCTTCTCAAACGGGTTTTCCAAAATTCAAAAATTTTAACCGCTTGAACCAAAAAGCTAAAATTTTCATTATTGGTGAATATGAAAAATAGACAATGGCAAATGTTTGGGTACCATGTTATGGGGTCCTCTCCCAAATGGGCCTCTAAAACTTTGAAATTTTTTAGCACTTAAGTTAGAAAAATGACATTTTAGGGATAAGTTTGATGTTAATGAAAGATAAAGCATGGCAAAATTTAGGAGATCGACGTTAGAGGATTCCCACTAAAAATAAAACGTTTTTTTTTTATCAAGCAAGACAAACGAAATTTTTGGAAAAGGTGACTATAAAAGAGATGTAAAATATAAAAAAAAAAGGATTTCGCTTGTGCTCTTATCTTTTTCCTTGATGAGTACTGAAGCAGGCTTTGTTCTGATTTTATTTTTAAAGTGTGAGCAGACTGTTCTTATAAAATACTTGTTTTAAAAAAATACCGCAACATGCTATTTGTGAATTGTGGGTGTAGGTTTAGGTTTTAGGAAAATACCGCATGTCAAATTTCTGGTCAAGAATTTAAGTTACAAAATCCGAATTAAGTTACAGAAAAATGCTAGTAGTTTTGGTGCTTGTTGATAAAATAGTTTTGCTGCTACTTGCACTGTTAACGACGTTACAAAAGCCATTTCCACACCTTTATTCGTTCTAGTTTTGTTTTGCTAAGATAGTGACTGGCGATGTTTGATATAATAAGTTCACTTCAATTCAATGGGTTGTTTCGAAAGTTTGTTTGCTAATATGCTTACTTCATCTTCTACAGTACCGATATGTTGATTGTTTTGATCTTTTCTTCATGTCAAGAGAAAGCGATAGCGCCGCTGATTCTTTCGGAGCAATCTGCACTCGCTCAGCGAGCCCGTAGCCATTGACAAAATCATGAAGAGACATTTGAATTTTAGAAGAATGGGGGGGAAAGCGAAGCAAAAAGTTGTGCTAAATCAAATATTCATTGCTATGTTTTGGATGCAAAGAGCTGGAGTCAAAACCTCCCGCCGCTCGAAAATTTTGTAAATTTCAGCTCAGTTTTAATGCATTATTTTTCCGGATTTATGTTTTTATTAACTGAAAGTTTATAAGTTCTGCGTCGGGCCTGTGAAAAGGCCCAGCGATTGTGTCATCATTTTGAAAAAAAAAATTAACGTAACTTGGAAACGTAAAGCTCTAGTTAGTTTGTGGACTTCACACATACTGTAGATCTGGGATGAAACCCTCAACTACCAGAAGTAAGGAGTTTGGAACGGAAGCCAGCCTATAGCCGCTTGCATTACCGACTTGGAACGTGCTAATCAACAAAAAAATTTTTAAATGAAGCGTTTTGCTGTTATGAAGGCTTTTTTGCTGCAGCACCAGCATTTTTTTTTTTTTGTTTTCCTGCGGAAATGAGTAGTGGTTTTAGTTTTGATAAAAACAAGTCAGAAAACAATACCCACTGAAACTTTTCATCTTTTTCTTGTCGTTTCATAATTAATATCAAAGTGATAAATTTTGGTAGTTTCGTATCAGTTGTTTAGTTATTGTTTTCATGATTTTATTTCATTGCTGTATTTAGAACAGCACAGAAATCAACACCTAAACCAAAAGCGTCGGAATTCAATCACATCAGCTCCGTTCTCTCCATCGAACCTTAGTTAAAAGAAAAATCAAATTGCATTTTTGTTTGAATTATTTTCCGAAGCGTGAAGCGAGTTCCTGCAAGGCGCGTAACTTCCCTTATTTACTGTAAAGCATAGGGCCATAAACAGCTTTCTTCCAAAAAAATTTTTTTATTCTATCTAAACCTAGACATAAAAAAAATTATTGCATGATGCTTTTATCAATCTCTACGAGGTGTGTTCGAAAAGTAACGGGACTGGGTCTATAAATGTTTTATTTTATTTGGCAAGTAAATTTTACAACATGTCGCCTTCAAAGTAATCTCCTTGGGCTCGAATGCACTTTTCCAATCTCCCCTGCCACGCTTCCACGCACTCCTGGAAGGATTCCTCTGGGATCGCTCGGAGCTCCTCCGTCATGGCTGTTTTGATGGCTTCTGAATCTTGAAAACAAGTTCCTTTGATGACTTCCTTGAGTTTGGGAAACAAAAAGAAGTCACAAGGGGCCAGATCTGGAGAGTAGAGTGGTTGCCCAGTACAGCAATGTTATTTTTGGCAAGAATCTCTGAATTCCCAAGGCATTATGAGCTGAGCATCGTCATGATGAAGCAGCCATAACCTCGTTTCCCACAGTTCTCTTCTTTTCTCCCTCACTGAGCGCATCAGACGTTGCAAGATGTTTTTGTAAACGTGCTGATTAATAATTTGGCCTTGTGACAAGAATTCTGCGAGGACAATTCCATGGACATCAAAAAAAGCGATCAGCATCACCTTGGTTTTGAACTTGAAAACCCTAGCCTTTCTGGGTCTTGGTGACAATGTGCTCTTCCATTCAAGGCTCTGCCGTTTGGTGAGTGAATCGTACTCGAAGATCCATGACTCACTGCCAATAACAACTCTTTTCAGCAAGTTGGGTTCAGTTTCGAGTTGCTCCAAAATATCTTGATACACTTGCACATGCCGCTCCTTTTGTCCTTCATTCAGCAACCTTGGTACCATTTTTGCACAGATCTTCCTCATCCCCACCCAGATCTTCCGTAATGATCCTTCATACCCTCTCACTATTCATACCCAGCTCATCTGCTATCATTCTAACAGTAAGACGGCGATCGCTCCGCACCTTTTGTCTCACACGCTCAACATTTTCATCTGTTCTGCTTGTAGATGGCCTCCCACTCCTGTAATCATCTTCCACCATCTCTCTTCCCTCTTTGAACCTCATGTACCACTCAAAAAGACGAGTTCTTGACATCGTTTCATCACCATAGACTTCTTGAAACAACTTTAGCGCTTCAGTTGGAGGTTTTCCAAGACGTACAATAAATTTCAGTTGATTCGTTGTTCGACGCTCATCCTTCACACCAAAGAAAAAAAAAAGCCAAAAATTGTTAATCTTATCAAATTTTTACAAAACGGTCACAAAGAAAGTGCCTCGACAGAAAAACGTGCAAAAAAGAATGTAGTAGTCACAGAATGATGAAATTTGGTTTTCGAAACCATAAGGCATTGTGACATCATAGAAAGCAATGCTTTTTTCTACGATAAAAGTTGTTCGTGCAGCGTGCACACTGCACAATCCCGTTACTTTTCAAACTCTCCTCGTATATTGTGGGCAAATTTCCTCGTTTTACATTTAACCATTTTTGAGTTACCGTATAAACTTGAAGTAATAGTGTGTCGCGAATTGCCGAGTGAAAACAAAGGTCCTGCGCAAGGATGGCAGTACGGTACGGTACGTTGGTACGGTACGGTACGCCTCGATTTTTGCTAAGAAGTACGGTACGCTGATATGGTACGCCTTTTTTGTAATGGTACGGGTACGGTACGTTGGTACGGTACGTTTTTTTTGTAATAGTACGGGTACGGTACGTTGGTACGCTGTTTAAATTAAAAATCCCAGACTTTTCGCACGTTTCACCGGATTTTTGTATGCAGAGGTAAAAGACAGCTGAAGCCGACGCTAAATGTGTGAATTGAGATGGTTGATTTGTAGACTAGTGATTTTAAAGTCAGTTAAAGTAGCGAGTAGTTGAAAGCAAGGATGGCAGTACGGTACGGTACGCTTCAATTTTTGCTAAGAAGCACGGTACGCCTTTTTTGCAGTGGTACGGGTACCGGGGTACTGTACGTTGGTATGGTACGCTTTAAAAATTAAACTGAAGTTCGGTACGTTGGTACGATACGTTCAAGCAGGGACGTATTTAGGGCGGGGGCATAGTGCCATGGCCCCCCTTTGAGTCGCCAGGATAGTGTAATTAGCATAGAATAGTTTGCAAAATTGCGGCATGGCCACCTCCTTTGTAACTTGAACAGAAAGTTTGAGCACACAAAAGGACAGAATCTGGGTAAAGACCTGTTTTTTTTTATTTTTTATGTTTAGTCTTCACGTAATTTTGGGCCAAAAACCGGACTAATATTGAGTGAAGACCTTTTTTTTGGGTCTTCACCTAATTTTGGGCAGAAAAACGGACTGATTCTGAGTGGAGGAATTTTTTTTGGTCTTCATTATTTTCAAATTTCCTGCCCCCCACCCTTTCGAAAATCCTGCGTACGCTACTGGGTTCAAGGTGAGAGGTACGTAGTACGTAAACTCTGAACGTAACGAAGTCCAAATTTTTCTCAGGCAGAAAAAACATCAAGGAATAGGGGGAATTTAAGATTCGATTTATTTTAACTCACTGTAACCATAAATTATGGCCTAAATAAAAATTTAAAATGCCAGTACGTGATAGTTTGCAATAATATCCGAGCACATTACTTTATCTCGTGTTCAATTTTTTTTCAAATTATTGAGTATAGGTTACCGCCATCACTTTTTAAATGCTGCACTAAAATGTATGTTAAACGCTATTAAGGTTTTTCAGAAAACAAATATTTGAAGAGTTGGTTGGTAGTACAGAACTTTAGAATTGCCGGCTATACAGCCGCTCATTTTCCTACGCTCTGCATTCTGACGATTCTTCTTGACAAGTGTCAGACGAAAAGCTTCGCAGATATGAACATTTTCATCAAGGAAAAACAAATATTATGCATTATGTTTATAATCAATATCATCTAAAAAAACCAAAAGCAGGTAGCAGAAGGAGTAGCCTTCCAAAAAAAAATTAGCTAAAAGCATGGGCGTATTTCAGTAGTTTTCAACCCGGTGTATTGTACACCCAAAGGTGTACCAAAACTTTTAAAGGATGTACCACTATAATAGGGTGTACTGGGGTGTACAACATACCATGAAGCAATATAGTGAATTTATTTTAATACCAGGTGTCACTATAATCATTATAATTAGACAGAACAATGATTCTGACCTGATTGTACTGGAATAACTTACAGTGAAGAAGGCCTCTATCACGAGTGACTACAGACACAATTTAAGCTGTTTGGTGCACTGACACCAGAGTTATAAATCTGGCCGGGCTTTTCGGATCGAGTTCTGGCCTAAAGTTGACAAAATTTCTAGCTTAATTCGGGCCTGAGATTTGCTGTTTTTCTTAGGTGCCCAAAAATATAATGAAAATAAATTGGCATCATCACTAAATTTTTCAGACCTAACTTAACTTTCGTTTTTTTCGGGCATGATTTGGGCTTCAAATTAGTTTTCGGGTTCGGGCCTGAACTAGTCGGCTCGTTTACAATTCTGATTGACACTGCTCGCGCCACTTCGACATACCTTTTCGAGCAAGGATTTTACGCTCTAGTTGAAATTAAATCAAAGAAAAGAAACGCAACCAAAGATGTTGTTACATTGGTGCTAGGAGCACTTGAAACAAGACCTCGCTTTTCTCAACCAGCTGATGAAATTCAACAGCAAGGTTCGCATTAAATTGCTGTTGAAATGACTTATTGGTATAAATATTTTCCTTGACTGGTGTTTTATTTTTTTCCATTAACATTGATGCAATTTCAGTGTATTGTGTTATGAAGACCAGGGTGTACAAGCTTTCAAGTAAAAGTTGAAAGTGTGTACGAATTCAAAAAAGGTTGACAAGCACTGGCGTATTTAACGTTTACTGTAAATAAGCACGTATAACTAAAGGCAAGAATACCAAAATAAATTCCGAAGACTATATGGTGCTATCACTTACTAGTACATTTAAATTATACCCAAGATACAAAAACATATCTTCTGTACTGTAGTAGGCAGTATTAAAAATCAAAAATGACTCGCCTTCGCCTTAAAAAATAGGAAGGCTTTATTTCACCGGAAATTTTTATCTACTTTTTCATTAATTAAAACTCAAATCTAACCCAAATTCAAATGCTTACTCTAAAACTATTCCCAAATTGAACCCTAACCCAAACCCTAACCTAAACTCTAATCTTAACCCCTAAAAAGCAAATGAACAAAGCGCGGATGAATATTTCTCATTTTCGTTTTATTCCCTTAAACTTGAAAATTTTCGGTGAAATGGTCACTACCTAAAAAATAACCAAATTCTCAATTAACTTTTTTGAATAATAGAACTAGATAGAAAAGTTAAGTAACAAGAAAAATAACAAGCTTTTTTAAAACCGAAATTCAAGGAAATTGAAATTATTGCATTAGAATTTGAAAAATAATCGCCCTCCCAGTTTGAGAAGAGTGAAGAGCAAACCATACTGATTCGTTTTCTGTGAGATGTTTAGACTTGAGTTGTCCTTGCTTCGCATTTTCGCTTTGCTCTTATTCATTACCATGCGGTTTGTGTCCAAAACGCAGCTTCCTGGGTTAAACGGTTTTTAAGTTATAAGCAAATCAAGTAAGCTATTCCTCATCTATCAAAATGGCTGCACACAAAAACAAAGGTACTACGCGCGCGTGCGTGAAGTCCCAACAAGAACAGTCAAATAGGGGTCGCAAAATATACATTATAACACCTAAAAAAGTCAATGGTGTTGTGCATTAAGTTATTGCTTTTTACTTTCGAACACTATAAATGCATTAGAAAGAAGCTGTAAGATAATTTACATATTTTCAAGCTAGAAGATGCTCATTTTGAGACAACTGCGGGTTCCGTTTTCATCTTATTCAATCTCTGGTTTCAGACAATGAGCTCCAAAAACTCTTCGCAGTTTTTTCTTAACATAAATTCTATTCTGCTGCGTTCACTTTGGTAGAATATAACTGGGAACATACAAAATGTCCGCGTTTTTTACACCAAAGCAGTACATGTTGTCGGCCATGATAGTTGCAAACTCCTACAATATAATGAAAAACCGAAACAAATGTGAAATGAAATTTAACATTAACTGTAGTTTTTGAAAAAAATTTTTAAAACTTAAAAAAGATAGCTCACTAGACACCAAATAACTTTTAGACAACGTAATATTATTTAAATTAGACCTGATTTTCTGGTTTTAACTTTGAAGAGATTTTACGCTATTAAATTTTAGGTTAGACGAAGATTTCTTGGCAATTTAAACAAACTAACGCATGTTTCATTTAATCTGAAACGCGTTTTTTAATTTGGCGAAAAGAAACATATCTTATTCAACTTAAAAAACGGTCTTTAATTTGGCAAAACGGAACATTCTTCATTTTTCCTTATGACGTAATAGATTGAAATATGCCTAAAATATCAGGACAAACTTCAACATAGTATTTATTACGTCATAGTTTGACAACAAAGGCGCATAAAAACTGGATTATCTTGGAAAGTTAAAATTGAAAAATTAAAAATGTTCCCTTTTACGAAACGACGGGAGTGTTACCTATCTTCTGCTGTTGTTTTTTTTTCTCATTTATCTTTTTGTAACTGCAAAAGCAGCACTGTACGTTGTTCTGAACAAGCTTCCCGGTTTGGGAGGCGAAACGTCAAACCAATAAATAAACTCATCGGTAGTACGAAGTGGTTATGAATAACTATCCCGACGAACGCAACGCGTCCGTTATTTTCGTTGAAAACACTAAACTGTTATGACATTGGCTAGAAAACATTCGAAATATATTGTGCCCCAGCAGTTTGTGGAAATGCTGCTACTTCAGAACAAGCCGTGGTTAGTTAGACAAAAAAAATAAGAGCTATGTCTTTCTTGCCCAGTGTAGAGTGTGGTAAATTTAAGTTGAAAAAAGCTTTTCAAAGTGGCAAGATTTTAGCATGTACTAAAAAATCTGTAATCAGCGCCACTTTTACTCTTAAGCTGATTAAAATGATGCTAAAATGCCAGGCAGCGTAAGCCTCTTCCACATGCATGCTTTATTAGAATCTGATTACGCGATTTTAAGGTATATTTTGCACTTTTTTGCTTTGTACCGAGGCCCAAAGTGAGAGGGCTTGGCACAATACTCCCACCCTAAATACGTCCCTAGATGTGCATGTCTTAATGGTCACAGCTTGAAACCATTCAACAAGTGTTTTCGAAAGGTGTGGTTTGTTAATACTGATTTTTTATACAAAGTTTTATTTATGATAAAATATATAAGTATATTTTGGTTGATGCTTAGATGTTTTTTAGTTCCAAAAAAGGATAATTTGACCGGTTTTTCAACCGGCTTGACCGGCCGGTCGAAGAATCTCGACCCGACCGGCAACCCGACCGGTGCCGGTCGACCCGACCGGTTTCCATCTCTGATCTGAACAGCGAAGCAAGAGTAATTTAATAATAAGCCATTGTTATTTTTATAAATGCGCATTGAAAGAGTTATGTATTCTAGAGCACACTGGTCATGTATAATTTCGCTGATTGTAATTTCACAAAACAAATAGGGCTTGAGCGAAACCAGTCAATTTTCCATGTGGAGATTGTGGCGTGAAGGAACTGATCATGTTCAACGCGTGTGAATGCTGCAATCACGCAGATCCCGTATCTGATGATTTATCCGAGTGAACCAAATTCCGAACGCTTCAACTTGTTTTTGTGTCATGTTTTTGTGATGTATCAGCGTTGCTCCATATCTGCCTCGTTTGAGTGATTCAGTTTCCCAAAACGAATGGTTTTCTATCTTTTTTTTATCTGTGAGCTTGCGAGCTCAAGTTAGTTTCTTTTTACCAAATTTCGACGCCATTAGGACAAAAGAGGCAGAAATGGAACCTGTATATAAAACTTGTTTCGGGCGTGGCATCACATAGTATAGTATAATCACATAGAGTCATATAGTCATGTAATCGTATAGTCATATAGTCATATAGTTATAGATATAGATGTATAGATATATAGGGATGTAGAGTTGATACAGAGCTTACACAAAGCTTACAGAGTTTTTAGAGTTAAGCGTTTTAGAATTCTAAGCGCTTTAGAATTTGACCGTTTGTTACTAATTTTTGGCTTGATAAATTTAACAAGAATAATCACAAAAACAGCATTGGTGTGCAATTTAACAATGAAGACATAGGAGTCAGATTAGCGCAACCTTAAGTCATCATCCTACATCCATCCTCAACCATTCATCATTTCCATAGAGATCACTGAGCTGTTAGTACTGTTGGTGAAATTGTGTGGTACCGCTATATGACTCAGAGAAAATCAAAAATGAAAGAATATGATTGGGACAGTTTAGAACATTAGAACAAGAGAACAAGAGAAAAAATTGGGAAGTGGAAGTTTCGGAGAAGTTTGGCTGCTGCTCGACAAAAATTCGAACAAGTACGTAGTCGGGAAGTATATGTCGTCAGACGGTGATGAAAAACTTAGACAAAAGCAACTTTTACAAGCCACAAGCGAAGCCGAAAACCATGCAGCAGTTTAGCATGAAAACATTATTCGACTTTATGGGTTTGCGACTTGGGGAAATACATTTGTTTTAGTTTTAGAATATGCACCGTACGGAAATTTGGAAAGCTTTTTGGACGACTCTGGCATTTCGATACCTTGGGAACTTCGTGCAAGGTTTTTTCCGAACTTGCTGATGCGCTGGAATACCTCCACAACAGCTATTCAAAACCTCCGTATATCCATGGAGATTTGAAGCCATAAAATGTGTCGCTGGCTGCAAAACTTGTGATTAAATTGGCTGATTTTGGCGCTTCCACAATCGCAAGTAGCACCGGAGCTACGTACGTGATTACAACCAACAAGAAAAAGAGCTCGCAGCAGCACAGAGTCTATTATACAGCACCTGAGTTTTTGAACGACGTAACAAGAGACAGAAGCAGATCAATGGATGTTTACAGCTACGGAATGATTGGCTACGAAATACTAACTAGAAAGAGAGTGTATCATGATAGTATAGTCTCTCACGGTGTACTGGTTGATGCAATCCGTACTCCAGGTTAGAAGCCAAATGAACGCAATATTACAGAAGTTGCTGATTCACTACCGCCAAACACCGTTGATTCAAAGATTTTTCAGAAGCTAAATGAGATAGTCAAAGAGTGCTGGAATTTTGAACCTTCTGATCGTCCAAAAATTTTCGACGTAAAAAAGAAACTGAATAGCCTCGCAAACTCGGAAAAAAATTTCGACAATAACGTCGATGCGAAAATTACGTCAATAACCGAAAACTTGAAATCAAAAAAATCAATTCATAACCCGAAAGCAATAAAAAAATCAAGAAAAGCAACATCGCCAAAGGTCTGGAGAAGTTGCCCTTGTTCTTACTGGTTATGGATCTTTTTCTTAACAGCTACTGCAGCTATATAAATTGCTATTCTTGCCCTTGGAGGCCATGAAGGAGCCCCATGATTAAAGACCAACAGGTTGAAGAAAGATCATCTGAAGCTTCACCTGATGAAAGATCACCTAAAGATCATTTGGTTCAAGAAAGATCACCTAAAACTTTTTTGTTTATTTGTAGAGAAAAACTAAACCGATACAACTTAGAAAGTAAAAAAAATTTTACTGTTACTAACCTTTCCATTTGACATCAATATGGAGCATTCTGTAGCTTCTGTAAAAGTTAATGATTATTTATACCTGATTATTCAGCATTCGTTTTTTTAGAAGAACTTTTTTCTTCGAAAGCGAATTCTGTTCGAGTCAATATGATATCTGAACCTGAATTAACTTGGGAAAAGATTGACTGGTCCAGCTATTACAAATACAGGGCTTTTCTCGCCTACGAAGATTCAATACTGGCCGTTGGTGGATTTGGATCGCGTTGTGGAGGAAATTCAAACTTTTCATCAGCTGTGGACTTATACAACACCACTACTCAAACGTGGACTAAGCTTCCAAACATGATAAAGCCACAAAAATCACCCGCTTTAGTTGTAGTGAACGATGAAGTATGCGCCGTAGGAGGAGAAGAGTACATAAGGCTCTCAAGGATTGTAATTGAATGCAATAACTCAACTTCTAACAGTTGGCATATAAAATTCAGTGAGGTTAGTCCCCACAGACAAAATGCAGCCATCGTTGTGTTAAACGATGCCTTATAAATATTAGGTGGTGAAAATCGATTTATGGGGCCAAATTATGTGCCACCTAACCTAAAACTTGGTTTGAAAAATTTAACAAAGCTGGAGGAATAATCTGGTTTCATTGTTCCACGAAGGGATCCAACTGTCAGTGTGTTTGACGGCAAAATGTACGTCGTAGAGAGCGCATTTTCACGTCTAGTTGAATCGTACGATTCAAAAACTGATGAATGGAAATTTGTTGAAATTTCAGACCCCAGTCCATGTAATAATGAAGCTGTATATATTGCAATCCAAAGACTAAAGTTTTCGGAAAATCTTCCTTCGACTGCAAGCTATGCTGGCGATTGTTGGCAGTCATTTCAAATTAAAATTCAAATTTATTTAACGTCCAATAACCAGCCAATTCAAAAAATAAAAAGAAAAAGAAAGAGAAAATCGATTTCGGCACCGAAAAGGACCATCATTACTTTAAAAAAAAAAAGAAAATAACTTAAAACGGCCAAACATTTAAAAGTCACGTACCAATTAAGCTGCCGCAAGACAAAAGTTATGGCTGGCCAAAGAAAGCGAGAGATTATGACGTCGATGTTATTTTTGGTTTCTATTTTTGTTTATTTATATAGTAAACTAACAGTAAACAAGTCAAATGAATTTCTGGTTTTAGATTTTTTTTTTAATTTACCGTTAGTTTACCAGTCTTGTCCACGTTGTTTGCTCATCAATGCTCTGAATATGTTTGCCTGTTTTACAGACGAAACGCCATTAAAATAAAACATAAATATCAACAACATTATTGGCGTGTTGCTGGCAGCTTTTCAACTGAAAAAAGTCCAATTTAATTAGTTTCAATACGGCTGGTGAAGAGCTTTAAAAGTTTTTGTCAATGGAGAAAACAAAGTAGCTTGGACAAGAAAAAGTAAAACAAGGACATATAAAACTTTTCTTCCAATTTTGAAAAGCTTCAAAACGAAAATTAGCAAAGACATACGATACTTAACCTTATTTTGCACAAGAAGAGGAACAGGGTATTTTTGCACCTTTCTCGATTTTTTTAAGATAAATCCCTTTAGAAAAAAGCTTTTTAATTTCAAATTAACTTGACTTTGAGTCAAATTTATTCACAAATAACTCCGACAAAATTTCAAGAAGCTAAAATTACGGAAAATATCCCAATTTTGGGGTTTGTCGATGTCACTTTCAGAAATCTAAGCATTTTGGCCAGTATTTCACTTAAAACGACGTCATAAGCCATTTATGTGATGCAACCAACCGCATGTCAACTTTGGTGGTGTTTCCATAAATTTTAGTTCGGAAGTTAAAAAAGTGGAGCATTTTTGCCTCCAGCAGTGTAAAATGCATTGGTCAGCTAACCCGTGTAAAAGCGGGTTAAGCAACGACTAAGATTTACTTTTCTTATTGAAAGGCACAACTCAAGTCACACATCTTGGTTATGTAAAGTTGCCAACCGGTGGTTATTTTGTCACCAAACGAAATTAACCAAATTGTCATTTTGAATAGGAAGATCAATTTTTAAAACTAGACTTACAATCTTTTTTTTTTTTGACCGTGCAGTAATGTTAAAGGGTCGATATGATCTGAGTCCCATTTACGAGATTAATATGTTTGAGCTGGTAATTACATAATTATTCATCAAGTTGCCTAGACCGGAAGAAAGCGAAGGAACCGTTTCGGTCTTAATTTCATTCAAACTGCCACCTGCCTACCTATTTACCACATACGGTGAGTTATTTTTTTTTGCTTGCTTTATTGTTGGACTTTTACTGACGTATTTAATTCACACGGCTTTATTTATTTTTTGTTCTTTTTCATAGAAAAAATTTTTAGATTTTACTTTTTTGGGTCATTTTAATCCTATATATAAACCTCACACAAATCTAAACTGTTGTATTTTGAAATTGTTAGTGACTAGTTATTAGGAAATACTCCATGCAGCGCATTGTGTGCTATATGTAATGTATTGTACGTTATAAAATATAATTATTTTTAAATTGCTTGATTTATGTTTGACATTCTTTTAGTTGCAAAACATTGCAATGATTTTTAGATTGCATTAAGTTTTTATTATTTTTGATTGTGAAAGTGTGTTTTGACTTTTTGAGTGCTAATACAGATCGGCCAATTGGTCTAGCGGTAACGCTTTTGTCTCTGGAGCAGGAGGTCTGAGGTTCAAATCTCGGGTCGGTCAAATCGAACACAATGTTACCAACGGCTGACCACCGCTGCGATATTTCTTTGAAAGGAGCAGTGTTGCCTGCAGGCACAATGACGCGTGGATGGGCCTCGCAAACTTGTTTCACGTTTCAATGTAACACAGCGAGTATAATGAAAGATTTTATTTTGATTTGAGTGCTAATGCATATTGCATCAGAGTTGTAAACGGGCCGACTAGTTTAGGCCCGAACCCAGCCCGAACTCGAAAACTAGTTTGAAGCCCAAATAATGTCCGAAAAAGCCCGAAAGTTAAGATAAGTCTGAAAAATTTAGCAATGTTGCCAAATGATTTGATTATATTTCTGTGCACCTAAGACAAAAAGCACATCTCAGGCCCGAATTATGTCCAAAATTTTGTCAACTTAAGGTTCGAGCCGGGCCCGAACCCGACCCGAAAAGCCCGGCCCGACTCACGACTCTGTATTTCATTGATTTCAATACAGATTTCTGTTTTTACTTTCAATAATAAATGCTATAAATGAGCTATATTTTTCAAGACTTAAAAAGCAACTTTAATGATGCTTATGATTAATCATCGAGATCAAATTAATTCCATGTCGTTTGATTTTTTTATGAAACCGCATTTGAATTTACTTTTGATTTTTGGTCATTTGTTTCGTTTCGACATTAGAAGTAAAACATCATTTACTTTTTCAACCTATACGTATGTAGCTAAATAAAGAGATTAACTATCGATATGCTCTGCAGTTGATTATTTTCATTTTACCACCTTTAATATTGAATAACTTTGAAACACCGAACAATTTTTATGAATTTTGTTTATGCAAAAACGTAGCCAATTGCCTGTAAATATGCTTTAACCATATTTTCACAGTAGATTCTTTGAATTAGTAGATAATTATTGTCTTCAAACCTTTATCTGGCTTGCTTGCGAATCAAATTAAAACAAATCTTTTATTATACTTACTAAATTACGCTGAAGCGTGTAACGAGTAGTGGGGCCCAACATCTCCGCATCATTGTGCCGGGCAACAGAACTCCTTTCCAAGAAAGGTCGTAGCGGTGACGAGCCGTTGGCAACACTGTGTCCGATTTGACCGGCTCGAGATTTGAACCTCAGACCTCCCGCTGCAGAGACGAACGCGTTGCTGCTCGACCAACTGACCGTTCTAGCTTGTTTCCGAAAATCAAATTTTGTTGAAACCTAATCCCGAAATAAATGCTGCAAATACTAAATGGTTTTAAACGCTACTGCAGAAAGCTAAATAAGAATAAACTTGAATCAGCGGTTAACAAGACTTTAAAGGAAAAGTTAAAATTAACCGGGCAAATTGCTACAATTACAAAGTAAATACATTTCATTTAAGTATTACTTTTTTTAAATCAAATATTTCGTTATTTTTGCTGTATTACGCCTAAGCGCGTGCAAGTTCGGGAGTCCAACTCCGCGTCATTGCGCCTGAAGGCAACATAGTTGTTTTAGAGGAAATGTTACAGCGGTGGCGAGCCGTTGGCAACACTATGTTCGATTTGACCAGCCCGAGATTTGAACCTCAGACCTACCGCTCGACCAACAGGCCCATTACAATATTTTAAGCTCATAACTTTAGCCGTTAAGATTCAGAAGAAAACTATTAAGACTTGGTTTAAAGTTACGCCAACCTTGGTGCATATACGACCCTGAAACGCGTAAGTTTTATAGACTAGCAGGGCAAAATCTTAGGTTTTTGTGATTGTCAAGAACGAGCAAAGATTTAGAAAACTTGTCAGAAGTCAAGAGAATGCGGATCCGTCCAAAAAATCCTTTAACGTTGCTCTTCGTATAAAAACTAAATCAAATCTTTCATTACACTCGCTGCATTACGTTGGCGCGTGTGACGAGTTTACGTCATTGTGCCGGGCAACACAACTCCTTTCGAAGAAATGTCGCAGTGGTGGCGAGCCTTTGGCGACACTCTGTCCGATTTGTCCGGCCCGAAATTTGACTTCAGCGGTAAAAGTAGACAAGTCTTTAGTGAGACTTTAGTTCTTCCCCCCAGAAACGAACGCGTTACTGTTTGACCAAATTGAGGGGTGCATGAAAAATGAAAATTAAGATGTAAAAACCGATAATTTAAAATTTAAATACCGTAAAAAATTAAGGAAATTGGAGCAAAATGTTTGTAAACTTTAAAGGTTAATAAAAATATGGCAAGAAAATTTGGATTTTGTATAGATAAAAACTGAGAGCGTGTAGATATTTGGCTGCTTTCCGTTCAAAAATTATAAGCAAAACCTTGAAGGACAAGGTAGCTGTAAGAAACATCATGAGGTTTCGAAAAGTAATGCATTAAGTTACTATTGTACAGATTATATTTTCGCTGACTCCATTCTTTTTTAGCCTATGTTGTTCCACGATTACAAACATAACTTCTTGTTGAGACTTTGGCGCAATATTAACAATTTTAATGGGCAACACTGACATAATGTACTATTGGTGCCATTGTAACGCATCGCTGAATATTGCCTTGATTCATTTTCCAGCGTACTGATCATTTTGAACCAACGCAAATCCGAATCTGAAAGTTGCGATCTTGGTAAAGGTTTCTTAAATAAAAGTCGTGAGACTCGACGACAAGCTTGAAGTAGGATATCTCTAAAACAGTTGGATCAAGAAGAATTACGTTTAAATACTGTAATTACAATCTGTTAGCATTGCGTAATATCCAGGAGAAACTCTATCAATTTTGCACGCTGTTTTCTTTTTAATAATTCTGTACAGAAGTAAACTAAAAAGTACTAAAAATTTTTGTTCTAAATATTTTGGAATTACAAAAAAACTTTGCACCATGCTGTTTTCGCTTTTACAATATCAGTAACTTACTTCTTAAAATAAATCAAAAACGGCATAATATGTACATCAGTGACCACAGCTTAATAATTGATGCACCGCATATCGCTTTCATTCATATAAGATACAACTGAGCATAATCATTTACAACAAACAATTTTACCACAAAAACTGTGGTGCAAACATAAAAGTAGAATAATACTGCCATCAAGGGGCCTTGAATTTATTGATTTCGTTATGTGCAATGCTTCTCGTACGTGTATACTTTTCTAAAATACTGCGACTACTCGTATAATTCAAGAAAAGTAAACTTGTATATCATACATAAGGCTCATTGGCAGCAAAAGTAAAAACAGAAAGTGATATGGAAATTTACTTTTTTGTCTACGTTCTACATTGCTTTGAATGGGCAGAGCACCATTATTTGACGGCATGGTACCCTTGAACAGTTTTTTTGTTCGAAAGAACAATTCATGAGCACTCCTTTAGAGTTAAAATTTCCTATGGGCTGTTAAAATGTTTTTTTGCTGAAATTGCATCACCGATTTTCTGAGCCTAATTAATATTCCATTGCTTTTTAAATTGTATATCGAAAGAAAATTTTCAAAAAAGTCATTTTGCAACATTTTAATTAAAATTCTTGGCCATATTTTACGCGGAATATTTTTTACGATTGATTTTACACCAGACAGCCTGGAAAAGAAGAGCGCCCATTCCTAATTGACTCCTGAACCAGAAGCTAAGAAAACACAAAATTTGCAATATTCTAGTCTAAATTTTCTGAAAAAATTTGTTTTGTGTTAATAAAGAGCATCATTGCTGTGACGTCATAATCAATTAAAAGCAAAATTGACATCATTGAAAACATTAGTTCAAAAATCAAATCTTCATTACACTCAATTTTGTGTCCATGTCTAATGTTTATTGGTTATGAATTCATGTGAGGCATTCCTGAGGCATTCTGCTTACATGGTCAAACCATCTAAGCTGAGATCTTTCAATTCGGAGAAGTAACGGCTCGATGTTAAGAGATTTTCGAATTTCAGAGCTACACACCTTGTTAAACAGTGTAACTCCTTCGATTCTTCGAAAAAACCTCATTTCGGACGCTTGCACTTGTGATCGCATTCTTTCGGTCATTACCCTAGATTCATGACCATAAGTGAGAATGGGGACAAAAACTGCTTTGAAAATTGAGAGTTTTACCTTTTTTGACAATTCGCGTTTCATGACAATCGAGTAGTGCAAAGCTCGCATTACTGCACTAGCCTTGCCTATTCGGGTATCGAGTTCTTCGTCTTGCCTTTCGTCACTCGTAAATGCAACCCCAAGATACTTGAACTTCTCTACCTGCTTCAGTGTCGCTCCATTCACTTGTAATACGCACTGATCAGGGTTTCTTGAAAGATGAAGTACCTCAGTTTTGGCCGAGCTTATTTTCATTCCGGCGGTGTTGCATGCGTCTGCAAAGCTATTTAATGCGCGCTGGAGGCCAGATTCTGTGGAAGAAAGCAGAACCAAATCATCTGCGAATAGCAGACGACTAATTTTGCAATTTCCAATCGTGGCACACTCATCAGCTTGGCTGTATTTGTCGATCCAATTCATGTAAACAATAAAAAGGAGAGGTGACAAAACGCACCCTTGCCGGGGTCCAACGCCCACATGGAACGGCTTTGATTGCTTGCCATTTACCCGAACACAAACCTCCGGTCTGCAGTAAACAAGCTTTACATGCCAAAGCAAATGGGAGAAGACCAGTCGGACGACCTAGAACTAGATGGACCGATTACATTGAGGATCTTGGATGGAATCGCTTGGGACTTCGCCCAAGCGAAATGATGGAGGTAATGGAAGACCGTGAGGTGTGGCGGCTCAATCTTGAGCTACTGTCCCCGCAACCCTCACGGAAAAGCGGGCAATGAAGAAAGAAGAAGAAGAAGAAGAATTTATGTGAAGGGTTATCCGGGCCGTCTTCTTGATCATTGTTTATGAATTTTGATGGGCTTAATGGTTAATTTAATAATCACAACTTATTTAACTGTCCCGGTCATTGTAAAGACCGCATCGAAATATGCATCTCATGAAGTTATTTAAGCTGCAATTTGGTCCGAAACTGCACGGATTTTATAAAATGGTTTGACAAGCCTCAAAGTATAAGCACAATCTTTTTTATTCCATGCGGTGTGACATTTTCATGAGCCATTTTAAATAAATTTGCTTAAAGTTAAATTGGTTCAAACTAAAACGATTTTTTCTCAGAAAAAAAAATCTGTATAACAAAAAAACAGAGGGGACATTTTTGCCCACTTATCCCTCGTAAAGAAGGTTAATTAGCACAACACAAAACTCGAGCTTTATACTGTAGTCAGCAATGCACGCTGGATAGTACACCACACAATTATTTAGTCACAGCACTCCAAATCCTCGGAGTTTGAATCCTCGTTGAACTCTGCTTTCTGCGATGTTTTATTACGAAAGCTAGGATTCCGTTAGTTTTTGCTCGATTGCCGTTTTAGTTGCTGCAATTCTTGCATTCTCTTTTCAATACGCATTGAGTTTTCTGTTGCCCGATCCACGACTCTTTCTTGTTTCAAAAGGTTTGATTTTTCTTTATTACCTATTCCGTCATGTGTCGCCACTGTGTTTCTTGAGTTGCATTCTTCAAATTTATAACTCCGATGTGGAATTGGAGTTCCACCTCGACTTAGTGGATGGGTGTGATGATTTTGATGTCCGTTTATTTCGGCCATTTGTTGGGGCTTCGTTTTGGTGCCAGACCGGTTAGACTCAGCGCTGTTTGGCCGTCGGCGAGACAGGAATCGCTCTTTCAGAACAGAAGGTGTGTTTTTGATTTGTATTTCAGCTTGGCGCTCCTGAAGCAAATGTTTTGTTTTTAAACCAAGTTTTATGCTATGTAATGATGCAATTTTCTAAAACAAGTTTCTATAACATAGAATAAGGCTAATTAAAACCATTCTTAACAGCAATACTTCATGATCTTGAAAAAACTTAGCATTTTTTGCTGTAGTAACTTGTCATGAATTAGCAGTCTTAAAATTCTGTTTTCAATTTTGATCGGAATTTTTAAAGATCTCTTTAAAACAAATTGGAACAAGTTTTCGTTTCAAAATTTTTGTATTGATCTTAAATTCTAGTAGGTTTAAAATTTGGCATAACTAGGCAAATCTTTCATATTTTTTTGCGAAGGAATTTACATTTAATGATTCAATTTTTACCTTTTTGTACTTTCGAATTTTATAAAATTCTTCTTTGATTTCTTCTTTCTGGGCAACCATCCAATATTGACGGAAATCGGATGAAAAGTCAGCGATAGAGCGAAGGATAGAAAAGAGGTTTTCCTGCAATTAAAGCAAATTAAATGAACTTCATAAGAGGAAAAAGACTTGAAACAGCCAAATATCATGATTTATCCCTTATCAATAAACTATAGAGCTCTTCAGCATAATAAGATGCAGCAGCAAGCTAAAAAATCTTAAACCTTAGATGGGTTTTGTCTTGTTCTCAATAATTTGTCATTACTGGGGTACAGTCGGTGCAACGAGATCGCCTTTACATTAAATGAAAATTTTTTTTTTAAAGAATTTAATTTAATTTCGCAAAGAAAATTGTCCTAACAGCGATTGATTTACAGCACATACTGTAATTTCAAAAAATTGCTTCGAGAAATTAATTTCAAAAGTATACTATTTCTGGAAGTGATAATTAACTATCACCTTTGCAAAGACTTCGACGTTGGGCATGTAGTAATGCTGAAAATCCTCTACTGTGAGCAAAACATCTTGGTAGAGTTGTGCTTGGACTCGTAGTTTTTCGGTTGCTATAAAATTGAAGAAAAATAACTACCATTAAACGTGACCCATTTGGTAAAACTTTGTAAAACAAAACTTGTCTGCAAAATTTTGCTCCTATGCTGCGCAGAAAAAATTATGATGAAATAAATTGCAGCAATTAAACTTAAAACTTTTCAAACGTTAAAATTGTGATTTGCGAAACTTTGACAGTCAACACACAAATGAAAGGGATTTTAGAAAAATCAATTTTTACGCTGTGACTTTTAGTTTTTTTTCCGTGTGAGAAAGTTTGGTGTAGTAGCATTCCAGTCTTCTTGTAGAATAGAATCGGAACTTGGAGAAACTTTTTTAGACCCTGCTAGCAATGCAACGTTTAAGAATTAGCATTCTTTGCTACAATATAGCATTAGGTTTTTAGTTTACCTTTTTCTAGAAATTCTTCAAATTTAATTTGAAAAGTTTCGGATTCTGCCGGAATGGTGCTTTCTCTCATGACTGCTGGCAGGAGGTTTTCCTTGCAGTGTCTTACTTCGACTGCTTGTTTTTCCAGCTCATCCCCAAGATCGGTGAGAGACACAGATAAGGCCCGGACTAAAAGATCATACTCCGGCAAGCCACAATTTTCACTTCCTCGAGGTGTTAGAGTCTGTTTTTAAACGTGAAACAAAATATGCAATAGACCATTTGGATGCGAATAAAAGACAAGAGGCAAAAAAAAAAATAATGCAACAGCTTTCAAAGGGATTTACACTAAAATGCGAGTAGGAAATGCATCGTTAGCACAAAGTAGCATAAAAAAAAACTTTAGGATATCAAGTCTTGTTGCAGTAAATAATAACAATATACTCTGGCTTTATTGTCTTGCTCTATGGCACTGGGGCAATTTAGCAGTTGCCATTTTGTAAATTGCAATTCTAAAATATTAAAAAGCCGATCTGCGTGATATTGCACTAAACTACTATCCGGACAGACTTTCTAGATCTCCCTATAATTTTCAACAATGTGCTGTAAATATCACAATGCAAATTACATACTTGTTGATCTAAAGTTCCTTCCAACTTCATTTGCTCCCTCAAAGCTTTAACCACATACTCAAGCAAATTTGTTTTTCCATTCTGAAAAATATAGTTACTGCTGCATTAGATGCAGAGTATTGAACATTTTGCATCATTTACCCCGAAAGATAGCAACAAAAATTAATTCCGCCAAAGTGATTCGTGCTAAAAAATGATAAAAAATACAAATAATTTGATGATGAACAATAATCCGCCAATAAAGATAGAAAAATGAATTAAAAATTAGATTGTAAACGATAAAGCTTTTTTTGGCTATTACAGCAATTTGATCAAAGACTACAATCTTATAATATTGATTATTATGTGCAAGAGAACATTATACTTATTCCAAACGTACAAAAATCTATTTTTACTTTTGATTTGACATCCTTCAGTTTGGGGAGGATATCCAGGTAAAAGCCATAAGCGTCCCCTCTGTGAGATCCTTTGTTCATGTGGTTTCCTAGCAGCAGAACAAGCTCCAAAATCTTTTTCAGCGTGGTACTGAAACCAAAAGGTTTGTGATTTATTTTGGTTAAAAAATGCCTGGTTGTCCGGTACAAATATGTTCAAATAATCTCTAACGTCAGCAAAAATTTTCTATTTTTAACCGGGTACCTTTGCATTATTGTTATGCAGACATCATTCAGCGATAAAAGTTGTTCTTGAACTTCCACAAGTTTGTCGGGAAACTTCTTCGCAAATATCCAACACTGCAAAACAATAAAATAAAACTAGTCTCTTTCACTCTTGTTGAAAAATGGCATTTTGTAGCATTCCGCTTTACCGTCTAGTGTAGACTTTGCTTACGGCTAAACCCTCGAAGTTATGCTGCATTTACTATGTTGTCAGTTGAAAATCCTTACTCAAATTAGTCAACCGGGCAATTGGTTGAGCGGTACAGCATCCGTCACTGGAGCGGGAGGTCTAAAGTTTAAATTTCGGGCCGGTCAAATCGGACACAATGTTGTCAACGTCTCGCCACCGCTGTGACATCTCTTCGAATTAAGCTGTGTTGCCAGGGTGCAATGACGCAGAGATGGGCACCACAAACTTGCTACATGCTTCGGCGTATTACACCGAGTATGAGAGAACGAAAAACGGATATTGTGTAAATCCGCCTTTCAAAGAATTTAAAACACATTGAGAAAGTTTAAGAATTACTGTATGCCCCACTTTCTATGAAAGATTTGATTTGAACCTAGATATAAATAAGTTTTGTGCAGTTTTCCTAGTTTTGTTAAAGTTTCCACAAAACTTTTGTCTCTTTTTAGCCTCTGTTTTCTCATTGCAACTTACACGTAATCTTTCATCTAAACTCGGAATCATTGCCAGCATCAAAATGAACTGTTCTGGTTTGTCCAATATGGCGTTTGGTCTGGCTTTCAACGCATCTGCTATGGAGTCAAGTTCCTCTGGAGTAGGACGTACGTCGCATAGAGCTTGGAGACTGCAACGAAAGAATATAATTTTTACAAATTACCATCAACTGTCTGCACATTTTGCTCAGAAATTATACAATGCGTTTTAAACTAATTTTCATAAGATGCACACATAATTAATAAGCACGACTTTTACTTAAAATTGCTTAGCTCCAATTCTACGAGTATATGGTCACGCCCAGGGTAAACGCACCTTAATTCTCCGAAAATTATTTAACTTACGCATCCACATCTAGTTTTTCGTCGTCCATGTTGACAATTGCATCATGAATATCTTCCACTGGAAGTCTAACGGAACTTGCCCGGATGCTGACCTGCCTTGACCTTTCCATGCCCAGCACTTTGAGGACTTTTCCATTGTCCGAGAGTTCGCCTATTTTCATTCGTGGCGTCTGAGGACTTGGAGTTGGCTTGCTGAATAATCTGACAAAAAACGGAAAAAAATATTTATTTTTATTTTGTAATTAAATTTTGTAAATAAAATTTTGTAAATAAAAATAGCAGATTGGCTGAAAGGGGTTATAGTCAAATCAGATACAGCATTGCCAAAGGTTTTTCTTTACAGAGACATTTCTTTTTTGAAAAGCTCTTACCGCCTACCGCATATGCAATGACCTAGCGGCGAGGTCTGCTAATTCGCTATTCGCTTCTGTATAAAATAACGGTATAATGAAGAATTGATATATTTTTTTGTAATTTTAAATTGGCGCCGAAACATTAACATTAAGTAATCATACTCAAAAATCAAACTTATCAAAAAGTTACTTTTCAAATTCGATTTCGTCTACCAACAATTCGTCAACGGCCTCGTCCCAGAAAATTTTGCGACTTTCCTTTCTCAGTTCTTGCTTCATTATTTTTGTCCAAAACAAGGATTTCATGGGAGAGACGGGAGGAGAGGGGGAAGGAGAAAAACGAACTGTTGGCGAAGGAGGAGGAGGACTCACCTAAAAATTAAATGTTTTCCAAATTTACATATCAAGAACAACAGTTTTTTATAGCTGCTGTTGTCATCAAAATGACAAAGTTGGAATTTGTTTTGTTAGTTTAGCTTGCCAAAAACTTCTTGAACATTTTGAATAGAATTCAACTTTTCAAATTTTGTAGAAATTGTCCAATACTGTTAGGAAAAATAACGTCAAAAAGCCTATATTATTTACATAAATAACGTACATAATTTCAAACCGTAGACAAAGGTCAGCAAAGCTCGTAAAACACAGTACGTGTTCCGTTTATTTCAAACTTGTAAATGTACACTTAAACTGTAGATATCTTACCGGGGGTTTAGTTTCTGCGTAGTCGAGCCTAACTTTGCGTTGGTCGTCTGTTTCATCAGCGTTTCCCATTGAATGCAGCGACATTTGGTGAGCATTTGTTAAATAAGATTGCTCTTGACAGTTAGAGCTGTTGATCTTTTCTTCTGAAAACAAACTTTTAATTTCATTTTAGAAAGTGGGCCTATTTTTGATTGAAATTTTTTTTACGCTAAGGTTGTTTTGCGAAGTACGGTATGACATAATTTTAAATTCATTTTTATTTTTGTTTTGTGTTTTTCTTAACGTTGAAATTTACTTAATAAAAAAAGAAAAAAATGCTCTTTGAGCATTTAGATTTTTAAATACGCATAAATTCCAAAAAACAGAAAGATGGAAACTTTTTGCTGGTGCATTTTTACGTGAATAAAACCCAGTTGTTTGTACTAAAAGGCAATCTCGTTTGTTTTTCTCTGTTGATTTAAAAATCACCAACAAAATTTAAAAGTCACTTTCATGAATACCGATATGTATTCTTGATCATCTTATTTCGCTGTTTTTAATACATTGCTCTCTAAAATCTTTAGTTAATGTTGCCACTCAATGGGAAATGCCGAGTGTGTTAGTCAAGATTTTACTTGCAATTATGACTCGATGTTTTGCCCAAGGTCCGGGGCTGTAATGCGGTAAATTTGAAACCAGAAAAATAAGAAAATTTGAAAAACTGTTTTCAGAGTAACAGTAACACGGAGGTAAGCATCCTGAAAAAAGAAAAGCTTATCTTTGTATTTTCAAAATTTTAAAACAAAAAGACGCAAAAATCTCAAATATGATAGTTTTGGATGCTTTTTAGTCACAGTGGACAAAAAGCATACCTAAATTACTTTAGTCTTAATTAGTACTTTAAATTCTTTTGTTATGTTGACGACATCCATTTCTAGTCTTTCGCATCAAAAGATAAGCAAAAAATAATACATTTTGCCTTGGTATTGCTCTGTGGAGTGCTGGGCATGCTACAAAAAACTCTCGGTCATTTCCGGGCCAGTGGTCACAAAAGAGGCAGGCTACCTGAGTATTTATAAACAAAAATACTGAATAAACTTTTCAGTAAATTTAAATACATGCTTGTTATGATAGGCAACTTCAGTCCGCACCATACAATAAGTCCACTTGTAAAAGAATGAAATGAATCAAAAGGTGAAAATGTTGACGACTAAGGGCGTTTACGACTTTACTAAGTTGAATAAATACCACAATAACCTCGTCCTGTTTAATACGAACAAACGAGTTTATTTTAGTTACCGCACCAATGAAATAAAACAAACACCGACGTTACAAAAAACAGATAGAAAGAAAACCAAAAGAAATGTAATGCAAATACATACATTGCTACGTAATGTACAGTTTTTAACCAAGGTAACTGGGAAAATACGTCATTATAACCCTTGTTAAGAGTGAATAGGGTTCATGTTATTATATCATTAAATCAACAGTAGCAAAAAATTTCAATTAAATTGACTATATGGCTTTAAAAATAACAATTGACGGATAATCTGTACCACCTTGGTTTTCATGGAAAAAAATAGAAACAATGAGATTATCTGAAGGTGACGTCATCAACATGAGAATGCACAAACGTTGTTTATAAACATAAATGTTGAGTTTGGACAAGCACAAAATAATTGCAATCACCGTACATGGCAGATATAGGCTACTATGTGAACAAGACATACTCTATTACATCAAGAAAACAACTCGAAACGTTTTTTGTTTTTTTTGAACAGGATGAACACAAACTCGAAAGAACACAGCACAACTTTTTCAACATTGGAATTTGCAGAGACAGAGTACAATTTTTTCAACATTATGTGTTTACACGCACTTGCAGAATTCGCAGAGGTAGGGAATGGAAATCTTGCCCATGCGAGTTTGAGTCCGATTCTCAATCGCTGCGCAATCCGGGTAAAACGCAAAAAATGATCACGAGTGCGACACTTTATGCCTTGCCATTTTCTTTACGATTTCGTAACTTATTATCCTTGTTAAGTAAAGTAAAGAAGTTGCGATTGTCAGAAAAGTAAGAATATTACGATTTTTGTTGTTTTCTTATCTTGTCACTCAGTATGGCTTAGTTTTTTCGAAACAAATTAGATAGCATTAAGGCTCATAAAAGTTTTGCTTGTTTAAAAGAATTTAAGTCTTTGTACCATTTGTTATGAGTTTAATTAAGTCATGTAGACCACTTTTTAACTTTAAAATCTTCTGAATTTTTTATTCTGAATCCGTACAAGTAACAGTAGCAATTGTTATTATCTTTTATTTGCCAAGTTGTCTTGGCCAGCAGCCAGCGCAGGAACCTTTCGGTCTTCGAGTCAAGCTGCCACCTGCCCACCTATCTACCACACACGGTGAAGGCTTCACAGCACTGTCCAATCAATTGGTGAACGTCAAGCACGGAGGCTGTGAATACCAATTTTTATAGTCGTTGGTTTGACCCGATTAGAAATCGAACCGAGTTTACTGCATCAGTAGCAGACGCTCTATCCATTCGATCACTGATCGGTAAGTAGGTTAGAATTACATTACAGTATTTTGGAGTATTAAATATGCTTTTACCTGTAGAAGATGAAGCTTCCAAAACCTCGTTGCTAAATCGCGTTTTCTTTTGTTGCTTTTCCGAATTAACACGTTGAAGTTCTTTTGATTTGTTTTCAATCTTGCTCTGGTCCAAGGAAGACTCCTCGGAGGAGCTTTTTTTCTCTTGTTTGCCAGAAGATGACAACGTCCTCCTCCGAGGAGCAGGAGAAGGGGATCTGAAAAACAATAATTTAAATATAACGCAAAAGGAACAGCCGAGTCTCAAAAAGAATAAATAAACAATAAAACGACATCTAAGAAGCCCACTTCAGGGCAACATTATTAATCACTGTGGTAAGCTGCTGGTAAGCAGGGCATGGTATGGAATGAAATGGAAGACAATTTTTCCATATTCCATACTAGCAATTTTCTTCCATTCTTTTCCATTCCATACTAAAATTTTCTTCCATATTCCATTCCATACTTCCATACTAAAGAAGTTTTAGACTGGAAGCAATGCAACGTATACTTTGCACCTTTGCGATGATGTAAGCAACCACTTTGAAGGTGCGCGTAACAAAACAAAGATGCAAAGACCGGTATCTGGTATGTATATTGCACAAGGTTTAATGCATAGGCGTAGCTAGGATTTTGAATTGGGGAGCCAAATCGCAAACACATGCAATGACGTCATCAGAAATTTTCGAAAAGAGAGACGTTTTGTGGGACAAAGAATAAAAGATCAAAAGCTGGGAGTCTGGTTTGGCATGAAACCAGGATTTTGCTAATAAAATAGAACCGCAAATTAAAAAGTTTTACGAATATATCAAAATTGGAAGACGTGGTGAGCAAATTAGTGCAACTCAAACGTATCACAGAAGGAGCCCGAAAGTCTAAGGGGAGAAGCCCGAGACTATTGAGGGTCTAGGGGCGAAGCCCCCCGCCGCTGGACAATTTTTTGTAATTTTTTGGAAGAAAATAGCTATTTCAATGCTATTTGAATCACATTTCGCACGCTTTCAGAGCCAATCGAAAGAAATAAGTTTTGAGATTTGAAAGCTACTTGAAAAAAATCCCTCTCTTTACTTCAGGTCAAGTCCAAAGCACATTTAAAATTTTGCAATTTGGGGTTAAATTTTGTGCCTTGGCCCAGGTCAAGGGAAGCAAGGTACATTGTCTTCTGCAACATTTTTAGCATTAAATAATTCAATCAAAGATTTGCCTTGGAGATTTTTGTTTTGTCATGAAAATAACAAGTTTTTGGAATGTATGTACAACCAGGGGCCCAGGACCCCTCAATTTAACTTTAACAATTTCTTCAATAGGCATTTCCTCCAGCTAGTATTTTTTTCAAAAGTATTTTGTCGCGTAAAACTGGCAAGGTGGAGGTGTATTGTTATTTAAAGTTGGTAGGTGATGGAAGTGAATTTTAAAGTTATTTAAAGTTGGTACATTAAATGCAATTGATGGTTACTAATCATGTTATTTCAGCATAAAAATTAGCTAAGAGCCTAAAACGTATTAGTGGATAAAAAAGTTAGATGAAGGCCTGAGATTCCACCTTTTAGAACAAAAACACTGAATTTCTTTTGTCTTGTACATTTAAATTGGTTGGCAAAACTTTAAATTGAGGGGGCACGACCCCCTGGCCGTCAATATTAATATTATTGCTAATGGCTGTAATTGTACGCTTGAACTGTTGCACACGAAAAATGCTAAAAGAAACTGAAACTGAAAAAATAATAGGCCTTGTGTCATCAGTTTTATCATTGGTTGCATTTCAAGTGGGGGCTCATGGGCTCGGCACCCCATGGCTACGCCTATGGTTTAATGATTATCGTACAAGTTAGCTCTCACTCCAACTATAAAATTTGACATAAACAAACTGCTAAAGAGCATTTACTATAATATAAATACCAAGCTTTTAACTCCAAAAAGAATTACTATAAGCTAAAAAACTAAAAATATACGTAAAATTAAGCTGAAATAGGAATGAAATAGCAAAAACGAATTTTTTTGACGATGGAAGAAAAAAAAATAAAATTACGACTTGGCACATTGTCAATCTCAAAATAAAAGTAAAACAAATCAAACATATCGACTTGCAACATCAATGCTGCAAATTGCATTGTACTTACAAGATGTAATACTTACACTGTTTGCGCAAAATACACGACTAAAGTACCACAATTTGTCAACAAATAATACGCGTAGATATTGAAGTTGAATTCTTCTGTGACAATATTATTTATCACTAGCCGGACATCCGTATTATATTTTTGTGTAAATACAGAGCACGAAATCAAGTATGGAATTGATAAGGAAGTATGGAAGATTGTCTTCCGCTCCATTCTTGAAATCTTCCATTCCATTCCATTCTGGCATCTTCCATATTCCATTCCGAAATTTCCGTTCCATTCCATTCCATTTTCCATTCCATTCCATTCCATACTATGCCCTGCTCGTAAGTGACACCATAGTTTCTTCGTCGTCTTCTGGTTAAAAAGCCTTGGAAAATATGCTGGTGCAAACAATAATAGAGCATTGAAAGACTACGCTTATTAACCAAAAAGATGGTGCGGTAGTTTGGAAATTAAAGCCACAAAAGAGGTTTCATTAAAAATTGGGTGAAATTAAACAATGTTTTAAATTTGAAAATGAAATCAATCACAGGAAGTGCCTGATGCGCAATGTAGGTATAGTGCATTGCAGCTTAAGTATTCTACAAATTACGTTGCATCATTGCTCTCATTGAGCATGCATTGAGTGCGGTCAATCATACCATGCAGATAATGTATCATCTTTAGCGCAGCAAATGCTTTTTTTCTTCTGCTTAAGCTAATAGCTAAATTTTGGATCCCCAACTTAAACCCATTTAAATCATAAAAAATACTAATGTTTTATACCTTTTTCCGTTATTTGGGTTTTCATTCGCATTGTAAATTTTCGACGCTTCCAGAATGCTCTTTTCCGACGTTTGGGTGCTCGCTATTAGTGTTGGAGGCTTGTCATTCGTTTTGTTTTGCGTGTTTCGTGGCGAATCTTTATTGCTGTTACAATGAAATAGGTGGGGTTCTCCACGCCCTAAGTGACTCTGTCCATTCATGTTATTGTGTTTGAAATCGCAGTCATTTGTTTTGTACTGACTTTCAAGAGCTCCATTCTGCACAGGTGTAAGCTCTTTAGCTATTACAGGCTCAGTGGGACACTTACGAGACAGGAGAGCTGCTTTGTGGCCTTGTGCAATGCTTTTTAATTGTTTTTTTGTTTCGATAGGACTGGAGGTTGGGTTTAAGAGCTTTTTGCGAGGGCTTGAGACTCGGTTGTGACTTTCTTCTGCTTTCCTTGTAATGTCGTTGCCATTATGAGTGCTGTTATGAATTTCGCTATTGTCTCTTACGCTGTGGTAAGAATTTGCTTCGTGTGACGTCGATTTTTCTTCTGGTACTGTGACCGAGTTAGTCGAAGTGCTGTCTCTCGGAGGAGTTGTTACGTCAGTAATGTACGGGGTTGTTGACCCATTGGTTGACCTAAACAAAACCAGGGTTACGGGATCCGTTTGAAACCCAACGTTTAGCAAAACCCACTTGACTGTTGACAACATAATTGTCGGCACTGCAAAGAAATTGGGAACTTGTTTGAAACACTTCCCAATTTTCAATTTTTAGGCAACATGAAGCTTTTAATAAATTTAGGCTAATTTAGTTACTTAAAATAATTTAATTGGTATATCTGCAATATGCTCTTGCTGATAATCGTTAAAATTTCCCTATTTATATGACAAAGTTTTGCCCGAAAATTAAAAATTGAATGTCTCTACCAAAAACGATGTTTTTTTTCAGGGATAATCACAACACAATGTTGAAAAATCTAAATAAAGATAAATAAATAAATAAAAATAATAAATCATACAACCCGACGCAATAAATAAGTTTTCAACAACGGAATTAATATAAAAAACAAGTATTTTTCCTGGGTTATGTTTGATTTATATACTAACAATGAGCCTAATAATAATCGATTATGTTGTTTTCTGTTTATCAAAATGTTTATGAAAGTACGTTTCCTCTTTTTGGCAAAATGTAGAAAATCAGCTTAGGCAGTCTACAAACTGCGCAAAACAAACAGATCAAACATGTGATGTTGATTAGAAATAAACAACTTTTCAAATCTCGCTATAAAAAAAGAAAAGAAAATATCTACACTATGCGTATATATAAGAAAGTCGCGGACAAAAAATTCAAATGTTTTATTTTTTCTCGCTGTATTACGCCGGAGCGCTAAACGAGCAAGGATCATCACCGCGCGTCATTGCGACCCGGCAAAAGAGCCCTTTACAAATTGGCCAGGAATCTTAAATCTTCCTCTCAAGCGATAAACGCCTTACCGCTAGACGAATTGGCCAGGAGCATAAACATGAAAGGCGCTGAAGGAACGGCGGATTTATGTTTTGGTCATAGCTCTCATAGTACTGTATTACATTAAATTATCTGTTGGTGGTAGTTGCATGAGATAGTCTTACTGTAAAACCAAGACTAATAGATTTGTCTTACTCAGACCCAGCGCCACGGGAAGCTTTTCGGCGCCATGCTCCCCAAATCACTACTTGTGCCCCCCAAGCGAGAAATGTGCCCTCCAAGCGAGGATTGAGCCCCCCAAAAAGTAGCACACCCGGTGCCACTGGAGTGACTTTTGGGGCCTGTGCTCCCCCCCTTCCCCAAAATACTGCTTGTGCCCCGCAAGCATGAGTAAAGTCTCGTTCCAAGACGAAAAACACGAGTGAACGCCAAGACATAGTCTAAGATTTCGCGCCGAAGACCTTTTTTAACGTGCCCCGCTCGAAGGAAAATTGTGCCCCAAAAGGAGGCAAAGGGCCAGTATCCACGGAGCGTATTTTGGGATAAAGGCTTTTTTTGGTCTTCACTACTGAATCTGAGGCGAAAATTCATCTGTGCCTCATCAAACATTTTTTCTGCCTCCCCCCCAGTAACGTTACTGGGTGCTGCACCTGATCTTACAGCAGGTAGAAAATACCTATTGTCTTCGTTTTTCCCATCGTTCAAATAGCTCAAGGTTTTAGTGATTCGTCGCCCGAAGAAGGAGTCTTCTTCTACGGTGGTGATGCTTTGCGGTTCCACATAAACTTTCTTAGTGAGAGATTCACTCTTGCTCCTCGGAGATGCTTTGATATTCGCCTGCAAAAGACAAAAAAAAAAGATTTTGAACAAGTTAAAATGCAGCGTATGAAGTTTCCACGCTTTGTATCGGACCAAATCGAAGATGCTAGGATTAATTACCGACTTGCAAAATATTCTTGCTGGCACCTACTGTAAATATGATAGATCTGTCTAACCAGGGAGAGTCTGACGCTAAATTTAAGTGTTTAAAACGTCAGCTTTGTAATATTTTGACATTACAAGCTTGTACCTGTACACTAATGAGCGGTGACTAAAATTACAGGATATTTTGGTGGAAATTTACAAGTGCTGTATATATTTCATAATGGCGCACTGATTTTTGTACTTAGCAAATTATTGAGAGATGATGAAAACAGGTTTTGATTCCCAACATGTGAAATTTTGGAGCATGCAAAAAGAAAACCTCAAAAAATTAAAGACTAACCTGGATCTCTGCAGTCTGGCAGTTGTCTGTTTCTATTGAAATTTTCAAAACAGCTTTTCCAACTTCGCCACTTTGATCTCTGTAAATGTGATTATCCCTTACAACCGTCGCAACGGGATTGTGTCTCTTTTGCTCTACAGCTTTATTCTTAGCTTCTGTCACAACCTTATTTGCATCAGCCCATCTATAAACGTGAGCAGAATCCTCAAATTTAACCCCATTAGTGAGGCATTCAATGTGGCCCAGGTCCAGGAGTTTTTGGGCGTAACGTGCCGCCCTTTCTCGGGAGCCCTCGAATTTACTATAATACAGTAACAGTCTGTCGATCAAAACTTGGCCTTCGAAAACGTCCTTTGTTGATGATGTAATATCAGTGTCGACGTCGCAATCACAATTTTGAGGTGGTTTCGAACCAATTTTAATTTCAGTGGTTGACATGATTGTGCTAAATAATAAAATACTTTCAACTTTGCTACGGATATTCCTCTTACGGAGTGTAACTGCTTGAGACAAGGAATCTTGTGGTTACGGTAGCAATTTTTTAATGCATTAATGCAGACCTACTGAATTAATAATGCTACAAAATAACTGCATTGTTACGTAAGAATAAAATTTTGCAACATTATAACGGTGTTGCAATTATAGCAACGTGGCATTTTCTATTTAAATCACTTGGCTACTGCATTTTCGGAATGTGTGGCGGAAATGGCATCAAGTTTAAAAAAAGGGTAAAGTGTTTATCTGACTGCAATAGCATGTAGCTCAAGGGTCAAAATAGACGATCAAGTTTCTTTTGCAAGAACGCTGGCAGATTTTCAGCCCTAACCCAATGTTCAGTTCTGCTACGGAATCCAACTGCACAATAAGTCTCCTGATATTAATTTTCTGAAGAAGATTTGTTTTGACCACAATATATGGTCAAAGCAAAGCACATAGATCTCTGGTCCAAGCCTTGGACTGTGGCCCCGCGTGGTTCAACTGCTGAGTCCAACTACTGCTGAGCCCAACTGCTGAGTCTCCGCTCTCCTAGCTTTCTGAATGGATCGAGTGGTACCAACCATCTTCGCCAAAGTGCTGTGTTAATTACAATATAATCAGGGTTTGGGTTCCATAAACGGGGTTTAGGTTTGAATGAGGTATTCGGTTTATTTACCCATTTTGAGGTTGAATGTATTTCGGGTTCGGGCTTGAATTACCCATCCCCTAACAACTGCAAAACAAAAAGTAACGAAGTTTCATTCTAGACCAATAACAAGTTCTTTGCAGACCCCAATGGTGACCCTAATCTGGAAGAAAAATTTAAATATCAGAACTTCACTTTGAATTTACATAATCCGGATTGTTTCTACTATAAGAGTAACTTTTTTTAGAAAAATTTTAAATTAAAAAAAGTAAAAAGATTGCGAAGAATATTCATTGGTGTATTTTTATTTGCATTTAAAGGGGTCAAAATTAGAGCTTGAGTTAGGGTTTGGGTTAAATTTAAGGGTAGTTTTAGAGTAAGGGTTCGAGTATGGGCTAGATTTGAATAGGAATTAGTAAAAAAGTACAGTCATGAACAAAAGTTTAAGACAACCTCCCAAAAATGCCGATTTTCAGTAATTGGCATGTTATTGCATCAGCCAAATTCCATTGTTGCGTCATACATTTTTTCTCTTCATTGTTTTGCATTTAGCGCCAATTTCTACTTCTGTTCACATTTCATGGTTGATTTTCTTGCTATTAACCGATTTTTTGAGGTGCTTCAAATGGGTAAAAAAAGTCATTAAGCGAGGTTCAGAGGGCCCAGATAGTTGCCCTACATGGGCAAAATCTATCTGAACGGCTAATATCTGCTCAGATGGGTTGTAGTAAGGCTGCAGTGCATCAAGCAATTGCTAAGTATCAAGAAGATGGCTCCTATACCGACAGGAAAAGGAGTGGAAGACCGCGAGTCAGCACTGCACGAGAAGATAATTTGATGAGGAGAATAGTTATGAGGTCGCCCACGAGTTCAATGAAGAAAATCAAGGCTGAATTGTTGCGCAGGGGTCGTAAAGTCAGTCACATGACCGTTTCCCGGCGTTTATCCAAAGAATTTAATTTCAAATCATACAAACCGGCAAAAAAACCAAAGCTTACTCCTGCTATGAAAGCTAAGCGTCTACAGTTTGCTAATAACCATCAACGTTGGACTGCCCAGGAATGGCAAAATGTGCTTTTTTCCGACGAATCGACCTTCCAACAGTTTGCGGTTCGAAAAAGTTACGTCCGTAGACCACCTGGAAAACGTTTTGATGACAGATATACCATATCATCAATGAAACATCCTCCAAGTCAAATGGTTTGGGGGGCTATGTGCAGAAATGGTGTCGCTGCTCTCAGCTTTCTGCCTCCAGGAACCACTATGAATGGGCCAAAATACGTCCAAATGCTCTCAGAAAAGCTAAAACTTCACATGCAAGTTCACAATTGTAAGATATTTATGCAGGATGGCGCCCCTTGCCACCGTTCCAAAGTTGCAAAGAACTTTTTGAATGACAACAATATTCAACTTTTCGAGTGGCCAGGAAACAGCCCGGACCTTAATCCCACTGAAAATTTGTGGACCCTCATGAAAAATAAGGTTTCAGAAAAGCAACCAACAAGTGGTGCAGAGTTGGTGAAAGTAATTAAGGAAGTCTGGGTAAAAGAAATTTCGAAGGAGTATTGCCAAAGTTTGATTGATAGTATGCCGAGGAGAATAGAAGCTGTGATAAAAAACAAAGGAGGACATACTAAATATTGAGAATCCGAACATTTTTTATGTAAATATTTGTTTAGAATGTGTCATACTATGTCCCATGTGTTTATGATTGATTATGTACAAAATAAAACAATATCCTAAACGTAAATAAAATGCTATACTACCTTGTGCTTAAAAATTTGCAAAAATTTTAAGTGGTCTTAAACTTTTGTTCATGACTGTAGATAGAAATTACCGGTGAAATAGTGCCTTCTATCTTCTACTATACAACTCTGCAAAGTTCCGTAATCTATTGAAATACGGATAGCGACCGCTTTTTTTGTGACAGAAGGAAAATGATGTAATACTTTATACAAACAAAAGAATTATGAACAAATCGAGAGGTATAGCGACTCAGAAACAAAAAAATCATTTTTAGTGATTAAATATAAAACATTTTCCTTTTTTAAACTGTCTACAAACTACTGAGAGCTCCAAAAGAGAAAAACAATTTCGTCGTTTTTGACTTTGTTCATTTTTAGATTTTAATTTGGTCAAAATTTTGCACTTGATGCTAAAACAGTTAATCAGGTGCCGACAAAATTTAGCAACATTTTTCCGTTGTTGCAATTGCCCGACGGTGTCTTGAACTATATAATCACGTGATTGTTGCAATTTTGGAGGCTAGATTGTCCTTGCGAAACATTTGTTTGACCGATTTTAGTCTGAAATGACCTTTAAAAAACGTTCAGCTGTTTTGTTTTGACTGATCACGTGACTGAAATTAACCAATTAGAAGCAGGCTGCATCGTTTGTATTTTGAGAATACATTTTACGACATTTTGCAAAAAAACATGTTACGTCACTAAAAACTGATAACTTTTAGGGTCTGGGCCTACTAAGAGCTAATCGGATAATTGCCCTTCAGCTTTGTTTAATGATATGTCATTGGTAATTGTTGTTTACCCACATACGTTATATGCCGTAGTAGGCCTATGCATTACTTGCTTTATGCAAAGCTTAGAATAAATACTATGCTTTTCGGTTCAAGAATAGCAAAAATCAATGCGAAATTTTTACTGCATAGATTAAATATAAGTTCGGTTTGGATAAAGTTTTTCAGACTACGTAATTTGGATCAGGTTAACAATTTGGGATTGTTACCGTCTTGTAATTTAATCGTTAATCTGCTACAACAAAATTAATATTGCACGAAAACTTGTTCTTTTAAATGCAGAACTATGTTTTATAAGAGACTAATTATTACATCATTTGGCGACTACTCTGTAACAACATAAATTTGGTGTTTATTCAATACTCCTTGATTTTTTTATGAGCAGAATCTTGTTTCAAGAGGGAACGTTTGTTATGGATTTTCCATATTACCAAATATGGATTGCCCAATCGAACAAATAAAAGAATATACACATGATTCAGCGAAATCAAACGCGCTCTGAGTAGCATGCTGTACTTAGACAATACTGCAGCAAAAGAACTTTGATCTTTTTCTTCGATAACGCATTTTAAGCGTTGTGTAAATTTTAAACCATTTGGTATGATTTCAATTATTTCCTGGTTCACGCTGGATATTCTAATGTTTGACTGCGATTTTTTGTTAATAGCGCTTTCCTATTACGGTATAATTTCGTGATCACGGATGTCTTTCTGATTGCAGCTATAAGACTACGATATATCTCTTATTTATGCTGTTCCAAAATTCATGCAGTTTTCATAGCGTACTTAAAATGGTGTAACATGCCTATTCAAATTGTAATTTGGCTGACTAAATTTATTAAATTATAAATTAAATCGTTCGTCAACATTTTTCTGTTTGATATCAACTTATTTAATGCAAATTTAAAAACACACGTAAATCTTAATCTTGAATTAAATTTAAATCTGCTAACTTAATACAGTCTATAACTTTCTTTAGCTCTAAATTGAGAATATTATTTTTATGTGTATTTTTCTTGTTGTTGTTCTTCTGATTGCTACTGTAACATTCTTTTCCCTAAGTGGTCATAATTGGCAACAGATGTCATTTTAAACACTTGAAAAATCTCCGAGCATTTTTTGAAGTTTTAGCGCTAGATTAACCAACACTTGATCTTCGTTCTTTTGTTCACGTAGCGTCTTTAAATTATTAACTGAATCAATCACAACAATAACGAAAAAGTGTCGGAATACAAAAACAATTAAAACTCACTACAAATCACTTGTAAATGTAATTCAAACAACTAAACCAAACCGTGGAAATGTGTTGCTTCGTTTACTGCTATTCGTACGGTACGACGAAGAACATATTCTAGAACTAAACAATTAACAAAGCACAACGTCCGTCCCATCATTAAGAAATAAAGACACTGCTACTGAGTTGGCCTGAGTTCGATTCCTTATCGTGTCACGCCTCGGACATGAACAAATTTACAAGTTTTTAGCTTGACGTTTAAAACAAAACAAGAAGAGCGTGAAGTCATATGAATTGTAGACTTGACTCAAAGGCCGAAAGGCTTTTTTATAAACTTTGAAAATAAATAAAACTTAACCTATTGTTTCAAACCCATGCTGACCTAGCTAACTAGCCGATGAGAGGTGGTATTCGAAGAAATAGGAGCTGCATTGGAGGATGCTAATTTTGTGGGTTGGTCATGATGACAAAAATGTGGTGCTACTGATAGGGTGGTTTGTTTATTTTTCCATTTGTTTCAAAGCTATTCAGATGTAACAAATCTATAATCAAATCCTTCCGCATACTCGTTGTACTATGCCGAAGGGTGTAAAGAGTTTGCGAGGCCCATCTCCGCGTCATTGATTAGACCAGCCCGAGATTTGAACCTCAGATCTCCCGTTTTAAAGAAGAACGTGCTGCGGCTCAACTAACTAAGCTTGACGTCCGTGGCTGGGAAATATTCTCGATTTAAATATGCTGAAGGCTTCTGATGAGAGCTAAAAGCTGGAAAAAGAGTTGTCCAGCACTGTGCAAATTTCCTGAATGTTGGTTATGGAATACCAGAGACAAAAATGACAAATATGGTTTGCTTTTACTTTGAAATTTTTTGAAAGATACGATACAAATAACAAAATGAATGCAATTTAAAGCCATAGTGCAATTGTGCATGGAATTACCAATAGATGATCTATAATGTGGTTGTAATTTTCTCTCCAATGCTGAAATGATAGTAACAAAAACAAATCCTCTTCAATTAACAACCTTATCTAAAAACGATTCAAATTTCAATAACACCACTGAAAAAAATTTTAACTATTTGTGGTGCAAAGTTTGTCCCAAAAATAGTTACACTTTATATACATACCCCCACAAAAGCAAGAATTTGGATAAAAGCACTTTTTGATTTTGACGTGATAAAGCTCTTGCACTTGCAAGATTTAAACTTGGTTTAAATTTTCGGTTCGTGATTGCTGTTACTGGTAAACCGAAAACCAGGAATAAAGAGATCAAAATCCATTTATTTGAAAATAATAAACGGCGTGAATCTAATCTGCTTTTTTCGAAGCCAAGGTTTTGCGTTTTTCAATAATATTGTACTAGGCAAACAATCCAAGTCATCACATGGTGAAACTCTTTGTGAAAAACGCAAAAAGCTAGCGTCTGTATATGCTTATTTCATTTTTGGATTAAGAGCAGTATTATTTCCTGATTATAATGGTTCTTGGAAAAATCCCGAAGTTGTAGAAAGTTTATAGACATTATTTTAATTTTAAATTATGGAACGTTTTTGGCTCACCCGTGGTACAACAGCACTATTTAGCCTGGTGATGTGTCATGATTTGTTTGGATTAGGAAAAGTAAAATCAAACTTTGGCCTTTGTAGAAACTAATGATTATACAGTACTTGCTACTTTTATTTTTGTTGCTTTGTTTTTAATACATGTTTGCCTTTCTTTGTTTTTTTTTAATTTTATTGATACATTTATTTTACACTCAGATCTACTGTATTCAGTACACATTACATTGTAAAGTATACGTGCCGCGGCCAGATTTGAGCCTAGTCACAAAATTAGACCCTCATCCTTGCAAGTTCAATCTTTCTTGGTGCTTCGCTTTTTTTCAGTGCTACCATTTTACACAAAAACAATCTATTTCATTTAAGTAGTAAATTTGCATTCGATGCAGTCAAACGTCAACTAAAAAACTTGAAAAATAATCAACTCCTATAAGCAAGTGTGAATTTGTTCAAAAAACAGCACGACAATCGCTGTCTCTTGACAGAAGGATAAAGATGCATTAATCAATTAATTAAATAAATTAAATACTTAGGGATGTTCGGCAGAAGACTAATTTGGGGAAATTAGGTTTTTACTGGCAACACTGAATGAAAGAAGCTACTGATTTTAAAATATTTCAGAAATGAGAGGCCATAGAGAGTTGAAATGTGGTAAAAGATGTTTTTCATCTGTTGGTGATAATTCTATAAGTGATGTTGTTGTTGTTGTAGAGCATATTTACCCTCATGCCGACGTACAAAGTCAGGCGCTAACTATTGTACGATCGGCGTTCTTTTTATTGTAAAGACCACTTCGTGATAGGAGGAATCCGCACTTGCTTAGAAAATTCCAGCGATCCAATGTTCCTGTGCATTTTTCTGAGTGAAAAACAATTTCCTATTGAGTGCTTGTTGTTACAATAAACTTTGGGAAACTGCAAAATGACTAATTTTCGTCTGTTATATAAGCTGAGTATAGTTAACGAAGTACGAATGGTCGTGATATGACTGTGTTTGTGATGTCACAGTGTATAGTGAGCCGGATTTCATGATAAATCTGATATGGTGCACTTTTTCAAAATGTCCAGCTTTATTCAGGCAAGCTTAAAATAATTCCTTGGCCTTTGAAAATTATCGATATTTCGATGAGATAATGAATTACAATTTACATGTTCGTTATATAACGCCCTGCGCGCATGTTAAGCAGCGACAACAATCTAAACTTTGTTGCTGAGATGGAAAAAAATCGGTTAATGGGAAAGATTACGATTGTTCCAACATCACTGACTTAAATTCGATTCAAATTTTGAGTCAGTCAAATCAAACATAATATGGACAGTTTTAGCTTTTCTCCTTTTTCTTGAAGAACTAATTAAGAGAAGGTGAGACCTTAACTAAACTTAAAGAGTGGTTGGCTTATGGTTGGTTAGTGCGCTGTCTTCTGAGCGAGCAACGTCGTATATAAAGTTTATACAACAATGGTGCATATAGTACAAAATATCTACGATTTCTATATGTTAATAGAACTTTTTAATATGCATATATCCAGAGAATAAAGTTTTGGTGATATCTTTCAAAAAAATCTTTGTCAGTGTAGTACTAATTAATTTAATAACATTAATTTGCTCATCCGAAAGACCCTATTCCATCTTTTGGACTTTCTTCAAGCAAATTGCACGCTTCATGATACCGGAACGATTCAGATTTGTTTGTTTTGTATTCAAGCAAGCAAACACCCAAGAAAACGAACTAAAACAAAGCACGAAATAGTAAAGCAAAGCATTTTACAGAAATCATTGCAGTACTAATTGCATATACAAATCGCGGTTTTCAGAACTTTTGGTGGTTTCAAACCAAATGCAACCTCATACACAGCAGTTATATAAGCTACAACTGTATGCAGCAGTTATATAAGTCACTGTTTATGTGGTTGTACAGCAGTTATATAAACTATTGTATACAGCAGTTATATAAGCTACTGTTTATGTGGTTGTATTTGCGCTTTTTGACATTTTTCCTTATTGGACATAGATTCAAATTGGCAGATTTGTTATTTATCTAACAAAGTTTTAAAAACAATTTTTTATTTTCATTTAATTCAAAATCATTTGGAAAATTTTGTATTTTCTTGTTTACTCTTCTATTGAAATCGAAATTGCATTATAATACTTTCGGATTATTATGAAAAAGGTATTACATTAGATATTAATATACGTGCGTCACAAACTATAGAGAACTTATAAAGAAACTGAAAATCAATCAAAAACGTTGTTTTTTTCGTGATGTCAATAAAAAATTCCCAAGTTTTTTGCGTTTTAACACAAGCTACCGAAAATAAATTTCTTGGGAAAGTGCCAAAAGCACTTTGGTAATACATTTTTGAGAATTTACACCATACTAAAAATCCAGAAATTGTAGACACGCTCATACTGCATGATTACTATAATTGGTTGATGCAGTAATTTTACACAAAAAATGGCTAAAGCAACTATTTAGACAGTGATCACAAAAAATTTAAAATATAAACGCAAGAATACAAATCATGAGTACATTCCGATTCAAAACAAAAAAACGCTCACTAAGTTTTCACTAGGATTGGGCTTAATAAATTATCATGCGGCCCAAAACCTTGATTAGACTTTAAACGCTAGAGAGCTGAAACTACGAAATGAAGAGTTGTTGTGTATTTGTTTTGTCTTATAGACTTTGAGCACCAAATTTTGGATTAAAACAATTAAGACAATACAGAGGAAGGAGTTTAAGATAAACGGATATAAAATGAGACTCTTTAATTTTGATTTCTCCTCGACGTCCTTCAATTTTACGACAAAAGATATTTGTGACGCATTGAGTGGTGCCCGAACTCCCTTACCATGAATTAGATATGGAAATAACAAGAATAAGTAAATTTACTGATTGCAAATACAGCAACTACCATTGTAAAATACTATATCAGTGGGAAAATATAGAGTAGATGATGTAAAATTTTGCGCTATCTAAAAGTATTTCAGTGATTCTTTCAACATTAACCTTTTTGGTTATTTCAAAGGTGTTATTTTAGTAATAGTTGAATGCACTTTATTTAATGTACGGGACTGACAGTGCAACTGCTTGCCTTTAATTTTCAAATAAGGTACAGTACCTTTAGATCGAAAGTAACGCAACGCGTAATAGGCATCTTTGCAACCTTAATATTCGCTTTCGCAAAAGGTCGCCAATCACTCGCAAAGCTGGGTGCGCGTAATGTTGCCAATACGTAGAAATTGCGCGTTGCTCTGCGCCTGCTCTAAACGCACCTTTAATCTATGGATTTTCAATAAATTTTTCTGAGCTCTGACGTGAAACATGGACCATATCTCCGTAATTTTACACAGATGGCTTACGTTTATTTAAAACGCTATCTAATTTTTAAATGTGTTGTAAATATTTAGCTGCTCTGCTTACAGCCAACTGACTAAATCAAAACTTTAGGGATTGTTTAGGTCTTTAGAAAAAATGAAACACAGTTCTTGCACCATCAATTGCTAACACAAATGCGCATGTTGTACTCTTCATAGGTACCGTTTACTGTTATAATTTGGGTAAAATCCACGTTTAACAAATCTATTTGCCGAAGTCACTCACCGCCTGACTTTGATTGTCTTTTGACAATTTATAGGAGACGGTCCCAAGCACAAATAATTACGGTGAAGGCGAATATTTTGACTTCTTTTGTGATTGCATAAAATAAGAAGTAGTCAGTAATTATCTTTGAATGCGTAAAGCGGACGATCAGCAAAAAGATTTTAGCCTGTAGCCTTTTGATGCAATAAACAATATCTAAAATTTGACCCGCACGTCATCAGTGTGAGGACTCTCATCACTTGGAGTTCAAACATTTTGCACAAGGCTTTTTGAAACCGCGTTATGAATTACAGCGAAGTTAAAAGCGTGTTTTGTCAGTTTAGACGTTTCCTGTGCTTGAACCAATACGTGTCGAATGCTCTTCTCTGTTAATCGTCTTAGTGCATGGTGACGTCAGCATTTTCTTATATGTCATAAATGACATCACTACAAGCAATAGATTTAAGAAAACGTTTATGTCATAAAGAGTAGTGGCGACTCTTCTCAATATAGGATCAGAGTTATTTATGACATCAGTAGATAAAACTGCAATAAGAAATAGGTCGGTGAAAACAGCAATGAAACCAAATGTCAAGGTTCGGAACATGATCTTTTTTACCGCTACTGATGATTTTCTCTTTTTCGTTCGCTTCTTTTTCGGCTTCGGAGTGATAACACGAGGTGGAGATTCGGAACCAGTTGTGGAATGGACTACAATTGTGTGACCTGTGTTCTCATCGCTTCCAATTGAGGTTTTGGAGGGAGAATCACATTTAGGAGCCTGCTCTTTGATTTTGGTTTGCTCTTTTCTCATGATACATAAAAAGCAGCATATTTGTTTGAGGCAGTGCTCGTCATTCAGATTTTTAGCCAAGGGATAAATGAGCAAAGACAAGAGTACAAACTGACCTATGACTAAGACGACAGCGCAAGCTGCCCATGAACTGATATCCAAAGTCACGGTTTCTGGATCGTAAATGCAACCATGGGGAGTGGAAGAGTAGTTTGAAGGCAAAATGTTGATTATCACCACTCCAATGCCTGCCAGGAGCAAGACAGCAATGCTGGAAGCACTTAGAAAACGCAGGGCTTTGTTGTAGTTGATGTTGAACATCTCGTTGGTGTAGAATGTTCGTTGACGCAACCACAGAAACACGTAATTGCAAAAAAGTACAAGGCTGTACTCAACAAACAACAAATCATTTACTGATTCACAAGCCATGTCGTGCTCCTCTGTTTCTCCAAAGCCTATTTGAAAGGCGATTTGACTGGTCATGTATCTGATTATCGAAATAACTGCACATGCCAACACTGAGCTGTAAACCCAGCCGGCATTCAGCTTATCCGCATTTCGTTTGTGAGTTCCATTCCATTTTCCGGTTCTTACTCCGTAATGGATGAGCGAAAACAGTATCCACATCGTAACAGCAGTGAGCACTCCGTTTATGGAAACAGTTGCGATCCAGCTCACTTGATTCCAGTACTCACCAGTTGAATTTACTGAAGAGCTGTTAAAATCCATGATGATAATAACAAGCAAAAAATTTTAACTTAGCCCACCATGCAAATAACTATTCTATGAAAGGCAAAAATACTGAGTTTATAGTTTGGTTGTAAAGACCTATAGTTTAAGCTCGGCTCTTGCACTAAAATTGTTGCATAGCAAAATCATACGCAACACAGAGTGCTTTGCACTCAAATAAGTAAAAACACTTCTCTCTAATCTGAGTTATGATCTCTAACTTTTGGGCTGTAAATAAACTTTCCTGCTTTGAATTTAGCTTAGACCATTGCATTGTTTTAAAACATTGTGCTTATATGGGGTGTTTCTTGCAGTTCACTTCACACTACCAAGTTTTTAACGACAAAATTATGGTCATGAATCATAATGATACTTACATAATTTTTCATGCTTCATTATATGACAAACCACTCGTCTAAAAATTCTTTTTAAATTTATAACTGTGCGTGATGAACACGTAACGTTAACCTTTCACTGTTCCGCTGAGCTACAAACTAATGGGATCTAACATGGATTGTGTGAATATTAATTGCGTTTATTATTAGCCTAATTAATTATACAGCACTATAGCCGAAAACTGTGAATATTTGATCGAAGCATTTTTGCATATTTTTACCAATACAAAGTAAATTCGAACTAGAAAAACTGTGTCAGTTAGTTAATCGTTTCTTTTTATTTGGGGGAAATGCAGCTCGTAGCAACTTACAAGCACTTTTAATTAATGCAAAAATTTGTATCTATTTCAAAATTAACGCTAGGAAACTAACAAACAGTAAAGCAACTTTTTTCATTTAATTAATCGAAACTAAATATGAAACTAAGGTACATCACTGCATAGAGAACTATTTAATATTTTGCCATCGAAACGTTTATAACTACGTAGTATGCAAATCAGATAACCGACGTTTCAGATTGAATCGCTTCTTAAATACCGGCGAAATCTTCATAGTGTAAGCTCGATTTTACAAAGAAAAGATTTTGCTGCATATTGTTTAGATAATTATGTGCTGTATTTTTACGCTTACACCCTTTATATCAACACACATTTTGCCCACTCCAGCATACCATAATAAACTTAAAGCGTTTTTTTTTTTCAAAAACAGCAACCGCTAAACTTAATGTATCTCCGTTTATTTGATAAAATTATTATTGTGATAATTTTTTACTACCCCAACTTTTTCTAATTTTGTTAATGATTGTTCAAAACCAAAAAGGACGAAATGTTTAGAATAGTTATTTCAAGATTTTGGTTTGTGACATTCGTTATTGTATTCTCGTATTTACATTTAAACAAGTTTGCACTGCCTCAAGATTTTGACTGAATTATAAGATTTTCAATTAAATTATATAAAGCTGCATTCGGTGAGATACTTATGCAGTAAAATAGTAGTCTCCGTTATGTTGTCTGACACCAAAAGCTACATTTTGTAACCACAGTATAACCGATCGATTAACATAACAGTTAACTTATTTCCAGAAGTTATTTGTTTATTATTTTTTTGTCTGGTGACATAGTTCGTGATATTATTATAGTCAGTTACTCATGCATTTACACGAATAAAACATGCCAAAAAATTAGAAATGTAGGCATTGGTAAAATAACTCGTAGATTCTTTGATTGTTAGTTGTTCAATTAAAATAGTAATGGCAAATCTGACGCTTAATATAACGAGTAACTTCGAGTCCGTTGATTGAAAAAGGTCATCTTGAGGTAATTGCTCTATTCGAGAAAAGGACCTGAAACTGTTAAACACCAAAATTTTTTGGGGATTTCCAAAACTCTAGGGTGGGTATTTTAAACTTTACAGAATATACGCTTTGATTGTTCGTTTAAAATAATAACAAAAAAATAACAAAATATGGCAAAACCAAATAACAATATAGAGTAATATGTAATCATAACAATCCAAGCAAAAAGAGTTATACTTGGACTGCTGAAAGCGACTCATTGTCGGCCTTAGCGTACATTCATTTACGAGTTAGAATGATATAAACAAAAGATATTTTGTAAAGAGGGGGTAATTGACAAATTGATAAGTTAATTAAACGAAAAAAGAACATATCAGAATATAAAAATAAACGATTGGGAAATTTTGCATTTTGAGAGTTTCGGTTTCAAATTTGGATAAAAAAAATCTCCATTTTTTTAACACTCAAATGTGGTTCCCTTTAAGAGTTTTCTACGACAACCTAAAACAATGCAGGAGCTGAATATTGCATTGAAAATTTGTAGTTTTTTGTAATTCACCAAAATAGTATTTGATTCAATTCAACAGAATAAACTGAACTGTTACTGCAGCAGCTACGTACGTCATATATCAAACTTATGTAAACGCAATCATATCAAGTTTGTCTATACATAGGTACATGAATTTTGAAGTTTTCCTTCAAAAGTTAGTTTTATAAACTTTAAACATAACCAAATGTGCTGTGATTCTGTAGACCCGAACAAAATCTACCTGAGCCTAGCCCAAGGCGGGCCATATTTGGCCCGCGAAGCTGTTTTGTGTGGCCCGCAAGGTCTTTTTGCGCGGTTGATTTCCTCATAGAAAGGCTTACTTAGCATTTTCTGGCAAACAAAAAGGTCTAAACCAAAACCTTCTTCTGTTTGGTTTTCCCGAAATCAGTTCGGATTTGTGGCGAAGACCTTTTTTTTTTTTGGTCTTCACCTACTTTTGGGGACAGATACCCGAAATACTCGCAAAAGTGAGCACCGATTTTATACAACAAACTTGCAATTATTTGGAGTTTAATCTTGGTAAAAATGCATGTGGCCCGCAATAACTTTACTCCCATAAATGTGGCCCGTACCAGTAAAAAGGTTGGACAGCCCTGGCCTAGCCCAAAAGCTCTATAATATAGAATGTAATAGCGGAAAATCAGAATGGTACACATTTTTTAAACATCTCCAAAGATTTCATTTAACAATAAACTTAAAACTAGGATGATATACAACCGCTGCAGGTGAATTGTTTCATATATACCAGTCAATAAACTAAATTGCTCACTGAGGTAACTGAAAATAGTGACTTTTTATCATGCTGTCGACCGATACGGACAATTCAGAAACTTGCGAGCTTATTTGATGCTAAGATTTTAACAACCAGATATATATCTGTAGCTTATGCAGTAGAGCTGTAAATGATTTGCTGTCATACGGGTATTGTGATGATTTATCGAATTTAGATCAAATTCATCACAGGTCTATATTGGCCTTGTAAAAATCTTATGTTATTAATATAAATGGTTAAAAGTTGAAAATTAACTGGGCTAAGTTGGTCAGTTAAATTTGAGGCTTTTAGTTACGTCCCTCATTGAGCGGTCTACATTAGATCATTTTGTATTCTTACTGTGTAAAATGTAGATCCCAACACCCGCTAATACTGCAAATAATAATAATTTTAATAAAATCATAAACCGTTCAATCAACTAACCCTCTGGGGGCACGTGCTACGCTCTTCGCACAGACAAAAAATCTTCGCAAAAATGACGTAGACACGGTAGTTGCTTTAAACTGTCCTTTAATTGTTGAACGTCAAACAAGAAAACTGTGAATTCCAATTTTTATAGTGTTTGGTTTGACGCGACCGGAGACCGAACCCAAGTCTACTGTTTCAGAAGCAAACGCTCTATCCGCTAAACCGCTGACCGGTTTAATTGAAGAAGTGTGAATACTTAGGATAATACTGAGATTTGTCAGACCTTTTGGAGCTACACTTCTTTTATTCGCAAAAACGTTTATTCCGTTTGATTCGGCTTTTTTTAAGCTAATATGACAGCTCTCTGTTTGGGGATTGGTCAGATTTGATCACGTGACCGTACGAACAAATTAAATAAATTTCGAGAATACGCAAATTTATGGTGTTTGTTAGGAAACGTATGATAGTAGATAGTGCGACTATAACTGTTCAAATAAAAGACACAAAAAATGCTTAAATTTTTTATATCAATTTTTTCGCAGTTTACAAAGCCTTTTGCTGCAGCTATGAAGCAGTGGCGGATTTAGGGGGGGGGATGGGGGGGATGCATCCCCCCCCACCAGCCTAAACGTTACGATTTTGGCCGAAAAATCAGCCCTTATTTTGAATAATTCGGCTCCATCTCGGGATGCATCCCCCCCCACCGACCTAAACGTAACGAATCCGCCCGAAAAATCAGTCTCAATTTTGGCGAAGACCTTTTTTTTTTTTTTTTTTTTTTTTTTTTTTTTGGAGACCACCTGATTTTGGGCGAAAAAAACGTTTGAATTTCCGATTTCGGCCGAAAAATCAGTCTCAATTTTGGTGAAGACATCCGAATTTTTGAGGTTTTGGCTTCAAATCCCCCCCCACCAAAATTTTCTGGATCCGCCACTGCTATGAAGCCATTTTTAACAACACCAGCAACATGTTTTTTGCTTTGTTGCGTGAACTGCTTTCAGTTTTGCTAAAAACAAGTCAGACAACAATACCCACTAAAACTTTTCATCCGTTCATTGTCGTTTCATAGGATCTAAGTGATAAATTTTGGTGGTTTCCGATCAGTTTTTGAGTGATTGCTTTTATTATATTATTTCATTGCTGCATTTAGAACAGCAGTGGTGCAAATCTTTGTTAAACATTGGGGGGGATAATTTGCAATTTTACCTTAATTTTGCCCTATTTTCAACATTGGGGGGATAAACCTCGACCAAGACTTTTTTTAGGTGAGCAAATTAAGTGAAGACCAAAAAAAAAGGTCCTCACCAGAAATGGAACACTTTTTTCCCCGAACTCAGGTGAAGACCAAAAAAGGATCTTTACCAGAAATGGAACACTTTTTTCCCCGAATTCGGGTGAAGACCAAAAAAAAAGGTCTTCACCAGAAATGGAACACTTTTTTTAAGTACTGATCTGCGCTCAGATGCACACCAGAGTCAAATTATTGGAGAGGATGCAGATGAAGACCATACTCAAATTGTTGGGAGGTATACAGTCAAATTATTAGGGGGGATGTATCCCCCCCATCCCCCCCTCCCTTGTTTCGGCACCACTGTGGAACAGCGTAGGAATCAACACCTAAACCTAAAGGGTCGAAATTCACTCATGCCAGCTCCGTTACCATCTAACGTTAGTTACAAGAAAAATTAAAATTTATTTTTGTTGAATCATTTTCCAAAGCGTAAAGTGAGTTTTTGAATGGCCCGTAACTTCCCTTATTGTTGTAGTATAGGACCATAAACAAAATTTTTCAGAAAAAAATTTCTTCGTTGGTGATTTATTGGCGCGGAGTTCCGAGTTTACTTCAACGGCTTCAGAATAGAATTTTAAATATCCTCTGCCAAACTACTTGCTGTAGGTATTAAAAAAAACTGTTTTTTGTTTTTGATGAAATTCAAAAATTCAGTTTCGGTAACATGTAATTTGGCTCATGAGATGGCCAAAAACTAATTGTTTGGAAACAATAAATTCTAAAAAAGAAAATTGGTTTATGGTTTTGCAATCAGCTGAATCTATGTGTCAGGAGTTTTTTGGTGTGGCGATATCTTCCCGTTTAATGCTTGAATGGATAAAGCGTTAGCTATTGAAACGGTAAAACCGGGTTCAATTACCAATTGGATCAAACCAAAGATTATAAAAATTATAAAAATTAGTATTCACAGCTTTCTTGCATGAATTTCAGCATTAAAAAGAGACACTGTGAAGCCTCCACCGTAAGTAGTAGACAGGTGGGCAGGTGGCAGCTTGACTCAAGGACCGAAATGTCCCTTTGCTGTCTCCTGACCAAGACAGCATAGTGATTAAAGAATGGTGTAACATAAAATTATTTTTCGCCTTCAATATGAATTACTGTACAGCTTTTTTTTAAATTTAATTAGCCAACAGCTAAGATGAAGGTATAAAGTGTCTTGCATTGGCAGGTGCATTGCAGTAGTAGCTGCCTTGACCTGATACAATCTTAGATATTTTTTAGGCTTGCAATGAATTATACTCGTATTAGATCGAATAGAGATTTCGCTTCTGCTTAATTCTTCTTAATTTTATTTCAATTTGTATTATTAGCTGAAATATTTTTTGTTAAAGTAGGTTTAGGTTGGTCACCAAATGTTATCTAGGTTTGGGTTGGTCACCAAACGTTACCGGAACCTAACCTGTACAACAAGCTCATTGTCTTGCAAACTCATACTCATAGTCATGTTTCTGATAAGTTTTCGTTCTCTTATTATAAAGTTTTTCTATCATACAATTTGCTCTCGAATTGTAAAGCTACTTTCTTTTCTCGAAAATAAATTTACTCTGTTTGGCCGCGTCGTTTTAGATGTTAATGCAGCCAAAGTTTAGGAATTTGGTCAGATTTGATCACGTGATCCTACGACTGCTTTTTAAGCGCTATTACCGTTATGCTAAGTTGAAATTTTGAAATGAGATTTTATCGTACTGACCAACTTATTGTACCACTCCATAAATAATATTTCAAAGAGATTTATGAGATACAGTATTTTAATTTTCTATAAACACGATATTACATCTGTATTTTTGATGAAATTGTTACGAGTAAGAAGTTCAACATCTACTGTTCTTAATCTGCTACATTGCATTGTATATGTCTATTATATCCATCGTTATCATTTTGCTCAACTTCTTAGAAATATGCGAATACAAACAGAGCATAGCATACCAAGTACGAATGTTCGTGTTCGCATTCGTACTCGTCGATTTGCGAAGATTTTTGAAAATCTTACGAACAGAAAAGACGAATGCAAACAAACAAAATACTCGAAGATTTTTGTTCGTTCGAAGGGCATTGCATGTGCACCCTGATTTTTGTTATCTGATTAAATCTTACAATTGACTGCATTTTATCTAAAAGTCATTGCATTTAAGATCATTGCTCTTCTTATACATGCTGAATATTTTGAAGAAAAAAAAAAAAAAACAGCAGTAATCTTATTCATTTCGTAAAACGAAGAACAAAAATAGTTCTTTCTTTCGCGCGTCTCTTGACCAGTCTCTTTTTCGTCTGTTTTTACAAAGTTCTGTCAAATATGCAGCGTATTTCTATTTTAACTTATGACTTGCATACAGATTAAGCAAAAAGAAAAAAGGCAAAAATAATGAAAAATAGATCGCGTGTTAATAGCACAACACATAAAAGGTTTTTACAATAAAAGCTATACATAAACTACATTTTCTGAAAGCGGAAGGTAACAAAACTGCAGTTTTATAGTGACATTCTCGGTCCATTTTGTCGTTGACTTCAAATCTTCCCGAGAATAGAAAAATTTGCTCATAAACATATAATAACCTAGCCCTAACATTGGAAATATTTAAAATCAAGCGACGAAACTGCTGTGGCAGGTTAATAGGCTTAAGTTATAAAATTCTTTCTGTATTTTTATCGCTCTAAAATTTCCAACTTTAATCGACCACAACACTGTAAATGACGACGTTTTGTTCGACCGTTTTTATAGCAATACTTTCGATTGACTTTTTTAATGAGCAATAGTTGTTGCAATGCCACAAAATTTAAAGCATCCGAAAGTAGGCTAATTATGAATACGCTTTTTTAAATGATAAAAATTACTAAATGCAACAATTATGATTTTGATAAAATTGGTGACAATAATGAGCTTTAACGCAATTAAATTCAAAAAGTGCTAAATACAAAATTGATCAGAAAATTACAAAAAGCACGTAAAAGTTGAACGTTGTTTTATTTAGTATAGCCTATTTAAACGTTGATGTGTGGTAAAAAAATGACTCCAAAATAATTAAATAGTGTTTGGCTTTGCCTATTCGTTAGCACTGTCGACCCAAAATTATCAAAGTTAATGTAGCTGTGTAGTGTACGTAGTTATACAGTACACAAAAAATTTAAAGTATGATTATGCGAAGAAAAGCTCAAAGCACCATATAATCCGTTGATCATACTATTTTGTTTTGAGTTTTTTCACGCTGTCAAACTTGAAAACACAACCAAAAGGGAAACATGTTTTGTTTTCTAACAGATATTTGCAACGATAGGAGAATTGAATTCTTAAAATGCGATTACACTGGATGCGAAGTAACGCTAAGCAAAGATTGGCAACCATCGCAAGGGGTCGCCTTCGTCTTTTGCTCAAAATAAGTCAACCATTCAAAAAGAATTTTGTCCTAACGAAGCTAAGCGCAGAGGCGTCGCTAAGAATGATGGTACCTGGGGTGGGATTTTGTGGTGGCACCCTTTATCGGCCAAAATATAGGTGAAGACCAAAAAAAAAAAGGTCTTCGCTGCAAAGCGAGTTGGTTTTTAGTCCGAAAGTATGAACAAAAAAAAGGTCTTTGCCTACCAATCAGTGGGTTTTCTGTCTCAAAAGAAAAAAACAAAAACGAATGGTGTCACCCCAAAATGGTGACACCCGGGGCGGACCGCCTCCCCCCCTAGCAACGCCACTGGTTAAGCAACCGCTTGCGAAGTTTGCAACCGGTTGAAACCTATCGCAAGTTGTTGATGACGTCAAATTTTGGTTGCTTAACGCATCTAGTGTAAACTCATCTTTAGCCTTGTGATTTACAATTTAATCTCTCGCCTATGCTTCATCTTGAAGTGCTTATCGTAGTATACTTTTCCTCGTAAAAGGCAAATCCAAGTCCCCAATGATGTTTGTTTTGGCCACAAACTTGGAGCTCCATAAATGTGACTTGCTTGATTTGCTCCCAGCTAACCTAATTCCATTTTTATACGTAACCCAGTAGCCTAGCCTAATATTGTTTTATTAAGTTTGTTGTCATTGAGATTAGCTGCCAAATTATTGATAGATCAGCTGTTGTGGAAAAATGTTTCCACGTTTTGAGCGGCTTTCACCGATTACGCGTATTTTTAAGCGGAAATACGCGTAATATCTTTTTCAATGTAAATGCAAAAAAGAGAAAAAGGCAAAATGCATGCAGTCAAATGATAAGCGCATATCTGCAGCGCAAATACGCGTGATCGGTAAAAGCCGCCTTAGCATGTACTCAAATGTTATTCACTCTAGAACACTAACGGTAAAAAGTTTTTCAGAAAAATTAATCGTCAATGTTTGTTTAGGTTTAAAATTAGCGAATTTCTGCTTTTATTTTAATTTTTACACTAAGCAAACCGCAACAAAATTCATTCAAAATTTGAAAATTATTTAACGGCAACACAATAACAACAAAAAAAAACAATCAATAATTTAATTGTGATGCTTTGACCTTTGCAGGCCAGAGTTTTGATGTGTAGTTGTTCTGCGTGCTTCTGGCCTAAAGGCTACCAGCGAGGAAGCTGAGGGAGGAGCCACCAGAAAGGCGGTTATTCAAAACCAAGCAATACGAAAAAGAGAAAAAAAGTGATACCCGTAAACAAGCAATGAAAAAATGCGAAGAAGTAATAAAGCAAGCAATTCTGTGAGAGAATATCTGTTTCGCATTGCTTGTTTTTGGGTAGTCGAGGCCAGAAGCACACAAAACGATTAAACAAAAACAAAAAATATTTGGTCAAAAACGTTACAATTAATTACTATTAAAAAAAATCATTCAAGCAAATTATTGAAAAATATTCATCCGCGCTCTAATTCAAAGCAATTTATCGAAAAAACGGCACCGCGTTGCAAACGCTTCAATCATTAATCAGGGAACAAAAACCTATTTTGTAAAAAAAATTTCCAGGAGGTACAACCTCGATGGGCATCACGAGACAACGTAATTTTGGACCGCGTAACAAGACCTATACAAAAAATATTGTCACTTTCAATAACCCTGTGTTTTGGCTCGTTCTTGGGTTAATTCGGTGTATTTCATGAGCTTTGTCATCTTAAAATGAAAAATGACGTTGCCAATAAATTAGAAAGCCATATGCAAAGACAACATGAGCAGAAGCACGTATATACACTAGTTATGGTATTAAAAATTGTTGGTAACTGATGCTGGAATTAAAAATCGTTAACTTTCATGCATGCAATATTAAAAATCAGCCACAAAAAATATAAATAATAAACTAAGCGGTCAGATTGTTTTACATTTGCTTTTTTTCAAAAGTTACCATTGATTACAGTACGCACTCAGCATCCATAATTGTTACCAAAATTTTGCAATGTATCTATAAAAGTGCTGTTTTATAATGTTTGCTAAAATTTGATAAGTTTTGATGTAACCTGCTGTCTCTAACCAGTTTTTTTTCACTTTGGCAGTCTGCATTCTTTATCCAAATCCAAAGCCACAATAACTGACCGGAAACAGAAAATAATACACGGAGACTAGCTTGTAGCTAAAGACATTGAGAAAGACATTCAGACAAAAAATCACAGGCCTTGCTTACATTATAAATAGATAGTAGACAAACTATATGCAGACACCCAGCATGCAGTGCATACTGCATGCAGAAAAGCACGTTGACCAACAACATAAATTACCCATCGTAATCATAATATTTGACAACCAAGTATATGGACTGAAATGCTGGACAGACGCAAAAACAGCATTGTTCATTAATTTTGGCATTGGCAAATTGCAATGTACTGCAATAGCAAAGATGACTGAATAGCAAATCTTTCCTGGGCCCCCTCATTGAATGTCGATCTTTGTCTATTTGTCTGTCTGCAGCAAATGCATTGGTGTGATCTTTGAAAATTCTCCAAAATTCTCCGTTTAAACAACAAATTTGATTAAGGGAGATTTTAGTATTTTGGTTTATTATGTTGGCAAAGTCAGAGTATTTTCAATATTTTAACAGTCACCCAGGTTGTAATTATTTTCATAACAAACATGTTAGTTTGGTACTTTCAATTTTTATCTTCTTGAGTTATTGCTTATTTTGTGATTTTAGGTTTGCAGTTTGAGTTTATGAGTAGTAATAGGTGCATAATGTGACTTTAATGTCTCATTTTGCGTCTGTGCTATGTAACGCTTTTTGGAAGGATGATATCTACTTGGATTTGAGGTTACTTTTGCTTCAATGTTGTCTGCTTAAACAATTTTAAAGAACATTTTTTTGGCTTTGAGTTGTCAAAAATAAGATTTTGCAAACCTGTTAAATAGCTTTTTTAGTAAATGCAAAATAATTATGCTATTTACAAGCAGAAATGGAACAGAAGTTTACCAAATTTTTTTTCTCATTGGTACTGTATCTCAATAGATCACGTAGATTGGCTATTTCTTTTCTCTTTTGTTTTTGTTTAGTTTTTTCTTTGTTTCTGCTTTTGCTTCGACTTATTCATTTCTTCGATTATAGTTTATTGTTTTGTAGCCGCAGTTTCCATGATTTACTTCAAATTTTGTAGGTGTTCATTAGTTACCTGTTTGGACTTTCCGTGGGAACTGGAGCTAAGGGCATTAGTGCTGAAAGCTTTGCTGTTGGTGCGCCTTCTATTCTTTATCGTTGCACTTGGCTGAAAAATAAACTGTACGAGAACTAATAATTAAGCAAACTGAATATTTTATATCTACCAAACGTGACGGAAATAAAATACAGCCTTTTTTGAAAGTGGAATATACTTTGGTAACGTTCCTATTAACTGAATGTTGCTTTGTGTCATGTGTTTATTATTGTTTTGTTTTTGTGATTAAATAGTTTTATTAGAAAAAAAGATCGTGAAATTGTAGTGCTTTCTGATTTTGATATGAGATTTACGACACGCAGTTTTGCGATATGTAATATTTGTAAGTAATATATAATATTGATTTGTGATTGTACATTGTGCAGGGTACGACTGCAACGCATAGTGCAATAATGAGTCAACAAAAACCATAATGACTTTGGCAATTTTTGTCGATGACTCATTTGTAACTCTGTAGCTAATTTGCATAATACTTCCCTCTTACGTATATACAGGGTGTCCATAAAGTCCGTGTGCACTTTAAAAAAATTGTAACTTTAATTGTATTTGCTATAGAAATAATTTGTAAAAAGGATTTGAAAGAAGAAAATCGATATTTTTTAAGGTTTTATTGAAATTTTATTTAAGTTTCCACATGTCCTCCATCATTTGCAATACAAAGAGTAACACGATTTTGCAGTTCACGAAAAACATTTCCCAACTGATTTATAGTAATGCCTGAAATCACATTAGTTATTTTAGCTGTCAAATAACTAGGTTTGGTTGCATACACAATTGTTTTCACATGTCCCCATAAAAAAAACCTTATGGAGTCAAATCTGGCGAACGTGGAGGCCAACAAAATGATCCTCTCCTTCCAGTCCATCTGTTTGGAAATTCCTGATTTAGAAACTGTCTAACACGCAGAATTTACTTATCTAAGAATTGTTACAAATTTTGTAGTGAAGAATTATTCAACAGCTGTACTTAAAACTAGATACATAAAACTTTCTACACATTTTTACAGATTATTTTTATCACAAATAAGAATAAAGTTATAAATTTTTTAAAGTGCACACGGACTTTATGGACACCCTGTATATACAGTATAACAAATTATGAATCACAGTATGTGGGAATGAAAATTGGAAACTCTGCCTGGTAAATACCTCCTTAAGGTTTAGGCTCTATAGCTATCGGTTTTATTATAGTCTTACTTAAATTAATTGGCTAAAAACCTAACCAGCTTGGCATGTACTGTAATTAGGTACCTGCACAATACAGACCTTTGCATCTTTACCCAAAAGGGAGTAATTTGCACGGTAATCCTAAATAGTATAAATTATGATGCTTTCTTATATTTGAGTGTTTGATGTAATAGGTCTTCTGCAATTCTTTTCGCGTACGATTTCAAGCCAAAATAAAATTTACCATTATTAAACTATCGGTTTAGTGAATTTGGGAGCAGAAATTATCTTCATTTTGGGGTTTGCTGCCCTTTCTGCAGGTCTAGACGAGGAAGAGTAAAAAATAAGTAATTAGTAAGGTTCGACTCTCTCTGAGCAATCCATGATGGCGTTGAGGAGAAAATGCGTGGAGATTGAAAACGAAAAAATTTTTTTCACCGATTCTTCAATATTTTTTTCTTCAGAAACTTCTCAGATCAAATCAAATCTTGTGCGTGCTGTACGCCGAAGCGCGTAACGAGTTTGCGGGGCCCATCTCCGCGTCATCGCGCCCGGCAACTCAGCTTATTTTGAAGAAATGTAGCAGCGTTGACGAGCCGTTGGCAACACTGTGTCCGATTTGACCGGCCCGACTTTTGAACCTCAGACCTTCCGCTCCAGAGACGAACGCGTTACCGCTCGACCAACTGGCCGGTACTAAACATGCAAACAATAAGCAAAATTTTGACAATGATAAAGCCTGTTATATTACAGAAATACCATCATCCTACATTTCTGCCAACCATTATTCTACATTAATTAGGCTTAAAGTGTTGACCAATACATTGGATCTTGATTGAAAGAGAAGAAAACTTTCTGCCGAAGTTTCTCTTCGCCTTCAATCAGGGGCGTAGTTAGGGAGGGTCATGGTGCAATGGCCCCCCCCTTTTGGTCGCAAGGATAGTATAATTAGCATAGAATAGTATGTAAAATTGCGGCATGACCCCTCCTTTGTAACTTGGACAGAAAGTTTGAGCACACAAAAGGACAGAATCTGGTTAAAGACCTTTTTTTTTGTTTTTGTTTTGGTCTTCACGTAAATTTGGGCGAAAAACCGGACTAATTTTGAGTGAAGACTTTTTTTTTGGTCTTCACCTAATTTTGGGCAGAAAAACGGACTGATTTTTCTTTTAGTCTTCATTATTTTCAAATTTTCTGGACCCCCCTTTCTAAAATCCTGCGTACGCTACTGCTTTCAATCAAGGTCCAACTCAATTGGCCAACAGTTTAAGCCTAAATATGGAGCTAGTGAAACGTAACAATTAATTATCAAAAAATGTACGTTTGTCAGCAGTTTTTCTTGTGTCTGATGTGAGTAATCTCATGTTTGCTTATCAGTAAGAGCTCTTCAGTACGATTGATCGTTTTGTTGCCAATTAACATTACGAAAAATTTGAGTTTAACGTCATAATACCGTCTATTGTTTTATCCATCACAAGACTTACAAACGAAATTTTTTCCCTAATTTTCGTATGCCAACATTACGTTTATTCGATTACTTAAGTTTGGGCTAGATCCTTTCTCATGATGCCACACGTGCAGATTTCTAAGTTATCAACTATAAAAGGGTTTAATGTTATTTTCAAACTATAGTTCAACTACGTTATCTGTATTTATAAAAAGCATTTGGATCGCACATAACCCAAGTTTCGAAATTAAGGTTATCCTCGTCTGGGTTGTATTTCCCACCAAAGTACTTTAAATGATGCCCATTCTTCGATGAAAGAATTTTCACTTACTCCTTATTTTTGCAAACAAGGTTAAAGAGATACTGCTCCAAATCAGTTTTATTGAAGAAAGGAGAACTACTTGAGGTAATAAAGAGGTGCCCCCAACCTTTTTCTAGTTTTCCACAATCACCCTTATTCGCGAAAATACGATTTAATCCGTTTAACTCCGTAACATTGGCAACCCTACATTTCGCAATTTTGTGACATCACAAAAAGGCTACTGTGGATCAATACTGATAGCCTAGGTATACAAGTACCTGCAGCAGTAACCAAATTTTCAGATTTGGTTACAGGCTACTGACTGCTACTATAGTTGGTAATCGCGTTTCTTAGTCTGTGAGAAATTTTAGCAAAATTTTGCCTTTGGTGATGTCATAAAATTGCGAAATGTAGAATTGCCAATAGTACGGAGTCAAACGGATTAAATCGTATTTTCGCAAATCAAGGAAATTGTTGAAAAAAGTGTGGAACTCCTCTTTATTACCTTAAGTAACTGAGTTTTCATTTCTTCAATAAAACATATTTTGAGCAGTATCGCTTTAAAGTTAAAACTAAAAATCTTGTAAATGTTCTTGTGGACCTGTTCAATGTTTTATTAAAAGGGCATTCATGTCAACAATTTTTTGCCCGGTTTTGTCTCGAAACTTTTTGTCAGATCTGAAAACTAACTTAACCAAATTTGAGCTTTCTACGACTTTCCGTGCTCAAGATATGCAACCTGTTAGATTTCTCTTAGAAAGGCTTTTTTCTCTTAAAGTGGGTTTACACAGTATCTGTCTTTCGTACGTTTTTTTACGTACGGAAAACGCATCCGCTTTTTTTACGTACTTATATGCAAACAGTATACGCACATCCGTTTTTTTGTCGTCCAGACGAAAGCGCATTCGCAAATTTTACGTACGCATCGAGTAGAGCATGGCTCTACTTTTGTCCGCTTCCGTTCGTATCAGTAGGCCGAAGGCTATTTGAGCTAGCATCAGTTTCAGTGGTTTTGTCAGAGTTATGGTAGTTCTGAGCAGGGCATGGTATGGAATGGAATGGAATACGATTTTTCCACATTCCATACTGGCAATTTTCTTTTATTCCATTTCCATTTCATACTCAAAACCTTGCATTGCATTCCATTCTATACTGAAATTTTCTTCCATATTCCATTCCATATCTTCCATACCAAAGAACTTTTAGAGTGGAAGCAATGCAACGTATATTTTGCACCTTTGCAATGTTGTAAGCAACCACTCATGAACGTGAGCATAATAATACCAAGATGCAACGACCACATCTGGTATGCACTTTGCACATGGTTAAATGCATAGGCGTAGCCAGGATTTTTGGTTGGGGAAAGGGGGCGAAACCGTATATCACATGCAACAACGTCATCAACAATTTTCGAAAAGAGGAACTTTTTGTGGGACAAAGAATGAAAGATCAGAAGCTGGCAGTCTGGTTTTGCACTTAACCAGGATTTTTCTAAAGGGAAAAACTAGAACCGCAAGTTATAAAATTTTACAAATGTATCAAAAGTTGGAGACGCGGTAAGCAAATTAGTGCAACTCAAACGTATCACGCGGTGAGCAAATTAGTGAAACTCAAACGTATCACAGACTAGGCGGCTCCGCTCCCAGTCCCCCCAGGTTTTTTGTATTTTTTTTGAAAAAATGTCTATTTTAATGCTTTTTGGGTCACATTTCGCATATTTTCAGAGCCATTTAAAAATTCAAAATTTTTGCGATTTGAAAGCCAATTGAAAAAATTCTTCCCTTTACGTCAGGTCAAGTTCAAAACACGTTTAAAACCTTGCATTTTAGGGTTTATTTTCGTGATTTGGTCCAGGTCAGGGTAAGCTAGGTATATTATCTTCTGCAACATTTTTAGCATTAAATAATTCGCTCCAAGATTTGCGTGGGAGTTTGTTGGACGATAAAAATAACCAGTTTTGGGAACATATGTTCGACCAGGGGCCCAGGCAGACTCGAATCAAATTCAATAATTTGTTCAATAAGCATTTCCTCAAGTTAGGTTTCTTTTTTTCAAAAGTATTTTGTCGTGTAAAAACTGGCGAGGTGGAGGTGGATTGTTATTTAATGTCGGTGGGTGGTGGGGTGGATTTTAAAATTATTTAAAGTTGGTACTGCATTAGATGCAATAGATGGTTACTAATACGTACGTTATTGCAATAGAAAAATTAGCTGGGGGTCTAAAACATATTATTGCATAAAGAGTTACATGAGGGCCTTAGATTGCAACTTTTAGAACAAACCTACTAAATTTTTCCCGGCTTGTACTTTTAACTTGGTGGCAAAAATTTAAATTGAGGGGGCCCGGGCCCCTTCTATTGGTCGTCAATATATTATTGCTAATTGATGTTGTACCCGGGTGCTATTGCACTCAAAAAATGCTAAAAGAAACTGAAACTGAATAAACAATAGACTTTGTGTCATCAGTTTTATCACTGGTAGCATTTCAATTGGGGGGGAGGGCCGGGGGACCGGGCCCCCTGGCTATGTTTATGGGTTAATGATTACCGTACCAGTTTGCTTTCACACCAACAATAAAATTCGCAAAACCAACCTTCTAAAGAACATTTACCGCAATAGAAATACCAAGCTTTAACACCATAAACAATTACTATGAGCTTAAAAACTAAAAACTGAATGAAATTAAGCTGAAACGGGGATGAAATAGCAAATACAAATTTTTGTAACGATGGAAGAAGAAAAAAATTACGACTTGGCAAACTGTCAATCTCAAAAAAATAAAACAAATCACACCTGTCAAAACTTAATTACTGCAAATTGCAATGTACTTACTATGATGCATTACGTACACCGTTTGCGTAATATACACAACCAAACTACCGCGATTAGTCGACAAATAATACCCGTAGATATTGAAGATGAATACTTCTGTGACAATATTATTTGTCACTACCCGACATCGGTATATATTTTTGCGTAAATGCAAAGCAGAAAATTTAGAATGAAATTGGTATGGAAGTATGGAAGATTACCTTCCATTCCATTCTTGAAATCTTCCATTCCGTTTCATTCTGGCATCTTCCATATTCCATACCGAAATTTCCGTTCCATTCCGTTTTCCAATCCATTCCATACCATGCCCTGGTTTTGAGTTGCATTTTGGTTCGTATAGCTAGTCATGTCGACCACATATTAGTTACGTGGGGCATGCCCAGTTGAGAGTAGGCCTACTAACTTCACTCTGCGGCTAATTTTGGAAAAGCGTTGACTTTTAAAATTGAGCAATAATTCTGTCAAGTTTTGTCAAAATTTTGCTTTTGTAGCAAGCTTGGTAGCTACAAAAGCAAAATTTTGATAAAACTTGACAGAATTATTGCTCAATTTTAAGAGTTAACGCTTTTCCAAAATTAGCCGCAGAGTGAAGTTAGTAGCTTGCTTTAGGGAGTAAGTTAAACACTGCTACTGGTCAAATCGGTAACCTATATTTTCGGTTGCCTATTTTTTTTAAATTGGCCTTGAAGTCAATACTCCTTACGGTAACAATCCAACTAAACGTTGATATACGCCTAACGCTTACTTATTTATTTCATCGCTTTTCTTCCAAAACATCTGCGATGACGCACAAAAGCATGTGATGATGAGCAGATTCTTGTAGCGTCGTCCGCTACAATCAATCAAGTTACCACAAATGAGAAATACCTGGTACCAATGACTTAATGAATCAACAGACCGTTTCAGGTTTAGAGCTGCACGGTCCAGTCGGTTAACCCCAATCAGGACGTGTCCTCTTGACATCGAATGACGCTGCATACTACAGCAAAGGCAATTTTGTTGTTCTGCTTCATTCTGATATTTGCAAATAAATATTACGGAAATTACGGATACTGTGTGCATACAAAACTTGCGAAATTTGCGTATCCGTTTTTGTCTGTTTCCGTACTGAAAAGCGTGTGAGTTTTACGTACGTAAAAAACCTATGGAAATGCGCATTGCGGATACTGCGTAAATTCACCTTTAGAAATTTTGCCAGAATTGCCACTACAAAACAAAAATTTTAAAAAGTTACTTTATGTTTGTAACCAGACTTGGTCAGGAACGAAATAGTTCTTCTTCAGCAGTCTACTTAAAGGCGGTGAATCATCCAGCCAACTCCGATGGTTTACAATAGCTAAAATTGAACTATAATTTTTGATAATTTTTGTTTTGATTTGGGAACTGCGGTTGCAAAGATATTCAACAAATACAAAAAGATGTCACCCGAAAAAAGTTTTTGGAAACTCTGAGTTTTGTTCTTCCCGCCAAAACCACAGTAGACCGAATAGTTTAGAGAACTGTGGTTTTGGCGGGAAGAATCAAACTTAGAGTTTCCAAAAACTTTTTTGGGGGGATATCTTTTTGTATTTGTTGAATATCTTTGCAACTGCAGCATCAAAATTAAAGCAAAAAATATCAAAAATTATTGTTCAATTTTAGCTATTGTAAACCACCGGAGTTGGCTGGATGATTCACCGCCTTTAAGTAGTTATTGCAATAACGAGCTACTTACTGTACTTTAGCATGTTTTATTTCTGCTACTGCTACTTTTCTTTAAGTAATATTTTCTTGAAGTAACGCTACTTGAGTAGAAATGACTTTAAAGTACTGTAGAAGTAGATAGTAGATACCTACGCCAAGCTTAATTGATGATTTTACCATAATTTGACGAAAAAGACTTTTTTTTTATTCTTGATTTATTGGGCAACTCTGGTTATCGAGGACATGTTCGTACGGTACGTACGTATTCTTTTACAAATTTTTTACCTGTTACAGTCACATCTGACGTCACAGGCCGAACACCAAATTAGGTTAAATTTAGATTAGGGATGGTTAGACAGTGGCGTCGCTAAGGGGGGAGGGGGGGCGACCCGGGTGTCACCATTTTGGGGTGACACCATATTATGAAGGGAAACCATATCTCTCCTGATTTGTGGTGAAGATCTTTTTTCCGTCCTCATTTGAACTGAAAACCAATCAATTTAGCGGCGAAGACCTTTTTTTCTTTTTGTTTTGGAATTCACATACTTTTGGGCCGAAAACCCACTACTTTGACGGCAATGACCTTTTTTTTTTTTTTTTTTTTTTTTTTTGGTCTTCACCTTTTTTGGACCGAAAAGGGGTGACACACGAAATTCCGCCCCGGGTGCCACCATCCCTAGCAACGCCACTGTGGTTAGAGTTAGTTTAACAGACAGGATTAATCCTCCCCTAAACTTAACACCTACCCTAACATACTCTAACTCCAAGCCAAAATAGTACCACCACAGCAAACTCTCGAAGAATAAAGAAACACGTTAAATTTGAAACTACTTTCTACAGTACATTAATTACATGCTTGAAGTAGAATTATTTTTGACAACTTTCCTACTTTTACTTAAGTAGAAAACTAGAAATCGTGTATCCTACTTCTACTTGGACTTGAAGTAGATTTTTGTTTAAGTAACCATACTTTTACACTTAAGTAGGTTTTTCGGCTACATGATCACCATTGGTTATAACTCTCGGTGTTTCCGCAATGTTGTTGTCAAAACAAACTAAAGGATCAGAATTGCAAATTAGCTGCTTTTCAAGTATACATTCAAGCCAAATTTCCAAAACTTAACCTTCTCTTACAATATTGGAAAAACGGCAACACTGAAGCAAGTGGAAGATGTTTAACTTTGAACTACATTGCTTTGAAAACGGTAAGACGTGCAAAAAGTTCAAATTTGGTGAGAATGCATCATTTGAATTTTCTAACATTTTGGTCAACAGTGAAAAACTTGACTTGAATGCCTCTTTAAAGTTCCTGTTCAATTGTAACGCTTGTAGTATTAGTTTGCCCATTTCAATTGGTTTGGCTTCAAGATTTTAAGGTTCGTTGGCCGACAGTCTCGTTTCTTGCTATTAAAATCGAATTGCGCCAATCTTTTGGCTATCACAATATATATTACACAATATGCTAGGCGATTGCAGAACAAATTAATTCTTTGAGTCATTGTCATTGCTTCATTTCAAAGAAGACCTTCCAAGTCCTATGACAGTTCAACCGTCCAGCAATCACTTAACTAACAAGCTTTAATCAACTGCAGGCAATCGCCCAACTCTCAAAAAATGGAGAAGTACTGAAGCAGTTTTGTCCATATTTTTAATCGTCTAAATATTTCACTAAGAGTCTAAATATTAGCTTTAATCCGCGGATTATCGATTTTCAATCTTTTATACCGCTGACCTTATTAGATTAAACTAAACTGAATTTACTAGTTCAGAGACGCTATTCTTAAATTACTTTAAAATTTAGTAATTTTTCCGGCCATTTGTTTAAATTTTTACCCTAAACTTATGTTGACCCTCATTCAAAGTTGGCCTACGTTGGTGCATACGCCCTCTAGTGTAAAAAAGGCTTAGTTTTGTGTTTAAAAAATATCTCAGAGTATGTAATAGGTTTTGATTTAAAAATATTAAGAATGTTTAAGGATTATTAATTATTAATTTTTATCAAAATAGCAATGCTGATAATATGTTTAAATCAAAAACTTACGAATTGAATTTTTTTTTACTCTTTCCATATTCACTGAAAGCGTTCCTCAAGTGGGACTTCTATCCAAGACTCCCATTGCTTCCAGCAGAAAAAAACCTGGTGTGATAATGGACTTTTCAACGTTTACTAAAAGTCATCTCTGTGATCAATCTGAAATTTTGGAAAAACTATTTATCGCAGCACTTAATTTTCTAGATTTTAATTTTGGTAAGTTGGTTCTTACACTCCTTCTTTACAAATCCCTGATAGTACGCGTCATTCTTTTAACTTTGAACATTCTTAGCAGTCCTAGAGTGCCTGAATTAATGATATTTGTCATATAAGCTTACGATAAAGTAGAATTGGATTATTGTAAACATTTCTATGCTTTGCTCTTGCGCTATTGCAAGCACTATTTTCAATAGTGCGATGTCAAAAAGTGCTCCAAAGATGACGTCAGAAAATTTTAAAATACCAGAAAAGCCAAGCATGCAAATACGCAAGATCATTCTTGCAGTAAAGTTCAATACAAAGGCTACTATAACAAAGATGCTTTGCCGCAATTGCTTTTATTCAAAAATATATTCTATAAAAGCTAAAAAAAAATTCGGATTTACTGTTGTTCAGGTTCTATGTGTCTTTTGGACCAAAAACCTTGTTGACTCAGTACCATAAATAACTTGCAAACTGAACATCCTGTAGAACATTAAAACGATGCAAGATAATTTAAATGCTTGTTTATTCGTTCCTATGAACCAGGCACTCTGCGCCGGACTAACCACACTACCGCAAAGCACTTTTTTGGGTTATGTTTACAAGTCTTTCATCAGGCTGAGCCACCACAACGGTAGACTGTTGGAACCCGATGGGAAATAAGTGGAAAGTGTCTTCCCAAGGACACAACGACGCATTGCCGGTTCAGCAATCGAACAGATGTCTTCGATCACTAACTCTATTCTTTACCGCTGAGCTACAGCCGCTGCGTTTTAAAATCAAATCAAAATCAAAGCAAATCTTTTATTGTACTCCAGTCGCGTAGCCAGGATTTCGCAAAGGGGGGGGGGGACTTTTTTGGAAGTTTGATACAACCGTAAACAAACTTGACCCAAATTTTCATTAGTATTGAGTTAGATTGAGGCGGTTTTTCTGTCAAAATTAATTGATCTCCAAAAAAAAGAAAAGGTCTTCACCGAAATTCAAAGGGTTTTTCCGGCTAAAATCAGAAATTCAAAGGGTTTTTCCGGCCAAGTCAGGTGATCTGCAAAAAAAAAAAGGTCTTCACCGACTTTGGGTGAGCTCCAGAACCAAAAGACTCCATTTTTTCTGGTCCAAATAACGGCAAGTCCTTCACAACTTCGGCTCGAAATTCCTTTGGTAGGGGGGCTGTGTTTCATTTTTGGAGCAAATATCTGCCCCAAAAGCACTAAAAACGTGCTATTTTGCATACTTTTCAGGCCAATGGGGGGGCTCGAGCCACCCCCGCCCCCCCTGGCAACGCTACTGTTGTTGTACTCGTTGTATTACGCGGAAGCCTGTAGCAAGTTTGTGGTGCCCATCTTCGCGTCATTGCGCCCGAAAAACACAGCTCCTTTCAAAGAAATGTCGCAGCAGTGGCGAGCCGTTGGCAACTCTGTGTCCGATTTGACCGGCTCGAGATTTGAACCTCAGATCTCCCGCTCCAGACGAACGCGTTACCGCTCGATCAACTGGCCGCTCCCTTCAACTCACCGCATTTTAATTGATGTGTCATCATAACGAAAATTTGCAATTTTATAGTTCCGTCTTTTTTTGGGCCATGATTCGAATACTGACGTTCCAAATAGAAATAGGAAAGAAGAGAAAGGTTTGCAAAACTATTCTTCAATTGCAGCATCATACATTCACTTGTTTTTGAGCAAAAAATTAAAATAAAACGATTTCGTGCTGCCAACTAGCGGTCGCAAACATAAATTTAATTGGACACCGACTAGCAAACCCTTAAAAAAAGACAATACAAGTCGCTAGTCAACAATAATGATAACAACTATCAACAAAAATTACGCCGATAGCAATATATTGAGCGACAGAGAAAATGCGAATTCAAATGAAAAAAAAATCCTTCGCATTTTATTTATAGTAAAAATCACATTAAAATATTGAAAATGCAGCAGTTCTCAAACTTACAGTATATCAAGCGAATTAACTACACCCACCATTTAACACAAGACTCGGGTTCAATTCCAAGTCGAACTAAATCAAACTTTAACGTTTGAATCATGTGTGCTTGCTTTTCAGCAATTAATTAATTGATGCATTTTTACCCTTTTGTCACGTGAAAGGCAATGGCTGAGCAATTCTTTGGACAAACCCGCATCTGCAAAAAATCATAATTGTAATTACCGTATTTGCTCGTTTTGTAGCCCGGGCCCATATTTTTTTCAACTAAACTCATTACCGGGCCCTTATTCAAAGTACTGTAAAATTACCGGTATACCATAAATTACGGTATCTTTGAAGACAAATATTTCACGACATTATTCCTTTTTCCATGTCAATTTATTCACGTCAAAGACAACTTATTCACGTCTTAAGAGTAATTCCCTCATATTACCCGTAGTTTATATTATTAACAAGAAACAACAAATCAAAATTTTTATTTATTCAGCTTCTTATTTCCTATTGTTCTCTACCACTGAAAAATCAGCTTTGACATCGGGTGGGTATTCTAGCACGGGCCCTTATTTATTTTTATGTTCTGTTCACACGGGCGGTTATTCAAACGGGCCCTTAATCAAGATCGGGCGGTAAAACGAGCATATACGGCACGTTTTATTCACCAAGTTGTCTTGTCAGATGACAGCGAAGGGACCTTTCGGTCTTTGATTCAAGCCGCCACCTGCCCACTTGTCTACCACATACCGTGGAGGCTTCACAGCACAGTCCCTTTAATATTGCTGAACGTCAAGCAGGGAGTCTGTGAATACCAATTTTTATAGTCTTTGGTTTTACCCGACCTGGAGTCAAACCCGAATCTAGCATTTCAATAGCAGAGGCTCTATCCACTCAATCACTGATCGGTTGATTTAGTTTTTTCCAAATTTTTCTATGATTTTTGACTTCCTTCTAGTAAACTTTCTGCTTGACTGTTTGTTCAAAGCCAGATGTCGTAAAGTATTTGATTCAATTCAAGAACAAAACTACGTGACCGAGGAGCGATAATTAATCACATATCAAGCAATATTATGATTGCTGTGGATCAATATCTGCAGCGCAATCGGTGATACAAACCAGAGATGGAACCGGTCAGGATTCTCTCGACCCGACCGGTAAATTTCAAAATCATCGCCGGTTGACCGGCCGGTCGACCGGTTTTTGACCGGCCCGGTCAACCAGTTTTTTGCAGAAGGTTTTTGTTCACTGTTCAATGTATTTAATGAAAAATTTTCAAAATGGGGGGCATGGGTCAGGTGTAAAAATTTGTGACTTTGGACGGAGGTCTCAAAAAAGAAACGCAAAACAATTTTTGCGTTTTTTGCAAAAATAACTCAATTTTGAGACCTTTTTGGGAAAATTTTTGTTTGAATGACCTGTTTTGAGCAGCGCAAAACGTGAACAAAATAAGCATAAAAAGAACTGGAGGGCACTTGCTAAATTATGAGACGTTTTTTTCTAATGATATTATGCGAAAGGCCAAAAAATAAAGTTACAATTTTTTAGCTATTGATGGTGACAGATTATTTGCAATTTGCGGAGCAGCAAAAACTAAACTGTTATGACATTGGCTATAAAATATTCGAAATATAATCTGCCCCAGCAGTTAGTAGAAATGCTGATACTTCAGAAGAAGCCATGGATAGTTAGATATAAAAAAAAATAAGAGCTAGGTCTTTTTTTGCCCAGGGTAGAGTGTAGTAAATTCAAGGTGAAAAAAGCTTTTTAAAAAGGCAAGATTTTAGCGTGTATTAAAAATCTTAATCTGCGCCACTTCTACTCTTCAGCTGCAAAATGCCAGATAGCGCAACATAGGCGTTGCCAGGATTTTCGATTGGAGGGGGGGCAAACCACAAATCACATGCACTGACGTCATCAGAAACTTCGAAAGAGGAATTTTTGTTTGGACAAAGATATCGTAGAATGGAAGATCAGAAGTCGTGGCCTGGTGTTGGCTTAGGAACTCGTTCAAGGAGAGGGCTTAAACAAATACCTAAGGAGCGAAAATGTATAAATTGGAGACATGTTTGAGTAAAGACGTGTACTGTAATTCAAACGTGTCACAGACGGTGGTCTGGAGACGAAGCCCCCAGCCGCTGGGCGGTTTTTTGGAATTTTTTTGAAAAAATAGCTATTTTAATACCATTGGATCACATTTCGCACGTATTAAAAGCTATTTCAAAGTCGTAGATTTTTAACATTTGAAAGCAAATTGAAAAATCCAAGTTGTTCAGTCCTCCTTTTGCTTGCAATTTAAGTCCAAAACACATTTGAAATCTTGCATTTTGGGGTTAAATTTTGTAAGTGATTTGGCCCAACTAAGGGGGAAGATCGCCTCCTGCAATATTTTAGCAGTAAATAGCAATCCAGTCGAATATTTTCCTTAGAGATTATTGTTTTGTCATGAAAACAACCAGTTATAGAAGTACATATACGGCCAGGTGGCCCAGGCCCTCTCAATTCAAAAATTTGTTTAATGAACATTCCCCTTACTGTAGCTAATTTCTTTTTAAAGTATTTTGTTGCATAAAACCTGGCGAGGTGGAGGTGAATTGTTATTGAAAAACGTACAGTAGATAGTTACGACTACAAACCATGTTATTGCTCGGGCCGGATTTACATTGAGTTGAGCCCTTGGCACTTTGGAATTTTCGCAATATTTTCCTGCCAAATACAGGTGAAGACCAAAAAAAATCTTACCGTTTGAGCGCGGGGCCCCTGGCACTGTTCCATATGTCAAATCCGTCCCTGGTTATTGCATTACGTTCATAAAAAGGTTAAATGAGTGCCTCAGTTAGTAACTTTTAAGATAAAACCCCTTAATTTCACTTGGGTTATACGTTTAAATTGGTTGGCAAACATTAACTTGAAGGAGTTCGGGCCCCCGGAACAATATTATTGTTGGGGGCCCATTTAAATTGGGGGCCATTTAAATATTATTGTAGGGGGATTTTTAAATTGGTTGGCAAAAATTAAATTGAGGGAGCGCGGGCCCCCTCGATCAATATTATTGTTAAGTACTTTTGTACGCGTGTACTGTTGTACGCGAAGATGCTGAAAGAAACTCAAACTGAAGACACAATAGTCTTTTTTGTGACATTTTTGTCATTGGGAGCATTTCAATTGGGTGGCGGGCCCCCTGCCCCCCTTTGGCTACGCTTATGTAGCGCAAACCTCTTCCACATGCATGCTTTATTATAATCTGATTACGCGATTTTAACTTATATTTTGTACTTGTTTGCTTTGTGCCGTGGCCCAAAAGAGGGGGGCATGACACAATGCTCTCACTCTAAATACGCCCCTAGATGTGCATGTCTTAATGGTCACAGCATATTAGTCACCGCTTGAAACCATTCAACAAGTGTTTTCAAAAGATGTGGTTTATTAATACTGTTTTTTGATCAAAAGTTTTAGCTATGAGAAAATATGTAAGTATATTTTGGTTGGAGCTTAGATGTCTTTTAGTAGCCAGAAAGGAGAATTCGACCGGTTTTTCAACCGGCTTGACCGGCCGGTCGAAAAATCTCGACCCGACCGGCAACCCGACCGGCCGGTCGACCCGACCGGTTTCCATCTCTGATAAAAAACAATTGACAATAATTATGTATTCTTCAAATCAAATCTTTCATTATTCTATTTGAATAAGGGTTGTAGTAGTAGTAGTTAGTACTAGGTAAAGTCTGTTAAACCATTTGCTGTAAACTGATTTCTCTTCTGCTTTGCTCTGGAAGTACAATATTCTATATGGGATGATCTCAACCTGAAGTTGTTGTTAACACCGTACTATGGTTCATTCACGAAAGAATGAAGATTTTGAAAACTGATCTTTTAGTCAAGAGTATTGTTGACTACTTTGAATCAAAAATCATTGAATCTGCCAAAGATATTTTATACGAAAAGTTTACCGTTGAATGTAGACCTAACAACCTGAGCAAAAAGCAACGACAGGATCCGAATAAATCTGAGGTTGATGTACGAGATATGATTGGTGTTATGCATAAAACGTCTATGGTCACTTCGTTCACACCTCCTTTGTTTGCCACTGTTTCAAGTAATTTTCCTCAGTCGAATTGAACAATCTAGATGTCCCTACCATGTGGCATGATATCATCAATCTCAAGAAGGAGTTAAGGTTCTAAAGCAGGTGCAAACGGAGAAAAATGACTGTGTGGATGATCTTAAATCCGAGTTAAAACAAGTGAAAGCTTTACTTCAAGCTTCAAGTCCTATTTTTCAAAACAATGTGGATGGGTCTTCTCAGCCCAAGCCTGTTGTGCCTTCTTTTGCTGACATTGCTAAGCAACCAGCAATAAATGATAAGTCTTACCTACAAAGCTTGGGGGAAGTGGTAGGCCTATTTTCTCTCAGGTTCCGATGCATAGGTATGATGTGCAGGAACAAATTGCAAGGAAGAAAGACTCTGTTTGGAAAGAAGTAGCAAAAAGACGCAAACCAGTCAAACAACCAAGTATTGGCAAGAAGGCAACTAATGATATAAAAACTGTTGATGTGAAGCCACCAGCAAATATTTTTCTATCTTGACTACACGCAGATACAACATCGGAACAGGTTAAAGTATTTGTTAAACAACAGTTCAAAACAGAAGCTGTTGATGTTCTCAAACTTTCAGCTAAATTTCCGGAATCTTATTCCTCGTTTAGAATAACTGTTGCTGGAGTTGCCATAGAAGATGCTTTATATATGGAGTATTGGCCTGAAGGGGCATTAGTGAAGAAATTTTTTTCGCCCAGTGATAAAAAGTTTGATAACAAGCCTTCCATTGCGGGTGTTGAAACACCAAATCAATCTTCTCATTCTTAAAATTGAAGATTTGCTCCTACAACTGTAGGGGTCTCAGCTCTTCTTTAAAAGAAATTTCGGACTTATGTCAAAATTACCATATCATATTGCTTCAAGAAACTTGGCTCACTAAACAAACACTGGATAATCTTAATGATATAAGTGATTCTCATCTCTCGGCTGGGACTTATGTAGTTGACTGTGCTGATGAAGTGATAAATGGTAGGCCCCATGGTAGAACTGCTATACTATGGAGCAAAGCACTTAATGCTTCTATTTTTTACAATGGTGATAAATCTATTATTGAGCTAAAACTATCTGATTCTGTTTTTGATTACCATTCTATAAATGCTTACCTCCCGTATTGTTGTAGTACAAATATTGATGAATATCTTTCATATCTCGGCGCATTAGAGGCTATGCACAAATTGTTGAATAGTTCTAATATTGTTGTTCTTGGCGACTTTAATGCCAGTGATTCTAATTCTTTTCGTAAATTATTGAATGACTTCTGTTGTAATAATAATTTTAAATTATCTAATAAGCTTTTATTGTCTTCCAATTCCTTTACATACTGTAAAAAGGGCCCACTCCACTACTTTTTGGCTGGATCATTGTTTATCCTCTCATTTAGTGCACAGTCTAATTGAATGTGTGGAGATTCTTTATGGGGGCATCTCTTCTAATCACCATCCTTTAGCAATGACTTTAAATATTTGTTTGCAATCATAGTGTGTTAATGTTGACAAAACTTATGGTACTCCTTCATTTCTTAACTGGGATAATATTTCTTTTGATTACAAGTATTGCTATGTTTTGGAGAGTGGTGAGTTACTTTCCAATATCAATTTACCCATTGATGCTATTCAGTACAAAAATATTAAATGCGATGACATTAATCATTTCAAAGATATTGATATTTTTTACAACAATATTATTGAGTCACTCATATCCGCTGCATGTAATGCTATACCAGTTGATGATAATTTTAGCATTAGAAAAACTGCATCCAGTGATTACAGTATCATACCAGGTTGGAATAGCTCAGTAAAAAATGCTCATGCCACTGCTAGAAATGAATACTTAAATTGGTTGAATATTGGCAAGCCTTTATCTGGCCCCACTTATTGTCTTATGAAAGAGTCAAGAAGAAAGTTTAAATATCAGGCAAGTGTCGACAGGCCTGAATAGTTTAAAAGTAATCTGGCAAGTGTCGACAGGCCTGTTTTTAGTCCAAATTTTTAATCACTAATAGTAACTGTAACTTGTAACTAGTTACTTTTTCAAATTTGTAACTGTAACTGCAACTTAGTTACTTTTTTTGCCAAGTAACTGTAACTTGTAACTAGTTACTTTTAGAAAGTAACTTGCCCACCACTGATGTATTGCTGTGCCAATATGTTAAAATATCGATTTTATCGCTGCTCCAGGATTGTCAAAAACAATTTATTTCGATCTTATTGCACTTCGTTTTACTCAAGTCAACTATGATGTTAGTATTCTAAAAATGCGATGTATATTGGCTTCGTGTTGCGTATAATGATAGTTACCGTATTTTGCATAATCTTCCTCGATGAACCAGTGCACGTTTATCTCAAATTGAATGCCATATCAATACATTTGATGCTATTTTACGCAAAACTACATTCTCTTTTATCCAACGTTGCCAATGCTCTTCCAACAATTTAATTAATTCTCTGATGACATCTGGCTGCTTTTATGAATCGAATTTTTATGTCAATTACAACAACTAGCTGTTTGCTTTTGCATAATTTTTAATTGCCTTTTGGCCATGCCTGTTGGCCATTATTTGTGCTGATTCTTTTTTTTTTGTGTGTGTGTGTTTGTTTGTTGTTTACTATGGACCTTGCTTCATGCTGTTTATGCTTGCTGCTTGTGTCTGAAATAAACAAGTAATAATAATAATAATAATTATCCTCCGTGTACGAAGCGTGTAACAATAAGTTGGAGGGCTGATCTCTGCGTCATTGCGCCCAGGCAACACAGCTCCTTTCAAAGAAATATCGCAGCGGTGGCGAGCTGTTGGCAACAATGAGTCTGATTTGACTGGACCGAGGTTTTAATCTCGGATCTCCCGCGCCAGCAGAGGATAACGCGTAACCGCTCGACAAACTGGCCTGTGTTGAATTGATCAATTTAACTAAAGAGTAGTTTTTTTAACAGTAATACCCGAGTTATGGAGAATTGGGGTAAAGAGTAATCTGTCTGCTCTGAAACATTATAATAAATGAAAACTGGTTCATATTATATTGCGAGCATAAAGCACATTAAATTATTATGATGCTATCATATAAATAACTATCTTTATGGGTAAGTTTACAGGAAATCAGGAAAATCATGATTATGCCAACGTGACAAAATTCAACTTCCCATGGTATTGAATTCATGATCAAGTTTGTTTCAAAATAGACAAAGGATGATTTCGATACCAAATTTCATTTTTATTTTTTTACAAATGACGGAAATTTTGTTTCACTATAGTTTTAGGCCTATTATAGGCATAAACAAATCAATGCTATAAACTTTTACCCGCCAATGACTTAATTAAAATAGTTTACACTTAGTATTCATAACAACATCGCAATTTCACTATTATTAGAACGCTATAATAATTGACTTTTATAGTTCGGAGAAATTTAGTCTAGTACAAAATTAGAACGTACAATTTACTGCATATACAAAGTTTTGTGGAATTTTTTGTTACTAATTCTTTTTATTTTCCCGGGTAGCGTATACTAAAGTTGCGTTAAATTTTCCTTTTTCAAGGGAAAAAAGGGCAATCGAAACATAAAGAAAACAGTGGAGTCTCAAAGCATAGTATTTTATGATACTGCATAATTGGTGGCTCATGGCTGAGGGAATGAGGTTTCATATGATGATCAGCATCTGATCATGTTTCTTTGACAGTAGCAGGTACGAGCTACAGTAAATGAAAAAGATAATAACAAAAAGCTACGCTTTCCATAAGGCAGCAGCACAGAAATCCGGAGTTGTTTTTCAAGATTAAAGTTATCTTTGGCCTTCAAGGAAGGAAAATCAAAATGTACAGTAGGTAGTAATGTTAATGTTGAAAATTAATTTATACCAAAAATTATTAGCTGATTTGTTTACTAAATGTGCCGCATTTCTGCGTGCAACAATAATACCGGTACTTAAAATTTTTATTTAATTATTAAACCTATAAATCGTCAAAAAAATGGCAAACCTTGGCAAGAATAATTCAATCAACGCTTTTGATGAATTTTATCTCAGTCGCGTGGATTGGATTCTTCTAGCTCTGTTAATTTATGCTATCTTATTGTTATTTGTTACTACCTGCTGTGATTCTATAATCTTGTGATACATTACGGAGTCAAAAAAAAATTGACTATCGAATAATCAAAAAGGGGCACCGAATTAAAAGTTGTGTTAGACTGCACGTTAGTGAGGAGCTAGATTTTGCAAAAACCACTCTATCTTTTCACTTTCTGATATAGGCGAGGATTGTTCCCAGTCCACGTTGTGATTAAAACAGATAGATTTAACTAGAGTGCTCAACAAGCGAGGGTCCTCGCCTTTATCGCTTGTTCATCACTTTCTGTTATGATTATTTTCAATGATCCGTTAATTTTGCCAAAGACAATTTGGTTTTATTGATTGTACTTAAATTTTAGCAGCTTCAAAATTCGAAAACTAAGTTTTTTTGTTTAGATTAGGTTACTGTGGATCTGTTTCCTGTTATTATAAATGTTATATGACTAAAATGGAGAGCATTGTCAAAAACAGCTCTTTATTCAATACTTCAGATGGAAATTACCGGAATCGTGTTGATTGGATTCTTCCTGTTTCTGTTAACGCTGTTTTATTGTCACTTACGACTGTCATCTTGTTTTCTATGATACATTACGGAATCAAGACCGGAAAATGGCGACGAAATCACGTTTTGTTTGTTGATAAATTGAATGGTGGATGGGTTTACACTTTTGCTGTAAAATTCGCATGCATTGGGCTTCTCGAACTTGTAACGTCCCAAACTTCATTCAATATTGGGTATGGATTAGGTGAAGACTTTACTTGTGAAGTTGTCAACGACATACATTTCGTCAGTTACAGCCTCGTTCTGTTAACAAACTTTTCGTTTTTGTGGATACGTCAAAGGATATTCTACAGCAACAGGATGCTCAGTGTTGATTACAGCAAGTTTCTTCGTTTTCTGAGCGTATCCAGTCTGGCGCTGATTGGAGTTACAGGCTGTGTAGTGATAGTTTTCAACGTCATTCCAACTAATTACCCCGCTCTTCCAAATGGATGTGGGTATCGAACTAAATATGAAGATATGGAGCTGATATTTTCGATATGCGTTGCTGCAGGCATAATTGTATCAGAAATCATGCTAGTTTTTCTACTTATTTATCCTCTTCAAAAGAATTTGGGAAGTCATGGATTCTTTCAAAATCTTTGCTCTTGCTGTGAAAGTTCAAAGTTTTTGGCTACTCCGCCAAATAACTCCGCAGAAGCTAGCAGAAGCTCATCGCAGACTCATCCCTTAAGCAGGCATTCTTTAGCCTCAAAAAGTAAATCTACTTCCTTAAAGCAGAACCAGGACTATAAAGAGACAAGTTCCGAAAAGGATGCAATGAAGAAGTCCAAGACTGAAAACTTTGCAATAAACGTTTTAGGAACAGAACACGTCGCGGCAAACGAGTCAAAGACTGAAAACGTTACAATGAATGTTTTCACGACTGAAAAAGTAGCGGAGAACGTGTCGAAAACCATAAACTTTGCAACAAAGTTGTCCTTGGAAGGAAAACGATCAACAAGATCGTCTCATAACGTCAAAAAAGTGATGAGAAAAACGGTACTTTTTGGAGGTTTTTCACTTCTCACCGATATTGTTTTCCTTTTTCTAAATTTCTTATTGCTTGACGGATCTGATCCCGGGATGAGACGGATTGGCGATCTAATTTATGACTTAAACGTGATGCTTAATTTATTGTTTGTTGTGTTTTCCTTTTCTACTTACAAGCAAATATTATTGTCTCCGTTTAGGAAAATGTAAAAGTGATTACCTACTGCAAAAAAAAAAGATTGAATATTTTTTCAGAAATTTTTCTCAACTGTGAGGTAGCTCTTCACTTACACATCTACTTTCCAGTAGGCTAGTGTTTCATCAGCATCTGAATTCACACTTAGCCAATCCTGGCAGCCCATCTGGTACCTGTTTCAAAAATACCTCAGCCAAAATAAAACTGTATCGTTTTATCAATTAAATAGTCATTTTGTTCGATTAGTTTGTTGTCATTTTATTCAATCTTATTTTTGTAGGTGGTGTCGTTTTACTTGAATGAGAACGTCATCAATGTGATATTTTACGTGGATAAAATTGGCAATGTTTTAAGCGAAAAGTTTTTATATCAGAATACTTCAGCGAAAATGTATTGTAGGCGAGTTATCATTAATACAACAAAAGTGATGCTGGTATTGCATGCAGAAGAGTGTTTAATATTCCTAAAAAATTCTGAGCCGTATATTAAGCATGTTATGTCTAACAATGATATCATTTTTTGATTTGCAGGGATTATCAGGAGTCAATTTCATTCAAATTTAAAGTCATTTGAATTATTCAACTCTTTCCTGATATTCTTGATCAGCGCGGCCCAACCAGAGGAACTTCAGCTTCCCTTAGTCAAGCTCCCCCCCCCCCCTTTAGCAAAATCTGCTTGCGGGCCTGTTTCTAATGATATCAAAAATTGATCTAGATTGGTAATATGAATCTTCCCCACTCCTTACTGCTGCTTTGTGGCTTTTCGGTCCCATAACCTTTTTATAAACATTGTCCTGGCGATTATGTGCTGACATTGTGCATTGCAATTTTATTCGGTTTGGTCGTTCTTTCTCCACTTCTAGTTTTCTAGTTAGTCTGCTTGGTCACTTTGTACTGTGTCTAGGAAAATATTTCTTTTCAATTGTTGGTTCTTTAAAGTTGCCGGAATTGTTTCGGATTTTGATCATTTTTATTGCGGGTTACTAGTATTTTGCAGCTGGGCACCCGCCACTTGAAAAGTAGCGGCCCTGCCGCTTATCGCTACGCAAATAAAAAAGTAGCGCCGCTGCCGCTATTTGCATGCAAAACAGCGGCCGCTACCGCTACTTTAAAAAAATGAATAATAAAAAGAACGATTGAATTCAAATACGTTATCTAAAGGTGAAATTTCAACTTTATTTACGAAAGTTAATTATTCAAGCTTTTTAAACATCGGTACAAGTTACAATCGGCATTAGCAGGCTGAAATGGTAGACAAGTAAACAAATCACCATTCAATTAGTTATTGGCACGCTCCTTTCAAAAAAACAAGCATTTCAAAATGTTGATTGGTCAAACCAGCGCTTTGGAAATTGCTTAGGAAGTTACCCTTCGAAGTTACACTATAGGAAGTTAAATTTCTTATCGCATTTTCTACACAAACAAATGGCAATAAGAAATATCGACTCAAATAAGTTAACGTTTTGCCATTAAAGCACGATGACGTACTGTAATCAGCTTCTGTACAATTCTATCCCGGTTCTTATAGCTCTGAAGTAGTCGATCTGTTTATCACACGCTCGGCTCTCAACCACTAAAATAGTTCCTCGCATAGAGATCCGCCAGGAAAATTTATCAGTCGACCGAGCTACAAAACATTTCTTGGAGTTTTGCAGAAATTCACGTCCCTGCGATGATTTTGTCCAACTTTGACATAAAAGTAGATCAAGCGTTTAAGCACTGGTGTTTACGAAATCGAGGGAGATATGTAGTAATTACGTACATGTTAAGCAAATGATCCTCAATGCAATTCACGTTACACTACGTATTTTTTCTACGAGTTTAACTACATAACTAAGTTGTCTTTGAAGCATATTTTTTAATTGGTTCTATTTGTTAGTTCAATTCTCAGCGCGCAATAAACTCAATTCTCAGTTTTATTGTTAACTGTTGTAACCAAATTTATTTTACTACGCATTAATGTAACTACTCAGACCCGGCGCCACGGGGCAAAGGCGTAGCCAGAGGGGGGGACTCAAGGAGCCCGGGCCTCCCCCAAATTGAAAAGCGACCAATGATAAAAATGTGACAAAAAAGTCTATTGTTTCGTCAGTTTTTGTTTCTTTTAGCATTTTGCGTACAACAGTAATTAACAACAATATTGACGACAAGGGGCCCCCGCAATTAATTTTTGCCAACCAATTAAAATGTATAACCCGGCTGAAATTAAGGACTTTTATTTTAAAAGCTGCTATCTCGGGCTCTTATCTAACCTTTTTAAAAACGTTATGCAATAAACAGGGCGGGATTTACCATATGGCACAATGTCCGGGGCACTGCGCTCCGATAGTAAGACTTTATTTTTGGTCTACACTTATGTTTGGAAGGAAGATGTTACGAAAATCTCCAAAGTGCCAGGAGCCCCACGCAATGTAAATCCAGCCCGGGCAATAATATGGTAAGTAGGCGTTACCATTTATTGTACGGTTTTCGATAACAATTCGCATCCACCTCGCCAGTTTTTAAGCGAAAAAATACTCTTGAAAAAAAAATAGCTTAGCTAGGAGAAATGCTCATTGAACAACTTATTGAATTTAAATTGAGGGGCCTGGGGCTCCTTGACCGTACATGTACTCCTACAGCTGGTTATTTTCATGTCAAAGCAAAAATGTCTAAGAAAAATCTTCAACTGGATTATTATTTACTACAAAAATACTTACAAAATTTAACCCAAAAATGCAAAATTATAAGCGTATTTTGGACCAAATTATAAGTAAAAGTAAGATTGAAACAATTTAATTTTTTTCAATTGGCTTTCAAATGTTAAAAATCTAGTTCTTCCAAATGGTTCTGAGCACATGCGAAATGTGATCCAATGGCATTAAAATAGCTTTTTTTCCAAAAAATTACAAAAAATCGCCTTGAGGTTGGGGCTTCGCCACCAGGCCGCCATCTGTGATACGTTTGAGTTGAACTAGTTTACTTACACACGTCTCCCAATTTAGATATTTTTATTTTTAAATTTTGGTTTAAGCGCTCTTCCTGTAGAAAAGTCTTGGTTAAGTGCCAAACCAGGCCACGGCTTCTTATCTTCCATTCTACGACATCTTTGTCCCACAAAAAGTTCCTTTTTCGAAAATTTCTGATAAGGTGATTGCAAGTGATTTTTGGGTTGGGGCCCCCCAATCAAAAATCCTGGCTACGCCAATGCACGGGGGGAGGGGGCATTAGCTTGTACCCTCCGAGCAAGAGTAAACTTTTGTACTAGCACAAGAGGACCAGCAAACTTTTGCCCAAAACACAGGTCACCACAAAGGCTTTTTTTCTATGAAACAGCAACACAGATCGAGTGAACGTGTTCAAGTAGCCTAAGATTTTGCGATAAAGACCTTTTTTATGTTTTTGGTCTTCACCTCCAAATTTAAGGACAAAATCCATGCCAAAGGAGGATAACATCGAATTTGTAATGATGTACTAATTACTAAGTGCTTTTTGTAGTATTTTGAAAGTAATATTTCAGATTTATTGGTAGACTTTTCAAAAACATTTTGTATTCCAATAAATATCCACAGCAATTTTTGAAACTTTTAGCATCTTGACGATTATCTTGTGAAACAAATTTGCCATTATTTTAAAACTTGGTATGGTGACTAGTGGGTGAGTGACGATACAGAATTAATTTGTTTTTCGATTTAATCGAGGTTTGGGTAATTTGGCATGAAGTAAGCCTCGGGTATATTGACACGAACAAATTCATTGTATACCGGTAGTTTGCGACGCCATACATGAGCATAAAATAGATTGGATGATCACGTTTGCTTTGAATTAAGTGTTACAATCCGCAATGTGCTTTTGTTTTTGCGGTAATGGGTTAATCTACTTTCATTGCAACGTGACAATGAAAACTCATTGCAAAAATTTGGGCTATTGATAATAGGATATAGAAAAATTACAGCAAATTTTGGATTTATTTTCAACGAATCATCTGTAGAGTACGTACAAAAGTGTGAGAGACACGTTTTTTGTCATAATTATTATGGAGTTGCATTTGGAGAAAAGTCTCATTATGCTCTTCCGTCATACGGAATAGTGGAGAAAGCTAAAACTACATATCCTTCAACATTGATTTAAGAATATGGGCAATTAAATTAATTCACAGAGTCCAGTATATTCGACCACTTTTAAAATCGCAATTTTGGCGAATGCAAGAAAAATAAGCTATTATTGCTGGAGTAATTTATATAGATAGTTTTCATTGTTTACAATTACTGCGTGATTGAGCTGAATTAGGAAAAAACTGTCAAGTTACTTAACAACACCAAGCAGATGAGAGCCACCAGAATAATGTAGCAAGATGCAGCAGCAGCCATTTTGTGAACAACGGTAGCTAACAAATTTTTTAAAAATCTAGAAACTGCAATATATTGCGCTCATTAGTATACAGTACGCTAGTCACGAGATATTAGTTTATATACCCAATGCTATTTAAAAGAAAATTTGATTTTTAATCAAAAAAAGAGACACGATATGCCTCGTAACAGTTTAATTCACAAGATCGCTATTTTAATCCTATGAAATAAGTGTAAAGACTATTTGAATATCATTTATCGTGAAGAAAGTTAGTTTTCTATCATTCATTTTTTCCGTTATCATTCTGGTCTTTTATTTTGTTGACACAGTTGTTCTTGTTTGCTAGAAATTCAATTTTGTTACTTGATTAATTTAATTTTATTCTACTAAAGATATATTTTTTTTTGAAAGAGCACAAATTAAATTTGATTTAAATTCACTGAATGAGTAATGGCAAAAGTGATTTTGAGCAATTCATCATCAAACGTTTCAGCGCTGTTTCATCAAAGTCGTGTGGATTGGATTCTTCCTGTTTCACTCAATGCTGTTTTTCTCTTAGTTAACTTGGTAATCTTGTTTTCAATGCTACATTACGGAGTCAAAACTGGAAAATGGAAAAGAAACCACGTTTTGTTTGTCGATAAACTGAATGGCGGTTGGGTTTACACTCTAGCTGTGAAATTTACGTGCATGAGCTTTATAAAGCTTATAGTAACCCAGGTGTCTTACAATACAGGATACGGATTAGATGAAGATTTTGCTTGTGAAGTTGTCAACGACATGGACTTTATCGTTTATGGTCTTGTAGTATTTTTGGACTTTGCGTTTTTGTGGATTCGTCAGAGAATTTTCTACAGTAATAAAATGCTGAACATTGACTTCAGCAAATTCCTTCGCTTTCTGAGCCTGTTTAGTCTCCTATTAATTGGAGTTGCAGGGACCATGGTTATAATTTTTACCATTCTCCCAATTAATTTTTTTAGTTCTCCTAGAGGGTGTACTTTTAAATCCAATAGTAGCGCTATTGTACTTATCTCTTCAATATTCTCAGCTGTCACAATAACATTAGCAGAAGTTATTCTTGTTTTTCTGCTTGTTTATCCTCTTCAAAACCGATTACAAAATCAAAAACTCTTTGAAAGTATTTTTTGCTGCGATAATTCAAACTTTTCCAGATCCGGTAAAGAGTCTGCTGAAGTAAATAGAGATTCAATGCAGAATCATCCTTCTCCATCGATAAGCAATCAGCGTTGCTTGCATGAAAAACCAGCTGATGCATCATTGGAACCCGAACCGCACAAAAAGGTTGGTTCCAAATCAACTGATGGCAATCCTGGACTGACTTCACAATGTTGCGGTCGACGCTCGTGTCAAAAAATCAAACAAGTCATGCGAAAAACAATAATATTTGGGAGTATATCCCTCTTTTCACATATTTTGTTGATTTTTATCAATTCATTATCAGATCTTTCTAACCCTGGAAAAAGACGGATTCTTTCTACGTTTTATGATATAAAGGTGATGCTCAATATATTATTAGTCGTGTTTTCTTTTTCTTCGTACAAACGAATATTGTTGTCACCTTTACGAAAAACGAAATAAAAAAAGAATTAACACTTGATAGGCTCTTTAAAGTCCATTTTGTTGTTAGCGCCAAACTTGTTTTGTCAAGTTGATTTTTGGAGAATTTTGAAGCAAAGTACGTGAAAGTACGCGTTTGCGCAATGATTAATTGATTGATTCATACTTATTTCCAACTCATAAAAAAATGACCATGTCCCTTTTATTTTGGACTATGGCATGGGGTGAAGGAGGACGGACTCGTCGCACTGGTTCTGACACCAATCATTAATAATTTTGTAATCGATCTTGTTAGCACTAATTTTGTAAAAACTGTAAAACTCTTTAATCAAATTAAATTTTTCATTATCATTGCTATATTACGCCGAAGCGTGTAACGAGTTTGTGTTTCCCATCTCCGCGTCATTGTGCCAGGCAACACAGCTCCTTTTGAAGAAATGTTGTAATGGTGGCGAGCCATTGGCAACACTGTGTCCAATTTGACCGATCTAAGATTCGAAGCTCAGACCTCCCGCTACAGAGACGAACGCTTTACCGCTCGACCTACTGGCTTATTACAACTGTTAACCTACGGAAAACAGTGAAAATTATTTCACCACGCCCAAAACATGCAACATATACGTGTTTCATCTTTGCCTTTTTTGTCGCAGTGACGTCAAAATTTGGTAAAAACGAACTAACCTGGGCTCGCGCGCCCACAAATGAAAAAATATAGAAAACCATCCGTTTTGAAAATCTGAATCACTCAAACGAGGCAGATATGGAGCAACGCTAACACATCACAAAAACATTTACACAAAAGCAAGTTGAAACGCTGGGAATTTGGCTCAAGCGGATAAATCATCGGATGTCGAAGCTGTAGCATTGCTACGCAGCGGTCATGATGGATTCCTTCACGCCACAGTACAATGAGCAGTGACAGTGACTTTCTAAGTCTAGCCGACTTCGATTTGCAAATTTCAATTGTTAGTGCTGAGTCGCCCAGCCAGCGTTTAACTATCAGGACCGTAAAGCAGGGATCATACGCGATTGATAGAAAATTGCTCCTAGCCCAACCAAAAAAAAAAATTTACAAAAAACTCCTGAAAGAGAACACTTTATAAATTTGAGCGTGAAATTAAAATTTTTACCGCAAAACATGAATTTGAATTATAAATTTGGAATTGTGTTTTTGGTAATTGGTTTCGTTGCTAAAAAAAAAACAAAAAAAACACAGAAGATAAACAGACTTCATAATTATGTTTGATGCTCTTCCAATATTTACACAGTAGCAGCAAATTGCTTTGTTCTACAGCACAACTGCTAATTAGAGCAATGCATAACACTTTATAGCATTACCACAGTAGTCGGCAGCGTGACCGAGAAGATAAAGGCATCGGTTTTACAAAGACCCTGATCGCATGATCATGGATTCAACCCACACCCTGGTTACCTAGTTGCGTCCTTAGATAAGACGTTTTACGATGATTATCTCTGCTTGGTGGCTTCGAACAAGCGGCAAATCCATGTGGGAAGAAGTCAAACTTCAACTGGAAAGCTTGGAAAATAGATAACTTGTGATTGGAGGATAAAGATATCTCAATCAATCAATCAATCATAACGAGTACATAGCTTGTCCAAATTCGTTATGTACTTCACGTTATTCTTTTGGGAATTTATTTTTCATCACCGAAAATGATAATCTAATCCACGAATTCAAATGGAACCACGATTGTGGATATTGTGACTGACATTTTTAGTTGAAGCCGACCTTCAGTTCGGAAGCACACGACCATCGCTTTTGAAATACGGTAAAATATCTCTAAATGAAATAGTATAATAACGTAAATATAATTTAGCATCGCAATTGGTAGTATTGCACTACTTTAAGAAATCCAATAGTTCTTATCTATAGCTGTCCTCTTCAAAAAAAAAAAAAAATTTACAAAAAATGCAAAATAACTGTTTGCCCTGCTGCTTTGAAATTTTTATAGCCTTCACCACGCACTTTTGAAATGGATGCCTGCTGATTCGTGCACTTTCGTCGAAAGAAAACTTTTTCTGGGAAAAGTTAGAAGAATTTTGCAATAGTTTTTATTCACTTTGATTGGCGTGGAGCAAAGATTTGTTGGCGCAAATATCTGGCGCAGTAGGCTATATTTTTCATGATTTCTCAAGTACAAGATCTATGACAAAAGAGGACGACAAAGTGGACCAAACTCATATGTGCCTAAAGCACCCAGAGGCAGGGGTGCCGAAACCCGGGGGGATGGGGAGAATATATCCCCCCAATAATTTGACTGTATCCCCCCCAATAGTTTAAGCATGGTCTACATCTGCATTCCCCCCCAACAATTTGACTCTTGTCCACATCTGAGCGTAGGTGTCCACTTGAATGTGGGAAAAAAGTGTTCCATTTCTGGTGAAGACCTTTTATTTTTTCGAGACTTCACTTAATTTGCTCGCCTGAAAAAAATCGTGGTCGAGGTTTATCCCCCCAATGTTGAAAATAGGGCAAAATTGAGGTAAAATTGCAAATTATCCCCCCAATGCTCAACAAAGATCGGCACCCCTGCCCAGAGGTTGCCATGTTCTAACCAGAGTATCATCAGATTTAGCGTATTTTCATGGACGTGTGTGCGCTTCCCGCTTTTTGATTGGCGCGATGCAAAAATTATTTAAGTTGAAGGATGGCGCAAAAATCTGGCGCAGAGTATTTGAACTTTCGAACGCAAAAGGCAAGGATGGCAGTAAGGCGGTGTCGTTAAGTATAAGCATAGGTGGGCAAGTTAATGCAAAACGTTAGCTTCGTTAACCACTAGTCCGTTAACAAACTTCACACCTTCGTTAACGTTAATCCGTTATTTTCAGCTTTAATTAACGGAAGTTAATAAAGTCCGTTATTCCGTTAACATTTTGCGTGTAATTTACATTTTGTTTTATTCACTCGCTTCTAGAACACGTATAGCCGCTATTGAGCTGATTGTAAGGAAATATTTATGACTACGGTGGTCTTTTTGTGTTTTGAAAGTTACATTTTACAGTCTAATCTAATTTCAAGATAAAAACAAGTTCAAATGCACAACGAAGCTGCAAGATATTAACGATAAAAGCCTTAACGGAAGTTCACAGAACTTAACGGAAGTTACTTTAGACCGTTAACAGCACTTAACGGAAGTTAATTTAGTCCGTTAACATGAAAAAACTTTTTAACGAATTAACGAGTTAGTGAAAAAGTTAGCTTCGTTATTAACGGATTAACGATTTACGGACTTGTGCCCACCTATGAGTGTAAGTCGTCCGCTTTTTTTCGGAAGCTCTGCGACCCGTGTATGAGCTTGCTCGCGCTCTCTCTCCTCTCATGCGTGCACTCATTAGGGTTGGGACTAAATTTGGGAAATAGCTTAGATTGGAGAGAAAGAGAGAGCGCACGCGCGCAAGCACACGGGTCGCAGAGCTTCCGAAAAAAAGTGGACGGCTTATACTAAACGACACCCACAATACGGTAGGGTATGTTCAAGATCTGAACAAGGCTTAGGCCTATATTACTTCAAAAATTTGGGAAATAGCTTAGATTGGAGAGAAAGAGAGAGCGCACGCGCGCTCGCACACGGGTCGCAGAGCTTCCGAAAAAAAGTGGACGGCTTATACTAAACGACACCCACAGTACGGTAGGGTATGTTCAAGATCTGAACAAGGCTTAGGCCTATATTACTTCAAAAATTTATGGTACTGTTCTAGTGTAACGTAGCAAAAACAAATTTTGCATGCTTATCGTACCTACGTACTTTTCATCGGATGGTACGCTCTAATTTCTAAACGTACCCGTACCGTTCTTGATATGTACGATACGTAGGTAAAAAAACTTGCTAAGGTTTTTCCGACGTTCACGTTTTCCGCGCTTAAAAAAAAATTAACTGCATGTATGCCAACCACTGTCATTTTGGAAGAAAACGTTGCGCAAAAAAGAAACGTAGAAAAAACCCTTCGTCATAAACCTTTTGCTGTGTTGCCAACTGCCAAAAGTCAAATGGGACATTACGTCATAATTAAAAAGTTAGTCATTAATCAGAGGTGGAGTCCTCGAGAACATCCTTGGTCTCGAGGAAGTCCTCGAGGACACATTTTGAAGTCCTTGGCCTTGGCCTCGAAGCCTTAGGTCCTCGAAAACTGCCCTGTCCTCGGCTCGAGGACAGCACTATTTTTTGAACCGTTGAAATTTTGTTGAAAAACGCCAGAAACCTTGAGGAAAATTTGCGAACACCTTTTTTGTTTTCCGCAATGGGAGCATAGGCTTAGCCAAGCGGACCTCCCTCCCCAATTAAAATTTCACCAATGAAAAAAATGTGATAAAAAACCCTATTGTTTCTTCAGTTTCGGTTTCTTTTCAGCATTTTTTGCTTACATCAGTAGCGAACAACAACATTGAAGACCAGGGGCCCCGGGACCCCCTCAAATCAATTTTTTCCCGCCAATTTAAACGTAAACCTGAAAGATATGGATAGTTTTCGTCCTAAAAGTTGCTATCTCAGGATCACATCCAGCCTTTTTATGAACGTAATGCATTAACCAAGGCCGGGTTAACCACAATATGACGCAGTATCAGCTAAGGGCCCTGCGCTAAAATCTTACCAACATTTGGCAGATCCATAAGATTTTGGAAGGCTCTATTTCACCGGAAATTTTTATCTAGTTTTTTATTGATTCTGACTCAAATCTAATCCAAACTCAAATGCTTACTCTAAAACTATTCCCAAATCGAACCCTAACCCAAACCCTAACCTAAACCCTAATCTTGACCCTTGAAAAAGCAACTGAAAAAAGCGCGGATGAATATTTCTCATTTTCGTTTTATTCTCTTTAACTTGAAAATTTTCGGTGAAATAGTCACTACCTAAGATTTTTATGGTCTTCACCAACATTTGGCAGAAGGGTGTTGCGAAAATCTTCAAAGTACCAGGGGCCTAGCGCGATGTAAATACGGCCCGGCAATAACATGGTTAGTAAGCGTAACCATCTATAGTACTACTTTTCATTGACAATTCGTTAATTCACCTCCACCTCGCCAGTTTTTACGCACAAAATAATTTTTAAAAAATTAGCCATGGAAAATATTGCTTGAACAAATTGTTGAACTTCAATTGAGGGGGCCTGGGCCCCCTAGCCTAACATGCATTTCTATAACTGGATATTTTCATGACAAAACAAAAATCTCTATGGAAAATCTTCGAGTGGGTTTTCATTTACTGCTAAAATGTTGCATGAGACGATGCACCTTATTTCCCCCTACCGGGACCAAATCACGTTCAATTAAACTTTAACACCAAAATGTAAGCTGTTAAACGTGTGTTGGACTTAAATTGCAACTAGAAGGAGGATTAAACAATTCGATTTTTTTAATTGGCTTTTAAATTTCAAAAATCTAGTGCTTGCAAATGGCTCTAAACATGTGCGAAATGTGATTCAATGGCATTAAAATAGCTTTTTTTCCAAAAAATCGCCCAACAGCTGGTTGCTTTGCCCCCAGACCCCCAAAGTCTCCGGCCGCTGGGGGCTCCGCCCCCAGATCCCCCGTCTGTGATACGTTTGAGTTACACTGGCTTTCTCAAAAGGTCTCCAAAGTTTCATATTTGTACTTTTCAACTATATTAGTTTAAGCCCTCTTCCTTTGCAAAATCCTGGTTAAGTGCCAACAGTCAAACTTTTGATGACGTCACTGCATGTGATTTGCGGTTTAGGTCTCCCCCATCAAAAATTCTGGCTACGCCTATAAATTGGAGATTGCCTGAAAAACTTTTTGGAGACCTTTTTTTTGTTTGGAGAACACTTGCAGCCGTGTCCTTGGTCCTTGGCCTCGAGCATTCCTGTCCTTGGCCTCGAGAGGGTTTGTCCTCGAAAAAGCTGTCTTTGGCCTTGGCCTCGGAATTTTTTGGTGTCCTTGGCCTTGGCCTCGAGCCCTATGTCCTCGACTCCACTTCTGTCATTTATTACAATCACATGAAAAAAACTTGTTGTCAAAATAAAAAAATTAATCTAAAACTAAAAAAACAAACTAGACAAGTTCAAACCAAAAAAAAAAAAAACACAAAAAATAAAAAACAAAACATAAATCAACTAAGAAAACTTCAGAACAAATTACCGTTAACTCAGGCTCAATTACAAACTCCAACCAAAATGGTTTAAAGGTGGTCGTCCATTTTCGACAAAAACGCCATTTTGGAAGATTATTCAATTTTTTCCCATTTAACTTTCCAACGCGGTCCGAGATCCGGATCGGGAAATTAAATGGGAAAAAAATGAATCATCTCCCCCAAATTGCGTTTTCTACCGCAAACGGACGGCCTCCTTTAAATCGTTCTGCTGGGGCCCCTGTTAAAAAGGCACCCTTTTTTAGACCTTGGTCTGGTAGAGGGGCCCGAGTGCTACCGAATGCATCCCAACCTGGATCTCGGGCCACGTCAGAAAGTTAAATGGGCAAAAATTGAATAATCCCCCACAAAATGGCGTTTTTTCCGTAATGGATGGCTCCTTTAAACCGTTCTGTTGGGGCCTTAGTTTTTATTAGAATTGGTAATTGTGCCTGAGTTAATGGTAATTTGTTCTGAAGTTTTGTTAGTTGATTTATGTTTTGTTTTTTATTTTTTGTGTTTTTTTTTGGTTTGAACTTGTCTAGTTTGTTTTTTTAGTTTTAGATTAATTTTTTTTATTTTGGCAACACGTTTTTTTCATGTGATGGTGATTAATCATTACCTTTTTAATTATGACGTAATGTCCCATTTGACTTTTGGCGGTTGGCAACACAGCAAAAGGTTTATGACGTAGGTTTTTTCTACGTTTCTTTTCTGCGGCAACACTTTGTGCCAGAATGACGCTTGATATTCTGGTAAGTATTTAAACGTCAGCACAAACTTCCACGCCATTTTTGCTATGCTTCTTCGCTGCAACCATAATTTCCCAAACTTAAAAGAGTAAAAGAGCGCTCACTCTTATTCTCTTTACGGATGTTATGTCACATGCGTTTGCGAGAAAAATCTGCTAGTGTATTATCCTTTTCCTAATATTCTGCCAGAATCACGGTGGCATATATCAGTATTATAAAATTAGTAGAATTCATGAACATTAGTAATGCCGAGTTTGGACCTGTTCAACTTACCGGTATATGTAAGGCCGCAACTAGGGGGGGGAGCAAAATGGGCAGCACCCTCCTAAACAAAAATTTCGCTTCCCCCCAACTGCCCAGCATGCCCACCCAAACTTCCCTTTCCTTGCGGCAGTTTCAAGATGGTGCAGAGTTGTAAACGGGCCGATTAGTTCAGGTCCGAACCCGAAAATATAAGCCCGAACCCGAAAGCTACTTTGAAGCGTAAATCAGGAGGCCCAAAAAAGCCCAAACGTTAAGTTAGGTCTGAAAAATTTAGCAATTTTGCAAAGTTATGGATTCAGGCCCGAATTAAGCCCGAAATTTTGGTCAACTTTAGGCCCGAACCCGAACCCGACCCGAAAAGCTCGACCCAACTTACAAGTTACAACTCTGAGATGGTGGCTTTTTTTTTGAAAACCAACACCAACAGAGCACACTTGGAGAAAAGTAGACCAAATTGGCGGGATGACTTTTTTTTGGAGATTACAGAGAACTTGGTGAAAACTAGACCAACCCAAAAATCTTGGCCCCCCAGAAACAAATTTTGCCCCCCCTAGAACAACATTTTAGTTGCGGCACTGAGTATATGGCGTCTTTTGGCCTGAATTCTTGGGGAAGAAAGGGGAGGGGAACAAATAATCAAAAGTCAGAAAGCGCATCATAAATAATTTACGGATGCGTAATGACGCATCGTAAACACATATACGGTACGTAGCGTCGTCAGCGAGTTGCAAATGTTTTAAATGGTACCGGTAACGTACGTACTAGCATGGTACGGTACGCTTAGTACACACATTCAAACAGCATACACCAACGTATTGTATCCGTACCTTCACAAAAAGTGCGTCCCATACAAAGCGTAGGTCTAATGCAGGCGCGTAGCCAGGATTTGGAAAAGGGGGGGGGGCTGTTTTGAAAGAGTGAGAAGTGTGCAAACGACCTTGACTGGAATTTTCATTGATCTAGAAGCAGTTTCAAACGGTTTGTCCGAAAATTGAGACGAAATTTCTCGGAAAGCTCGGAAACTCAAAGCTTTTTTCCGCCCAAAATCAGGTGATCTCCAAAATAAAAAAAAAAAAAAAAGGTCTTCTTCACCAAAATTGAGAGGGATTTTTCGTCCAATTTCGCAAATTCAGACGTTTGAGGGGGGGCTGTTTTCGAATGGCGGGGGGCTATTTTCCATTTTTCTCAGGAAATCGGCCTCAAAAGCACAAAAAACATGCGATTTTGCATACTTCACAAGCCAATGGGGGGGCTCGAGCCCCCCCGCCCCCCCTGGCTACGCTACTGGTCTAATGTACTTTTAACCCAAAATCGTAGCATTGCCTACCGTATTTACGTAGGTACCGTACCGTTTACGGTAAGCCTACTGCCATGCTTGGCGGAAAGATACCAGTAGCCTTCCAGAGTATAACGTTGTACCCAGAGATGGGCACGATCTTGATCTTTAAGATCACATTTTTTGTGTGATCTTGATCTTAAAAATCAAGATCATTTACATTTTTAAATGTCGCGTAAAGTAAGCATTGCCGAGGCCAGGTTATGTGATATTTTGAAGCTATTTCATGGCTCCGACACGAAATTGAGTCTAAACTGGAGAGGAGTTTAATGGAAGGAGCAGATGGAGTCCAAAAAAACTCTTTTAGTTTACTGTTTATGATCTACGATGTCAATGTCATAAAATATACAATGTCATGAAAAAGGATTTTGTTCTTGACCGGCGAAATGTCTGAGTGGCAGACGTGTCCGGCTTTAATGGCAAATCTTGTGCGGGAGACCGGGTTCAATTCTCACGTCAATCAAATCTAATACTAATTGTCAATGGCCCGCCACTGTAGTGACGTTAAATTGTGGGCCCGTAGCGTTTTGAAGCAGAGATGGGCCCCGCAAGCTCGCGGCACACATAAAGGGTATTTAAGAGAGTAAGGCCTAATGAAAATTTGATACTTTTGATTTTGTTCTTCAATTTTGTTGTTGGTATACAAAACTAGCAAAAGTAATCTAAAAGGGTTTTTGTGACTATTTAAACTACTAAAGTAGCTACAAAAAGTTTGTCAGTGTCAAATGTCATACGTTATCAGTGAAACCAGCACCGCCATTGCCCATTGATAGTCAATACTGATACAGCATTTAACATTTATAGCTTACCTATCTTCCATTATCACCGCTACCTCTCTTTGAGTACGAAAAGTAAAGTGATCTTGATCTTCAAGATCACAATCTTGTTTTTGATCTTCAAGATCACAGTGTTTGGGTGATCTGATCTTTCATCTTCAAGATCACATCTTTGTGATGATCTGATCTTGATCTTCAAGATCACCAAAAGGTGGTGATCTTGCCCATTTCTGGTTGTACCCAAGTACAGTATTTAGGCGGAATTTTTTTTCTAGGCTGGTATATTTCATAACGGGTTATTCAAATATAACCCAAGCTCAAATCTGAAAATGAAATCCTTACTCTAATCCAACTAACTAACCCCAAACCCTTATCTTAACCCTTAAAAAGTAGGCTAAATAGAATGATGAAGTCTAGAACACCAAAAAAAGCAGTCAGAATCGACACGCTTGAGTGATTTTCCAATTTTGATTTTGTGTGTGACTGTGTGTGTTCGAAAGTTTTCGGAAAACGTAACAGAGGCATTTTTTAATGAACAATAAGCAACAATGAAGGAGTTTTGGGAATTTAAGTCAAGCAATTATCAAGAAATCACTCAAGCTTGTCGATTCTGACTGCGTTTCTTTTGGTGTTCTAGACTCTTCCAAATCATTAGATGCAGAGGTGGAGTCCTCGAGGACGTCCTTGGCCTCGAGGACACATTTTGAAGTCCTTGGCCTTGGCCTCGAAGGTCAAGTCCTTGGCCTTGGCCTCGAAGCCTCAAGTTCTCAAAAATCGCCCTGTCCTCGGCTCGAGGACAGCACTATTTTTTGAACAGTTGAAATTTCGTTGGAAAACGCCAGAAACCTTGCAAAAAATTTGCGAGCACCTTTTTTGTTTTCCTCGCTTGGAGCATAGGCGTAGCCAAGGGGAGGGGGACAGGGGTCCGCCCCCTCCCCAATTGAAATTTCACCAATGACAAAAATGTGACAAAAAAGCCTATAGTTTCTTCAGTTTCAGTTTCTTATTAGCATTTTTCGCTTACAACAGTATAACTAACAACAATATTGAAGACCAGGGGTCCGGGTCCCCCTCAATTTAATTTTTGCCAGCCAATTTAAATGTATAACCCGAAGAAAACAAGGAGTTTTTGTCCTAAAAGTTGCTATCTCAGGCCCACATCTAGCCTTTTTGTGAACGTAATGCATTAATCAGGGCCGGATTTACCATAATATGACGCAGTACCAGCAATAGCGTAGCCATGGAGGAGGCGGGGGTTATAGCCCCCCCCCCATTGACCTATCAATCAAAATGCAGAATAAGGAAACTACCACGTTTTTAGCTCTTTTGAGACTGTTTTTTTGCGCTGGAATTGACTAAAAAGTTATTTAAAGCATCATTTGAAACATATATTCAGGGGGAGGGCTAATTGTCAAAAATTGAAGTCACAAATAAATGAAAACTTCGAAAACATACCCGAAAATAAACAATCAAATCTGATCGCTAATGTAAAAACGCCAAACATAGGTTTTATCAACAAATATATCATAAACTCAGGAATAAGGGGAGGGGGGGAGCTATTCAGTGTTATTTAATTACCAATCACTTCTCTCAAATATCTTTCCATTAGCCCTTCCCCCAATTATTTTTTTTATAAAATATAGATGAAATAGATTACTCCGTGTGAGTTTTATTGAATAATAGGATTTTATGATTTAGCAGCAAGTAAACAAGAGAACTGCAATGTCATCATTAGCCACTTCTCATATAGCCCATTAATGCACCCAGATGAATCATGTTGGGCTGCCAATTTTTATGGCACGTTCTAAAAGCATTATTTTTTATTAAAATAGCTCTAAAATTAAGTTCATTTTGCAAAAAAATGCAAAAATTTTGAGCGCTGGAGGCTCCGCCCCCAGACCCCAAGCCTCCAGCAGCTGGGGGCTTTGCCCCCTAACCCCATTGGCCTCGGGCGACTGGGGGCCTCGCCCCCAGATCCCCAAAACAGCCCCCTTTTGCGAATTTCTGGCTACGCGCCTGAGTACCATCCCGAGCTAAAATCGTACGACTTCTTTTGGTCTTCTCCTATATTTGGCAGAAAGATGTTGCGAAAATCTCCAAAGTACCAGGGGCCTAGCGCGAAGTAAATCCAGCCCGGCAATAACATGGTTAGTTGACGTAACCATCTATTTTACCATTTTTCAATAACAATTCAGTAATTCACCTCCAACCTCGCCGGTTTTTATGCACAAAATACTTTTTAAGAAAATTAGCCATTGAAAATGCTGATTGAACGAATCGTTGAACTTCAGTTGAGGGTCCTGGGCCCCCTGGCCGAACATGTACTCCTAAAACTGGTTATTTTCATGACAAAACAAAAATGTCCAAGGAAAATCTTCGAGTGGATTATTATTTACTGCTAAAATGTTGCAAGAGACAATGCAACCTTACTTACCCCTACCTATACCAGATCACTTACAATTTAAAGGCGGTGAATCATCCAGCCAATTCCGGTGATTTACAATAGCTAAACCTGAACTATAATTTTTGATATTTTTTGTTGTGATTTTGGGGCTGCGTTTGCAAAGATATTCAACAAATACAAAAAGATGTCCCCCCGAAAAAAGTTTTTGGAAACTCTGAGTTTTGTTCTTCCCGCCAAAACCACAGTAGGCCTAATGGTTTAGAGAACTGTGGTAGGCCTAATTGTTCAGAGATAGTTTATTTTTAAATAGTTTAGGCCTAATTAAGCCTAACTATCTCTAAACTATTAGGCCTGATAGTTTAGAGATAGTTAGGCCTAATAGTTTAATAAGATTACAGTAGGCCTAATAGTATAGACAACTGTAGTTTTGGCGGGAAGAACGAAACTCAGAGTTTCCAAAAACTTTTTTCGGGGGGACATCTTTTTGTATTTGTTGAATATCTTTGCAAACGCAGCCCCAAAATTAAAACAAAAAATATCAAAAATTATAGTTCAATTTTAGCTATTGTAAACCACTGGAATTGGCTGGATGATTCACCGCCTTTAAATTTAACTCCAAAATGCAAGATATTAAGCGTGTTTTAAACTTGAATTGCAAGTAAAAGGAGTAGGCTATTAAATGATTTGATTTTTTCAATTGGCTTTTAAATGTCAAAAATCTAGTGCTTTTAAATGGCTCTGAACACTTGCAAAATGTGATTCAATGGCATTAAAATAGTTTTTTTTTCCAAAAAGTTACAAAAAATCGCCCAAAGGCTGGGGGCTTCGCACCTTGTCGATCTTACGATATCTTTGTCCCACAAAAGCTTCCTCTTTGGAAAAATTTTGATGACGTCATTTCATGTGATTTGTGGTTTAGGCTTACCCAGTACTTAAATTGTAAAATTTAAGTACTGGGGGGGACGCTTTTGCAGCCTTGACCAAACGCATTTGGCATGCGAAAATACTTTAGGAAAGATTACGTAATTCCGTTGCCGAAATTGAACAAACACCAAAAAAAGAGGTCTTCGCCTAAAATTGAAGTGTTTTTTCGCCAAAATTAGGTAAAGACCAAAAAAAAAATGGTCTTCGCCGGAAATTGAAGCGGTTTTTTGCCAAAATTTGGTGAAGAATTAGGCCTTTTTTGTCTGATCATCCAGCGCTCAAATCTCGTTGGGAGGACGCTAAATCTCGATGGGGGGACGCGTCCCCCCTATAATTAAGTGCTGGGCTTACCCCAATCAAAAATTCTAGGTACGCCAATAAATTGGAGATCGCCTGAAAAAAATTTTTGAAGACTTTTTTTTTTTTTGGAGAGCACTTGCGCCTGTGTCCTTGGTCCTTGGCCTTGGCCTCGAGCATTACTGTCCTTGACCTCGAGAGGTTCTGTCCTCGGAAAGGCTGTCCTTGGCCTTGGCCTCGGATTTTTTTTGTGTCCTTGGCCTTGGCCTCGGATTTTTTTTGTGTCCTTGGCCTTGGCCTTGGCCTCGAGCCTTGTGTCCTCGACTCCACCTCTGAATTTAGATGAATATCCTATTTCTTATTCTCGTTTTAACTTTTGTCTTTTTTCCTTGAAAATAGGCTAGAGGTTAGGTTAGTCGCTCTCTTTTATTTACAGTACATTAATTCTGATCCTTTTAAAAAAGACCTAATACAGTACGGTACTTGTAAGTTCCAGACGTGGAGTCGAGGACACAAGGCTCGAGGCCAAGGCCAAGGACACAAAAAAATCTGAGGCCAAGGCCAAGGACAGCCTTTCCGAGGACAGAACCTCTCGAGGCCAAGGACAGGAATGCTCGAGGCCAAGGGCAAAGACCAAGGACACAGGCGCAAGCGTTCTCCAAAAAAAAAAGGTTTCCAAAAATTTTTTTCAGGCGATCTCCAATTTATTGGCGTACCCAGAATTTTTTGATTGGGAGAGGCCTAAACTACAAATCACATGAAAATGACGTCATCAAAATTTTTCCAAAGAGGAAGTTTTTGTGGGACAAAGACATCGTAGGATGGAAGATCTGAAATCGTTGTGGCCTGTTTGCACGTAACCAGGATTTTGCAAAGGAAGAGGGCTTAAATTATTGGTTGAAAAATGCAAATATCTAACTTTGGGAACGAGTTGTGAAAGCTAGTGTAACTCAAATGTATCACAGACGGGGGTTTGGGGGCGGGGCCGTTGGGCAATTTTTTGGAAAAAAAAAGCGATTTTATTACCATTGGATCACATTTCGCAAGTGTTCAGAGCCATTTAAATAAGCACAAGATTTTTGACATTTGAAAACCAACTGAAAAAATCGAATTGTTTAATCCTCCTTTTACTTACAATTTAAGTCCAAAACACGTTTAACATCTTGCATTTTGGAGTTAAATTTTAATTGTAAGTGATTTGCTCGAGGTAGGGGGAAGTAAGGTGCATTGTCTCTGGCTACATTTTAGCAGTAAATAATAATCCACTCGAAGATTTTCCGGAGAGATTTTTGTTTTGTCATGAAAATAACCAGTTATAGGAGTACATGTTCGCCAGGAGGCCCAGGCCCCCTTAATTGAAGTTCAACGATTTGTTCAATCAGCATTTTTCATGGCTAATTTCTTTTAAAGTATGTGGGCGTAAAACCGGCGAGGTTGGAGGTGAAATACTGAATTGTTATTGAAAAATGGTACAATAGATGGTTACGTCAACTAACCATGTTATTGCCGGGCTGGATTTACATCGCGCTAGGCCCTGGCACTTTGGAGATTTTCGCAACACCCTTCTGCCAAACATAGGTGAAGATAAAAAAAAATCTTGCAATTTCAGCTTGGGGCCCCTAGCTGGTACTGCGTCATATTATGGTAAATCCGGCCCTAATTAATGCATTACGTTTACAAAAAGGCTAGATGTGGGCCTGAAATAGCAACTTTTAGGGCAAAAACTCTCCATTTTCTCTGGGTTATATGTTAAATTGACTGGCACAAAATTGAATTGAGGGGGACCAGGCGCCCTTGGTCTTCCATATTGTTAATTAGTTACACTGTTGTCAGCGAAAAATGCTAAAAAGAACTGAAACTGAAGAAACAATAGGCTTTTTGTCACATTTTTGTCATTGGTGAAATTTCGATTGAGGGGGGGCCCTGCCCCTCCTCCCGTTGCATACGCCTATGCTCCAGGTGAGAACAAGAAAAAAGGTGTTTGCAAATTTTTCGCGAGGTTTCTGGCGTTTTCCAACGAAATTTCAACTGTTCAAAAAATAGTGCTGTCCTCGAGCCGAGTACAGGGCAATTTTCGAGGACTTGAGGCTTCAAGGCCAAGGACTTGACCTTCGAGGCCAATGCCAATGCCAAGGACTTCAAAATGTGTCCTCGAGGACTCCACCTCTGGTAAGTTCAGAAGTTAAGATAAAAAAAAAGCTAAAACTGATTATTTTTGTACTTCCATTGTATCTGCTGTGCTTTTCATGTGATGGTCACTGTACAGACTGTACCTCTATACTAAACAAGATGAGCTTTTTACGATGTCCAATGTGAAATTAATTCAATTTCTCAAGCAAATGATGTTTTTTTTTCTGAATATTGAGTGTAAAGCTGGCAACACTATTAGTGTTATCATTTGCGTATGGGTAAGGTTAGAATGCATATTATCAAATTATCAACCCTTCCAGTCACATCACGTGATCTAGCCAATTTTGGTAAAATACTCCTTTTTTCATTCATTTTGGTTTCAAGGGGATGAAATAGAGTTGAGGGAATTCTCTATATGATTTCCCAAACCCTAATTTGAACGAAAAAGGGGGGTTTTACCCAAATTGGCTTGATTACGTGATGTGACTGGAAGGGTTGATAATACGCATTCTAACCTTAACCTATTTCACCATACGCTTAAAAGTACGCAGGCAGGAAACAGCGATAAGACCATATGGTCATCTAGGTCAACTGGACCTTTTAGCAATAGTTAAAAAAAAGAATTCAAAACGTCATAATCATAGGGTCAGAGGTGGAGTCCTCGAGGACACATTTTGAAGTCCTTGGCCTTGAAGCCTCAAGTCCTCGAAAATTGCCCGTCCTCGGCTCGAGGACAGCACTATTTTTGAACCGTTGAAATTTCGTAGGAAAACGCCAGAAACCTAGCGGAAAATCTTTACAATCTTTTTTTTGGTTTCCTCAAGTACAGATCGCCTGAAAAAAGAATTTTTGAAAACCTTTTTCGCCTGAAAAAAACTTTTGAAGACCTTTTTTGCCTGAAAAAAACTTTTGAAGACCTTTTTTTTGAGATCGCCTGAAAAAAAATTTTGAAGACCTTTTTTTTTGGGCTGGGGGGAACACTTGCGTCTGTGTCCGTGGTCCTTGGCCTCAAAAGGGTCTGTCCTTGGCCTCGAAATATTTATGTGTTCTTGGCCTTGGCCTCGAGCCTTGTGTCCTCGACTTCACCACTGCATAGGGTAAGGTTAGAATGCGTATTATCAACCCTTCCAGTCACATCACGTGATCAAGCCAATTTGGGTGAAACCCCCTTTTTTTGTTAAAATTAGGGTTTGGGAAATCACATAGAGTACCATTTAATCCCCCCAACTCTATTTCATCCCCTTGAAGCCAAAATGAACGAAAAAAGGAGGATTTTCCTAAAATTGGCTAGATCACGTGATGTGACCGGAAGGGTTGATAACATGCATTTTAACCTTACCCGGTGAAATAAACTTGACTTGACATGATTGTAGTAATGCCAGCATAGGCTAGTATATACATGGACCGGCAACTGATGACGTCACGAATTTTTTTAATTGGCGATTACTCGGTAACGCGAATGAGTTTTGTTTTCAAATTTGAAACATTAGTTGCTTGAATTTTTTAACATTTTTTAGAATTTTTTTTCGGTAAATATAGACTTTAATAAAATGGTTACAAATACGCATTTCAAAAACATGCATTAAGACACGTTATGCTTGACTGCACGCACTAGATCTTCAGTTCGTGTTGAAATTGTTTGCTTGGAGTTGCCTAGTGTGTTTACATTTTCGGCTGATAAGGCTAGTTAAAACTTCTGTTAAAGTTCTGTGTGTGTTAATATTTAAAGATATTGAGTATTTTAACAATTCTGTGAAGGCTAGACTTTTTCTGTGGGAAGAACTATAGGTACAAGTGTAGGCTGTAGGGCTAATAATGTCAGGGTCAAACTGCTGTATTCCCGGGTGCTCTTATACCCGCAAAACTAAGAGCATTAGGAAGCGCTCAGTAATTTGCCAAGGGACAAAACTTTTCCATCGTAACAAAGATTTGCATTTACTTTTCTCTCCTCGATTGAGCTTAATTCTTTGTTGTTGTTTTTCTGTTTTGTCTCTAAGCTTTTTTGGTATGTTTTTAAAATGCTTTTTACAATTTGGCTATGCTAAATTTCATAGTTGGTGTGATTACAAACTTGCAATCATTAAACCTTGAGCATACGGGTAAACCTATTGTCTGTTGATTAAGTCGTTGATATGGACGTAGCCAGGAGGGCCCACCCCTTAATTGAAATGCCACCAATGATGAAAATAACGAGAACAAAGCCTATTGTTTCTTCAGTTTCACTTAATTTTAGTATTTTCGCGTACAGCAGTAATAATAAACGATAATATTAATATTGCCGATCAGGAGGCTCCTTTAATTCAAATTCTTGCCAAGCAATTTAAACGTATAACCCGGAGAAATTTAGGGATTTGTCCTAAAGTTTCTAAGCTCAGACACTTATCGAACCGTTTTATGAATGTAATGCTGTAACATGATTACCAACCATCTATTGCAACAACTTCAAATAACAATAGTCCTGGACCTCGCCAGTTTTTACGCGACAAAATATTTAAAAAAAATTAGCTAAAGGAGATACTTATTGGATAAATTATTAAATTTGAATTGAGGAGGCCTGAGCCCCTTGGTCGTACAGGTACTCCTAAAAGTGGTTATTTTCAAAACTAAAATGTCCAAGGCAAATCTGCGAGTGAATAATTATTTACTTCTAAAAATTTTGAAGAAGGCAATGTACCTTGCTTCCCCCTACTGGACCAAGTCACTTACAAAATTTAAGCCAAAAATGCAAGATTTTAAACGTGTTTTGGGCTTGACCTTTAAGTAAAGGCAGGACTAAACGATTGGAGATTTTCGATTAGCTTTCAAATCTTAAGAATGTGGTTCTTTCAAATTGTTCTAATAACGTGCGAAATGTGATCCAAATGGCATTAATATTAAAATAGTTATTTTTTCCGAAGCATTACAAAAGATCGTCCAGCGGCTAGGGGCTTCGCTCCAAGAACCTCATAATCTTCTGCGGCTGGGGACTCTGTCCCCAAACCCACGTATGCGACACGTTTTATTTGCACTGGTTAGCTCACTACGTCTCCCACTTTAGACATTTTGAGAAAACTTTATAACTGTAGGTTGAAGGTCTTTTCCTTTAGCAAAATCATGGTTATGTGCCCATACACAGGTCACGGCATCTGACCTTCCATTCTTCGGTATCGCTGTTCCATAAAAATCCCACCTTTTGAAAATTTCTGATGCTGTCATTGCATGTGATTTGCGTTTTGCTCTCCCTCACCCCCGATCAAAAATCTTGGCTTCGTCTATGGTTGATATTTTTACGCTGAGTGAATTTTTATGGTAGGTCATTGCGATTTGCTTCAAACATGGGATGAGATGTATTGTACCGTACTGCTTACCTACGTGAGCGATTACTGGCAGAAGTACGCTTAACGTTGCAAAAGTGCAATACAAATTACGCGTTGCTTCCGGTCTAAACTTACCTTGGTATGGAAATATGGAATGGAATGTAGAAGAAAATATTAGTATGGAATGGAAGATTTTTAGTATGGAATGGAAGAAAATTTCTAATATGCAATATGGAAAAATCATCTTTCATTCCATTCCATACTATACCCTGTCTACCAGAACAGTTTGCTGTTTTTCAGTAGTTGTATCGGATTGTACTTTTATAAAAATGACTTTTTAGACTAACTTTTAATGGTTTCATGCTCCAGTAGGCTATTTGTAGATGTTGCACTGTTGCAAAATCTCTCTGTGGCTTAGTGGATAGAGCGTCTGCCTTTGGAACTGTAGATTCGAAATTCAATTATGAGTCGGGTCAAACCTAAGAGTTGTAAATTGGTATTCACAGCTACCCTGCCTGACATTCAGCATTAAAGAGATAGTGTGGAGTACAAGCTGGCAAGTTTACTTGTTGTGCCGTTAGGAAGGGCATTTAGCGGGATTCTCCCATCTTTGGTGGTAGACAGGTGGCAGCTTGACTCGAAGACCGCAAGGTCACTTCGCTTTTCTCCTGGTGGAGGTAACTTGGCAAATAAAATAAATAAACTAAACTATAATATGTGGCCTATTACAGCAGCTATAGGCCTAGTATGCACAAAAGCAGCTGCTTCAGCCGCCATCGCGAAAATTATTTTGCTCTTTCCGTCACCAACAGAAAATTTGCGGTGTTGCTCACTTCGTGTTGAGAGTGGTAGTTGGCTAGTCAGACGAAGTACTGGTACCGGTAATTCTCGCTTATGGTGATAGCTCAAATATAGTAATTAAAAGAGTGCAAAAGAAATAAGCTTAAGAACGCCAAGAAGTTGGCCGTTTTTTTTTATTTCACAAGCAGCAAACAAAGGCCTACCGGATTTTCGTTTGTCTAGCCCCGCAACATTGACTTCGAATGGCATCGTAGAGTTTGCTTTGACCACGGCATCCATAACTTTTATGAGCACCACAGCGGCATCTTCCTGAGGTAGATTGAATACGCGATAAGCTTCTTCACACATGGATGAGTGTTTATTATAGAAAGTACTTGAATCCGGTTTCCTTCTATACGACAGGATTAATTCGCTGAGTGATTTAAGTTGCCTTCCAAAAAATTTTTCGGCAGTTCAATTCCAATTTTTTCCAAAAATTTGCGAGTCAATGTCACTATTGATTGCAGGTCTTCCGGGGTGATACTGATCTGATGATTGATACTCTGTTGCTCCTTTTTGTGCGCTTTAGCTTTTTAGCGGACGTGAAAGTCTCATCGCAATGCGAGATGGAATCCAAAATTTCAAGGTCTGCTGCAATCCAGTCATCGTCCATATCTTCTCGAAGAAACTTTTTTCTTAAATCTACCTTTATCTATCTAAAACCTACCTATATCGGCTGCAAGAGCTAGTGCTCATATAGCATATTTCATGCAAAACTTTCCGAATCTACTACGTGCATTAAAGCGTAACGTGTCTGATTACATCATACGAGTTGCCGATCCATATGTATAGTAGTCTATGATGCCAGGACAGAGTAGGCCAACTGCGGTGCTGGTACAGCAGTCAGGAACATCAAACATTCTAAGTAGGCTCCTCTGTGTCTGTACTCACTGCTCAGTCTGCAGTTGGTAGGCTTCCGGTACTGATGATACCTGCATAGGTAGTGATACAGACAGAGTAGGCCTATGAAACGGGCACTGTTGGACTTGGGGATTGTAGGTATCTGGTATGATAAATTAAAAAAGTGTAACGTAAGATAGATATTGCTGCAGCAGGCCTACTGTATTTTGGTTACTGTTCTGAGATTATATAGCTTATCTTGAAAATAAACTAAAGTTAAGATTACTGTAGCCTGTAGGCATGGTAGGCCTACTCTTTGCTCTGTAGCTCTGTTCCTGAATTTAAGATTACTGTACTCTGTAGCCCTGAGCCTACTTCACCTGCATTTTTTTACAGATCTTCTGTCCAATGTCAGTTGTGTCTAGTCTGTAGTGGTAGGCTACCAGTACGGCATCTTACCTGTTAGCCTACTCTGTACTATCTTCGATCTTGCATTACAAAATATCACTTATCACTAGCCTAATTACTACCGATACTTGATTGATACCAAGCCTACTGTAGCATCTGGACTCAGTGACACTGATGGCAAGCTGTAATTATGCTGATAATTCTTTAAATTATTCCAAGAAATTTATTTTGGCTCCAATGGTTCGTATTGGTCGATTACCAACAAGATTGCTTGCTTTGAAATATGGTGCTGACATTGTTTACAGTGAAGTAAGATTTTAATTTTTGTAATTGATGAATAATGGTTATGCTTTTTGTATTGATGATTGTGCTTTTTTGTATCAATAATTTTCATTTTTGTATTGATGGTTTAGCATTGGTAGTGGAGCATGATTTAGCATTGGCAGATGATTTAGCATTGGCACCAGAGGAGCCAAAATAGCCCTAAATACCATTTTGGCATTTTAAAAACTGTCCTGGTTGTTAACTATCTTTAGCACTTATCTTTAACATTTAAACACACCCTGTTCTGAGATGTTAGTCCTAACTCAAGTTGCATATCGATAGTTACTTAATACACCAGTGAGTTTTAATCAACAAGAAAAAAGTTTTGAATGAGAATTAAGAATTGATCACAAAACCTTCAGTGTGATTACCATGGTTTGTAGTGACACCTTAGCCAAACCTGTTATTTTTTTCTTTTTAAGTATGCATTTTTGATGTGTTGACCATGTGACCATGGCATTAAAGATTTAGATTCTAAAATAACTGTGCCTTTGCCCGACAAAATTATGAGTTTCTTGTTTGAGTTGGTGTAATGGTTGCTAGATGATGTTTACTAAAGTGAATTTCCTACTCATAGTGTATGATATCTCATCTGTATTTTGATTTGTAGGAAATTATTGATCATCGGTTTATTAATTGCCAACGGGTAGAAAATAGTAAGTTATTCATAATATTGAGAAATGTGATATTGGTTTCATTGTTTAGTTGTAAGCAGTTTTTCGTGATTTACATAGCCTATATTATTATCTTGTAATTACATGTTGAATTAATATTAACTTAAATCACAACAAAAAGAATTGTCGTTTATAGTTGATAATGTCAGGTGTGCCTTAACGGATGAGTGAGTTTGAAAACATGGTGTTAAATAGCCTACTCATTTCCCCCCAGTTTTTAATATTAATATGCATTTAATTATCAAATCAAAGCTTTCGTTATACCTGTACTCTCTGTGTTATACTGAAGCATGTAGCGAGTTTGCTGGGCCCATCTTTGTGTCATTGCACCTGGGCAACACAGCTTCTTTCGAAAAAATGTCGCTGTGGTGACGAGCTGTTGGCAACTTGGCGTCCGGTTTGACCAGTCCGAGATTTGAACCTCAGACCTCCCACTCCTGAGATGAACATGTTAGAAATAATCTCTTATCTATAGTCTGCAATTATAATATGCTGAAACATATTTTACCATATACTTAGACTTACAATAATATCAGTGGTCAGTAATCATAAAGTATTATGTTTAAGCATGTAAACTTTGATATTGATTAGCTCAACTCTTTCTCATTTGATTGTTGTTTATTGGTCTTTACATTGCGCACTGATTTCACACATATTCTTTTGATTTTTGGAGTGGTATGTTAAATTTTATGCAGTTTCTTAGTAACATAATACACCACTTTAATATTCAAGTTGCTTGAGATGCTATGTCTTATTTGCAGCTGAATTGGAAACTGTTGATTTTGTGTTAGAAAAAGACAATCGACCAATGTTTAGAACTTGTGAAATGGAAAAAAGCCGAGTTGTTTTTCAATTAGTAAGTAAATTTCAAAAATAAGGTGATGTGTTATATTTACGTTTTACAGTGTTCAAAAATGTTTTACCATTGATATAATGCTTGTTAATATCATTGCTGTAAGCATTTGAAACCTAGGTATATACTTTTGCTTTCTGCCTGTGTCTAGTTGTATCTCTGATCTGTAGAGTTTAAGTGGAATAAATATGATGATGTATTGATACATAATTTTTACTTGAGCAAAAGTTGTATAGAATTATACTGGTGAGTGGCAACATTAAATTTCTTTTTGATTATTCGTATACAGCTTTGTTGATAATTGCTTTCCACTATCATAAGCAAATGTAAATACTGCATTAAAATGTATTTCATTACGTAAATGTTAATATTTTATTTTTACCTTTAGCTTTATGCCATCTTCTTTATTTATTTTTTAGGGAACTGCAGACAGTCAAAGAGCACTGAGAGCAGCAAAGCTTGTGTAAGAAATAGTGTTGTGAATGAGTTATTTTAATGTGATTGTACTTTGGTGTGTTCAATGTGCAGTGTTACTACCATTATTATTTGACATCTCTTGAACTGTCTTTATTTCTTTTTTTTCACAATCTCTTGTTTCTTTTTTATCAAAATAAAGGCTGTGTGACCAGCTTTCTTTTCATTTTATAATTTCACCCATCTCCATTTTCTGTGTTTCCAGGTACTGGTATGTGTGACCAGCTTTTTTTCATTTTGTAGTTTCAACCATCTCCATTTTCCGTGTATGTTTATGAGATTCTTGATACCAGGTGGTATCAGATCTTTGAAATAAGTCTATTATTAGATCTCTGAGTTTCGTTTTTTTGCGATGGCTCAGTCGCCTTTGATCAAGTAGTTATTTAAGGAATTATGGTGACTCTTTGTTGCCAGGCATAACTGGTTAACAAGGTTGTCAGTAAATATACCTAGTTTTTGCAGGGAAAAGGATGTTGCTGGAATTGATATAAATATTGGTTGTCCCAAAGAATACTCAACTAAGGTAAAATTATATCTAACGTAGTGGTTGTTCAGTAATTTTGTTGTACAAGTCAAGCATTAATAGTTGTTGAACCTCAAGTCTGTCTCTGTATTTTGCCTAGACCTTTGACAACATAATTTCGTTTTTAACTAGGTAATATATTTTTTAGGGTGGCATGGGGGCTGCATTATTGGAAAATCCAGAAAGAATTCATGACATTCTCACAACATTAGTCAGATCTGTTTCTATTCCAGTCACATGCAAGATTAGAATATTACCTGATGTAAGTATAATTTTACATTTTCAATATACTTTTATTGGTTTTCTAAAGTAGTTTCAAAGTTTACACCTGGTTGACTTTCTTCAAAGACAGAAATTACACCAGATGACAATAACAATACACAATTCTAGTACTACTTGACTACGACGCGATTTTGATCTAAACAGATGTCTTTTTGAATAGAGGCCGCGATCGATTTTTCAAAATTTATGTTGCACATAGTGTTGTTCCACGATTAACCATAAGCCTCAACGCTACCTTTAACATTACTGCAAATATGCTGATCAACACTGCATCATAAATATGTAGGTTGCAAATTTATCCGAAAGACCAAAAAATCTATCTCTTCACTTTCTTCAAGTCTAGAAAACTTGATTCTAAAGATATTCGTATTACCATCAATTCATTCACCAAAAAGGCACTTGTCGGGCGTGTTTGTCTGTTTATAACTTCTATTTCAATTATATGGGAACTACACTAACTTTGTGTTGTAGTTCAACAAGACCCTGGAGCTGGTTAAAATGATTGAGTCTACCGGAGTGGCCGCTCTTGCAGTACATGGTCGATATAAAGTGGAGAGACCACGCCATCCTGTTCATACTGACGTTATAAAAGCAATCACTGAAACCGTCAGCATACCTGTAATTGCGAAGTAACGAGAAATTTTCTTCTGTTCCACACTTTATGCTATTTGGTAGTTAGGATTATATATCAGGCTTTACGCTGCACATTCGCCAATGGGCTTTGGCGTACCTAATTATGTTTTTAACAAAAAAGAAAGTTTTGATACGCACGTTGCATCTTTTTATTTTATTTCCACTAGGTGGTAGTAGATAATCATAAGTAGCTGATAATATTCAATGATTGTAAGTGAATTTTAGGCATTAATGCTTTTTATGTGTATTTTTAAGATGCAGTTAATATGATATGTATAAAGCCATTAATTCTTTCTTTTTATTTTTTGTGTTCATTTTGTTTTATTTTGCTTTAGCTAAGTGTCGCAGTATGCAGGCAACCCCCCTTGATTACTTCACTTAGTAAATGCTGATTTAAGAGTTACCAAAAGTTAGCTTGCTGGATAATTTTAAAATATGTAATGCTGTTTATTTTCATGTTTGTTTTAGCGGTGGATCAGAGGAATTCATTAATACATATAAAGACATTGAGAAGTTTCGGTTAGCGACTAACGCATCTTCTGTTATGATAGCACGAACAGCTCAATTTAATTGCTCTATTTTTCGCAAAGAAGGTCTGTTGCCAATGGAACAAGTCATAAAAGATTACCTCAAACTTGTGAGATGTTTTTTCATTTTGCAATAATTTATTTGGACAATTGAAACTGCAAAGTTTATGCTTTCTGAACTTTGACAATTGGGACAAACAGCCTTTAATGCAGTGGTTTTCAACCTGTGGGTGTTGGCCCATTGGTGGGCCACAGAGCATATTGGTTTGAAAAAGTCGTATTTGCATTTTTTTTTGTTTTTTGGAGATCACCTGTTTTCGGCCGGAAAAAACGAATCTAATTCAAGACTGATGAAAATTTGGATCAAGTTTTTGAGTAATACTTTGAGAGTAGGGCCATGGAAAATTTTCAAAATGAAAATGGGCCACGGTTAGAAAAAGGTTGGGAACCACTGCTTTAATGGGACAAATAGCGCTCGTGATTGCTGTTGATCATTATGATCAATTTAGGATATTTCAATCATAATTAACAAAATATGTAAGACCATAAAGCATTTAACGCATCAATGCTCTGGCTATACACATCAAAAAGTTAAGCTTAGAAACGTTGTTCCTAGGGTTGCTGTGATGAAACGAGGACTAGAGGCAAAATCAATGGGGAAATCTAAAGTTAGGCCAATCACGTAAGACTGGATTAGCGTTGATTCCATTCCTCTTGACCCAGCCATTCCGGAAATACTCTACTTCAAACACTACGTCGGGGCCTCTAATGTTGTAATTTTTATTGGCAACCCTAATTGTTGATAGTCTTTGCGTCGCTAGCGACGCCATCCCAGTTTTAACCAAAAGCAACGCCGCTATTAGTTTGCCAGTAAAAGTTATAACAGTAGAGGCCCCTACGTCGTGTTTGGAAAGGATAGAGTCAACACCAATCGAATCAAATACGATTCGCCCAACTTTAACTTCCCCATTGATTTTGCCTTAAGCCCTCGTTGAAATCAGCGTTCTAAGCGTAGAAAGGATGTACTAACTATCGATTCAGAGATTTTGCCAGTACTAGATTGTTTGGTGCAATTTCCGCTATTCCCAAGCGTTTTTTTTTTAATTTTTTATGTCGACGAAAAATACCTTATTTTTCAGGCTGTCGATTACGATAATCACTACATCAACTGTAAATATTGTCTTTTGGAAATGATGAAAGAATGTCAAGAAACAGAAAATGGACAAAAACTGCGTTCTGCCGTTTGTTTAGAAGAAATTTGGTAAGTGTCAATTGAGGTATGTAGTTTTTGAGATTTGTTAATGATAACTAACAATCCGAATCGTCACTTTCCCCTTTTGCAAATTTTAACCAACCGAAGTGTTGCATAGTATGCTTTAGTGTTTTTCTTGTAGACGCAGCTTAAAATCCGATCTGTATTGAGCAAAAGATTGTGAGCGCAGAAGCGAATCTTTGGTTCATTGTAACAACTGGCAGCTTGCACGCTGGTGAAGCATTGCGCCGGGCGTACCGAATTTCTGTCTAAAATAAACTAAAAATACGCTCGTACGCTCACGATTTTATGTACAGTGTAGACTTGGCGTAAGTGTTTCTTCAGTTGCACGTTAAATATTTATTTTTGCTTAAGAGGATTCTTTGTTGAGTGACAGAAAATGTGATAAAAACTGTGTCATTGCAAAGACTATGCAAGAGGTTTTTTCACTCTGTGCGGCGTAATATTGTCACATTATTAGCGTAGAATTGTTATACGTATTTTAGCAAACTATTTTCAGATGTTTGCGATATTATTCGCTTTCAGTGTTGTAGGCAGATCGAAAGAATCGTCGAAAGCATAATTTATATTTTTGTTTTTAGTGAAATCTTTGGCATGAAAGATTATTATGATGAAGTAACCTCGAAAAGAAAAGCATTCAAAGAAGCCCAGAACAATGGAGAACCAGCCGCAAAGAAAATAAAACAAAGTAATTTGGTCACAATGGATTTTATTTTAAAAAGGTAAAATAATCTCAAGTATTTGTCGAAGCTTGCAAGAGCGGCTACCGAAGCAGATGAAATATTATGCTTAAATTAAAGAAGCACAATATTAAGAAAATTAATTGTTTTCATACTGATCGCATGTTTTCCGTTCAATGCTTACGATATCGGTTTTATGGCTTCGGAAAAATAGTGTTGCGTATAATTCTCTTGAATTCACCTTTAGGCGTATTTATTACGGACTTTGTCTTTTTCTCGCAAGAAACATGGCGTTGGTAAAATATACCGACTACGAACTTTAAGCGAAAGTTCGCTTCAACTTAATGGTTTGCTAGTACATCTGGTAACATTTGTAAGTATTCAAAATTTTAAGGGATACAAGAGAACTTTTATAACTGTTTTGGTCTGTAGATGCGATTTTGATATAAAAGTCAAAAGTCCTAAAACTATTCTTCTTGAATGGGCAAGAAAAAAGAAGATAAAAGAACCAGTTTATGAAACGGTAGGTTACTTTTTTAGTTAGCTCTATCATAGCCTACTAGATGCTCATCTATTAGGTTACTGATTGCGTATCATGCTGTTGCAAAAACTGTGAAGTTTTGGTGGAAGAACTATGTTTTGAGATACGACTATCAGTTGATTAATTAGCTGCTAAATCCAGCGTTTTTCGACTTGACGAAGTGAATAAGAGGCATCAAGCTACATTATCTCTTAAGTTATTAAATACAAGCAGTTTTGTGTTTTTTTTCTACAAAAATTGTCAATCAATCAAAATATAAGGTGGAAAAAAGCGATTCAGGTCAGACCGTTGAAGAGATTTGTAGTTAAAAGACTGCCAGATCCACTCTAAAGATTTTGCGTAGTCTGTTAATTTGACGATTTATTGTAGGTTTGTCGGGACGGAGACAGGAGGTTCCTTTCTGTCGTAACGGTAGAGGGAATGAAATACCAAACAACATATTGGTGAGTGGATTGTTTTTAAACTTTCCTCTGTCGAAACTCGAAACCTGGTTGTTTTGAGGCCCTCGGATGGCTGATCATTGGTCAGGGTAACTTCCTGATACGTTGAAAAGACGAGTGCAGTTAGACCTCCATGGATTTTGTCATATCTCAATACCTTCCGTCCGTGGAAAGGGTTGAGGAACATAAACTAAACTTTCTAGTTTGCATAAGTTTGAGTAAATAACGATTAATCCTTATTCTCACTAGTGAATAAACTCTAGCTGCGTATACGTAGCTGAAACGAACTAATTGACTGAGTTGAAAAGCTACATCTTAGTGTCCTCTGTAGACTCACGGGCATTGGCTATGTGTGAAATAAAGTTGAATTTGTGTAGAAGCAGTAGAGCTTTGTACGAAGCAGTTAGCTACTATAGTACGGGTCCATGCACCTGGCCGCGAACCCAATGACGCCAATTGGTTGAGAAGGGCGATCTTAAAAATATTTTACTATCCCCCGAGGCATCTTGCCCAAACCCTCACTTTGTGACTAAATAACTGGGACAAAATCAAGTGACGAAACCTTGTCGCGGTTAGTACAGTATTAAGTTCAGCAGTAAGAAATTATTTCTTGGTATTGAAACAATGTTAATGTAAGTTGTTCATGAGCATTTTATTTCAGGGAACGCAACAAGCGCCTTGCCGAGCAATCTGCAGCGGTTGTATGTTTACGATCTTTGGGACTAGATGACGGAAGAAAGTCAAACAAGAAGTTGGACTTGGAAGATTCAAAAACATAATATATCTACATTAATCTATACTGCCCATTGCCCAATCGTTAGTTTTCCTGCCCCAACTATTTCAGTTTTTACTTTTTGTTTTATCAATAATAAATGTTGGCGTAAAATATTGATGTTGTTTATCTACCTTTTTAAGCTAAGCGAGATGAGCATTTAAACAAGCTTAAGCGGCAAAAGAGCTGAGTCCTAACGATCTCAAGAAATACCTTTTGGCGATAACAAGTTTTCTGCGTATGGAGATTATTGATAACGTTTTTAATATTAATCTTGAACGATAGTGATTAGTGATATCCGTGGGGGGACTTGGGAGTTATTCGGTTTTGAAACGATTCGATTAGTTATGCTCAGGGTTGCCATTTCGTCGTTTCTTGATCACCGGAACCGTGCTAAATATGTCTTAATTTTTTTTTTAAATTGGCCACTTTGACTCCCTCTCCAACAATACCACTTTGAGCTTCCAATGGGTCCCCGGACACGCAGGTCTCCCCGGAAATGAAAAAGCTGATCTACTTGCCAAAACTGGTGCCTCTCTGCCCACTGATGCGATCCCTAGCCCTCTCCTCCCAGTTATTGCCAAAGTCCGTTATTCCCAATTCCGCAATTGGAGACGTCACATCTCTCACTCCCACCTGAACTTCGGAGGAACTTCTTCTTTTTCGCTCCATTCGCTGTGAGCTCTCTCGTCTTCGCTGCCATGGTCACAGTCTTCTTTTGTCTTCTTATCTTCACAGGATCAGTCGGAAGGAGAATTCTGATTGTAGTGCCTGTGGACACCCTCTACAGGACCTCAATCATCTCCTCCTCGATTGTCCTGCTTCTGAACCCCTTCGCAAATCTATCTTTGGCTCCTCTCTTTCTATTCTCGATCTATGGTCCAGACCTTGGGGTGTGGCCCGACTGTTGGGTCTCCGCGGAGTTCCTCCGCGCTCCCATCCCTCGGAAGGGGTCGGGTAGTACCACCACCACCAGACTGCGCTGTTTAACTATGTGAGCATGGTGGACTTAACTTGCATGCTGTGGCTTGCTCTGCAGCACAGGCAGTACTTAAATTGTAGGGGTGACGCGTCCCTCCATCGAGAGTTAGCGTCCCCCCATCGAGATTTAGACGTCCACCCATCGATATTTGAGCGCTGGATGATGAAACGATCAAGAGCCAGCCAGCACGAAAAAATGTAACAAATTCCGGCCGATAATAGTCTCAAATTGCGGTGAAGACCTTTTTTTTGACTTCACTTGATTTTAGGGAAAAAACACTTCTTTTCGGCGAAGACCTTTTTCTTTTTTTTTTTGGTCTTCACCTGGTTTCGGAAAAAAAGCACTTCAATTGCGGGGACGGAATTACCCTGCAAAAGCGTCCCCCCATGCAAAATTTTACAATTTGAGTACTGAGCACAGGGCTGTATATAGGGTAATTGGCCTTTAAGTGTATCTATCGAGACATAAGTTAGTTTCAACAAGCCAGTTGACATCGTTAAGTACTTTGATGTTTACTTGTAACATTTATGTTTACGCAAATGAAGTTTTGGGAATAGTTCGTTGCGGATGGCAGTAAAGCCGTTTGTTGAGAAGACAATTGCGGTAGAGGTCACTCAAGTGCAAGAGAAATGCGTGCTTAAAATTAAACGACATCTTCAAGATAGATGTCGAAAGCGAAACGAGCTTGTACATTTATTTTCTACATCACCAATCGTTTATTTTGTCACCAAAAATGACAGTCGCAAGTTCTTGAGATGACTCAAAAAGTAACACTCTCGCCTCAACATAGAAGATTTTTAATCCTTCTTTACATCTACCAAATGATCTTATATTGAAGCTTATTTTCAAATGACACATCATTTAATGAGAAATGAATTTTCAATATTTTAGCCCTTTTTCCTACCTTACGTAATTCAATTGAAACTTAAAAACATGTTTTGCTAGTGAATGAACAGTTCAATGCTAATAACTTGATTAATTACTATGATGAGCTTACAAGCTGTCTAGAAATTTTCTAAGTTATAAGCAATACAGTTTAATTTTGCTCAAAAATTTTGTCGGCTGCGTGGCCGAGAAGGTAAAAGCGTTGTTTTTATGACGACCCTGTTTGCATGATCTGGGTTCAACCCTCACCATGGTCACGTTGCTGCGTCCTTGAATAAGATGCTTTACGATGATTATCTCTGCTTGGTGATTTGGAACAAGCACCAAATTTAGGGGACAAGAATTCAAAGAAATTTACAGGAACGTCAAATTACTGGAAACCTACGCAAGCGCGGATTCCTCCAAGCTCGAAGTAGCCATAGCAATGAAAAATGTGCGCATCGTTCAACAGTTTGCGTTTGACAAGAGAATAAATATGCGGCTACTGGAGGACAAGAAATTAAATACAATAATACCATTTTCGGATGTAACCTTATATGAACCGCAGAGATAGTAGCTGGAGTTAGCAAACAGGTTTTGGTCGAGAAATTAACTTTTCTCTGATTTTTAATGTGGCAGGGTTAAAGCTGCAAGTTGCTCCCCGCGCTTGACTTTTTCTGTGTTGAAGAACTGCTGTAATAGAATGCTTTGAATCGAATTGTATGCTATAGAAATGTTATGAAAAATATACCCACAAAATACAGTATGTAGCCTAAATATCACAATGATAAGATACAAAACTACTAATTATTTCTTGATAAAATGAAGTACAGCACTAATAGAAGTACTCGTACATACGAGAATTCAACAGTAATGTAAATGTATTCGTCCATGCAGCGTACACTATTTTATAGCATAACGCGACACTGCCAATGAATCTGCTAAGTGTCAGTGAATTCTGATGAGAAACGATGCTATGTCGCTTAGAACTGTCAAGAAAGTTTTGTGCTGTATCTTGGTCTATTGCTAACTGTATATTGCTATAGTACTGGGCGTATCCACAGTCTCTTGAGTTATATTGCTATATAATGATTGTCTTTTGGTTACTCATATAGCATTAATTGTAGCCAAAGCTTACCACCTGCTAGATCCACTCCTTACCGTTTTGAAGTTATCTAGTATTTATTTTCAAGACAATAGTATTTTGTCAATATAAGCGAAAAGCGGATTAGCGAGCTTCATTGCATTTAAATTTAAAAGTTGTTAAAGGCATTATGGTTTAGAATTTTTTATATTAAAAAGAAAGGCCTAAAATTTACGCTCTTCAGTTGTTCGTAAAGTTCGAATTTTTTGCTGTGTGCCTAAACTTTTAACCTTATTTAGTCGTTTTAATCCCTGCTTACAAAATTGATTAAGAGCCGTGAGAAGTCCAGTCTTTGACTTGAAACTGAGCTTAAAATGCACAAGTCTTCTTTAGACAAAAAACTGCTAAAATTGTTGTTGTTGTTGTAGCGCATATTTATCCTCCGGTCGTCGGACAGCGTCAGGTGCCATGTATTGGACGATCTGCTCACTTTTCATTGCATTGACTACTTCGTGATTGGAGGAATTCGCACCTGCTTAGGAGTTTCCAGTGATCCAATGTTCCTGTGGATTTCTTCGAATTCTTGTCCACTGAATTTGCTGCTTGTTCCAAGCCACCGAGTAGAGTTAATCATCGTGAAGCGTCTTATCCAAGGACGCAACAACATGACCAGGGTGTGGGTTGAATCTCGATCATTTTATCTGGGTCGTCGTAAAAACTACGCCTTTACCCATTCCTCCACGGTTCTTTCACATTATACTAGCTTTAATTTTACATTTTTGTTGCCTTTGTAAACCACTTTAGGCCTAACTATAAATTGATTGATGTGTTGTCCGACATGCTACTTATGCTACTTCTCAGTCGCCAAAGTATTGGCTGGACGTTGCCCTCGAAAAAAATCTCCAGAATAGGCTCCTCGACGTGCTTTTTTTTGGAAGCACTTTTACAAATTTTCAGCATGTTTTTTGGCAAGTATGAGATAGGTTTTAGTATGAAGGCTCCAAAACTTCTGTTCAACTTCTAATTTTGATTTGTGGCAAATCATCGACAATAGAATCTTATAATCAGTTTGATTCCTACTTGCTCAAAGAATTTTTTAAAAATAATTAATTCTTACACACATTACTTCTCTGGCAATGTTCCAGTAGCTAATTCTATCCTCTAAAAGTCTTAAATCATGATATTTTAGGATTAATTTCTAATACACTGCGAGACTTTAGCAACCTACAGTATTTCTCTCCACTACTACTGCATCAGCTTTTCGAAAGAAACTTTGTTACCCAAACGCAATAACATGGAGATAAGTCCCGTTAACTTGTTACGCTTTTCGGCGTGAAATGGACGGGTATCAGCATTGAAATAAAAATATGATATTTGGTCTCACCGGTACCTCGATCAGTTTTAGATTTGTCATAATTAAAACTTTCTAAACATTGCTGCTCCATAATGAATAATTTTAATCCTAAACGCGCTTTTAGTGACAGATTTCCTTCCGATTAATGGACAGTAATTGTAATTTTGGGTTTAACTGATTATCGTCTTCTAATTGTTTCAAAAACACTAATCGGACCTTTACTTGTAGAACTGAAACAATTCGCCTATGATCCACTGAAGCGACAATTGACATGCTTTTTTTGGGGGTTCTGGTATTTGGCAAGTTATTGCAGCAGTCGAAGCACTAGGTGCCGAGAATTGTAATGTTTTGTAACAATGTTTGGAAACTATTGGTCGCTTTTCTCCCCTTTGAAAGAAATTTTAGATTTGTTTGGTTTTAACTTGAAATGTTGCATTGTGTTGCATTGTAGCAGAGAATCATGACTTAAACGAGTCCTAACTCTTGACCGGATCCAGAAGATGCCTTTGGAGATTCAAGCATTTTTTGTGGCCTACTTGAAGTAACACACATTGACTTAACTTACTAATGGCCGCCGCTCCCGACAGGCATTTCGTCACAGCTTTTTGAGGTGTCTGTGATGGTGCCTTTGTTTTCACAAAACGCTTTATCAAGTCGACAGCTCTTGGACTTGTATGTGATCGGTCAAATTCAAGTGATTTCTTGTTTAGACGAAACTGTTTCTCGACGTGTTCGACACGTCATAAGGCGCCAGAGATATTACATCAGATACATCACCTATGACACCTCGAAGTTGGTCAACAAAGATTGGGTCGTTCTACTTCCCTGTTTTACGAAATTCTTATACGTAAAGTTTATTTTCCCTACTCATTACATAAATTTTCATTATATTAAGTGGTGGTCAACCGATTTTTAACTGCAATCTTTAATAGTGGGAGTATCGAGGTCTTTGGTTCTTTCAAAAACTGAACTGTGAAACCAATCGACAAAAATGGATCATAGTTCGAGGCTATGGCCAAATGCAAGAAATGGACAAAATATTACATGGTCAAAGACGAAACACGGACAAAAAGAAACAAACACAGTCCACTGTTGGCGGTGCAACCTAGGCTTCGTGTGAACAAGGTTTCAAGTCTTTCTTTTATCGAATATTTTTATGGATAAAGCGAAAAACGAACCAAGCATTGTACAAGTCGAATTTTTGCCTTTTACTACCAACACTATGCTTATCGAAAAAAATCCCGTTGCAAAAAACTTAACTAGTAAATGTTTTTTGCGCCTCTTCGTGTCCGGTTTTAATGGCCGCCAAATGAACATCACATGAAAAGATGTGGGTGTGCTAAGCTTGTGTTATGACGAATAAATGACTATCTCTTCATTACAAGTTCAATGAGGTTTACCTAAAGCTTGCGATCAACTTCTGAGAAGTTACTTGTAGGTAAAAAATGTCGTCATCAACAATTCTCGCTGCCCTCATGTTAGTCTTCACGACAAGCGGCCAGTGTTTTTCTACTAAGCAAGGGTGGATCGAATGGGACTGGGAGAGCTATTGCAACCTGGAGTGCATCACCCGTTGGAGATCTGAGAAAAAGCTCGTTTTTAAAACTTTTGCATTCAAATACCAAGGCTTTTCATATTATTACGTCTGAGATAGTTTCAAACAAATCTTACAGAAGGTGTAAAAACTGTTTTGGAATAATGAGGCGGTGAGATAATGGAATGCAAATTTTTAATAAACTTGCTAAATGCTATGTGCGTAAAGATCATTATTTAAATTGGTTGCGGGTAAATTAAGAGAGTTTGAACTGGTTAGGGTTGTAAAGGCTTAGAGAGGACATTAGCATTACTCTCGCTGGTAATTGTTCTGCTAACTTAAAGTTATTAGAATGGTAAGAATCGAATTTTTGAAAAGTTAAGTAGTCATTTTGATAATGCAACGCCTCAATTCGTATGAGAAACTGCATTTGGATTGACATAAAAAAGCTCTTTTGTTCAAAGTTTATTATGAGCAATCATTTTAGTTGTGGCTTTGAATTGAACCAGTTTCAACGTGACGGTCCGGGGGATAAGATCGTTTTAATTAAACAAAACGTTTACTGATGTCAACGATACAACATCTCAATCTTATTACGAAGGAAGAGATTTAATTGGCCCACTTTTATATGCGTTCTCAGGTGTTATGTTATAGTCAAGTATGAATCAAATAATTCCACAATAGAATCATACACTATATGCGTATGTTGTAAGCTTAGGGAGAAACATCACGCTTTGAAATATTAAAACATTGTTTTGGTTTTTCCTAAAAATATTGGTTTTGTTGGTTTGCAGGTAAAACAAATGTAATTTCCTGTTTTGTTTTGAAAAACGATTATTTCACCTCAGGCTAAAATAGAAACGGAAAAACATTGACAGGTTTTTTTTTCTTAAAACTGGTAACATACCGCTTGAAAGCTAGTACAGCGATAGCGTACAACTGTTTAGGTGCAATATTTGCTCCCAAATTCCGTTAGCTTTATTGAATTTTAATCCTGACCCGTATTTTCATGGACTCAAAGGCTTTCAGAAATTAACGTCATCTATTTTAAATATCCTTAACTAATATTGGCTGTTTGTAGACTCATTAACTGGCTTAAGCTATGCATCAAATCAAGCAACTCTACAACGTTTAAAAATTAATTTTAATGAATAACTTCTTATCCTATTCCAGTATGACTGAAGACGGAAAGCAGAACTGAAAAATGGCTGCCCGTTGTTAGTGCATAAAGCAGTCAGGCTCCCGATACTTAGTATACATTAAACAATGAAAGTTAGAAAAAATCGATGTAGCACATGAGCGTCAAAAGCTTCATAAATCTCGAGAAAAATTTTACCCAAAAGTTTTTCTACCGATTAGTGGTCGAGTGGATAGAACGTCTGTTTCTGAAGCGGTAGACTCGGGTTCGATTCCCGGTCGGGTCAAATCTAAGACTATAAAAATTGGTATTCACAGCTTTCCTGCTTGACTTTCAGCAATTAAAGGGACAGTGTGTGAAGCCTCCGCCGTGTGTGGTGACAGATGGGCCGGTAGCAGCTTTGTCTAGAAGACCGAAAGGTCCCTTCCCTGTCTCCTGGTCAAGGCAACTTGGTGAATAAAATGTAATTGCAATGATTACAGTCGGCCAAGTGTCAAATACTAGAGACCACTTCGGCTAAAGTTATGGGATTAATCAATCGCAAACTGCTTTCGATGCGTATTGCAGGATACATAGAAGAATATTATAGAAAGATTGTCAGCACTTGAACATTAAAAATTTGTCCTTGTAATACTTTGTGGTAAAGAAACAAGATTTGTTGATTTCAATCACCTTTTCAACATCGTAATGTGTTTTGAGTGCAAACTTGGGGGCGCTTCTAAACTGTTTTTAAAACGATTTGACATAAACCTTTCTTTCACAGAGAGTTTCTAAATTTAGAAAAACAGTCTTTTCTCTTTAAAAAGCACTTATCAACCAGAATCTCCTCCAAAGAATTTCATCAAAAAAAAAAAATGCAGAAGTTCATCGTAATCTTTGAAAAGATCGTTTGAAAGTAATGCTGATATTTTTGTTCGGATCAAATTCTATGTCAAGCCATTTCATTGAATCAACAGTGTCTATTGTTTTTAATGTTTTGCAGTTCTTGTAAATGGTAACTTTCTGTTTTGAACTATATTCTTTTAAGTTTCGATGCGCAACAAACATCTCCAATCTCCATACATTTTGAAAAAGCCTTATTGCTGAACTTTATTGACAATAGCTTTATTGACAATGGATTGTTAGTTTTGCTTATTGTTATGCATACTGATGTGATAAAGGAGAATACTTGCATTGACTTAACTCGGTTTTCAAAGCTGCAGTCTAGACCGGTCTCGATTTTGGCTTCGAGACCGGCAAAATTCGAGACCAAGATTGAAACCGAGACCAGCAGACACTTATATTGACCTTACTCGGTTTTAACCGTAAATGATCTTAACTCTTCAAAATAAAACAATTTTTAACAAAAAAGAATGAAAAAAAAAACTGTGTAAATAGTGAAGCAGTTCGTTCATCAACTTCAGCCATGCAATGTTTTTGAAAGAGGAAACTGCTACACATAATTGGCAGTGAGAAACTTCATTTTTATGATAAATTTCCATGGCTGTTAAAAACTTATCTTAATTGCTGCTTAACGCAAAAGCATGCCATATTAAGCGATCTTAAAATAGCGTTGATATCCCATTAACTCATCTCAGAATCCATAAATGTACATTATTAATGCTTATACTGTAAATTGCGGTAAACAGACTATGCCGCGTTTCAAATACTTACGCTGCACTGATTGTTTATTTATATACATTTTGGTTTTTTAACATTCTGCGCTACATTTCCGTCGTGTTAACTGTAAACCATCAGCTATACTTTATTCACTGTTGAATGTGCAAATTGTGCATCGAAAGGTGGTAATTTGATTCTCGGCCAATTCAATTAAGGGACAGTGTGAAGCCTCCACCGCGTGTGGTAGACAGGTGGACAGTGGACAGACAGCAGCTTGACTCGAAAACCGAAAAGTTCCTTCGCTATCTTCTGGCCAAGGCAACTTGATAAATAAAATGTAATTACAAATTGCAATTCTTCTTTCTGAATACCGGATGAGTTCCAGTTGTTGAATTTAAATCTTATTCGTATAGAAGTTGACTGGTTATTATTACTGACTGAATTTCGCTAATTTATCTCCGCTTTGAGCTAAGTTGATAGACATTATTGGCAATTAAGCAATTAATACGTTCCCTCGAGTTTTTTGTATTATATAATGCAAACAAATCTAACTCTATCTTTAACGAGCGAGATGGCTGCTACCATAAGTTAAACACGAATCTTATAACTTTTATTTTTGCACTGCAGCACATAAATTCCAATGTGCTTAAATACGCAAAAAAAAAACGAAAAAAAACAATTAAAATAAAATAAAAGTACTAAACAAAAAAATTAATGAAAAACATCAACAAGTCAATGACATTCTGCTGCGGAACCTTTTCAAATTCAATTGTACACATATTTCTTAGTTTCCAAATTTTATGGGTTTTGATGTAATCAGCCTTAGTTAGTGTTGCATTGTAAAATGCTCAGAGATAATTTAAGATTTTATGATGTGTTTCAGACTAAAAAGTCTTTTAACAAAAAAATTCTCCATCTTTTTAAATCGCTGGTGATTAAATGTTAAGTTGGCGTTTGTTTGTTTATCTAAGCTGATACTTCATTTTTACCAGCAGTACTCATTTTTAAACTTGTATTTACGCAGGCACTATACCTGAAAATAAGTCATTATTGTTTTTATCGATTCTCTTAATCTCAAAGTTCATCGCAAATTGCTATCATTTGTCTAAGCCGTCGGATTTTTTCACAGAAAATTACTGGATAATCGCACAGGTAGGCTATAGACCAATTTCCTAAGCAATAGTTACCAGGTTTAAATTTGTCTTGGTCAATTTCGATTATGTGGATAAAATCGCTTTTATGGATGAAATGAGCTTTTAACGCAAATTGAGAATAAAAGATATTTCGTTATGAGCCGTACCTACTCTATCTATGCAGCAATTTAATTTACAACAAACAGGGTTAGAACCTGTGTCAGCACAAACCGCAAAAACATAGACTTTTTGGTTTTTCCTTCCTTTCTTTTCAAAAATTAATTAAAATCTCGGTGTTTGATAAATGTTCATGTAAAAAAAGTATCAACTAGTTATGAAGCAGTTTTTGGCACCTTTGATTTATTTTTGAAAAAGAGAACAGAAAAGAGCAAAAAAAAGCGCCGGATAAGTGAACATGCAAAAGGTTAATTTAGATACAGCCAGAACCAAAGTTGCGTCAGTCCTTCCTCAAAAATTGCCTTTGTCTTGTAAATCAACTTGTTAATTTAGCACTCTAATCTCGCAAACAAATTTCCCGAAATTTTAATGGTGTTTGTTGCACTAGCGTTTATAGGTTAATTTTATCTCCACACATTTATGCTGGTTTATTATTTTCTACCTCTGTGCTTCCATTACGGTTTCGTATGCTACTTCTTCTAATCTGTATTAGTGAGCTAAGAGCGTTGTTTTATCTTTACCACTCATATACATACGTATTAAAATCAGTAGAGTTTGTTATGCAAGCAGTTAAATGTCTATTTTAATCGCAGGCATGAGCTATTTTTAGCTGACTTTGTTCTAGTACTTTCGTTTACTATGTTTTAAACAAAGATATTAATCTGTTTTATTTTGAATTAAGATTCGCTATGGTATTGGTACACACGTACAATGTTAATATACATCATTTAGTGCCGCCTTGGTGAACTGTTTATTTTTATGTAATTTAAATGCTCTACTTGTTGGTGCGCTTTGCCTTTGCGAAGTCAACAAAATCAGCAAACAAAATGGCGCCAAATTTTGCTGATCATGGTATTTTCGCTTTTCAATTTTTGCTAAGCTATAAGCTGCTTTTAGTGTGCTTTGCCATGGCTTAGCTAACCGCATTTCTTATATTAAATAGAGAATCTGCCATTCATACACTTCAGGCATAGTTTGACAGATTAGATTAATAACTTCACAGCCTCCGCACGGTTTTGTAAAATCCGTTCTTTGCGGAGGATTGGTCTGTGTCTTAAAGCTTGTAGAAGTCTTCGTCATTCGATTTTTATTGCGTTGATATGACAAAAAGGTAGGGACAGTCCAAGGTGGGTATTTACTCTCTCAGGTTTCCTCACATTTTTACTTTGCTTGCCTCATAGTTTTACTAAAATTGCAAAAATCGAATGATTCCGAATTAAACACGTTATGTTTTTAGTGGAAGCAAAATGACGTGAAACAACACTATAACGTCATTAAGGAATACTTGCTTATGGAAGTTGCAAGTAGAGCCGTCTCACTTTTTTTCTGTAAACGTATAAAAGCTTACACGCACTACTTGTGCTTAAATTTTATGCGAAACATAAATGTCTTAATACTTCGCGATGCAAAAATCAAATGATTTCACCATTCCCCCTCTCCCCGCGTTTTTAACAGCTGCACAATGCTGATGTGCATTTGCGCTCACGAGTTCTACGGGATTTTCCGGCTTCGGGCTATTCTTGTACCGTTCAGGATACTTGATAAGCGAAAACAAGCGGCTTATAAGGTTGCCGAAGGTAATTAAAAATGCTGAGGTTGCTTCCGGGGATTTGAATAAGTCAATCGAAGCAAATATTTTCGCCGAGGTTGCCGTTCATCTGTGTGCTGAGCGTTTTCCTTCGTTTAATTTACGATAATCTGTTTGGTGTAAAGTCACTCATGCTCTTGCTCACCGTATATTTTTTACGCGAAATCTGATTAAAACGAGCGTTATCCATATGTCTTTCGAGTTCTTTTTTGTTCTTATACGACTCCTTCTATTCTTTCAGATGGTTATGTATGACTTGTTTCAATCCATTTAGTATTTTCAAGATCCCAAGCCTCACCACAGTCATCGGATATGCTATTTTCAGAAAGTTATATTTTTGCCATGATTTTATAGAAAAACTATACCTTTGTTTAAATATCATCTTAGTTCTGCTTTTCCATGATCGAAAAGTTTTAATCAACATTTTTAGCAGAATAAAAAGTGCAGGCAATCAAAAGAGCACTCAGGTCAAGTTTTTAACTACTGACCAAAATGTTGCAAAGGATAAAATGCACTTTCACCAAATTTGAACTCTCTATACGTTTTCCCGTTTTTAAGATAGTCCAGTTCAACACTAACAATTTTCCTCTTACTTCGGTGTTGCCATTTTGTCAGTGGTGTAATAGAACATTAAACTTTGGAAAGCTAGCTTAAATTTAGTTGAAAAGCAGGTAATTGCAATTTTGACCCTTTTTTTTTGTCTTGACAACTGCTCTGCTGCTACACGCATTGAAAATTAGGTACAAGCAGTAACTTTTACAAATTTTGTTTGCATAGTTTGTGACCCTGGCAAAATTTCTACTGGAAAAACGCTTTTCTAGGAGAAAATCTAAGCTGTTATAGCTCGAGAATGCAAGGTTGTAGAAAGCTCGAATTCGGTGAAGTTAGTCTTCAGACTTGTCAAAATTTTTTGAGAGAAACTCACCCAAAAAAACTCCGACTTGAATTCCCTTTTAAGCAGATGAGTCTGGAAGTCTGAAACAAATTTGATGCAATGTGAACTGAAGAACTAACTTGTGGGGTGTTTGGTATTCCAACAGTAATGAAGAATAAGTCCATGATGTAAATGAAAATTTACTGCAATAAAAAGGTTGAAACTCCGACAACTTTACATTTAAGGATTGGTCTTGATAGCTACAAGCTTATCGGATACTTCGAAATCAGTCATACTATAATTTTAAACACTACTTCTAGTTATTAAAACTGCATTCCCTCCATCATCAGTTAAATCTGGTTTTAATCGATCGTAGTAGCGAGTTTTAACGGGAATGCAAATGTGCACATTAATGCAACCTTTCTGCTCTGCATAAGTGTTTATGTGCTTAAATTCACCTACATAAATTCGCTCTAGATATCCACAGTTAAATTCCTTGGTTAGTTGATTTTATTAATTTTCCGTTTTATGATTGAGATGATGATGGACTGATGGTGTGGATTTTTTTCCATTTAGTTATTTTATGACAAAATTTAAACATATCTGTTAACGGTTTTGATACAAAATTTCTGTTTCCTCAATTTAAATATTTCACTTTTAAGCTGACAGTATCCTATTACCCAATATGCAATATTGTTTATTGGGATAGCATTTGATATAAATCACTGCAGGTCTTGTAGCTTTAAAAATCCACCTTCAACATTATGTTTTGCTTATCCAAATAGGACAAGTTATACTTTTGAATGAATAAATGAATGAAAAGTCATGATTATGGTGTGATTTTGTCTTGTTGTTTACTTGAACTTTTCGCCCTGTTGCCACTGTGCTATTAACATCTAGTTTGATCATGTAAATATAGTAATGATTAATTGTAACACGAATTAGTCGTAAAAATTATAGCTGTGTGTGGTGATGACAAATCCTAAATTAGCACATGGGAAGGAAAGAAGACATTTCAATTATGAGGTGATTTAAACAAAATCTTAGCACGTAACAAAATAGCAGTTTTAATTATTAGACCTTTCTTTAACATTTATTATGAGTTTGGTGTAGTGTAGCACAGCAATCTGATTGAAAAATGATGTCATTGACCTCCTTGAACATTATGTTGATCAATTGCCTTATTTGTAATTTGAGCTGTTTGTTACTGAGTTTTAAAAGTTTCTTCTTGAATGTTTGGATGCAAAAAGTCCCAAACAACGTTCTTTTTGTTTTTGTAGTAGATTATTTGTAGCAAACCCCATTTTTTATAAAATATGTTTCTGGTGCCTTAGAATGACGTTTTAACTTTTTTAATGCTTGTACCTGTTTATCTGCACATGATATTTAGTCTCTTATTTTTTTTTCAGTCCATTCAAGTTTTCTTTACCTTATAATTTTGTCTTCGTCCTGTAAGTAAACCATTATTTTTCTATTCCAATATTGTATTAGTTTTCAATATCCAATAACTAGATATGCAGTAAGTACAGTTGACTTAGATTAATGTATTAATATTCAAATTATTATTGTTTTTGAAAGGGATGCATTTCAGTGGCGATAATACACAGTACTTAAAATATTAGCTGATTTCTTTTGTTCAAAAAGTGTTAAAACCACTTTGAAGCAGAAATTTAATGCCGGTCAATTATTTCTTGGACTTTTGTTACGCTATTAAGAATATAATCCGTTATGATAAGCATATATTAACGGATTTACACACGGTGTGTGGTTACATTAGTGCGAACTTCTTAAAGCGACATTCTAAAAGCAGTTGTTTATTGTCTTTCATACTTGGTGAGAAAATTTAAAACTATTTTTGCGAAAAAGAGTATACTAAAAGGAATATTTTTCTTCCGCCAAAAACTTAAATGCAATCGATAAACTTGTGGAGATCATGTAAAACAGATTTCACCAACATGGAATAAACCTTAAGAAAGACAGAGATATATGGAGGCAATTGACAGCAAACCTTCGAGTTGGAAAAGTCATGTGAAGACGATAAACTCATTCTCATCCCGAAGAGGTAAACCGACACTTACAACTATGTAAACAAAGGATAATACTTGAAGATTCAGAACTCTGCTACCGTTAGTATAACTGATTAAGACATTCAGCAAAGGAGACTCAAAGCTTACTCTCATTGTAGGAACACTGTGGTCATACCAAGTCAAAACAAAAAGAATACTAAGAAAGAATACGAAGTTATTGGGAACAATATGACCATAGAGAGAGAAGAGAGAGATTTAGTTTATTGTGATTGTAAACTGTGCACAGCACAACACAATTTACACAAAAAATAATTAATGCAGAAGCCATCATGCAGTCATTTGAGTAGGCGTGAAAGACCATTGGTCTGGTCCAATACCAGGAGGTTGCCGAGTCTGCACCTACTCGTCATTTGGAATAAATATTCATAAAAGTATAAACATTTTGCATGAAAAATTTAACTTTTTTACACCAAAGAACTAATCGAAAACAGTCACGTAACACTCAAAACAGAAAGAAAAGTGTACGTATTTATCACGTACAAAGAAGATTTTTCTAAAAGACACTTTTTTGCGGAATCAACGAGAGGGGAGGTACTTGAACTTTAATTGGCTGCATGCTATCCCATTATCAACGATACACTCTAGCATATGAAATGCCACTATTTGTAATTTTTGGCGAGAAAGAGAATCATAATCATGATCTTATACATGATCAAATATTATCATTTCTATTCTGTTGCAGCCATGCATAAATGACTCTCCTCTTCCTCTTGGTACTATCGTCAATTCGATGTTTGACGAACCGCATTTGACGATACTGATCTCTTAGCTGCAAACTGGCCAATATATTCAGTAAGATTAAGGTTGAAATTATTGAGAAGCGTTATTTTTTAACCATTACATAAATAACAGCCTCTGCTAAAGATACAGTGAAATGAAACCGACTCTTCAAATGTAATTGGTTACTTAAAAGTTTCCTGGCTTAGATATTTACTATTTCTTTTGTATTGCGCCATGTTAAGTGAGATTACTGATTTTAATTCTGATAAAATTAAAATTTTGTCTTTTTTCCGATAAAAACAAATTACTGAACCGTTTTGTTATGCGCACCTGTGTGCAACGCCTGTGGTCCTATTTGCGTAGGAGGAATACTCTTCAGCCATATATCGTCATCCGTTGTTATTTCCGCATTTGTAACTAATTCTACGTTTCGATTCTTCTATCTAAAAGTTTTACCAATTTTTTGTTCCAATGTTTGAACCAAAATTTTAAAACATGTGATTCAGATTTGAGGAACGCAAACAACTTCACTAAGAAGATCCAGCACATGTTTTTTTGAAACGTCTCTTTAGTTACTAAAGTTACCATTAGAGTTAAACTACGAATTTGGCACTGAGTTATAAGCTGCAGTCTCGACTACCGTTCGGCTCTTTTGGCTGGGCCTCATGGTCTTTCCGCAGCTTTACACCGGGAACACGATAATTGTTGGTGTGTGTTTTTGCATTTACTTGTTACTTACGAGCATTGTTTCCCGAACAAAAAAATGAATAACTCTTTTGCTAAAAGTTAGTGGCTACCAGGCGTTTTTTTTTCGGCAAAAATATTTTCTATGATTTTGCTTTGGACATTTTGCCGAACGTCTACTTTCTGTTGATAATTCACTCACGTGTAATTCCATTATGGATTTCAACTACCTTATCGGTTATATTCTGAAGCAATACTTTTTTTATCTTAATCATTGACAACACCAGTATTCTACTTCTAAATCTTTGACTCAATTACGATATGATCGATAGCATCATTTGATGCTGTATTACTGTCATAAACTGGATTAAAATAGACGATTTGCTCATTAGTGACCGCCTTTAACATGTCTCTGTAAAAAGATGCCTAATTGAGATCAATTGAGACGAAATGTATCAAACTTATCAAAAGATAAAATCGGAGAACAAAAAGTTACTAAGAAAACCAAAATCAAAATATCTCTTTAACAGCACTAAATAGGCAGAATTTGCAAACTATTAAGGTGCTAATGCTACGGTGGAACCATCTATAGTCAACACGTCATTATACGTGGAATAAACTTTTCCGTTTTTTCTACAGAAAATAAAGTGTCTGATACTAAAACACTAGACTGGTGTGCGATTCTAGGGTCGAATCAAATCAAATACTTTACAATGCTGGTTTTTCGCAGTTATCATAATGGAGTGAATCTTTCAACGTCAGCACTTGAGTGCTAGTGGATATGAAATACTGTAAAAGAATTAAAAAATAATATTTTAATGCAAGAATACACTTTAGTATCTAAAATCTTTAATTGCACTTCTCCAATTACATTAATGACTAATTTATCAATTACTGGGGTTCGAAATTGAATTCGGTTGGCATGTTCCAATGCAAAATGGCGATCACTTGAAATTTTGTGACGTATGGCTAAAGTGTAAACCAGATATTCACGGTTCAAAGGGGCTTAAATTATTTACTCTTTTTGCTTGTCGAGAAAATTAAAGTAAACAAATCAGGCAAAAGCCGCCATACCAGGCATATAGGCTGTGTCGGAGTAAATCATGCCATTACTAAGCTTCGCTACTAGAAATGAGTCCATTTTTCACTGTCATTGCGGTAAAATAAAGCTCATCCATACATTAGCAAACCAGTTTGCTTTAATTTTTTCGGAGCTGCAGTTTGAAAATAGGTCGTTAAAGCTTGTCAGTCTTCGCTTAAGCTCACCACGAATGTTGCATTTTGACCAGCGAGAAAACTTGCTCTGAATCACATAATATCCTTGGACTGATTGAAATTAAAAAGTTATATTAAAATGTTTTAAAACTCGGATACGCACTACGTATTAATTTGGTTTAAAAAAATGGAATGTGTCGCTAACAATTGATCCCTTTCGGGCTCGATGATGGGAGAGTAAATGACAAGCATTTAAAATACAGCATTATGTTTTAGTACGTTGGACATTGCTTGGTGTAAACTATACATTAATTTCAGCTTACTGGCTAAAATCTTTAGTTTTACTGTCTTAATATGGGTTTGTGGTTTTTTTCTCAGCGTACAGAGCTTTGTTCTTGCAGTCTTTTTTGTGCGTATTTTTTAGTAACCTTGTCCAGCATCATTTTAGCATTTTGTGGTGCTGGCTTTTTTTTAATTTTATTTTTTGTTTACCCTGAACGTTAAATAAGCTAAGGGAGCTTTGTTGTTAAGCTGAGACAGAATTCAAACGTAGCAGACTCTTCATTGACAGCTTTCATCTCCGAATAAAACGCATATAAGAACCATTTTTTACAGTTATGATCGAAGAGTGGTGTTGTTGCAAAAACACTGATTTGTATCATAGAGTCAGGGAGTTTTTTTGATAAGCTTTCTATAAATTTTAGAATTTAGAATCTTGAACGCCAACACAGTACAATTTAGAATATTGAAAAATGTGTGAAAGAAGATTCCGCCTCACGTCCGGGTTGTTATTTTGTTTATTGGCGTGCTTAATATCTGTTGAAACTTGCAACAAACTCAAGCTTGAGAGCAAAAGTTTCTGCTATCTTGCGCTTAAAAATTGCTTTGTTTTGTAGCAACAGTAAGTTAGCGCTAGATGGAAAGTTATTTTTGGTGGCCCAAAGGCAAAAAACTAAGCAAAAAAGTTTTCATTGCAAAGGAAAGTTTTCTTACTTTTCGCGCGATTCAGTTAAGAATAGATGGTAGATAAGTCATTAGTAGGCCTACTGCTCAATTCTGGTGAAGTGATAAGATTTTATTTTTAAAACTAATCAGTATTTTGCAACGATAAGGTGAAGCACAAATAATTTAAATTTAGACGGTTTTCAGTATTTTTTTCTTTTTTTTAGTTAAAGACTTGAGCAATTCGAAAAAACTTTTCAAGTACAGTTTTTAATTCAGTTAATTAATATTTAGACCTTGCAATGTGATTTTATATGTCCATACAATTCAACAAAGTGCGCAAAAATAAACAATAAACATATGAAGTATAACTTTTCAAGATACATGAATTTTTCTAACAAAGCATTTTAATCTGTTCTAAGATTGTGCAGTCAGAGAAGTTAGGTTAAATCAGTGAAAAAAATATTAAGTTAGTAAAACTGACATTTTATAAAATCTAAAGTAATATGTAATGTTGCATGCTGGAGGAGTATTGCCTGCTAGGTTTTGACTCAGGCGTCGCAAGAGGAGCCCAAAAAATTTCAGGATCCTGGAAATCATTTTTCTAGCATTTTGATTGTAAAATATATTGTGATAGTAGCGTCAAGTCTGGCTCTAAGGTCCTTTGGAGTATAAAACAAACTATACTCTCGTAACCACTTGAGTTTTACGGAAGTTTGGCTTATTTCATTTGATGAGGTTAGATCGATTGAGATGAGGTGAGACCGTCAATAAAAAAATAAATAAATTTAAAAAAATTAAAAAATAGAGTTATATGATTTATTGAGTTATGTAATTTCTTAATGTAATTGGAAAAGCAAAAAGTGATAGGGAAATCACAATAAATTTATTGAAAATTTTCAAGCCCTTTAGTCCGGCCTTTTTAGCATCAAGCTACGTTTCCTAATACTTTTGAAAGCTTTAAATTTAATGTTAATTACAGTTACGTAATTATCAAGAATGTAATTGGAAAAGCAAAAAGTGATAGGGAAATCACAATAACTTTATTGAAAATTTTCAAGCCCTTTAGTCCGGCCTTTTTAGCATCAAGCTACGTTTTCTAATACTTTTGAAAGCTTTAAATTTAATGTTAATTACAGTTACGTAATTATCAAGACTTATCAAATTATTAGCCGAGCTTCAAGCGTGCAAAATCACGTGATCAAGCTTATTGTGTCGACTTTTGTTGTCAAACTTGGTGGTCTGGACATTTTCCAGAAAATACTTAATCCCAAGCTCGATTTACGCGCTGCATTTGCTAATTTTTTTAAACAATCAATTTTCACCGCGTAGGAATGTTTTCTGATAAGTTTTGGTGAATTTGAAACACGTAAAGTATGCAATTGACAAATATAGTCCAGGAAGCTTTTTTTTAAATTTTTTATTTCTGTATTTAGTCTTTGATACAGCTGCAGTTGTAAGTTTATGTTGGGTCCTTCGTAATTGGAAGATCCTAATGCCATTAGGTAAGACTATTGTAGAAGGGTTCAAGCATTTTGTTTCAGCAAAAAGAACAAAGATGAATTCGACAAGTCAGCAGCAGGCTGTTTTGTGAAATAGTTTAGCAATTTTTTCAAATTTTGGTGCCCCTATATAGCCAGTAGCGTAGTCGGGGGGGAGGTATGGAAAAGACCCCGTTTTTAGCACTTTTGAGACTGATTTTTCCATTGGAATGGACAATAACCCCCTTCCCCCATTGGCATGCAGAATATGTTTGTTCTGTTTGGACTTCAAAAGAATTTGGACACACGAACTGTTCCAATTTTAGGTGAAGAGCTTTTTTTTTATCTATTAAATTCGGTCACAAAACCGTTTCAATTTTAGGTGAAGACCTTTTTTTGGCCCTAGACCCGTAACAACCCCCCCCCCCCCCCGCCCCATTGCAGATTTCTGGCTACGCACCTGTGTATAGCCATCACAGCGTCGTTTATTGTGAGTCAGGATGACAACAAAATAATTTATAGTTAGGCAGAAAAAGTGTTTGGATGGAACAGTTTACGGATCTGGAGTTAGCTCTAAGCATGTAACAGTGTAGCAGATTTAATTTCCTGTCACATGTTAGCAGTGATTTCACGTACTACTAAAACTATTTCAACCATGTGTTCTTTTTTGATGCAAGTTTAATATATACACCATTGCAGTGGAGCAAAATACTTGCAACGTACAGTATGAATTTGTTTCTGCTTTGACAATGGTCGTATAGGGCTAAAGAAAGTATAACGTTACTTACCTCAAACTTTTCGCTTCAATATTACGGTAGCTGAAGAGTTGTTAAGTTATTTTCTTCATATCGTTTGAGATTGACTGTATTACATACATCTTGCGAATGACAAAAATTAAATGGAAAAAGACTCGAATTTTTCATTAAGTAACACTATATCATTGGTTACAACTTTTCCAGCCAATTGCATATATATTTCAAAAATAATGATGTTGGGGAAACACACAGTTGCAATTGCAACAATAGAGACATGTTTTGACGAAACAATTGTCATTTTTTGAAATCAACGAAACTATTGAGCATATTAATCAATCTTCTAGCAATGGGCCCGAGGCCAGGCACCAATTAAGATTTAATTGAAACTTTATAAACATAGCTTTTCTTTCCAATCTCTGGCAGATATATGTTTACGTTAGACTATTCTATTGCGTACGGACTTCCAGTAATTTGACAGTAGAAAATTCTACGTTTTAATTTGATTAACTGCTGATCAAGTGTTTTCAAATTATTGTAATAGAGGTAGTGAATCTTCTTGAAATGACTATAGAATTGCAGAAATTTTGTTTTGAGCATTTTAAGGCTTAGAAAAGGCATAGGCCTAATGAATACGCTTATTCGATTGAGCATTGGGCTATATATGTTATGCTTTATCAAATGTTATACATTCATTTCAGTAGAAAAATTGAAGAAGCGTTTACTTTGATTGTTATTTTCTTATCGCAACTTGAATTGCACATGCAATCTCTTAAATCTTAACCAGTTTATTAACGCAAGTGGTAAAAATAGCAGCTACTCGAAGATGCGTAGTTAATTATGTATGCGGCCAGTTGGCCACACTACTCAAGCAAATTTTTTATCTGCTGCAGCACGTGCTGGTGTTTACAGTTTCGGAAACACAAATATATCTTAATTTGCATTAGAAAAATAGTAGCCTATTGGTATATCTTCATTCCATTAAACTGCATTTGTGAATTTTGCGGTTTTTCTTTCATGTGGGTTTCGTATTAAGTTTGCAAGTGGCATAATAATACGTCTTGCCGGTTTTATTAATTTATCATTGGATATTTAACGATGCTTGCCACTCAGTAATTATAACGTTCAATGTTAATGCATTGGCAGGAATATGATAGGTTAATTATTACTCTTATAAGTGCGACTCATTAGTTTTTCAATTATTGTTGAAGAAAAGTAGCAGTAGTTGTAGTGAGACGACTGCTTTTATGATGGAAGTGGCCGGACAGCACAATGGACTTATATCGTATCCATCTTTTCCATCCCAGCTAGCTCGACCAAAATCCCAGCAGCATTTAGGTCATCCTCAATTGACTCAGCAAAGGTCACTCCCGACAATGGGACAGCACTACGGATTTGAAAATCAACCACAGACGCAACTGAACGGCTTGTTTGCACCGTCACCGCAACAGAATCAGCAGCCGCTGAGACAACTAAACAACCCTCATGCATATCACTGTCAAGGAGGAATACGAGGAGCAAATCTGCTGAACAAAGATTCTGTTCCAACACCAGCTCGTCCGTCAAGTAGCGATTCAGCTCTTACGAGTTCTCAGTTGCCGCCTTCTCAGACAGTGCTTCCGCATTTACACCTGCAACGCTCTCCTAACATTGATATGAATAATGACATTATCTCCAACGACTTGAGAAATGAGAACGCAAATAACAACAAAAGCCTGGATGGAAGCCTAATCACGAATGATGGAAACAGTTCAACTGTTTCAGACACAAGCAATACTGACGCTGGGTCTTTGAACCATGGTATGATCTCAGTGCCAGCCGACCCGGAAACACCTCCGAGTGCAGAAGAAGAAGGAAGTGATGGAATGGACAGTGGTGTTAAAAAGTCAGACTCAAATTCTCTAAGTCACAGGCGACCAGAGAAGCCCCCATACTCTTACATAGCGCTAATAGTAATGGCTATTCAAAGTTCACCTGCGAAGAAACTGACGCTAAGTGAAATCTACAGCTTTTTACAAACAAGATTTGAATTTTTTAGGGGATCATATCAAGGCTGGAAAAACTCTGTCAGGCACAACTTGTCTTTAAATGAATGCTTTATTAAACTTCCAAAGGGTTTAGGAAGGCCTGGAAAAGGCCATTACTGGACAATTGATCCAGCAAGTGAATTTATGTTTGAGGAAGGTTCGTTTCGAAGAAGACCAAGGGGTTTCAGAAGGAAATGTCAAGCTCTAAAACCATACGGAATTTTCGGAGCAGCCCCTGGTTTTATGGGGTCTCAGGGCTACGGGCCACCACACGAAATGTTTGGTCCAGGGGCAATGCCTCATGGGGCAATGGCTCCACCATCACACCATCGAACCAATTTAATGGGCTTTGACCCGACCGCTATGAATGCTCATTTTTTCAACGCTGTTACAGCCAATGGCATGCCAAGTCCTCAAACATTGTCTCCGACCCTAAATGCGAAAGAACAAAGCAGCTCACAATCACCTCATAACCAAGCACCATTTTCCTGCCCTGAAGTTACGCCTGGAAACACTTCCTCCCAACTTTCTCCAGTCAGTTTAGCAGGCGGCGCTAATCACCAGTATACATCGGGCGCTTCCATGTTTAGTTGGCCGGGATCGACGACTCAATCTCAGGGGACATTTATGCGTTCGAACTCGGCTGGTCCCAATAGAATTAGTGAGGGCCTTGGACTTACGCCTGCGGATGGGAACTCAACAGCGGGTCAGCGTACAGATTACCATTCCTTTTATTCATCAACGAGAGAAAACAATTATGAAGGTAAGTTACTGAAGAAAAAATTTTTTGTGTTGTATAAAATAGCCGCCATTTTGTTTTTACTGTTTGGCCCAAATGCTGCGATGAACATTTTTTTACTTCTATATTTGGCCTGCCTCCCCATTCGTTTTATTTTTGTTTGTTTGTTTTTATTGGGAAGCTCACAATTCAAAGAATTACTTTAAAACAGCAGAAATAGAGTTTGATACCAGATTGACCAACTTCAATCTTTCCACATCGGCATTAGCTTTTTATCAAAATCTGCTGCTGAATTACTCGATTGAGGTTTGTTCAAATGTCCAAAAATAGATCATAACTTACGGCATTGCAGCGTATGCGCTTGCTTCCTTTTTTTTTTGAGCCAACAATCATCAAACTTTCGAGTCACACAGCGTGCTGGACATTGACTACTAATTAGATGCAATTAAGTTAGCGGCAAAATGTAGTGTGCATATTGCAAGCGTAAAAATCATTGCAATATGTAAAAGATTAAAAAACGTACACACACAAACCAAAAAAATCAATAATAATAAATAACAAATCGGAAATATAACTAAGGATTTAAATTAAAGAAATCAATTGAGCCAACCACATGTCATTTACAAGTTTAAATTTTCACGATATCAGCAAAAATTGTTCGTTTGTGAAGTCCGTTTTTCAAAAATGGACTCGGTTGACACCAGGTTCACAGCATGACACAAGGAAACAGAGCTAAAAATACAAAACAATAATTAAGCAATCGCTCACGCCAGGTAAACTCGAAATAAGCCTTGTTAGAAATTGAAAACAACAAACATCTATCAAGTCGAAACCTTTAGACGGTGGAGCGTTTGTTTAATCCACAACTGAAATAAACTTATCAACAATGAATCAACTCGTAATTACATGATAAACCAAGAGGACGAAAACCTTTAAAAACGTGGGAGCACCTTCAGTTTACCTTTCGCTTCTTGGCATGCATCTCATCAAGCACAAATGTTTGCGACGATTAATCCTCCAGTTAATCTCTGACGCATTAGACTCGTATCGTGTAAAAATAATGACGATGAATTAAAATTGTGCTGTCATGAAAAGTCGTAAAAATGTACAACAAAACTTGAAAATATGCTTTTCAAATTTATGATGTTTAGTTCTTGTCTTTTGGTTTGCATAGCGTTAACTGCAGAAGTCTGTTTTTGGCGTTCTTACAAGACTTTTTTATAAACTGGTATCTGGCGACCTAGTGAAAAAATTGGCAAGAAGTCCAAATTTCCTTCGGACTAGTTGCACTAAGGCAAATACAAAACTAACAGATCTGTTTTGGAACTTTCCGTTTACATAGATGCAAAGTATTTCCAAGTTTAGATGGACATATCACCTTTAATGCAATATCGAAGTTCAAAACTCCAAATCGGTAGTGCTCAGCGCTAGGCCGAACAGGGTCATACCGTGTTTTGAGCTGCTAACCTAATGACACCAAAGTAAGATTATTATTATCAACGTTTTATTTTTCAAGCACCTTTTTAAATGAGTTACGGATTTGTACAAAGATGAACTTGAATTTAGCCACATCGTTATCAACTCTTTTTTTTCTGATGCAAAAACCAATATGCAATTTTTTTTTATCTATTTTTAAGAAAAATGATCAGTTAGCTACTAGGGCATTTGGTACCCCGATCAGCAGCACAATGAAAAGAATATGACATGCTCAGTAGCTAAAAAGATTTTCATATTGATGTAAAAAGCTCTATTTTATTGCATTTTTATGAATACCAATTGGGTTCCAATTAATAGAAATATTCTGTACAAAACACTATATACATAGAAATCATTCAATAAGACAACCAATATAAATATGAGCGAAAAAAAATTGAAAAAATACATTAAGTTAACTACAAACTTGATCTTATTGCCCTTCAGGCTTTCGCGTGCGATTTTAATTAACTTGATATTTAGGCAGGTGTGAGATTTCAATTTGCCCGAAAGCAAAATTATCGCAGATCTAAATTTAGCCTGATGCTATAGAGATGTGCAATCAAAAGTTCTGCTGATATTATCAACGTTTATGTAGAGTTAGCCATACTCTATTTAATCACAATTCATTTACTGCGCATATTACAGCATTGAACCTTTTTTTTTTGGTATCGAAGCAGCATAAAGTTCTCGTTGTATGAGTCGATAAAGATAAAATTAGTATTTTCAGAGCATTAATGCTTTATCTTAATTTTCTACTTTCATAAGAGTATTTTCTGAAGCATCAAGTAAATAAAACTCATCCAGTATCCATGGTTGCTGGTTAGGTTAAGAGTAATAAGAGCAATAGATTCGTTATCCAGCAAACTGAGTAATTTGATCCAAATAATATTTGCCAAATTTGGTAGTTTGATAATTTGTGGTTACGATACTATTTTTATCCGTTGACAACTCATGATTTTTAGCTCAAAAGTTTAGCGATTAATTTTGTGAAAATTTGAAAAAATCCTAAATGCAATATTGCCACAATCGCTCTTACATATGAAATCGACATTACGCCAATGCGTTTAATGATCTCTCCGCGCCTTCGAATCTAAATTCGATAGCTTCTTAACAAGGGATGGTGATTGCTGCGTTGTTGGCAACATCAAGTTGAACTTAACTAGATTTGGGAATAATTGACTCTTCTTTGATCTAGAAGCAAGTGTGTTAATCCTGAATGCCCGACTGGCTGGGTGCACTTTTACTTATTCTCTAAATTGTGTTTTCTGGAAATTTTTACTCAAGGACGTCTTGTAAATTTAACCGAGAAAAACGTAGCAAACTGTGGGATATGATACACTAAAAAACCAAAACGTTAGTCGCGGTTTAACTGAATGCATCCAAAAATAGATTCTATCAATTCTAAATGTTTTAATCCGTCTTTAGATGACATAAAATAACTCACATTCTTCATGCAATGGCATTTCGGCTTGGGAAAGAGATCATTAAAAATTCAATTTAATAATTTAGATGCTGTTAGTGACGTGACAAGACGATTCGGTGGAAATTTTTGACAGTGTTTTGGATCGCAAAGGTATAGGCTGATAAAGCTGTTGCGATAAAGATCAACTTCATGCTATCCTGGCGTCTAATGGTCTACATTAGCCTTAAGAGAATGACTGCGAACAATTTAAAGCATGTTAAGATCTCTAAATGCATGGCCTTGCCAATAAAAGCAATGTTCCGGTGACGAATCTGTATCAAACGCCTAATCAGACTGCGTTTCATAGCTAAGTGACAATGCGGCTATATTGAACAATTAAATTAATTCCTATGCTAATTTTATCCAGACACAAAATCGATTGGTTAACATTCAGACTGGTCAAATGAAACACCTCAACAGTTTGCTTCCCTTGCGATAACTCATTGAATTTATAGCAATAATTGCCCAATCATACATTTTCTCTGATAACATTGTTAAGATTTCTTATTGGTTACTCGGCTAGACTGATTGCTACCCGATATGTATCCTACGATTGGTCTGAGAATCCCATAAGGATTCAGTGCTGCCAGATTTAGGTTCAAATTTCACTCCGTCTACAATCACGAATCACCAAACACATGCAGGCAGGGCCTCATAGAGAAAGTTTTCCTGGGGGTACGGAGATCGACGCTGGGCCCCCAAAATTGAGTGAAAAACTTACAGATCACTCAAAAAAGGTCTTCACTCAAATTTGGTCCGATTTTTTGCCCAAAATCAGGTGAAGAGCAACAAAAAAAAGATTTGGTCCAATTTTTTGCCCAAATATCATGGATAGATGAAGGGCAAGGCAGAAAAAAAAACCTTTGTTTAAAACTTGACTCGACAACCTCAACTCTTCCGGGCCCCCTAAGCCCGGGCTCGGGTACGATGTACCCCCTGAACCCCCCTCTCGCAGGCCCTGCATGCAGGATTTTGCAAAGGTCGCGAGAAATTTTGTTGCAATGGCACAATTTATAGTGATTGACCTTTGCCCTTGACTTCTGGGTGAGCAAGCTAGAAATAATCAGTAAACCAACAAACACTTGATTTGCTGTATTTTTCAAATTTATAAGACACTCACTTACTTGCTCATGGATTTTGTTTTGAAAGTTTGCGAATTATTCACGAGTGATAACACCATATTCAATATCAACACCAAACCGTAGCAAATGGAATGATGAGTCCAGTTCACGTTGATGGTCCGTTAAATTGAGACATCCACGATTTTGTGATACCATCTCTTAATTTCTCTATTAAATGTTGGGAAGGAAATTTAGCCCAGCAATTTGCGTTAATGAAAAGCTGTTCTGTTTGGGCGTTGTCACAATCTGCTATTTATTGTGTTTTGACAAAGTTCTTTTAATCTACTTTTGCTAGGAGAGAGGACAAGTTTGGGAACCAAGCATATTGTTTTGTAAAGTCTTTTCAGCCCCCCCAAACAAAAAGTGAACATAGCACTGAAGTTTATTAGTCTTGACTGAACTGAACTCAGGATTATTTTCTAAAAAGGTTCTAAGTTTCGGTTTTTAAGAGATTCCACAATATACATTCTGGCTTGTGCTTCTGTGAAAAAGTTAAATTTAAATGTTGGCATTATGCCAATAACATCTTCAGTACCATATCGATCGCCAGTATAAAAATCTAAAAAAAATGGATTAGTTTGATAATTTAGATTAAAAATGATATTGCTCAATATTCGATTTTTTCTTATCTTGCAGTTTTGTCAAATTTGCGCAAGTTGCAAATTTGTGTATTTTATTGCTTACGTTTTGTTATCGATTACTCAATAATATTAAGAATTTTTTCGACTCAAAAATTTAATACCTGAGCGGTAACGTGTTCGTCTCTGGAACGGGTGTTCTGAGGTTCTAATCTCGGACCTGTCAAATTGGACGCAGTGTTGCCCACGGCTAGCCACCGCTAATACATTTCTTCGAAAAGAGATGTGTTGCCCGGGTGCAATGAAGGGGAGATGGGCCCCATTACACGTTTCGGCGTAATACAGCGAGTATAATGAAAGATTTGATTTGATTGGTATTGGTATTCTGTTAAAACAATTCTACTATAATAATAGATAAAATTCAATTTGAATAAGATTTACACTCTGATGATCGCGGTAACGCGTGAAACAGGGCTGTAGGAATTAAAATAACTATCAGCCCTAAGCCTGTTGAATTGAGCTGCTCTCGACCTCATAGGAACACCGAGCACTCTTCTGGTTATGCCAGCAGCACACATTTGTTATTATCACCATTGGTTTTGTTTTTTTTTGCATTGAATCCTTGTGTCATATGTTGATGGACTATTTTATCCAAAATTCAACAGTAGTAGGTACAGTAATTTGTTAATTCTAATTATCTCTTGTAATTGCTACAGTGGGAATTAATTAATGTCCAATTTAATTCATTTCCTCTAGCTGTAAACAAAAATTTAACACGCAGGACATAAATTGTGATAAATTCGTTTTGACCACTTTCTAAATCACACGAAACCACGCGAATCAACGAAAACACACAAAAATCTAAATGAAAATGAAGAGGTCCCTAAAACCAGGCTAAAACGTATCCTGGCCATTTATCTCATATTTGTCCACTTGCAAAAGTGCTTGTCATATTTTTTATCGCCCTAGAATTTTTACCTTATCGTTTTTTTCACTTTTAGTGAGCAATTCACTTATAAATTATGATTTCTCTATCGGAATTGACACGGTGCATGCCCATCAAACGCTCTGGGGTTTGATTTGCACTACGTTTAGCATACTTTTTGTATGATTAGTCTTGGTCTTGGAGCAGCAATGTCAGTATTAGAAATTGAAAATAACTTGATAACATAAATATTGAACTAACGGTACACGAAGTTCAGTTCAAAATTTAAAATAATGAAAATGATTTAAAGACCCCTCTACAGACTGTTTCCCCCTAATGGGTTCTTCAAACGGGGCGGAAACTAAACCAAAAACAGTAAAACACCCTTTGTTTAGTTTCCTCTCCGTCTGAAGAACCCATTAGGGGGAAATACTCAGTATTGGAGTTGTTAAATTATTTTAATCATATTAAATTTTAGACTGAACTTCATGTACCGTTAGTTCAAGCTTTTTGTATCGTTAGTTTAAATTTATCTAAAGTTTGAGTAGACTATTTCGAAACTCAGCACAGCTGATATTAATGCTGGGTGAGGAGGGTTATTATGAATCAGAAGCTAAGATAAGAATTTGTCATCCTCGTGATAGACACTCTAAATCTCTATGTTGACAGTTCGAGTCTAAGGCGTGGTTGATTGCTCGAGTTTATCATCATATTCCTGTATTTCCAGTTTATTGACTTTGCACATTACAAAACGATACGACTTTGTTTCGAGTAAGATAATTGGGTTTTGGTTCAGGTTGTAGCATTTTTGTTTACAGTAATTAACATCATAATGTGTATCAAAAATTGTCTGCGAAAATCGTTGTACTGACAAACAGGATTATTGGAATTGAAATGCTGTTGAGTTATCCTCTTCTATGTAAATTAAAATAGCATTGTATGCTGTTTTGCCTGGGCAAGATTAACGCCATTAGTTTATTTTGTTCACTTTGATGATAGTCAATTTCTTTTGAAATTTAGTGGTATTAAAATTTTGCGCGGTCATTTGCTCATTACTAATTACCGGGCTGATTTAAGCTTATTTTTATACTTACTAATTAAGACTTTAATTAGCGGTTTTGTAATGAATTCAAGGAAGCAAATGCATTAATGAAGCATAATTAATCTTGAACTTTGCTTGAAATGTTTTATTGCATTCATTTTTCTTGCAACGTTAAAGTTATAACTTATTGGAAGAGTATGTTCTCAAACAGTAATTTCGATTTGAGCCCTCGGGAACTTGGAGCATAAATTAGTTTACATAAATAGTGATGCTCATTCATGCGTATAAATGATTAAGTCTGAATGAATTGCACTGGTGCCTTGTTAATCACAAAAGCAAGGATGGCAGTACGGTACGGTACGTTCAGAATTTGCGTACTACGTATCTCGCACCTTGAACCGTACCGTACCAGAGTACCGTACTTCAGTTAAATTTTTGAAGCGTACCGTACTAACGTACCGTACCCGTACCATTCCAAAAAATGCGTACCGTACCTGCGTATCGTACTTCCTAGAAAAATGTAGGCTTACCTCACCCGTACTGCCATCCTTGCTTTTAACTACTTGCAACTTCAGCTGACTTTGAAATCACTAGCATGTAAATCAACGATTTCAATTCACACATTTAGCGTCGGCTTCAGCTGTCTTTTGCCTCTGAATGCAAAAAGCCGGCGCAACGTGAGGAAAGTCTGGGATTTTTAATTCAAACAGCGTCCCAACGTACCGTACCCGTACCATCACAAAAAAGGCGTACCGTACCAACGTACCGTACTTCTTAGCAAAAATTGAGGCGTACCGTACCGTACCAACGTACCGTACCGTACTGCCATCCTTGCACAAAAGTACTATTTTTCTAGTATTACAAACTTGAAACCTCGTAGTCTGTACACTGGTGAATTGCGAAACTTAGTCATTTGTAAATCATCAATGATGAAAATCATAATTATTGTGATCATTAATAAAAAGAGCTAAATTTTGGGAAACAAATACTGTAATATGAAAATTTGATTTTGCTTTACTTTCAAATTGACAAATTGCGGATGGATATTAAACTGCTGGAATGTTAGGCTTCTTTTCGTTCTCGAACAACCTGATTTCTAGTGTTCATGTTATACCAGTTGAAACCTGTTAGAAGTTTTTTGATGTTTGTGAGTTTGTTTACTAGTTAGAACGTGATTAAAATTTTGGAATTTCCGAGAATTGTTTTTGCTCTAGAAATTAAGAGTTAAAAACCAAGAAAATAGCTGTTAAATCATGAAATTTAGTCAAGGTGTTTACGAAAAATTAGGAAACTCGTCCAGTATTACTCCTACGAATCATTCAGAGCCCTTCGAGCCATTGTCAAGAGTCATAGTGCCTTTGGCAATGATCTCCGAGAAAAAATCGTGGCGGTCACGCGGAACAGATGAGATTTGGCGCTTGAAACGGTGTTTTAGAAGCCATCCAAAACCAAAAATTTGTTATGGTGGCGAAAAAATGACTCGAAACTTGAAAATCTGTTGTTTCCAAAAGCGTAGAAATTGCTTTTTTTTGCAAAACAAGGAAACCAAGTTTCCTATCTGGTTGAGCTCGTTGAATTTCGGTGATTATAACTTCAGCATCTGCAGTCGCGTTCATAATGAACGAATGTTCACATGGTCCGTATTCGTGTTTTTGTAATTACAGTAGTGGGCAATGCCAAGAACTGCAATCTTTCATATTATTCTTTCGAATAAAAGTACCGCATTGTAGTAGCGTCATTTGCTGTAGCATTTTACGGCACAGCCTTCTTTTTTTCCATCTTTTTGTTTTCATGGCCATCTTATTCAGTTTTTATCCAGTCATCATCTCTATACATATTAATTTTTGGTGCAGCTGCATGCCTATAGGCTAGCAAACCCAAACTGATTTAACGGATTAACATCCAGTTCAAAGTAACACGAATATGCTAGCCACCACTAATGCCTTGTTTTATATTAACAACTAAGCTTGGTTTTCTAAATTATTCCTCTCAAAATGATTTAAATAAAAAATAAAAATAACAGAAAAAAAAACAATATTTTCTTTCTTCCAATAATTAAAAAAAATTTTGCTCTTTGGTAACTTTTCGAATCCAATTATGGAACTAATCAAAATGTTACTTTAAAAGTTAGAGAATAAGTTTACATTCACAAGTTACAATATTAATAAAATAGCCTGCAGTTAAAGAATTAGTAACGACTGACGGAATCGAGCGCGTTACTATTGAATCTCAGGTTAAGTAGCCTGCATTTTATGAAAAAATAGAGCGAACATAAAGTGAGAAGAATCGGGGACAAATTTTTAGCTTATAAATTTACATACGCAAATGAAATTTTATCGGCGAAAGAAATGGAACTTTCAGCCGGAGAATTGGTGTTGATTTTCTCATCGTTTCACATCACCCGATCAGTGGTCGAGTGGTTCAAGTGTTTCTCATTGAAACAGTAGACACAGGTTCGATTTGTGGTCGGGTCTAACTAAAGACTGCGTTCACAGCTTCAATGCTTATCGTACAGCATTAGATGGAGCAGTGTGAAGCCTACCACCTGCGTGGAAGACAGGTGGGCGGTGACAGCTCGACTCGAAGGCTGCAAAGGTGCCTTCTTTGTCTATTGGCCAAGGCAACTAGGTGAATAAAGACGTAATTACAATTATACATAACATCACAAATGATAGGTTACACTTCTTGCTTCTGGAAATAAAGTTACGACTAGATTTGAATAGCAGACTAAACAATTATCAAAGATCAAACAATTGAATATGGAGGTCCTGATGAACTCAGAGCAGAAAAATGAACTCATCTCTACAGGTTTTTTAGAACAACTTGCTAGTTAGTAATTTTCATCATTTGATAGACTACTGATAATGGCCTCGAATTTAAAAAATAGGTACCAATCAACATTTCCACATCAAAACCGGCTTTTAGTATCATTGATACACAAGAAACCTATAATTATTTAGTTCGCTTACCAGCTAAGATTTTGCAAAGCTGTGCAGTTGCATTTGTTGATAAAATGTGCTTTTTGGTTAATTGCCACCTTGCTCGCAACACTCGGCACAATAAACAGGTGTATGATTAAATAAACAAAATGGCGTGTTGACAAATCAAGTCATTCAATGCGGGTGACTTGAACAATAACTTATACCAATATATTATTGTTCTTAATCGTTGTTCATTTACTTTTGCGAAAGAACAAAACCTAACAGTATAAACTTCAAACATGGATGAAAAATATTTCAAACCTACAAATTAAACAAATGTCAACTTTATTTAAGCTTGCGAATTCTGCAGACAGTTGCCTGTATTACGTTGATGAACTCATTAGACATTAAATTATGGCTAAACATTAGAGTACAAACAAACATATCGACAAAAAACTTCAAATAAGGTCAACAATAAAATAAACCCAAACCAAAACTGTAAAAACAAGAGTCACCTCATATTTTACAAAACGTGGGCAGTTTGTGAAAGCATAAGGACAAGAAGACGACTGATCGGTACCTTGCAGTGGCTGGTGCCGCATAAGTAATGATGGGGGCTATTCAGTACATTTGGTGGTATGCAAATCGCCGTTTTTTTTCCGTTTTTTTTTCTATGCTCGCTGCTGGAGTTTTATGGTGTGGCATTCTATCGCACCATGCTATCAAAAGTTAGGATGAAGACAGAAAGAAGCTGAGGAGTTCCACCTATCTTCGATCAACTGCTGATTTCATGTTGAACATCAGAACATGTAATGCATGAACAAATTTGTTTTTCGGTTATTATCTCCGGTTTAGTTGCCCCCACGCGTTTGGTTTCAAAATCGCAACATACTGTACTTGCTAGAAATTCGCGATTTTGATTGAACGTAGTTTTAAGAAATTTCCAAACTTCTGAATTTTTGTAAATTATTTCGCATCATCTCCATGAATTTCTTGTTCGAAAAGTTGCCTTGTATGCAACAAATTAACGGTTGCGAATATGTTGTAAATTATTCATTCAAGCCTTTACTGTTTGTTCGGCCTTATCGAGAATTGCATAGCTTGCATTTGTTTCTATTGCCGGTAAACCACAAGATAGGCTGAATATTTTTATAAATTTGTTTATTTTAACTACCCCTTATGTACCTCTTCCTACAAGAAAACAATCTACTTTTCGAAAGTCTTAACGTTTATGTCTGTTCATGCTTGATGATTTTGTCTGGTTAAAAACAAGTTTGGTTAAAACATTTCTTCGAGAATGATATGAATTGCGTCATCTCGATTCAATAATTTTGTTATATTATTTTTCGCAAAACCAAAAGCCATACAGCTGTAGCTTAATCGCTGGTTTTGCATTTGCTATTTTTGCAAACATTTAGAAAAAACAGCGTCAGCGCTGCGATTTTCGAGCAGAAAAGCCACGAATCTTACAGATTAGGCCGATCAACGGTTTCGAGCGACAGGTCTTTGTTATAAAACAGAACCAAGCCGATACAGTCTTATTTGTCGTTTATCAATGTCAAGGGATTAACCAAGGACTTAAATTCAAGTTGCAGGGTGGTCCACGGTTGAAGACACGCGACTTTGTCCAATTTTGAAATTATTAATGTGCATCTGCGACAGGGATACAAACTCCACTAAAAAATTTTTACCAACAACGCAATGGCATGGCCTTACTTGATGTAAAATCGTACGCGTACAGATGTATCCTTTGCTTCCATCCAATTGTAGCTCAAAACCGGGCATTATAGCATTACAACTGTGTTTATTTAGTTCAAGAGCTGAAAACATATGCTGGTTTTTAAAGACAATTTAATGCAGCCGTATCGTAAATCAGGCCTGATTGTCAGGCTTGGCCAATAAGTTATTACGTTTGTGTAAAGAGTTGTCTTGTTAAATTTAAGTTGAACTGAAAAAATGTATAATTTTGGCGTCAAATAGTTGATACAAAGTCTCCAGATATTAGATCGTTGCTGTAACAATATCTTTTTTTCAACAGCTACGATGAAATTTAAAACAGAATGTGCCATGGATCCTTATTCGACGAACAGCGTGGATAGAAAACCACCGTATCCAGCCATGCCCACACCCATTCCAGCAGGCTATCCTACAGGCTACTACGACTCAAAGCCCTGCGCCATGTAACGAGAAAGCTTGCGGAATTCAAAATACAAGCTGTTTGATCCATGAGGATAATTGAAGGTCCGTTTATGAGAAAATACGAAGAACTTGATCAAGGAATGCAGAACAAGAATGTTGTATTGTCTTGAAACAGGCAGTTCTTTGGAAAACTGCAACGTTAAGCGAGCGACCTGCTACAAAAAAACAACAAAACCTTTCGTTGGTCAAAAGCTGCCGAAGCCTGAAAATGACTAAGTATATTGATGATAATCATGACAATCATCTGCTTGATGAGTCAGTTTTATAATCTAGATGTTAATGTGGTTCAGAACAAACCGCCACTTTATATGAGTGGGTAAATTATACCTATTTGCTTGAATATTTTTATTCCAAAATTTTGTTGAATGTTAGCTCTGGTTTCTACATTTTACATTTACCACAAAAGTGCGAAATTTTGAACTGTTGGCGCAAGTAAGGATAGCCAAATATCCAAGCAAAATATTTGTTTTCATTAATTTTATTCTTTACCATATGCAATCATGCATAGTGTTTGAATGAAATGCATTCATTTTTGTACTGCTCTAAGGCTGATCTGCATTACAAATGGATTTGAGCGTAGCATTAATATACTGCAGTTCGTTGACATTAGCTCGCTCTGAGGCGTTCAACTCCACTTGCCATGTTAACTAGCTGTTTTAACGTTTACAAAATACTTTAATTAAATCTTTTTTTTCATATTGGAGAAATTCGAAGCTTGCAGGAACTGTGCGTTTTTGTCACTGTTGTCTGTTATTGAGCAGGCAAAATACCTTAAGGTCGAAGTGCATTTTCACAGCTGTAGATTACTTTCCTAAAAACTAACTCAAGATTGTTTATTTTTGTTCAACTTAAGCTCAAGCTTGGCCAAATTTAACAGCAAACACTTATCAGGCTTAGCAATTTAAGGAAGAACTTTGCATTGGAAAGTATAGATAATGGAGTTTTAGAAACCAGCAGCGTGGCTTGACTAGTACACGAGGTCTTTTAATCATAAGTGGATTTAGTGTAAGTTTTTTGCAACGTTTCATACTTAGGTTTGGTCTACACTGGAAGTGAAATGGTTAGCATACGAGCATGTCTTTAGTTTATTTTAACCAACTGGTAGTTTGCACGCTGGTAAGATAGTGCGCCGGGCGTAGCAAATTTCTGTTTAAAATAAACTAAAAAACGCTCACAATTTTACGCACATTGTTGACCAGGCCTTAATGTTCACTTACTCTAGATTAACAGGCAAAGCCACGACAAACTGGTGTTAAACCGAATATTAAAGCAATTTTACTATCTCGTTTATTAAGTAGTTTGGGTGCAAGCAAACCTTGATAAATCTCGCGAATTTTTTAGCATTGCTACATTTCTTTAGCATTTCAAAGTAACCAGAGTTTTTGATTTCTTGAAAAAGAGTTTTTAACTCTTGTTTAACCAATCAGAAACTTCCAAAAAGAATTGGAAATTGGTGATTTGTTGGAAAAATTGGACGCGTCTCAAAAGAACAGAAAAATTATGTAAGTTACTAAACCCTCTAGATGTGTTGGTTTGAAATAAATTGAGCAATTGTACTCATCATTAATTGGTTTATTTCATCGAAGTTTGCCCAATGATATTGTCTTCTTTTTGCTTTGAGAAAATAATATTGCTCATCATCATGTTACAGTGCTGCGTTTTGATCGAAATATTGTTGATCAAATCAAAATTAGTGACGATTTCTCTGCTATTTCATCGTGCTCTAATTTGCTACAATTTATTAAATTTTTTCTGTGCAAACTTAAGTTTCTCATTAAGAGTAAACTCGCTAAAGTGATCTAAGCAAAAGAATAAAGATTAAGAAATACTAGAAAATAACTCTTTAAGATTACATGATCATTAAGATTAGCGGTAGCGTTAAAGCTTCGGGTCAGTGATCGAAAATTGTTGACCCATGGTTCGATTCCTGCACTGGCAGTGCGCCGTTGTATCCTTAAAAAAGACACTTGATGTTTATTTTATTTGGGGCAAGCAGTCTACCCGTCATGGTGGCCAATCCTGACAAAAGCATTGCAAACAGACACCGAAAATGGGTGCTTATAGCGTCAGGGCCTACGAGAGGGGGTTTACTGATACACTGAAACCGGGCCCGAAATATCCTAATAGCTCACGCGTTACGTGTTCTGCAAAACTCTTAATAAGGTAGAGATGTTTCTTGGCAATCCCCTACATTCAGGTCAAAACCTAGTCCAAATTCCGGCGAATACCTTTTTTTGATCCTTCTAGTTTCCGGCAGGACACGGTCGTAATTATCAATCTTCCTGCCCCCTGAAAAATTTCTTTCAGAGGCCCTGCTTAGCGTTAGTGTGGTTAGACAAACGCAGAGTGCTTGGTTCATACCCTTGAATGAATTCTACAAATAAATAGCCTTGCCAGCAGTCTACCACGTTGTATGCCTAATAAATTAGGGGCCGTTCAACCGCCAATTAAACTTAAATAAGGCCAACAGATGCCACAGTAGAGTTATTTAAGCTTAAGCATTATAATGAAATCAAACAATTATTGGTATATTCTCCTTTTGATATGATCATACAGGAAGATATTTTGGACGTTTGTTGTGACAGCCAAAGCTGTGTCATTAGATAACTCATAAAGTAAAATAATAGTCTTATCAGGTGATCTGTCTACTTGTAATGACATACATGCTTTTAGCTGTATAGAACCGCTTCGTTTTTCGTCGGAATTCTGATTTCTAGTTTAGTACACCCTATTTTAGTTGCAGTTTTACTTTAAATAACGCTCAAGGTCTAAATTTAAATTTTGTTTTCCACCGATACAAATAAATGCTAGTCTCAGCGAAGCAGCCTTAAGTATTTGAGTTTAATAGAGCCTAAAGGGAAGATTTTTTTTCTGGTCAGCTTACTGAGAAACAAGAGGAATAGACCGCGTTGAAAGACAAGGTGAAAAGGTTAGCTAGCGTGTAATGCAGATAGAAGTTTATCTCTGTAATTATGGGAAGAGATATTATATATTATCTACGAAAAAATCTTAGCATTTATCTTTTGACGGGTATTTATTTTAGTTGGAAATAGAAGTTCCCTTCGGCCGCTCTCTTTAAGATGGAAGGGAGAAAATTGAAATGGATTGAGAAATCTGAGTAAAATCCTGAAATACACTTAACTGCTGCATTGTATTTTTAGCATGCGCTAGAATTTAGTTATCTTCAGCGATAATGGTTAAATGTAGGGCAAGTTTTTTCAATAAACTCAATTTTTCAGCTGTAAGTTGGAATGATGTGATTTTTTACCAGAACTCTATTTGATGTTAGGTCAAAATTCTTTTTATAGGGCAATAAAGTCAATTTTTTGTCATTATCACTCATTTTTCAGTTTATGTAGCAGCAGTAAGTAGCAACAGCCAGGTGCGTTGCCAGAAATCTGCACTTGGGGGATGTTTGGAGGGTGTCTGAGGGCGGTGCCATCAGCTTTCGGTGATTTTGCAAGAGCAACTTTATTTTAAGCCTATTTGACATAATTGATGTTTTTAAAACGTGGCACACAAATTAGCTCTACCTGCAAAAACATGATTGAACTGGCTGCGTAAATATAGGCTATGTGGGCTGGGCTAACTTGATTGAAAAATTTCAGTCCTTTCATTGCAAGTCAGTAATATCGTTTAAATCCTCTAATTCGAAAAAAACTCACGAGTATTAACCTAATTTTTGTGCATTTTATAAAGAAAGATGAATAAGGCCTAATGGAATGAGGTTTGAGAGAAGTGATTTGTTATTAACCAAATTAAATAGACTACTGAATATCCCCTTTCCATCAATAATTTGTTTGATAAAACCTACGTTAAGCATTTGGCATCATGCGATCAAATTTGATTGCTTATTTTCAGTCATTTTCAAAGTTTTACTGATTTTTCAGCTTTATATTAGACAATAATTAGCTCTTCCTCACTAAATAAATGTTTTAACAGTGGCTTTAAACCAGTTTAAAGGCCAAATCACTTTAAAAGATTGTTTCAAAAATGCGAAAAACGTGGTTTTTCCTTATTGCGCACTTTGATGGACAGGTCAATGGGGGAATGGAGGCCATAGCCTGACAGTATTCTTGAAACGAGCAGAAACTCTATCTATCGATTATTGTCTGATGCTGCAAAATATTTGGTGGCTGCAGGAGTGCAGGCAGGGGCGCCGAGAGCCGAACGTGGGCCCGGGGCCAGCTCAAATATGACGGATTTCCGGTTTTGTGAAGTCCAAAACAGACGGAGAAAATGCCGCAGTTTGGTCCAAATTATGATGTGAATTAAAAAAAAAAAGGTCTTCAGGCTCACATGCTGATTTCTCAGTGTCATTTTGATGGGCCCCTCTCGAGCTCATGGGCTTTTTCATGGGCCCGCTGAAGCCAACGGCCTTCCTGAAGCCCCAAGGGCCCACTCATGGGCCCCCTAAAGTCCATGGGCCCCGGGGTCATTGTACTTCCCTGACCCCTCTCTCTCGGTGGCCCTGAGTGCAGGTGTAATTCTAAACTCTTGTAATACAGAGATTATTGCACAATTGTGCTATGTCATGTGTCACGAATCACTCGACATGCGTAGTATATATTGCGTAATTGAGCTATATGACAGTCAGATCTCATTTCGTGTGAATCAGCTCATTTTCATAGGTCAAATTAGTAAAAACAGAACAGGTACAGTAGAGCCAAACTTGCTGATAAGTTACCCACCAAAGATGGGGATCGTGGAAGCTGGTTAAAAGCTACTTTGCTGTATATGAAAAAAATAAATCTGAAGTGAAAGCAATTTTGCAACGTTTTGAAGGGGCTGATGTTTTGGTAATTCATGCAAAAGTTAGTTCAAACGCCAGGTTTAGGTAGTCAGCTTCTCAAAATCAAAGTACAACATTACTATCATGATTTTACACTTTACTTTATCCACCAGGTGATTAGCTTGCAGTGTTACTGTTTATCGCAATACTTAAAAGAGTTATTTCGCAATAGCACGTAGACTTGTTTTACAAATTTAGTTCAGAATTTCTGTGCTTTCGTTTATTTAATGTTTGTTTTAGTGTAAAATCTTGAAAAAGTCTCATGAAATTGCTTTTACTCGGTCCAAATTTCGCTAAATCAATATAGGCAATTTTTGAAGTTTTAAGTCAATTTTTTTGAAGTTTTAGGTCAATAAACACTTTCCTTAGATAGGGTATATGCATTGCATAGCTTATACAGTAATATACTTTCAGCAGACTTTTAAAATTTTCAATTTAAATTTGAGCTTCAATTACTATTATTATTTTTTACATGTATTTATTCTCAAATTGGAACTGTGTAATTTAAGCTTACAGGAGCATACTTCTATGATTATTTATTTTCTATTGAATATTTGGTGACCATATTTTAGTATAGGTGGGCAAGTTAATGCAAAACGTTAGCTTCATTAACCACTAGTTCGTTAACAAACTTCACTCCTCCATTAACGTTAATCCTTTATTTTCAGCTTTAATTAATGGAAGTTGATAAAGTCCGTTAATTCGCTAATATTTTGCGTGTAATTTACATTTCTTTTTATTCACTAGCTTCTAGAACACATGTTGACGCTGTTGAGCTGATTGTAAGAAAATATTTATTGCTATGGTGGACTTTTTGGGTTTTGGAAGTTATATTTTACCGTCTAATCTAATTTCAAGATAAAAATAAGTTCAAATACACTACCGAAAGTTACAATCGGAAAACCTTTGGAAATTGCGAACAGCGATAATTAATGGACGTATGAGGCTGTAGCTTGTTATTTGCCACAAAAATAGCTCCTTTTTTTTCTTTCTTCTTTAAAACTCGTGCCAATACGCAACAAGCGTCACCAGTGCAAACTGGTTTGTACCGTACGATGAATAAATGGCGCAAGAAATTAACGATGAAAACCTTCACGGAAGTTAACAGAACTTAACGGAAGTTAATTTAGTCCGTTAACATAAAAAAACTTTTTAACGGATTAACGAGTGAATGAAAAAGTTAGCTTCGTTATTAGCGGATTAACGATTAACGGACTAGTGCCCACGTATGTATTTTAGCTAATATAGACAAGAACTATTGCTTCTTACCTAGTAGCAACTGTCTTATTCAACGTTTTTATTTTTCAACATACAATCCTTATTACTGTACTTTACGGCCAAAGAACAAATACCAAAATCTTTCATTATGCTTGCTGTATTAGCATTACGCTGAAGGGTGTAACGAGTTCGCAGGCCCCATCTCCACATTATACCGCCTGCGAGCATTACAACTTCTTTTAAAGAAATGTCGTAGCAGTGGCGATACGTAGGCAACACGGTGACCGATTTGACCGGTTCGAGACCTGCCGGGTCAGTTGATCAAGCGGTACTGGTAAGGTGGTAACGCAGTCATCTATGAAGCGCGACCTAGGTTAGTACGCCTAGAAGCTGGCTTTGTAGTAGGCCTATCAGCTATTACAGACTGGTAGTGACTAGCTTATTTCACCAAAAACTTGAAGCTAAAGAGAATAAAACGAAAATGAAGAATATTCTTTTGGGCAATTTTCATTAATTACTTTTTAAGGGTTTAGTTGAGATTATTAGGGTAAGGTTTGGGCAGTACTTAAACTGTAAAATTTTGCATGGGGGAGACGCTTTTGCAGTTTGGAATGCGAAAGTACTTTAGTGGAAATTATGATTCAAGTTCAAATAATTCCGTTACCGAAATCGAGTGAAGACACCGAAAAAAAAAGGTCTTCACCGAAAACTGAAGAGTTTTTGTCCCCGAAAACAAGCGAACACCAAAATAAACCCAAAAAAAGGTCTTCAGCGCAATTCGGGACTATATTCGGCCGAAATCTGTGCGATTTATTCGTGCTGACAGGCTTTTTTTGTCTGATCGTCCAGCGCTCAAATCTCGATGGGGAGACGTTAAATCTCGATGGGGGGCTGCTAACTCTAAATGGGGGGACGCGTCCTCCCTACGATTTAAGTAATGAGTTTGGGATAGTTTGTGCATTCTTGTAACCATAGTAATTATGCTTATTAACATTATCGCTGCGTCTATACGAGCGACACCTAATGGCTGGTTCACAAATTATTTGAAAAATAGCAGGATTGCTACAATAGCGGAAAAACAAAATACAAATATGTTTGGATGTAAAAGTTGAAGAATTTTGAAATGAGCCTCAAAAACTCTGTTTAAAAAATGCAATTTTGTTTTGTGTGGCAAAAAATGAGTTAAAATTAGACCTCAATATGCTTTAAACCAGTATTCCAGTTGTAAAGAGATACATGAGCAAGCAATTACTGCATATAGGATTGGTGACGGCACTGTAAAAGGTATGAGCAATTTAACATGCATAATACTTCCACTATTATACCCAAAACCTAATTAACATGCATAATACTTCCACTATTATACCCAATTTAACATGCATAATACTTCCACTATTATACCCAAAACCAAAATAAAATGACGCTGTGTGCAACCTGGGGGGGAGGAGGGTTCATTCTTCCTCTTTAGCAAAGTCACTAAAAGAATTAGCAACCATACGGGCGTGTAAAACGTGTTTCGGATTTTACCAGCCAAGTCCGACAAAGAGGTTTTCGTGCACCTAAAATGACATGACAACAATAACATATCTAACCAGCTGGCCTTTTTTACATGTAAAATAATGATATTACTATCAAGGTCCAAATACTTTTGGTTTATCAAATTAATACCTTTTTGCAGTTTGACTCCTATAGAATGTTTGGTTCTTTCTTACAGCACGTATTTTAGCGCTACTGCTGCATCTCCGCGATCTTTGATACATGATCTCTTTCGGCAATATGTTGATAGCTGATACAATGCAAGTTTTTCTATTGAGCTTCGGCCTGTTTCGCCGCCGTACATCGCATCTAGCAAGATATATGAATATATCTAACTGGTGCACAGATTTAAAAAACAAAATTTGATATAGCTTTGACAAGGCAAAAAACTCAACTACGTAAATTACAGCGTGAACAGAACAGTGGGAATCTTCCCATTATTGGCAACCCCTGAAGATTAAAGAACATTATTTATATTTAAAGGACAAGGTGCAGAGTGAAGATAAAGCTAGAATTTAATAGCAAAATTTTATCTGTGTGCCTTCCGCTACCATTTTCATCGGCGTGGCGCAGGAAATAAATAAGCGTTGGGTAACATTATGCTGTTTTGACGAGGAAATCTGCCAATCAGTAAAATCAAAATCTTTTCAAAATTGAACTCCAAAAGTTACACCCAAAAAGGTGCTGGGTAGCGAATAGATTTTTTGAGTTGTTGCGCCAGATAGCGCAACATACTAACTTTCCAATGGGAACAATAACAGACTGGCAAAAGTAGGTGGCAATTTTTAGTTAAAACGTGGAAGTCAAAACTTATTAAACTGCCCAGTACTTTTTTTGTGATCCCTGTTACCGTTTGCTGAGTCGGCTACAGTGCCTAAAAATCTGAGATTTTTTACAGGCTAGGTCTTAAGGTGGATGAATTAACACAGTATCCTTTTTTTGACTGTTTTTTTAGGTTTTTGCTTCTCCATAAAACAGTATGCGCTTTTTCGTCCGCATTTATGTCAGTCCATATCTGCTCTAAGTAGATTGTTACATATTGATAAAAATTCTGTTCAAAAACTTTGAGTATGAACGATGAGAGCGATATTTCAAATTAGTGGTGCATCCTTTTACATGTTTTTGTTTGAAAACTTTTGTACAGTATGTGACAATCTGGTTAGAGCGGATATTAACCTGATGTGGAATCCTCGAGGGCGTCCTTGGCCTTGAGGACACATTTTAAAATCATTGGCCTTAGCCTTGAAGCTCATGTCCTTGGCCTTAAACCCGGTGACAGCATTATTTTTTTAATGATTGAAAAAAAGGAAATCAACCAAACAAAAAATAACCTTAACTTCTAGCCTATCATTGTGTTTCCTTTCCTCATTTGAAAAATATAGTGTAATTGCCAAGTCATACTAAACCATAATTATTTTAAATGACTTTGCGTGAAAGCTCTAATCGCTGAACGAGGCAGCAAAAGGCGGTATAGAATAGAATGTACCTTTTACAGTAACTGCAATTCAAGACGAATCTTAACAATAAAGCAAGCTCTTAAGGATATTTTCGGTAAACATTAAGCTATTAGAACAAAATTTGCAGGAAACCTAGCTAACGATACTAATCAAGTGTGGACAAAATTTAATTGCTCGACTCCAGGAGCGAGCAAGTCCCTATGTAACTAAAGATTGCTTAAGGAAGAAAATTTCCAATTTTTTTCTGTTTTTAAATGTATTACTTTGTGACGTCATAAGAAAGTGACGTCCGTATTTTAGCCTGTCAATTCTGATCCCATACGAACACTACAACAGGAGCTAGAGCTCCGTATATCTGGAGTATTGCAAAGGGGAAAAATACTGCCCTCTAACGTTTAGGGGTGTAAAAAGGGTGAAGACGGTAACGTCATCAACCTGAAAAAACACACGTAAAATGTCAAACCAATTCCAATTATTTGGCGTTATCCTCATCCGCTCACCATGTCACTATTGCTATTACGATGTCAAAAAAACTCATCTCTGCTTTACCTCTCAAACAATGTGGACCACGTCACAATGGTTTTTGCATGAAGTGGTCTTACTGTATGATATTTATACCACTCTGTTTATATTGTGCCACAGTCGTTTTACTCGTTAGCAGCGGCTACCGTTTCTCCAGCAAATCATGCAAACTTTTCAATGGAGATGTGACTAAAAGACGGAAATGTTGGAAAAAGCGGTTGTGGTTTGGGTTAGGATTAGGCAGTACTTAAATTGTAGGGGAAACGCTTCCCTTCATCGGGAGTCAGCGTCTCCCCATCGAGATCCAGCGTTCCCCCATCGAGATTTGAGCGTTGGTTGAACAGACAAAAAAGGGCCTGGCAGCGCGAATAAATCCCATAAATTCCGGCCGATTTTAGTCCCAAACTGCGGTGAAGGTGCGTCGATTTCTTCAAATCTTTTGGGGGTCCAATTTAACAACCAGAGCTTTTTGGGGCAAAATCTTGCGAATTTTCTTTGCATTGTTTGTACGTCGCAATAGCACTTAAGATGCAGTTTTTGTTTTTCGGTGATATGCGATTTAGAGCATGAGCGTACGGATATTTTGGAAAAAAAAGGAAAAAATTCTCCTCACAGCCAAAAGTGGATTGGTGGGGATAAAAGAGCATCTTGAGATATATAACCATTTGAAATATTTTTTGTGGTATTTTTTGAATGCGATCTCTTTCACACCAAACTTTTGGGGCGGTTTTTGGGCCCTAAATCCAATGTCACGTGAACTATTGCGTCGAAATTTTATGCAAACAAACGTCTTGTTATTCTGAAACTGCAGTAACTTTTTGGTTAAAAATATTTTTGACTTTTTCCGCTCTGTTGTTCCGCAGTGGCGCAGCAAAAGGGGTCACCCCGCTTTGGGTGGCACCATTTTAGGGTGACACTTTTTTTGATGATATCACCAAAATTTTGATGATATTAAAATTTTCGAAATACAAGTTCATGAAATAGTTTCAAAATTTCTTTAGCTAAAATAAGAGCAAATTCTTATAAACCCTTTAAATTTATTCTGCAACTCTGCAAAAAGTCTTCTTGAATACTTCGTTTTAACCAAAAAAAATTTTTCCAAGATACTTTAGTAAAAAATCAACAATTATGCACAAAAACACATCGATACCGGTATATTGCAATTAATGTTAATAATAATTTAGTTTTGATGTTTTGACATTTGCTGGCCAGAGCTTTTAATACTTAATCGTTTGCGTGCTATCTGGCCTAAAGGCTACCAGCGTGGAAGCCTAAAGAAGAGTCACCAAAACGATGACTACTTAAAAACGAGAAATGCGAAAAAGTTGCCTTCCCGGAAGACAACTTTTTTTCACTGCTTCTTTGCGAGAAACAACTTTTTCGCATTGCTTGTTCTCAAGTAATCGCCGTTCTGGTGACTCTTTCTTAGGCTTCCGCGCTGATAACCTTTAAGCCTAATAGCACACAACCAACTAAATATTGCAATCAATGCACTTTGTTTCAAAAATTAGGAAAATTTTTCAGCAGAGGGCTTTGCTCGGTATCCCCGATACTTTGTGAAAAAAGTCGCGGTTGGGTCAAACTTCTCGATGCACCTGTGCGCCAGGCTTCCCACTTTGAAAATCATTCCGCCAAGCCTCTCCGTACTACTTTAAGGTATGACACCTCCATTAAGTCCTCGCCCGGATGGCACCATTTCCAGCAATGCCACTACCGTTATGTACTTGTTAGCGTTGTGACTTTCACTACTGAACTAAATAATCAACCTGGCTAACTGGAATTAATCTTTTTTCCAAACAAATACCGGTAACATATTTTATCCTCAGTGCTCCAACGCAGTGCCGTCGCCAGCAAGCGAAGTGAGGGAGCACTAGCTGAAAGTGGAGGGCACTAAAGTAAACTAAACTATTGCTCATAAAAACCAAAATATTTTACGGCTGCAATTATGCACTATTTTTAAGGTTTTGTGTTCATGTCTGGAAAAAGAGGTGTGAGGCGGGCAGCGTTTCTTAGCTCGTTTTATATCCGGAAATTTTTAGTTGATTAATATTAATTTGGCTTGCTGAAAATTGATTTCTTGTTTTGCCATGCTCCTTTGGATAAATCAAATTTTTGGTGTTGCTGTTAGGAATAATATTCGTATATTCCAGAGGTGGAGTCCTCGAGGACGTCCTTGTCCTCGAGGACGTCCTCGAGGACACATTTTGAAGTCCTTGGCCTTGGCCTCGAAGCCTCAAGTCCTTGGCCTTGGCCTCGAAGCCTTAGGTCCTCAAAAATTGCCCTGTCCTCGGCTCGAGGACAGCACTATTTTTGAACAGTTGAAATTTTGTTGAAAACGCCAGAAACCCCGCAGAAAATTTGTAAATACCTTTTTTATTTTGCGCAATTGGAGCGTAGGCTTAGCCAAGCCGGCCTCCCCCCCCAATTGAAATTTCATCAATGACAAAAATGTGACAAAAAAGCCTATTGTTTCTTCAGTTTCAGTTTCTTTTTAGCGTTTTTCGTTTACATCAGTAGCAAACAACAATACTGAAGACCAAGGGCCCCGAGACCCCCTCAAATCAATTTTTGCCAGCCATTTTAACCGTAAATCTGGAAGAAATGGATAGTTTTCATCCTAAAAGTTGCTATCTCAGAATCACATCTAGCCTTTTTATGAACGTAATGCATTAACCTAGGCCGGATTTACCGCATTATGGCGCAGTACCAGCTAAGGGCTCTGCGCTCAAATCTTAAGACTTTTTATGGTCTTCACCTACATTTGGCAGAAAGATGTTGCGAAAATCTCCAAAGTCCCAGGGGCCCAGCGCGATGGAAATCCGGATCGGCAATAACATGGCCAGTAGCGTAGCCGGGGGCGGGGGGGCTATATCCCCCCCATTGGCATGTTAACCAAAATGCAGAATAAGAAAAACACCACGTTTTTAGCTCTTCAGAGACTGTCTTTTGCGCTGGAATTGACTTAAAAGTGATTTAAGGCATTTTTGAAACATACATTCAGAGGGGGGGCTAATTTGTCAAAAATTAAAGTCACCAATCGATGAAAACTTTAGAAAATACCCAAAAATAAGCAATCAAATTTGATCGCTAGTGTAAAAACGCCAAACATAGGTTGTATCAACAAATATATTATAAACTCTTATATATTATATATATTATAACAGGAATAAAGATGGGGGGTGGCTACTCAGTGTTGGTTAATTGCCAATCACTTCTCTCAAATATCTTTCCATTAGCCCCCCCGATTATTTTTCTTTATAAAATACAGACGAAATAGATTACTTCGTGTGAGTTTTGTTTAATAATAGGATTTTATGATTTACCTGCATGTAAACAAGAGAACTGCAATGTTATCATTAGCCACTTCCCTCATAGCCCGATAATGCAACCAGTTGAATCATGTTGCGCTAGCAATTTCTATGCTACGTTTTAAAAGCATTAATTTTTATTAAAATAGCTCTAAAATTAAGTTATATTTGCAAAAAAATGCAAAATTTGCGAGCGCTGGGGGCTCCGCCCCCAAACCCCCGTGCCTCCGACGGCTGGGGGCTTTGCTCCCAGACCCCAAAACAGCCCCCCCCATTGCGAATTTCTGGCTGCGCGCCTGACACATGGTTAGTAAGCGAAACTACCCATCTATTGTACTATTTTTCAATAACAATTCATAAATTCACTTTCACCTCGCTAGTTTTTACGCACAAAATACTTTTTAAAAAAATTAGCCATGGAAAATGCTGATTGAACAAATCGTTGAACTTCAGTAAAGGGAGCCTGGGCCGCCTGGCCTAACATGCACTTTTATAACTGGCTATTTTCATGACAAAACAAAAATCTCTAAGGAAAATCTTTGAGTGGGTTTTCATTTACTGCTAAAATGTTGCACGAGTCAATGCACCTTACTTCCCCCTACCTGGAGCAAATCACGTACAATTAAACTTTAACTCCAAAATGCAAGATGTTAAACGTGTTTTGAACTTAAATTGCAACTAGAAGGAGGATTAAACAATTTAGTTTTTCTAATTGGCTTTCAAATGTCAAAAATCTAGTGCTTTAAAATGATTCTAAACATGTGCAAAGTGTGATTCAATGGCATTAAAATAGCTTTTTTTTCCAAAAAATTACAAAAAATCGCCCAACAGCTGGGGGCTTCGCCCCCAGACCCCCATCTGTGATACGTTTGAGTTACACTGGCTTTCTCAAAACGTCTCCAAAGTTACGTATTTGCACTTTTCAACTATATTAGTTGAGGCTCTCTCCCTTTGCAAAATCCTGGTTAAGTGAAAAGCAGGCAAATTTTTGATGACGTCATTGCATGTGATTTGTGGTTTAGGCCTCCCCAATCAAAAATTCTGGCTACGCCTTTAAATTGGAGATTGCCTGGAAAACTTTTTTGAAGACCTTTTTTTTGGGAGAACACTTGCGGCAGTGTCCTTGGTTCTTGGCCTTGGCCTCGAGCATTCCTGTCCTTGGCCTCGAGAGGTTCTGTCCTCGGAAAGGCTGTCCTTGGCCTTGGCCTCGGATCTTTTTTGTGTCCTTGGCCTTGGCCTTGGCCTCGAGCCTTGTGTCCTCGACTCCACCTCTGGTATATTCATTTACAAGTGTGGTGTGACTGCAGAATATGGAGGATAAGGCGCGCGGCAAAACAGGCTGTTAGAAGCGGGTCCGGCCTTATTCAAATTAGAGTCAAAATTGGTTAAAAACCTGCAGATTTAAGTGCTTCTGTCATAAGCCTGATGTCTCAAACAGCTTGCCAGCGGGAAGAAAGACTCACGAACGCAGGAAGCAGTTTGTTTTCTTCTGCTAGGTGGAGGCCAGATTGGCCGAAGCTAACTTCGAGCGCATCCGTAAAGAGGAGGAGCTAAACTTACAATCACTGGCGCTAATTGCTGAACAAGAGTTAAAGAAGATCGAGTCTAAAAGAACCTTGCTCAAAGCAGAAGTATACGCTGCACACATCCGCGCTGATGCTGTCTCGACCTGTGAGGAAGACCGCAGCTCCTCAACAGCTCCCTTGGCTCCCCCTTTGTCGGCCAACAAGAAGGTTGGTGACTACCTGGAAAGTTTAGCAGTCTCGGTACCGACTGATTACGGCAAGAAAGAAGCTCCCACACCGGCCCAAGCTCCGGTTGAACCATATCTCCGACATGGTAGTCTACTAAATCACAGCCTGGCTGAAATGGAAGAAACCTCGCCAACCAAGGAGAAAGTATACCAGCCAACGATCTTAGACTCTTGCTCTATGCCATTAGCTTTGACCACCGAGGAGACAGCCCTTCGACCTCCGCCTGGTCTTCCTTTTCCAACCGCTTTTTATGGGTTTGTTGCGCCTGCTCCAACAAGTGATTCTTTATTTCCGTTTGTACGCTATGGACTTTTGTACACTCCTGTTACTTCAAGGATCGCATCGGAATGCCAGAGCGCTGCGGTACGTGGTGCTACAACAAATTCTGTGGAACAGCAACTCAATCCTGTGATTCTTGCAGGAGCAGGACACCAGTATTCTTCACCTGCTGTTATTTCTCAATCCGTAAGACATGAACAGTTTTTCCGAGATTGACCTTTGCTACTGCAGGTGCTGCACCGGCATGTGGGCCGGCTGCTCCAGCTACTATGGCACCGGCATATGGGCCGGGTGCTCCAGCTACTATGGCACCGGCATATGGGACGGCTGCTCCACCTATTATGGCATCGGCATATGGGCCGGCTATTTCAGCAACCGCTGCATCAGCATTTGGGCCGGCTACTCTTTCTAATTCTTTTGGAAGACAACACCAGCATCGAGAAACAGGACTTGGAGATCCCTTTACTACGGAAGAAAACAGAAGTAAGAATAATATCGGTAATGTTGGTTCCCTATCATTGGATGAGTTTTGTTCGTTAAATGATGTAGCTAAGTTACTAGTACGGTGCAAGGGTTCAGCACCCACTTCTGATGAGGCTAAGTTTGATGGTAATCTGCTGAATTACCACAAGTTTATTCGGCAAGTAGAAGACCGTGTTTTGAGTATTTACCGGGAGTGTGATCCTGTCATGCTTTGCACTTGTTGCTCGAGTTCACTACGGGTAGAGCTCATCGGCTAATCTCTTGCTGCGTGATGTTTTCTCCGGAGAGAGGGTTAAAGGAGGCTTTGGACCTACTGTACAAGACTTTCGGCAGCCCCCAGGTGTCGGTTCAAGTGTTTATTGACTCTGTTTGTAATGGTGACACTATCCCCAACACGGAGTTGGGTCTTGAGAACTTTTATTCGGATCTAGTAAATTGCAAAATTGTTTTGGAGGTTTCAGGGGCACAGAGCATCCTATATGCGGTGTCCACTGCCGAAAGAGTGTTCATGCGCTTCCCGCATAATCTTCGGGAAAGCTTTGCCAAGATGGCACTGAAGCGTGGGTTTGAAGTGGATGTGGTGCCGTTCGATGTATTTATTGAGTTTGTTGAGCAGCGGCGTCGTTTATTGTGATCGAAATTTGGTAGACTGCTGCTGCCACCCAGAGGTAAATCAACACCTCCAATTAAGTTTGGTCAGAAAACTCGAGCTAATTTAATTCACAGCAATAGTGATCGTGACACGCCACAAGTCAATGTAAAATCAGTACCCAAGAGAAATGAAGCCGCTGCTTGCAGGTGTTGTGACGCTAGGGACCACTTAATTTTTCGCTGTGAAGTGTTTTCACAGAAACCAACTGCAGAGCGGCTGCAGTTAGTCAGGCAGAAGCTCTTTGTTTTAACTGCTTGAAAGGTAGCCACGTGGTGAAGGATTGCCCTAGCAAGGCGAGGTGTCGTGAGTGCGCAGGAAAACATCATTCGTTGTTGCATTCGCCGGCTAGCAATACGGAGAGAAGAGAGGAGCCGGGAAAGGGAGGCTCAACGACAACCACATATACTTCAGCAGTTACAAGTGCATCTGCAAGAAGTGGAACTGCAGGAACTCGCCTTCAGGTAATATCTGTATGTGTCATAAATAACGTTACAGGAGTGTGTAAAGAGACGTTTTGCCATGTAGATAGTGGGGCAGATTGCCTCTTGATCGATAAGGGGCTATACTCGGACTTGGACCTGTCATGCAAACCTATGCGGTCGGAGCTCCAAATGGCTAATGGTGAGCTGGAGAAACTTGACACCTTTTCGGTAGAGTTTGGTATACGTGGTGTTAATGAAAGGGACGTATTCACTCTGGAGAACGCACGAGTGGTGCCTCGGTTGCCTGACCTCAGTGGCAACATCCCTTCAGCTCAGAATATTGCTAGGAATTCACATCTTGCCGGCATTGAGATACCCATGGTGTCCGGCGTGGCGAAAGTACAAGTAATAGTCGGCATTGATTTTCCAGCCCTGCAAGTGTTCTCCGAAATACGTCAGGATGGCGAATCTAGGCTTTGAGCTGGCAAATCTCTACTTGGGTGGGTGTTGCACGGGCGGGACTTGACTACCACAGGTAATGCTCGACATTCGGTCAATCTGTTAGTGGACTCTCGAGCTAATCCCGTTTTAGATGCCCATTGCCCTTGTCAATTTGATTATGTAGATCGTGCATGCGACTCTGAGGTTCATTGCCCTTCTCCTGACGATGAACGGGCCGAAGAGCACTTGAAAGCGTCGTGTAAATTTGTTGATGGTCACTACGACATTGGACTACCATGGAAACAGGGGTACCCAGATCTCTCGAATAACTATGACATGGCACTGGCTCGCTTAAACTCTTTAGGTAAACGCTTAAAGACAGACACTGGGCTCCATGAAAGATACAGGGACAAAATTCAAGACATGGTTTTGAAGGGATATGCTGTTGAGGTCTCAAAGAGCTCGAAGTGCGAGGACGGCCGAGTTTGGTACATTCCGCACCATTGTGTTTTCAGCAAGTTTGGGGTTGTATTTGATTGTGCGGCCCATTTTTGTGGCACCTCATTGAATAACCAAATTCTGCAGGGGCCTGATGACACCAATAATCTTGTAGGTGTAGTGACGCGTTTTCGTAAGAACGCAGTTTTCGTTGTTAGCGATGTGTGGCAATGTTTATACAGGTAGGCCTACAGGTGACACCCGCTGATCAGTCCTCTTTGCGATTTTTGTGGTGAACCGATGGCAATCCGAACAAGTCTTAAAGAGAATATCAGTTGACAGTGGACTGCTTTGGCTTGATCAGTTCCCCCTCGGTGGCTGGATATGCTCTGCGCCGTACAGCAGAATACAATCGTCCACAGGTTTCTGCAGAAGCCGTCCAGGTGGTATATAAGCATGTGTATGTAGATGATGTGCTTGTTTTTGTTGCCGACAGCGAGGGCGCTGTTGCGCTTGTCACCGAACTTGATTCTCTGCTTGGCAGTGCTGGTTTCGAACTAGCTAAGCTTTCCAGTAACCGGCCTAAGGTCCTTGAGGTTCTGCCTGCTGAATGCATGGCTGCTCCCGTGAGTGAAATAAGACTTAATCAGGACGAAATTTCGGGCCACAAGGAGCTGGGCTTGGTTTGGCTGCCCCAGCCTGATGTTTTAGGAGTACAGGTAACTGATCTCGCTCATCCACCCACGAGACGAGGCCTTTTGTCTCTTATGATGAGCATTTTTGATCCCTTGGGGACTCTGTCCCCATTTTTGCTAAAACTGAAGTCGTTACTTCTGTGTGTGACTAAATCTGGTTTGGGTCGGGACGCTGAGATTCCTGAGGCTGAAAGATTGACCTGGCAGAAATTTTTGATTGCGCTTCCAAATTTGGGGAATATTTTTATTCCACGGTGTTTTGCTGGGCTGACTAAGTCCACTGAAAATCAATTGCATGTCTTTGCTGATGCTAGGAATGCAGGAATTGGTAGTGTTTGTTACTTGCGCACTTGTGTTAATGGTGTTTATCGTATTTCATTTGTTATGGCTAAATCTCGGGTTTCTCCCATGAAGTCGCTGTCAACTCCTCGCATGGAGTTGAGTGCTGCTGTCATTGCTGTTCGCTTAGCTAAGTTTGTGCAGCGTGAATTAGATGTTAATTTTGATTGTATTGTGTATTAGTCAGACTTCACAACTGTGCTAGGTTATTTGCGTAACACTTGAAAACGCCGGCCGATTTTTGAAACTAATCGCATCAAGTTAATACGTGAACTTTCCTCGGTAAACTAGTGGCGGTGAATTGATAGTCAACGTAACCCTACCGATTTGTACTCACGTGGCGTCTCGCTTTCACAAATCGATAAAGTCGACCAGTGGCTACAAAGACCTTCATTTTTGCTTGAGCCTGAAACACTTGGTCTTCTCATAAACCTCCGGATAATTTTTTAGCTTTGCATGACCAATCTGGGACCCGATCTGCTCTACAAGTGACAAGCAATCAGTGATGGGCACAGGCGCTACTAGCGTCGCTACTTTTTCGATAGCGGTAGCGGCAGCGCCGCTGCTTTTTTTCGTCACCAGCGACAAGCGGCAGCGCCGCTGTTTTTTTAGCCGAAAAAAGCTGCAGCGCTTCAGCGCTGTTTTTTAAGCAAATTTTCTGCCGCTACTGCTAATAAACTCCTTCCAAGCCTTTCAATTCACATTTTCACACGTTACGGTTTAGAGTCTTTACTCTCCGCTTGTTTTCACTCTGCTCTTGTTACCTCGTTATTTCAGTTTAGTAGAACATACAAGGTTAACTTTGTGACGTTTTGTCGTTGCGCTTATACTGTATGTATAGGCGAGTTTTATCGCACAGGGTCCGAGTTTTTCTCAATCGAAGTTGAACAACTAATGCGGTCTGGTAGCGGGTCAATTTGAACTGATAAAACCGATTTCAATAAAGCCGATTTTGAGCAGTATCTCTTTAACGAAAATGCAATAATTAAAAGTTCGATAAATTGCTAAAAACTTGCTGATCGCAAAGACGGTTTTCCGCGATATTTCCTCAAAATGCTAGCATTTAGTACAACAAATGAAGATGATTTGTTGGTTATGTGGTCACAGACCACACCATAGATTGTGCACTGCGAATAGAACAGTACAGAATCTGGCACGGAGCCAGGGTAGTGTGTTTGAGGGAGGGGGGCACAAAAACTTGGGCGGGGGGACGCTTACCCAGCCGAGACCAGACGAATTCGGAATGCGGCAGCGATCTGGTGAATATTTTGCTCCAAATCCTGTGTTATCCTTCTTTGATATGGATTTTGCCCTCAAATTTGGAGGTGAAGACTAAAAAAATAAAAAAGGTCTTCATCGCAAAATCTAAGGCTGCTTGATTACGTGTACTCGATCTGTCTTGCTGTTTCATAGAAAAAAGCGTTTGTGGTTAGGCCTACCTGTTTTGGGGCAAAAGTTTGCTGGTAGTGCTACTACAAAAGTTTACTCTCACTTGCGGAGCTCAAGCAGTGATTTGGGGGGACACAGCTCGAAATGCCATTCCCCGTGCATAGGTTTAGCCAGGATTTTTGATTGGGGGGGGGGCAAACCAAAAATCACATGCAATGAAGTCACCAGAAATTTTCGAAAGAGTAATTTTTGTGGGACAAAGATATCGTGGAAGATCAGAAGCCGTGGCCTGGTTTAGCACTTAACCGAGAGTTTTCTAAAGGGAGAGGGCTTAAACGAAAAGTTGCAAATGAAAATATCTAAATTGGGAGACTTGTGTAAGTAAACTAGTTTATTCAAACGTATCACAGACGGGGATCTGGGGACGAGTCCCCTGTCGCTGGGCGATTTTTTGGAATTTTTTTGAAAAAAAAGCTACTGTTTTTTAATGCCATTGCATCACATTTCGCTCGTTTTCAGAACCATTTGAAAGAAGTAGATTATTAACATTTGAAAACCAATTGAAAAAAATTAAATTGTTTCAATTCTCCTTTTAGTTATAATTTGGTCAAAAATACGTTTGTAATTTTGCAGTTGTAATTTTGCAGTTGGTCAAAAATACGTTTGTAAATTTGCAATAAAAGTATTTTAGTAGTAAATAGTAGAAATTTTTGTAAGTATTTTAGTAGTAAATAATCCACTCCAAGATTTTCCTTATTTTTGTTTTGACATGAAAATAACCAGTTGTAGGAGTACATGTACGGTTAAGAGGCCCCAAGCCCGTCAATTAAAATTCAATAATTTGTTCAATGAGCATTTCTCATAGATAAATTTTTTTCAAACGCATTTTTTAGCGTAAAAACTAGTGAGGTTGATGGAGGTGAATTGTTACTGAAAACCGTACAATAGATAGTTACGCTTAGTTACCATGTTATTGCCCGGGCCGGATTTACATTGCGCGGCGCCCCTGGCACTTTAAAGATTTTCGCAACATCTTCCTACCAAACAAAAGTGTAGACCAAAAATAAAGTTTTACCATCTGAGCGCAGGGCTCCTGGCACTGGGCCATATGGTAAATCCCGCCCTGTTATTGCATTACGTTTTTAAAAAAGTTAGATGAGAGCCCGAGGTAGCTACTTTTATGAAAAAAACCCTTAATTTCAGCCGGGTTATACATTTTAATTGATTGGCAAAATTGAATTTAGAGGACCCGGGCCCCCTGGTCGTCAATATTATTGTTAATTACTGTTGTAAGCAAAAAATGCAAAAAAAAACTAAAACTGACGAAACAATAGTTTTTTTGTCACATTTTTATCATAGGTAGCATTTCAATTGAATCGGGCCCGGACCCCCTGGCCCCCCCCCTCTGGCTACGCCTATGCTCCGTGGTGCCGCGCCTGAATAGTTACGTCAATGCGTAGTAAAATAAATTTTGCCACAACAGTTAACAGTAAAACTAAGAATTGAATTTATAGTGCGCTGAGAATTGAACGAACAAATAGAACCAGGTAATAAATAAGCTTCATAAGACAACTTAGTTATGGAGTTATACTGGTAGAAAAAACACTCAGTGTAACATGAATCGCATTGAGCATCATTTACTTAACATGTACGTCATTACTACGTATCTCCTTCGACTTCGTAAATACCAATATCTTAAACGCTCGATCTACTTTTGTGTCAAAGTTGGACGAAATCATCGCAGAGACGTGAATCACCTACCATTTCCACAAAACTCCAAGAAATTTTTTGGAACTCGGTCGATTGATAAATTTTCCTTTCGGATCTCTACGCGAAGAATTATTTTAGTGGTTGAGGGCCGAGAGTGTGATAAACAGATCGACTACTTCATAGCTATAAGAGCCGGGACAGAATTGTACAGAAGCTGAATACTGTATGTCATTGTGTTTTAATGGCAAAAATTAACTTATTTGAGTCGATATTTCTTATTGCCTTTTGTTTGTGTAGAAAATGCGATAAGAAATTTAACTTCCTAGTGTAATTTCCAAAGGTAACTTCCTAAGTAATTTCTAAAGCGCTGGTTTAACCAATCAGCATTTTGAAATGCTTGCTTTTTTTGAAAGGAGCATGCCAATACCTAATTGAATGGTGATTTGCTTACTTGTCTACCATTTAAGCCTGCCAATGCCGATTGTAAAATGAACCAATAACTAAAAGGCTTGAAAAATTAACTTTCGTAAATAAAGTTGAAATTTCACCATTAGATACCGTATTTGAATGCCATCGTTCTTTGTACTATTTATTTTTTTAAAATAGCTGCAACGGCCGCTGTTTTGCATGCAAGTAGCGGTAGCGGCGCTACTTTTTTATTTGAGTAGCGATAAGCGGCAGCGCTGCTGCTTTTTTTGCCAAATAGCTGCAGCGTCGCTACTTTTCAAGTAGCGGGTGCCCAGCTCTGCAAGCAATGATTTTCTGTTAAGTTTTCGTTGAATGAAAGTGCTCTCGAAAGACTGACAAATCGTTGAAGCTCTTTACCTCGTGCGGTGCGAGTGACTGCATGGTTACTCCGGCTGAAACGAATACTGTATGAGCGAGTTACTAACTGCGATAGCAAACTCCAATCGGACAATGACTGTTTGACTGCAAGCGAGTATGATATAGCTCTACTTGCTTTAGTTAAGTTATCTCAACGGCAAGAGTTTCCAGGACTTGTGAAAGCGCTAGAAGTGAACTCTTTTCATAAGATAGCTTCTGGCAAGTGTGGTAAAGACCTGCAAAACTTGATGAAACCCTTGGTGAAGTACTGCCCCTTTGTGAAAGAAGCTATCATGCGCATGGGAGGACGACTTCAACGTTCTGATGAACCGTACGACGTAAAGCATCCCATTGTATTGCCAAGGACCGGGCATGTAACGTCCCTGATTGTGAATCACTGGCACCAGAAGAGTGGTCACCATGCTGCGCCCTACGTCATTAATGAGCTCCGAGAGAGGTTCTACGTGGTAGGGCAAGAAAGGACGGTCAAATTGTTCATAAAGAATGGTTGTATGGCTTGCCGTAATTGGAAAGCTAAGCCAAGTTCACAGATGATGAGTCCATTACCATCCGTTTGTGTCAAACCTGGACAACGTCTATTTACTGTGACCGGAGTCGATTTTATGGGACCAATTGCAGTAAAATGTAATCGCAATACTTTGAAACGCTATTGTTGAGCATTTACTTGTTTGGTATCCCGCGCCTCGCACCTAGAGATGGCCTACGACCTAACCACTGGGTCATTTCTTATGGCCCTGCAACGTTTTTTGGCTGTGAGAGGAACACCGACGAAGATTATCTACTGCGACAATGCAACCAATATTATCGGTGCAGAAACGGAGCTGAAACGTGGACTTGAACGGCTGAAACGTAAGGAAGTGTGTGATTATCTGACACCCCGTGGCATTGAATTTAGACACTCGCCCCCCTTGGCGAGTCATCAAGGAGGAGTCTGGGAAGCTATCATTCGACTTGTGCGTAAGGCGATGGCGGCGCTGATATTTGATTGGCATTTTCGAACTCTGAATGATGATGAAGGACTTACTACACTATTGAAGGAAATCGAACTGATTTTAAATTGCAGGCCACTCACCAGAGTGAGTGCGGACCCCGACGATTTTCGAGCGTTAACTCCTATGACCTTGCTAAATGGCTGTATCGCACCGGAGTTAACAAGTGTGGACGTGTTAACAAACTCGGACGGCTTGCGCGCTTCGTACAGGGCCACATAGCTGCAAGCTGACTTTTTTGGCAGAGGTGGCGGCCTGAATACTTAACAATGTTGCAAAACGTCATAAATGGCTTGTACCACAACAGAATATATCACCTAACACTCTTGTGTTAATAAAGGACGATACTGCACCACGTGGAGTCTGGCATAGAATCCGTAATTCCCGATCGCGATGAGGTTTGCCGCCGTGCAGTAATCCGCACAGCGAACGGGAAAGAGTTTGTTCGGGATATACGTAAACTGTGCGTTCTGGAGGCCGATGTGTGATTCAGTAATATTATCGCCCTTTGTATGTTTTGCACCTGCATTCGGCTAGGCTGGGATACTGTATTTCGTTTGATTTTGATTTCTGTGTGTGATGTTTGTGCTACGTCTTTTAGTTTACAATTCGAATACTTTGGACAGAACTCTTAAAGTTTCTCCCGTTTACTGTTCGTAGAAAATCGTGTGTTTTTGTTGCTGTTTTCAGCAATACGATTTTGGGCCGGCCATGGTAACGTGAGAAACAAATATATGCCGCGTTCTCATCCTTTACGCAAGTAGTTGGTTAATTTTTTAGAACATTTTAGAACTCTCTTTTGTGCTTGTTTTAAGAATCTTCCAGAACTGTGTTTGTCCTAATTTTAACTGTATTGTCTTGAGACCTTTAATCTTATAATCTTTAAGACTGCAGCTAGAGCCCAAATTAGATAGTCTTTGACAGCACGTGTAATACAGTGTCTCAAATTTTTGTAGTTTAGTGTATCAAGTTGGCTGTGCAATAAGTTGGTTATGTAAAATGTTAACGTGCTGATGTTTCTATTTCTATAGTGCGACCTTGAAGCAGTTTTTTAATAGTAGCCTATAGTCTAAAAAGTGTTAGTACAGTATAATCAATAGCTTAAATTTGGTCTAGTAAATTTTTAGTTGATTAATATTAATTTGGCTTAGTGAAAATTGACTTCTTGTTTTGCCGTGCCCCTTTGGATAAATCAAATTTTTGGTGTTGCTGTGAGGAATAACATTCGTAAATTCATTTACAAGTGCGGTGTGACTGCAGAGTATGAAGGATAAGGCGCGCGGCGAGACAGGCTATTGGAAGCGGGTCTGGCCTTATTCAAATTAGAGTCAACAAACGGTATTCGTTTTTCGTCCGTTTTTTTACGTGTTTGCTTCTTGAAAAAGTATGCATTTTTCATCCGCATTTTTATTAGTCCATATCCGCACTAAGTAGACGGTTACATATTGATAGAAATTTTGTTCAAAACTGTTGTGTATGAACGATAAGAGCGATATTTCAAAATAAGGCTGTACCCCTTTGCAAAAAAATTTTTCCGGACAACTTTTGTCCAGTAAGTGACGGTTTGGTTAATGCATTGGCTAATGCGAATATGGACATATAAAAATGCGGATGAAAAAGGACATACTTGTTCACGGAGAAGCAAAAACGCAAATAGACTGACAAAAACGGACGAAAAATTGATACTGTGTAAATTCACCTTTAACCGCAACCAGGATTTTGCTTAGAAGAAGGGGACTTAAACCAAAAGTAAAAATTTTTTTGTCAAAAAATTATCTAATTTAGGTTCGTTACTGAACAAACTGATGCAACTTCAGCGTATCACAGAGGGAGGCAGAGATTCCAGCCGCTGGATGATTTTTGTAATTTTGCCGCAAAAATAGCAATTTTCACGCCATTTCAATCATATTTTGTACGTTTTTAAAGCCATATGAATAAGTACAGTAAATTGCTAAAATTCAGAAGTCATTGAAAGAATTAAATTGCCTAGTCCCTTCTGCCCCTTTATACATCAAGTCAATTCCAAAACATATTTAAACGATTGTATTTTGGGGTTAAATCTTCTAAATAAATTGGCTAAAGGGGATCGAATCCCCCTTAGCCTTTTATCCCTAGTTGTGCCACTGACAGCCGCAACCTAAAAAAATCTTGAACGTGCTCTAAAAAAACAAAAACAGCTGTTTTGCAAAAAAATGTTTTCACGTAATGCTATTGTTTCAGGTCATTATCACTAGCAAAGTATGGTACCTGTACCAATTTTATGGGCTTACACCTCTATTCTGCGACAGATCCGTAAAGGCTTGTTAATAAGACGGATTATTGCGTCACATTTTTGTACAGCAGTTGGTGGCCAGCAATTTTGAAATGAATCGAGAAAACTACAAACAAGAATTAAAGTTTGAACGTTATTATTTCTTTTTGATTTTGATTATTCCCTGTTGTCTTGTCGTTACGTGATGTTCCAAAAACGTGTTTTGAATAAACCGAAATGGGGGAGAACAAGAACTCATTGGGGAGGGCACGGCCTCCCTGGCCCTCCCGTATAGCGACGGCACTTTGCACTGGTCCAATGGACTTTAATTATTATTTTTCAGTCGAAGAGCTTATTGGTTTTGGTACAACAGTCAGCCTACTAACTTTCCACTGTACAACGCGCAAAACCGCAATGAGAAAACGTTCTTTAGTCTACCTTGCTTTGACGCAAGTCTCAGCTTCCCTCGCCCTCAGCAGTGCCCTGCTATAGCAGTCAGGACCAGTAGCGTACGCAAGATTTTCGAAAGGGGGGGCAGGAAATTCAGAAAATTTGAGATTAATAAAGACCAGAATCAAAATTTTATAGCCCAAAACCAAGTCCGTTTTTCTGCCCAAAATTAGGTGAAGATCAAAAAAAAAGGTTTTTCACCCAAATTTGGTCCGGTTTTCAGCCAAAAAAATGTCTTCAACCACCGTTTCTGTGCTCAAACCTTCTCCCCAAGTTACAAAGGGAGGCCATGCGACAATTTGCATACTTTTCTCTGCTAATTATGCTATCCTGGCTATCCAAAGGGGGGTCCTTGGCCCAATGCCCCCCCTTCCTTAAATACGCCCCTGGTCAGGACTTTCGTTATCTAGACTTCGCTAGCTTTAGTGACAGACACACAGTCACAATGATGAATTTGTTACGTAAACAAATAAAAATGGCAGTGGCTGCTGTTACGTTACGTAACACTTCACTCGTAGGATAATCTTACGTAATTTGTAACATTTCAACAGTGAGATATTTTTACGTGAATTTCGCCACCAAGCTCTTGCGATGATTATTGAAGCGAGAAGACTGCAAGTGCAAGAGCGTGTTGCATCGCAAAAGCGGAGGTGTTTTATGGTAAATTTATTACGAATTTGGGTTGCATTTGGTTTGTTGGCAGGTTTAGGATGATTGGTCATTTATCTTCAAACTTCGCATCCCTTTAAATTGCTGATTTTAATAAAATAAACCAAATTTCGAATGATTTTGATAGCGTCCTAAAAAAACTGTAACTTTTTTACGAGTTAAACTCGGCACTTTGACGCAATCAAAATAATTTCCTGTAGTGTAGTGGTAGGGGCATGCGGTTGCTGATTGTCGCGTTCGGGTTCAAATCGTGCTGAACGCGGTGGCATGTGTCGGGATGAGGAAGATTCGCAGTGCGTTCTATTTTTTGACCTTTCCTTCAGAACTTTACATTAGAGTTAGGGTTCGGGAAGCAATGCCACCCTGAAAGATAGCAAATCCACGTGCGCAAAGAAAGATTTTGATAGTCTTTAAACGTTTTTTTTAGGACGCACATGTTTTAGTATGTACCCGTACTGCATTTATTACCGCATGAATTTCACATTTAATTTTTTATTAAAAACTAGATTTTAGTTGATTTTAATTGAATTCCAATTAAACTTTTAATTAAATAAATTAGATTTGAGTTGATTTTTGATAGCGTCCCAAAAAAAAGTATCGGTTTGTTATGACGGGTCCTAAAGTATTAATTTAATAATTCCTTTTGCGGCCAAGGATGGCAGTACGGTACGGTACGCCTCAATTTTTGCTAAGAAGTACGGTACGCTGGTACGGTACGCGTTTTCTGTAAGGGTACGGGTACGATACGTTGGTACGGTACGCCTTTTTCGTAAAGGTCGGTAAAGATATACGGTACGTTGGTACGCTCTTTAAATTAAAACTCCCAGACTTTTCGCACATTGCGCCGGTTTTTTTGTACATAAAGGCTAAAAGCAGCTGAAACCGACGCTAAATGTTTGAATTGAGATCGCTGATTTATAGGCTAGTGATTTTAAAGACAGTTAAAAAGTTGCGAGTAGTTAAAAGCAAGGATGGCAATACGGTACGTAAGTACGGTATGGTACGCCTCAATTTTTGCTAAAAGGTATGGTACGCTGGTACGGTACGCTTTTTTCGTAATGGTACGGGTACGATATGTTGGCACGGTACGCTTCAAAAATTGAACTGAAGTACGATACGCTGGTACGGTACAGTTCAAGGTGCGAGGTACGTAGTACGCAAATTCTGAACGTACCGTACCATACTGCCATCCTTGCTTGCGGCTTCTACCTTCTGCGATGCAACACGCTCTTGCACGTGCAGTATTGTTGCGTCTATAAACATCGCAAGAGCTAAGTCGCGAAATTCACGTAAAAATATCTCACCGCTTTCTGTTGGCAACTTAGAATTCAAAATGCTAAACCATTTAAATAATGCGAATGAAATTAAATATAACGAATATTTTTCTCCCTGCAAATTGTCTAAATTATCGTCTACTTTAACTAAAAATGATTTTTTGATTCAACATTTTACTGTCAGAAGTTTATCAAAAAATATAGAAAAAATTGAAGAATTTTTTGATGGCATAACTAGATTACCGGATGCTATAGCAATTTCAGAAACAAAACTGAAGTCAAACAGTGTCTCTAATTTAAATATACCAAATTATACATTTCTTCGTAAAGATTCACCAACTTGTGCTGGTGGAGTTGGTTTTTATATTAAAGGAAATATGCAATATCGTATAAGAAACGACTTGTCTCTTAATGTCCAACATTGTGAAGATTTATGGATAGAACTTGAAACTAAAAAAGAAAAAATCATTTTAGCTGTAATTTATCGCCATCCTAATAAATTATTATTGCCTTTCCAAGACAAGCTTTGTGATACGTTAACTGATCTAGAAAATAGTAACCTAAATTATATTAAATGTGGAGATATTATTGTAAACTTCTTTGCCAAAGACAATGAAAAAATTACTGATTACCAGAGGTGGGCAGTACCGAATTACTTTTGTACCGAATTACAGAACCGAATTACTTTTTTTGTACCGGTACCGACCGGTACTTTTGAAAATAGTACCGGTACCGGTACCGACTTACTTGTGCTTTTGCAAAATCGGTACTTTTTTCGGTACTTTTGATTTTATTTGTGGCAACCCTTCAGTTTTTTTAAGATTTTGCAAATTTAGCGCTTTCGTGATTCGTGACGTCGTGCAACGTGTGCAACTCTTTAGGTTATTTTTTGTCCAAGGAAACGACAGTCTTCACTTAAGCAAGCCATTGCTCGACGCTGTTACTGCTGGAGTAAAACAGCGTTTTTTGGCTAAGTTTGAGGACTTAGACTTGTTGTTAGCCAGCGCTTTCCATCCCCAGTTTAAACTGCATTGGATTAAATGGCTGTGTGACGTTGGAATTGTGAAGCAGATAGAAAATTTGCAAAAAAGGATCAAGGTCAAAATGATATCGCTAATTGATTCGGAATTAAAACAGAGCGAAAGTGACGATAGCTCTGATGGTGGTGCAGAATCGCGCTGTTCCAATATGGAATCGTTTTTTGAGCCACTTTGTCGCAAATCTGAAAATACGCGAACTGGATATAACATCGTACAGCGATTTCTGGATGAAAATACGAGTTCTGCAGTAACAGCTGAGGCTTTTTTTTTCTGTTGAACTGAAAAACTTGTTTATCTTATACAATACACCAATTCCATCAAGCGCCGGTGTCGAGAGATTGTTCTCCATCGGCAAGGATATTTTAAAGCCTAAGCGAACTGGGCTCAGTGATGAGCATTTCGAAATGCTCGCTTATTTAAAGTGCTTACAGTAAACTTTTATAGCCACATTGGCTACGCTTATGCACCAAGTTTCCTAAGCATGTTTTAAGTTAAAATCCTGTGGGAGTTTGAACTTTTATGCAATGATGCATATCTTGCCCTTTTCTTTGAACAAATTGGTCGTTTTTGTGTCCTAAACCGGTGAGAAAAATTTTAAGGAGGGGGCAATTGAGCATTCGTCATACAAAACGCTAAGTGAAGCTTTGCTTTTATGATGATTAATTTCTTTTATGACGACGTCATTATTTTTTATTTGTTTCAAGCGACTTCAAAACGATTGCCAGTAAAACTCTCCTGATAGCATAATAGCTAGTAGCTGCCAATAATTCTGTGTTTTAACATAATTTTTAGCACCGGTATTGCTTTTTCCTTTTAAGTTGTAGTTGTTAATTATTTAACCTGTCTTAATTTCATTACTAGTTTTTACGCCACTGATGTTAACACTTAACAGTACATATATCGTTACGAAATATTTAATCGATTAATGCCATTTAGCAATAATGCTGTCATTTCTACAAGTTTTTGTGGGCTATTTTGGCTTTTTACCTTAAAAACTTACCAGTACGTGCTATTTTCTTAATTCTGAAATTTTTTGAATAAAATTTGAGAATCTCAACTTTTGCACTCCTGATGTTGATTGTATTCTTTTAATTTCCTATTAAGTTAGCTGTTGTTATTATATATATGGTTGTGTATCCCGTCTAATGGTGCCGAACACGTGGGTATTGGAGGGTTTCATCTCCCAGTATTTTAGTCACATCCCCTGACATTGAAGGCAGAATATCTATAAAGAGGTGCACTAATTTGGGGAGAAAATTTACTACATTTTTGTTGGAGGTAGTCACTCTCATTTAACCTTGAAAGTGGCAACCCCACGATGTTCCAAATCGGGTAAAGTATCAAAATTCCCTCCTTATGCTCAGCATAGTTGGACACCAGTGATCCCGTTTGAAGATTGAGGGTGGAGAAACTCTACGAAGCTAGTTACCCCATCAAGGTCTTGACCGTAAATCCCACTCAAGCAAAACAGCTACCCCATCAAGCGAAAGTAAAATTCCAAATGTAGCTCTTCTAAGAGTTTCAGACGCAGCATTGTTGGACATGTGTAGGTTAAATTTCTGCACACCGAGAGCTAGTAAATGTTTTGTTTTATTAAGATTCACTACTTCGATGTCTTGTCTAAATTATTAAATTTTTGCGATTTTATTTTAATCTAAATATCTAAAGTAAAAGCACCATTTGCGCTGTTTGAAACCTTGAAATATCCCGTAGTTCATGACCACAGGTTCTGCAATAAGAAGTCTCCGACCATTTCTGCGACGACATGAGCAGAACTTGAAGTTGTGCCTACAACACGTGTGGCAACGAAGACGAGAGAGGACACCCCCTAACCGGAATAATGCATGAAGTTCACTTTTTTTTGCCACCAATGGTCGAACTTTGATATTGCACATTTTTTTCAAAAAGTACCGGTACCGCAAAAGTAAGTCGGTACATTTTAAACGGAGTACCGAGTACCGGTACCGAATTACTTTTAGGGGCAAGTACCGAGTACCGGTACCGACTTACTTTTAAAGTACCGATGCCCATCTTTGCTGATTACATGAATAATTTAGCTATGATTGGGTGCAAAATGAAAATAAACAATCACACCAGATTTGGTGAAAATTGTAGGCCTTCATTGCTAGATCATATATATACCAACATTGGCAACACAAGGACAAACAGTGGGGTAGCATTATTCGAGTTGTCTGACTATTTACCGGTACCTACATTTTTTATGGTAAAAAACACTACATGTTGTGTTAAAAATGATACCAAATTTCTATGCTGTATGAAGCATTTCGTTCTTAAAGACTTCTTAACTGATTTGAATGCTAAAATGTCAGAAACCAAACTAAATTACTCTGAAACTAACGTTAATACTGATGTATCTAATATCACACTTGCCTTTAAGTCAGTGCTAGATATACATGCCCCTTTGAGACCGCAGACACGAAAAGAAAAAACACTAAACAAAAAGCCCTAGATTACTACGGGTCTTCTTAAGTTCATAAACACTAAAAATAAGTTGTTCAGAAAACTTTTCAAAAGCAATAATCCTCAAGAAAAAACGTTTTACAAAAAATATCTGAACAAACTGACGCATGTAAAATATGCTGCAAAACGTAATTACTATGAAAACTTAATTAATACTAACTCTAAAAATTCTTCTCAAACATGGTTTGCTAATAGAGAGGTTATTGATTGCAAACATTCCTCTAACAAACTTAAACTGCCTTCTACAATATCAATTGAAGATCAGTTTTATAAACAGATTCAAAACCCTTTCTGGACAAATTATGAGATTATTTTGCCGCTATTGGTGCCTCCTTGTCTAAAAACATTGCGCCAAGAAATAATTCTTCGTTCAAAATTCACAGTAAATGCTGCTTGAATTCTTTAGTTTTTCATGAAATTACTGAACATGATGTAAGTGATTGTATTAATAACATCAAAATTAACTCTGCACATGGTATTGACGAAATTCCTCCTAAATTCGTAAAAATGTCTAACTGTATTTTATCCCCTGTTCTAGCAAAATTGTTCAACAAATGCATCAAACTAGACACCTTTCTAGAATCATTTAAGATGGCATATGTTGTTCCAATAGCCAAAGTTTCCACCCTCAAGTCACTGGGCGATTTTCGGCCTATTTCGCTCCACTGTGCTTTCTCAAAAGTGTTTGAAAAAATCATTGAAACGAATATGACAAAATTTGTGAACAAAAATAACATTTTAACACCTTCACAGTTTGGTTTTAGAGAAAACAGCTCCACTGATCTAGCTATTGCAACATTCTATGACAAATTACTGAATAATATCAATGATGGCAAAATTACATGTTCAATCTTTCTCGATTTAAAGAAAGCCTTTGATTCAAGAGATATACCCATTTTATTAAAAAAACTTCATCATTATGGATTTCGAGGCCCTGCATTTAATCTACTGAAATCCTATCTTACAGATCGTAAAATCTGCACGAAAGTGGGGTGCAACATATCCAAATTGTGTAAGATAGAACATGGAGTTCCGCAAGGTTCGGTATTAGGCCCACTATTATTCTCAATATATGTCAACGACTTGCCCAATGTTTCCAATTTTGAAACTACAATGTTTGCAGATGATACTAACTTACATATTTCTCATAACAACATCAAAATTCTACAATCTGTGGTAACAAACAAAATAAAAAAAGTTGACACTTGGATGAAACTCAACAAATTAACCATCAACTACAAAAAAAGGTGCTATATGCTTGTTGGTAAAAAACGTACAAAAATAACTAATTTCAGACTGTATGTTGATCATTACCCAATTGAATTAAAAAATAGCATTAAGTAGGCTATCTAGGAATTCACTTAGATAGGGAATTATCGTGGAAAAATCACATTGACTATCTCGCTAAAAAGCTTTCTAATGTTTGCGGAATGATCTATAAATTACATCACTACGTTCCCTTAGCAACTCTTCAAATAGTTTATTATAGCATGTTTCACTCACATATTTAATACTCTTTATTAAATTGGGGGAGAGCTGCCAAAAGCCATTTTCACAAACTTTCAATTCTGCAAAACAAAATTTTAAGAGCCTGTCTTTTTTGTCCCCGTTTTTATGAAACAAATTTATTATATTCTAGGTTTAGAGTTTTGAAGCTTGTTGACATGATCAAAATGGAATTCGCTAAATTTACTTTTAAGTACAGCAATAACATGTTATTGTAATTTTTTTTACTTTTAAGTACTTTTAAGTACAGCAATAATATGCTTTCAACAACTATTTCGTTCAATAAGCTCGAAGACATACATAACTACAATACTAGACAAAAAAGTAGAAATGAGTACTTTCAAACTTCTTTCGGCATTGAAACAAGGAAAAAAACGTTGCATTATCTCGGTTTGAATGAATGGAAAAGTATTCCGCAAGAATATCGTCAATGTTCTTTCACAAAATTTAAAAAATTTTGTAAAAATAAGCTATTAAACAATTACAATTAGTGTGCTTAACTACGAGAAATATCAGGCCGTCACTTTTGTGATATTGTTAACTTTTTATGTGATATTGTTAAGTTTTTATCGTTTTTTTTTGTATTTTCTTTTGTGTCTGCTGTACTTTCTATGTTTATGTCACTATTCATACAGTACCTCTATTTTAACTGACTGTTTACTATTAAATTACTGAAGTAGTATTTGGTAATTTGCACGTATAGTTTCGAGCAAAAATATGATTGCTGTTGTAATTATTACAATCATAACTTATACAGTAACCTTCTGCTATTATTTTTTCTTCACTGCTTTAACTGCCATAAAGTGATATACGTAGGACTATCAAACTGGTTAAAAAAGTAATATTTTAAAAATGTTGATTGCATTTTCTACATTTTCATTATTTTCGAAAAAATAAAAAAACACGTGGAGTGGATATTGCATATTTGGGTTTATACTGTAAAGTGTATTTGAAATTCCAGAAATTTATATTCAAAATCGTACAATGCTTGTGCTGTAGATCCTCATATTCTTCTTTCTAAAGGCTGCAATGCATCATTTGACTATGGTACGACCAAGATATTTATTTTATTCCATACCTTATCTATAATTGTCTGAAACTCTTTTTTTTTTCTTTTAGCGTGACTTCAGTGTTCGTGTTTGGTCCACTTAAGCTAAGGGTCAATTTAATGCGTAAAATATCGAAATTCCGGAAATCTAGAGAAATTGGTGGACCTAATTTTGGTTTATGGCTGAAAAAAATATTTAAAGGTTAATGGCATTCAGATTTGCTTGATGTAGTATGAACAGTCATTTACTGCGTTAGTATGCAATCGATTTGGAAGCTGAGTCAATGTGTTCTTAGGTTTTTTCTTTGTTATATCGATTGCTTTTCTTAAACACGATTGAATTTAGAGGAACTGAAAAATGCATTGTTATGGCTTTTGGATTGTTTGCGTGTAACTGCAGTCATTGTCTTGATTATCCAATTGTTATTTGGGTAAATAGTGTAAAAAATTTCGTTTTTTTACTACATACAGTGTTGCCAAAATTGTTTCTTCAGATTATTACTTAGTTTTATTTCTGTCAATCCAAAATACAAAAATTTAATTCAGTCTTTTTATTTAATGTTATTGCTGTATAAGAATATGTTTTTAAACTAAATTATGACTGACTTGCCTTCTTTAATACAAAACAAGTTAAAATTTTAACAATGCTCAATGTCTAAATAATTCAATTTTTTAATCAAGCAAAAGTCAGTTTTTTTTGCGTGCATGTGTTTTTTTGTTTTTTTTCTACACATTTCGTGCAAAGCTGGCAACACAGTTGTTGTTACCTGTTACATTGTTAGTGATAGTTTGAGTTCTTTTTATGTTCAATGACAAGCTTTAGTTTATGCCTGTAACTGTTTAGTACTGCTAATAGGTGCAGTTGACCTAGATGACCACATGGTCTTATCGCTGTTTCCTACCTGCCTACTTTTAAGCTTATGGTAAAATAAACTTGACTTGACCGCTGAAATGTTACAAATTGCGTAATATTAAGCCCTGTTCACACTGGCGTCGCGATCGCGTCAAGCGACGCGTTTTCAACGATGCTGACACGTAAGCGCGACGACCAATGCACACTGAACGATTTTCCGCCATAATGAAGCGTTTGCCATGACGCGCTGACACAAAATTCACGTTTAGCGATGGCTCGACGAAGTAGAAACCAGTTCTACTCTGTCGTTCGTCGTGAGAGCGTAGTACTGAACTGAACTGATCTGAACTTTATTTTGTTACCTGTTGTAAATAAACAGCACAAACCCACAAAGTTATGCAAAATGAAAATAAATAAACACATTCAGCATAAATCAGAGCAAGGTAAAAATTATAGCAAAGCAGGCACAAGAAGACTGCGAAGGGACTGATTTTGTCTTCGTGTCTGCAGCCACCTATTGTTATTAAAGCTTTACTTTTTGTTCAGTAATATCTAATCTTTTTTTTTTTTTTGAAAACACACCAACAAACAAACAAACAATAGCGGCGTAGAGGAGAAGGGAAGAAAGAGGGAGAAGGGGAGAAGCTTTTATTGTTAAAAAAAAAAAAAAATTAAAAAAATAACTAAAAACTATAGTCGTAATATTTAAGCTTATGTTTCTTGATCATATTTTTGCAAGAGTAAGTTTTTAAGTTTTGCTTTGAAAGATTGCAATGTCTTGCATGTTTTTAAATCGGCATCCAATGCGTTCCAAACCAGAGGACCTTGATATTTTATAGATCTTTGAGTTTTTGACGTATTCAAATGAGGAAATAATTATTTTGGTAGGATGCTCTGGTAAACTTTTCGTATACCTGACTCGCTTCAGTGAGGTAGTTGATAAATTGATCTGGTAGCATTTTCATTTTAAATTTAAACACAAATAATGCTTTTTCAAAAAAGACCATATCAACTAATTTAAGGATGCGCAATTTTGCATAAAGTTGTGTTGCTCGATCATAATATTTACCTCCTCCGACAATTTTGACAGCTTTATTTTGTAAAGTACTTAAGTTTTTTAAATCACTTTTAAAAGTTGAGCTCCTAGTAATTAAACCATATTGCAGATGCGAGTGGAAAATAGCATAATATAAATTTAATAAAGCCTTAGTGTTTAAAAACTGTTCTACCTTTGCTAATATTCCAACTGATCGCGATAACCTTTTTATCAAGTTTTTGATATGATAATCAAAAGAAAGAGATTCGTTAAAAGTAACACCCAAATATTTAGCATTTTTCACTCTCATGATCGGTAGAACTTCATTATAACAGTTTTTAGACAACTTGACGTTTTTGTTTGAGTTTATAGTAATGACATTGGACTTAGACATGTTTAAAGTTAATTTATTGGCTGTCATCCATTTGTTCACCGCATTAATTTCTCCTTTTATCTTGTATTTTAAGTTGGATATGCTATCATCTTGTAAAATAAGACATGTGTCATCAGCATACAGCCTAGGAGCAGAATTAGTGGAACTACTTATGTCATTGATATGTATTGTAAAGAGCAGAGGCCAAGAACCGAGCCTTGAGGAACACCGCATTTGATGTACCTGTAGTTAGATTGAGTATGATTTAAAAATACGTATTGTTTTCTGTTTGCTAAGAAAGAAGCAAATAGGTTATTTGCAATTCCTCTGATACCATAGTGATTCATTTTATTTAACAATATGTCATGATTCACCATATCGAAAGCTTTCTTTAGGTCTAGCAGTAGTAGAGCTGTGTTTTTATTGACATTAATGTTATCTAGGGTTGAAGTTAAAATGTCAATCATTGCATGTGAGGTAGAATAAGCAGGTCTAAAACCATATTGTGTTGGTAAGATGATGGAGTGTTTTTCTAAAAATGATTGGGTTCTATTGTAGATTAATTTTTTTTAAATTTTTGAAAAGGTTGAAAGAATGGATATAGGACGGTAATTGCCCATTTCCATTTTATCACCCTGTTTGTAAATCGGGATTACTTTGGCAGTTTTGAAGCAATCTGGAAATATGCCAAATTCAAACGTGTAATTAAATAGAATTTTAAGGGGAATAGCTAGGATATCAGCAGCTAAAATTACAAATTTTGCTGAAATCTCATCAGGGCCACACGAATTTTTGTTTTTTAAAGAATGTATTAGTTGTATGACTTCAGTTTCAGAAGTAGGCTGAATAAAAAGTGAGGAAGAATCATAGGTGGGCACGGTACTTTGCAAAAGTACCGCGGTACCGATACTCGGTAATTTGCTAAAATTAGTACCGCGGTGCCGGTACCGGTAGCCTACTTTCAAATTAAAAGTACCGCGGTAGTACCGCGGTACTTTTGCGGTACTTTTTTAAAAAATTAAAAAAAAAAAAATTGGACTGATTAACCTCGTTTACTGGATTGTAAATCATCACTTTTAGCAATTTGGTTCGTTTCCGCGACTAGTGCGAACTCCGTGGACCTACAGTTCGTTTTAGAGAAAGTTTGCCGTAGAATAGTAAGCAGTTGCAGTATTAGTATAACTACAATAGTGAGTACAGTACTAGCTAGTGATGAAATTGACTCGATAAAGTATCTAACTTATACGAACTACAGTCACCGGGCTACTTATTGTTCTAGACTTAGAGTATCTTGTGCCCAATAATAACCAAACAGCAGTCATCTCTAAAGCATCACGTACGTAAGTTGACTCTGAAGGAAACTCTGACGATCATCAGCTCCCAATTATTGCACAAGTGACATTTACACAAAACTTAGAAATTGGGTGATAAATTGCACTTATGGCAAAGTGTACTGTTTTGATTTGTTTTTAGTCGATTCGTTGCTGCAGTTACTTCTTGCATTTCTTATTTAAAGCTAGATGGGAGCTTACCAGTTGCCAGCCTAAAACGAACGACGCATGTTAATGGTGACTTCTAAAAAATTCTTTTGTTTCCCCGTAATGAGAACAATTTCAAAATTACAGCAATTTTTGTTGCTGTTATAGCATATTTATTCTCTTGTCACAACACAGCGTTAGACGCTAATTATTGCACAATCCGCACACTTTCATTGTGATATTTACTTCGTGCCTGAAGGAATTTGCACCTGCTTAAAAGTTTCTAGTTTTCCAATGTCCTGTGAATTTCGATTTCTTACCACTGAATTTCTGGCTAGTTCGAAGCCACAAGCAGAGATAATCATCGTAAAGCGCTCAATCCAAGGACGCAACAACGTAACCAGTGTGTGGGTTGAACACCGATTATGCAATTAGAGTTGTCGCAAAAAAGCTTTAGCACTTTTGGCCACGCTTTTGGGGGTGTCGCAGTTCCTGCTTCATCCAGTGGCGATGTGGAAACTTGCATGGAAGTAACCACAAGTGAAAGATAATTGGAACCGATAGCTTTATAACACAACAGATCATTGCAGCTCATAGGTTGTACAACCGAGCCGGTTAACCGCAATCGGAGCGCGCTCCCTTTTGACACGCCACAGGGGACTCTCAAGAAGATTCTTTGACTCTTCTGATTATAAAAAAAATTAGCTTTTCGGCTAAAGCCGTTAAAATACAGGGTGAGCCAAAATTAGGTGGACAGTAAAAAAAAATTAAGTGTAACATAGTAATAGAAAACAGGTAAAATTAAAACAAATTTTAATACTAAAATTGTAATTATATACCACAAATAACATAGTTGCAGGCGCGTAGCCAGGATTTGAAAAAGGGGGGGGGGCTATTTTGAAAGAGTGAGAAGTGTGCATACGACGTTGACTAGAATTTTCATTGACCTTGAATCAGTTTCGGACGGTTTGTCCGAAATTTGAGACGAAATGTCTCGGAAACATCGAAAATTCAAAGGTTTTTTCCGCCCAAAATTAGGTGATCTCCAAAAAAAAAAAAAAAAAAAAAAGGTCTTCGCCAAAATTCAGGGCGATTTTTCTCCCAAGTTTCGCAAGTTCAAACGTCTGAGGGGGGCTCTTTTCGTATGGGGGGGGGGCTATTTTCCATTTTTCACAGAAAATCGGCCTCAAAAGCACAAAATACATGCGTTTTTGCATACTTCACAAGCCAATGGGGGGGGGCTCGAGCCCCCCCCGCCCCCCCCCTGGCTACGCTACTGCATAGTTGTAACAAAGTTAAAATGAACAATTCAATTAAAGTAACTGAGGCATAAATCCATTCCATATGCCGTCCGCCTACTTTTGGCTCACCCTGTATTTATTTTTTGTTATGTTCAATTTCGGGTGTTCTAAAAGAGGTGCAATCATAAAAATTGATTTCTTGGGGATTAATTTGTGCGGTTTCAGAGGAGGTGGCACCCAAAAATTTCAAGAGACAAAACTTGTGTTTTTTACTCGACAATTTTGCACAAAAATTAGATTGCGTTGTTTTGCTCTGTAGAAACTTATTAGAAGAGCGTACAATGTTTAGGAAGAAAAAAACCTCATCGCGGCCAAAGCCAAAGTGGGGTTGGTGCAGATGAAAGGGGTTTTGAGATAATTTTTCTGTATAAGTATTACCGGGTAAAATACTTTTGGCCGTATTGTAGCCTACACCGTTTGTGAATGAGAACATCTTCTTCGCCAAACGTTCCAGTCATATTTAAAGTCAAAAGCTAATATAAATGGATGCCAGCAGTAACGTGCAGTACATTTTTCTTCAAGCATGCCCGTAACCAAAAATTTGCAATGGAGGGGGGACGTTGCGGGGGCCTGGGGGCGGATCCCCCAACCACCGGAGGCAATTGGGGTCAGGGGCAAGGCCCCCAGCCACCGGAGGCATAGGGTGTAGGGGCGGATCCCCCAGCTCTCGAAAAATTTTTATTTTTTTGGCAAAAATAACTTAATTTTAGGCCTATTTTGATAAAAATCAATGCTATTACCAGAGGTGGTCAGTAACGAAGTAGTTCTACTTTAGTAGACTACTTAAGTAATATTTTCGGTAACGAGCGACTTACTTAAGTATTTTTCATTTCTGATACTTCTACTTTTACTTCAAGTAAAATCCTCTCGAAGTAACGCTACTTGAGTAGTAATGACTTTTATGTAAAGTAGAAGTAAACACCTAGCCATTATTCCACCTCACAACGTGTACAATAACGAAGTAAACATTATTCCACCTCACAACGTGTACAATAAGTACGTATCGAGTTTGTTTTACTGTACAGTACTACGAAACTTATTGAATAGTTAACGCCGATTCATTTACAGGTCATCTAGGGTAGTGTGTTTTTGCGTTGCATCAAATACCAGGTGTTGACTCAGTCTCACTAAAAAAAAAAAACATATCGAACCCTGATTAGCATGGTACAGTAGACAAACTAGACATGCGCATTACTCCTGGTTCATACGAAAAAGATTAGCGGTTAACGGCGTTGCGTTTGCTGCGGCCCGTCTGGGGTTCAATTCCCTAGCCGGTTAACGAACAGTGTTGCTAACGACTCGCCATCGCTGCGACATTTCTTCTCAAGCTGTGTTGTCCAGGCGCGGAAATGAGCCCAGAGTCCCTACTAAATCGTATTCGTAACACGCTTCGGTGTAATTTCAAGAGAATAATAAAACTTTGATTTTTTTATATGCTACCGTAAGTATGGCTTTGCTTGAACACTGATCGTAAGCGTCACAACAGCAAACCTTCGAAGAATAAACAAACACGTGAAATTCGAAATTACTTTCTACTTTCATTACTTAAGTAGAATTAATTTTGACTACTTTCCTACTTTTACTTAAGTGGAAATGCTTCGCCATACTTCTACTTTTACTTGAAAGGCATTTTTGAGTAAGTAACAATACTTCTACTTAAGTAGATTTTTCGACTACTTTGTCCACCTCTGGCTATTACGTGGCATAAAATTAGCAGTGCAAAAAATCAGTATACCGTACTAGTTGCATAAATGGTTTATGTGGAGGTAGCTATTGCTAGAATTTCAGTTCTCTTATTACAAGTTGGTAAATCATCAAATCTTATTTCGGTAGTTTAGTAAACCTCGCAAGAAGTAATCTATTTCAGCTAAATTTTTAGTGAAAGATGTATGCATATATGGGGGCCAATCGAAGGAAGGTCGAGAAAAGTTGTTGAGCATTTTTCAAAAAGCGATCAAATTTGATCACCAATTTTCGGCTATTCTTTATAGGCTAGTCTTTTTTCTGATTTATAAGTTTTATTTTTGACAAATTAGCTCCCTCCCACCTTCAATAAACATTTCAAAATATGCTTTAAATAATTTTTTGAATCTATTCTAGAGCAAAAGACAGTATCAGAAGTGCTAACAATGTAGTACTGTATTTTTCTTATTCTGCATTTTGGTCGGCAGGCCAATGTATTCACCTCGCGCCCCCTGGCTACGTTATTGTATTCACGCCTGATGGAATGAGTATTCATTGCGTAAGTCGTCTCTTACAATTTTGTCTTAGCGATTTTGCTTTTGTTTCGCCGGTGCATGAATACTGGTAATGCATTATTTTGCCATTGCAAGAAAACGTCAATTTTTCAAATCGGCCAGCAAACTGCAAATGCTAAGTCCCTGCGGTGGTAGCAGCGAGTAAGACCAACAGTTAAACACTAAATTAAGACAAAAGATTGGTTGTTTATCCAATTTATTTGCAAGCATTTTTACAACGTTTCAAGTTTTTAATGGTACGTTCTTAAAATCCGTACTAAAAAATAAAAAAAACTAATGTACCGGTACGGTACCGCGGTACTTTGCTATTTTTTGGCGGTACCGGTACCACAAAAGTACCGACGGAACCGGTACCAAAAAAGTACCGCGGTACTGCCCACCTATGGGAAGAATTAAATTTTGGGAGAAACTTTTTGTAACTGTTGGTATCAGGCTGGATAAATTTTGCAGATAAGTCTAGACCTACTTTGGAAAAATAACTATTGAATGACTCAGAAATGGTTTCTGGGCCCGTAATTAAGTTACCATTGTATTTTATTTTATTATATGTAATTGAAGAATTTTGAGAGCAAGAAAGAAGTGATTTAATGACTTTCCAAGTTTTAAAAGTATTGTTTTTGGATTTATATAGCTCATCTTGATAATACATTTGTTTAGAAATAAACTTGATTTTATTTAGTTTATTAGCATATTTTTTGTAAAAGTTTCTTTTTTCTGTATTTCCGTTAATGAAGTGAGATAAATACAACTTTTGTTTGTGCTTGATAGAGATTAATAGTCCACGAGTGATCCACGGTTTGAGTTTTAGTTTGCGTTGTCTTCGAGAAAGTTTTTGTAGTGGTGCGTAATTGTCAATTGCAGTTTTGACAATATTGATAAAATTATTAAATATCATATTTAAATTATTGGGATTAATTGCGTTGTCTTGAAGAAAAAAATTTAGTATTGATTTATGTAAATCTTCACAAAAATTTTCCGCATTAAAATTTAATAAGTCACGTTTGTACATTTGCTGGTTTAGTTTGTTAGAGAAGGTAAATGTATTAATAGAGCAAAATATAGGGTAGTGGTCAGTCAAATCAGTTTTGATTATACCAGAAAAAATAGAATTTTTGTGATCATTAGTTATGAGGTGATCAATTAGAGTAGAAGACACATCATTGACACGAGTAGGAAGAGTTATAAGAGGAAAATAGCCATTACTAGCAGGCATATTAACGTAATCACTAGCCTAGCATATTTAGCATTGTTGATTGAGAATGTGTTAATATTTATATCACCGATTAAGTAAACTTTGGTTGTTTTGAGTTGCTCTAATGTTTTATTCAGTTCATCTACAAAAAGTTTAGCATTGCTCTTGGGAGCAGGTACCATAGTCGACAGTCGTCGTACCTTGGATCCTACTAGCCTAGATCTATGTCCTTAAATAACACGTCGTAATACGGAATTGTACGGACTTTGGCCTAGATGTACTGTTAAGGGCAGTTGGTTGAACGCTTGAGATTTTAGGGCATTGGCAATTGGCTCTGAATGCACTTTGGAGATTACGGTTAAGGTTTAAGTAGGTTGTTTTTGTTAGATATACCATAATAAAATAATATTCCGAAAAAATTTAATTTGTAAGCAGCTGTTGATCCAACAAGAAATTGCTGTGACTTTGTACCAACTTATTGCAGATTGCTACAAAAGGTGAGACAGGCCTAGAGCATTAATATTGGTAGGCTAATTTAGCATTAAATGGGCCTATAGAATTTTAGCATTAGTACCAGTATAGAATTAAATTGCCAAGCCTCTTCAGCCCCCCTTTACACTTACGGTTCAGGCCTAAAACACGCTTAAACACCTGCATTGGAGTCAAAATTTTACTGTGACTTTGCTATTGGGGGGGCTGAATCTCTCTCAGCCCCCCTGGATGCACCAGGGTTGCGCCACTGCCAGTACGATATTTCGGTTGGTTGCCACCGAAGTCGTCCCTTGGACATCTCGACCTACCTAAGTCGACCCATCGATAAGATGGCGTCCGAACAAGTCGTCCCGATTGCGCTCACTCAGATACGCTAACAGGTAGACTTTTTCTCATAGTGACCTCTTCTTACACGATATAAAAAGGTGGTGAGTGAACAAAACCGTATGGTTACGAGTAATACATTGACATGCGCTCAAACAAAATTGCTGTAGCGGAACGGTAAACCGTAACAAACCGTAGCCACGAACAAACACGCGAAAGAAAACGAAACGAATTATGCAATCTTTTTTGCAAGTACAATCTTATACGTACACGAGGCACATTTTTGCTTAATACATTTAAGAACAAGCAAAACGAATAAATTTTAAATTCAAAAAGGCATGAGGCTGAAAATTGGTAAATATTACGAACAGCCAGCTGCAACTCAAAATTTATTAATTTTGATAAAAAAAGAGTGTAATTTGTTCAGCACAAATTAAGTGATAAATGAATACAGTAGTTGAGTATTAATTGCAATTTCGCGAAGCTTTGCATCTGTAAGAGCAGTGCGCTATTCTTCCGTTTTTTCCACGTTGAAGCTAGCTCAATAAATTTTAAACCTCACAGCAAATTTATAACCTTTTCTGCTTGATAGCCACGCATAAACTCAAGCCAAAATATTAGCGTTTAAAACTTGTTCTGTACCTGACCTGTAAGTAAGGGAGGAGGGCCGATGAAGCTGGGCAGTTTAGTTTTTTTTAATGGCTCTAAAAACGTACGAAATGTGATTCAATTAGGGTAAAAAAATGGTTACTTTTCTAAAAAATAACAAAAGCTGAGGGTTCAGCACCAAGCTCCCGTCTGTGATACACTGAAGTAGCACAAGTTTGCTCAGCTCCACCGTCCACCGTCTAAATGAGACAGTTTTCGATAAAAAAAAGAAAGGAAATTGACTTTTGGTTCAAGCTCCTCCCTTAGCATAACCGTGGTTGCGCGCCCGATACCACGGTGTTTATACTCTACTAATATTCTTAAATACAGAACTGTAACAGAATTGTAATTATGACATTACTTGAAAATGCTTTGCTCAGAAAATGTTTTTGAAAATATCAATCTCTTAACCAGGCAAAGAAAACTCAGAATTTTATCCGGCGCATGCCCACATTGCCCAGTCTTCACATGTCACATGTTGTTATTTTTTTTAACAAAATTGCGTTGGAATTACGCGAGCGATTCAGCCCAAAGACGTTTTCACCTAACCAAAATGCTCCAAAATTAGGCCGAAGACCTGACTTTTTTAATCGGACTTTACCTGTTTATTGGGCTTATTTTTACTTATGACCAGTGGTCTTAGTATGATCAGTTGGCCCGAAGCATTCAAGTCTCATTCGTATCATCGTATGGCACTCCTTCAAAAAGTTTGGACAATCCTGGGTTTAAGCATAATTCGTCATCTGTCTATGCACAAAAAACAAAAGTTGCACATCTTGCCAGTATATGAAATTGTGCTTGCCGACGCATTCTTTAAAATTACGCCTAAGTACTTTTTGAACGTTTTGATCGAAAGACAAAAGGTCAGTTTGGAGCCGCAGAAAAGCAGCCATAAAAGAAGCAAAGAAAATAATCAAAATCACATTGTTACAGTGCACCAATTTAATTGAAACGATATACTGTACCGTAATGCTCGAAGCAAAGTAATCTTTGCCTTAGCACAGAACAAGTAAAAACATCCCAATAAGTTAAATTACAAAATTAGCAATGCAAGCAAAAAATCTACTGCAAAGCGTTATTTGGCTGTGTTGCTTCGGCACTGGATCGGCTTGTTATTATTATTTTTATTTTAGGTTGGGCCACTGTGAAGGAACCTTAATTGTTCTTTGAGTAGAGTATTAATCGATTATATTTTATTTTTGTCACAAAATTAAAACAATAATGCACGAGAGGATCAGTTATTGTGTTTTTAAGTGCGGATTAGGAGGGCTGCGAAGTGGCCTGCCGGTCTTCGAGTCTAGCAGCTGTCCATCAAACTCAGGAGTGGCCAAGTGACCGTTTATCTACAAAAATGGTCAAGGAACGATCGGTGAAAGGCACCTAAGTATTCTTTAAATGCCTTAACAAAATCGTCTCGTCTGTTTTAATCCGAAGCAATAAGCCTAAGTTATTATATTGCAGCAAGTAGGCATAAATTCTGCTTCAAGCACAAACCCATATCTTGTTTCATTGTTTTTTTTCTTTTGAGTATTGGCCGTGTGCTGCAAGCGAAGCATTTAAAATATTATGCATACATATACTGCACTAACATAACCTGACGCAAGCTAGCGGCTGTGAAGTATATATGAATTTTCGCATTTTGGCGCTAGAAATTAGGCACTTTGCTGCACATATTTTCTGAACTGTTCTGTTGTAGATAAATATTGGAATGATTTAAATGATTGGCCTTCCGCAAAATTAAGGATTAACGTTTCTTTAAATCAAATTTAGAAATTGCTTAGCATTTGGGATCAAAGAGTTGATTTTCTATTTATAGATTGCTTGTAAGTGCAAGACTTTTGATTTACCGATGTGAATTTCAAAACCGGACATGTTTTTCAATGCAATTAATCTGGTTAAAAAATCTGAATATATATAATAGCAAGATATAAGAACAATTCAACTTTTCACTTTCAAAAATAGGCCTGTTTCGATTGAAGTTTTCTTTTACTGTAATTAATGTTGTTTTGTGAAGTATGACGTAGTTTTGAAATTATCTTTATTTTTGTCTCGTGTTTTTTTACGTTGAGATAGTAATTAGAAAAAATCACGAAATAAGAATAATATATGAATTCTAATTTCAGAAAGTGGGCTTATTTCATATGAATTTTTTTTTACGCTGGGACTGTAAGTAATGATGTTTTGTGAATTATTACTGACCAACCGGTTTTCTTTTGTAACGTAACGTTTGTTTTGGTTTTTGCTGTGCTTTGGTTACATTAAAATTTACTTAAGATAAAAGGCTTAGAGATGTTGAAGGCGATTCTATACCGCTGCACCATCAGCAAGCGAAGGCTCGATTCTTTGTCTTTGTCAGTTCCGTAATACGCGTAGAAATTTCTGTTAAAAAATTGTCTTATGTTCTTTTTAAATTTATGTTCGTTTTGTTCTAAAATAAGATTAACAAATGGCGTGGAGGAAAATATGACGGACTCTGATGCCATAAGTTGAGGGTTCGATTCCTTTTGCCGTTGCGATTTCCGCAAATACACGTAAAAGCAGCGTAGCCGAGAAGCGAATGGACAATACAATAAATTAACATTCTTAATCAAAATGTTCATTTCTCGGAAGCAGCTTCTCCAAATGGAGAGCGCTCTCTATTTTTACAATTCTTCTTGACAAGTGTCATACGAAAAGCTGCTTTGAAGAAATGAACATTTTGATTAAAGCAATTCTCAAGTTTTGCCCCACCAATTAACTTTTCAAATCAATATCCCTTATACAAACTACTTCTAAATACAGAATCTTGCATTTTCATGCTTCCCCCAAACGTTGTACTGTACTTGAACACGCACTTACAAAAAAAAAGCAGTGCAGGTGTATCAAAAGCAGCTAAACTTTTATTTACATAATAATTACCTCGTCTAACATTATGAAATTATTTTGACAATTACTGCACAAAAAAAATAATTTCTGTTTCTTGCCAGCCCACAAATTACACATACGGGTACGAGTAAAAAGATCAATGAACTATAGAAATAAACTCACTACACAAGACAGGCCAGTTAAGTAAGATTTCACAATACCAAGAATTTAACGTATGCGTATGTTTTCACGAAAGTGTTTGAAATCAAACTCTGTACATAGTCGTAGATTGCATTTTCCCGTGAAAAATAGTTTTGAAAGTTTCAATACCAACCAAGTAATCGTACATTTGCGCAAGCTTGACAATAAACAAGCAAAAAAAAAGTTTTGCTCATACATAACCACGTTTTGTTCACACAGGTGGCTTTTTTCGAGCAATATTTTCTGGCAGGTGTAACGATGTCACGAACAGAAGTTAATTCGAAGTTGCCAAAGATTTGTAGATTTATGAGTAAACAACAAAATTTCGATTTTTTTTATTCTTGGTTTTGCATTTTAATGACCTAACGCCCTAACCTGTTTAAAAAATAATGATAATTTTTAGGTTTTATTTTAGCCTAGCCACGCTGAATATTATATACAGAACTTAAATTGTAGGGGGGACGCGTCCCCCCATCGAGATTTGAGCGTTCCCCCATCGAGATTTGAGCGCTGGTAGATGAGAGGAAAAAGACGTACAAAGTCCGGTCAAATGTAGAACCAAATTCCGTGGGAATAATGATGCAGAAGAAAAAACAGTTCAACCGCCGGCAAAGTTTTTTTTTTTATATTATTTTTTTGGAGATCACCTGTTTTTGGCCGGAAAAAAACCTTGAATTTGAGATTTGGGCCAGAAAAAGCGTTTGAGTTTCGGCAAAGACCTTTTTTTAAATTTTTTTGGAAATCACCGAATTTTCGCTGCACCTCAATCCAATTCAAGGCCAATAAAAATTTGGGTCAAGCTAAACAAAATTGGATCAAACTTTCAAAAAAGCCTCTCCCTTTGCGAAATCCTGGCTACGCGCCTGATCCTCACTAAGGTTCTGTCAATGCTGCAAAAGCGCCCCCCATGCAAAATTTTACAATTTAAGTCCTGGTTAATTTGGTTATATATATATTTTGTGGCCTTCTTTCCAGTACTTAAATTGTAAAATTTTGCCTGGGGGGACGCTTTTGCAGCATTGACAGAACCTTAGTGAAGATCAGGGGCGTAGCCAGGATTTTGCAAAGGGAGAGGCTTTTTTGGAAGTTTGATCCAAATTTGTTTGACCTCCAACAAAAAAGGTCTTCGCCTAAATTCAAACGCTTTTTCTGGCCGAAATCTCAAATTCAAGAGTTTTTTCTGGCTAAAAACACATGATCTCCAAAAAAAAAAGGTCTTCGCTGGCGGTTGAACGGTTTTTTTTCTGCATCACTATTCCCGCGCAATTTGGTTCGATATTTGACCGGACTTTGGGCGTCTTTTTCCTCTCATTTACCATCGCTCAAATCTCGATGGGGGACGCTCAATCTCGATGAGGGGACGTTCAATCTCGATAGGGGACGCGTCCCCCCGTCCTCCCTACAATTTAAGTACTGCTTCTTTCGAACATAGCAAAAACTTGCCAAAACCACAATAATGTTTGAAGAGGTTACAGCTATCGTAAATTTTGCAATAGGGCAATATCTAAATTTTACATGAGCCGGATCTGCAGCTGGTTCTCTCAACTTAGCAACCAAGTCGTTTGAACCTAAAGTGCAGAATGTCTATTTGTAAGCTATTTTGAAAAAACCGATTCTTTAAATTTAGGAATCGTTTGCCCGAACTAGTTGAATGGCACCACTGGTTATAGCAATCTATGAGTGCCGACAGCCCGACAAGAATGTTCAGACTACAACAATACATAAGATTAAAAAATTATACCTTGTTGCACAAGTACATACAGACTCTAAGTCAAAACCCGCCAGTGCTGCTTGCATCAATAACATTATATTTCATAAAAAATGTGCTTTCTGCGACTAATGCTTTTAGTTTCGATCTTGCTGTTGTAGAGTAGGTTAATAGCGAAAGCTTATAATTTATGACTGATGGTGTGTTTTTTTTTTGGTGAGGAATAAATTGAATGCTTGCTTATTGACTCAAGAAAAAGCATTCATTTGTGGATCTATCGCAAAGACTTTACGTGAATTTCCAGCTTCACTTCCGATCAGTTCTCCCCGGTTTTACCTTATAACTGATTTTAATCGAGGACTGTAAGCAAAGTAAATGGATATCTTTGAATTCTTGTCTACTGAATTTGCTGTTTGTTCGTAGCCACCAAGCAGAGTTTATCATGGTAAAGCGTTTTGTGCAAAGACGCAACAACGAGACCAGGAGGGAGTTGAACCTAGATCTAGCAATCACTCAAGTCGTAAAGTAGCTCAGCAGTGGAACGCTTCATAAGGACCCAAAAGTTACAATGCTAATCACATGATTTGCTTTGATGTTAGCATTTGCCAGAAGGTTACTCGGGACATGCACTAACTTGATGGAGTGGCATTGATGCTTTCTCACTACCTGAACTAGACCAAGCAAGCTAATGCATTTAAATTGCACTTTCATTTCGTAGGGCCCAAGACTATGGTCAGATCTTTCAAGCCACACATTTTTCTAGCGTAAACCCAACTTCAACGTTGACGCTTTTGTTTCAGTTCTGCTTCAACAAATCATAGAAGTATTCAGTTTGGTTTTATTCACAGAAAATTGTTGATCCCTAAAGTTCATTCATTTCGCGTATACAGCAGTATGTTTTTAGTAACGGTATATTGTGAAGTCTGTTTTTCTCAGACTTGGCTGAAAATTAGCTGAAAAATAGATTCTTGTGCCAAAACACTTACGTCACTATGTAAGTTTGCCGAAGAAAAAATAATTCGGTTACTAAAATTTTTAATCCTAAAATATAAAACATTTTTTCATTTGCGAATGCCGGAAGTTTTGGCACTAATACGAGTATTTGACTGTGCTAGATTTCAATTACATAAAATAGAAATCATTCTTAGTCCTACATGATTGCATTTACATCTTTATTAACCAAGTCGCTTTGACTCTTTTGTCCATGAGACAGCGACGACCTGAAAGGACCCTGAATCGATCTTAAATCAGAGTATTATCAACCATTCCAGTAACCATTAAATCAGAGTATTATCAACCATGGACGAGTGCTATCAACCATTCCAGTCACATCCCGTGACCACACCAATTCGATAAACCCTCTTTTTCGTCCAGATTGGTGTTGGGGGGAATCAAATACAGTGTATTTAATCCCGCGACTCTATTTTATCCTTCCAAATCCAAAATGAATAAAAAAGGGGAAATTTCACCAAAATTGGCTTGGTCTCGTGATGTTACTGGAATGGTTGATAATATTTATTCTAACCTAACCGAAACCAGAGGTGGGCAACCGCCCTTTTCAAAAGAGCGTTGCCTTCGCTCCTTTTGATACCTGAATAATAACTATACTAAGCATCAATAATATAATCCTTTTTATTTTGAGGAGCGGAAGCGACAGAGCGTTGCTTTCGCTCCTTTTGATAGCTGAATAATAACTATACTAAGCAACAATAATATAATTCTTTTTATGTTGAGGAGCGGAAGCGACGCGATTAATATAGGTATGAATGATCACAAATTCCGTGTAGCGAGGTAGCAAAGCGATTAAAATCCACAGTATTTTGTATGTATATTTGTGCTTTTCATTCAATTTGAATTTTGTTATGGTGATAAATAAAAAACAAATGCATTAATACAAATCCGAAGTAGCGAAGTCCTTTTGTTATGGTGATGAATAAAAAACAAATGCATTAATATAAATTCGAAGTAGCTAAGTCCTAGACAGCAGAGCGCACGCAACAAAGGCTCAATGATGCATAGCAGTTGCGTCACGTATCTTATATTTGTGCTTTTCATTCAATTTTGTTATGGTGATAAATAAAAAACAAATGCATTAATACAAATTCGAAGTAGCGAAGTCCCAGACAGTAGAGCGCACGCAACAAAGGCTCAATGATGCATAGCAGTTGCGTCACGTATCTTATATAAAAACAAATCCAATAATACAAATTCGAAGTAGCGAAGCCCTAGACAGTAGAGCGCACGTAGCAAAGGCTCAATGATGTGTAGCAGTTGCGTCACGTATCTTCAACTGGGTCGATTTGTTTCAGTTTCCCAGCTGGGTCGACTTGTTTCAGTTTCTTCCGATTTATCAGCTCGCTATGGCCGTACAACGCGCGAAAAAATGCGGCTAGGTATGATTCACCTTCGAGGACGACTTGTCTGGGTCGACTTGTTCAAGGGACGTCTTCGGTGGTTACCCGATATTTCACTACAGAAAGCGGAATGATTTTTGCAAAAAATGTTTATAGGACTACAAGTAAAATAAAGAATAGAAAGCATGTTTTTTGGCCTCGAATTGTACTGTAAGTTCGTCAAAAGAGAAAGATGGTTTCGTGCGGTAACACTACTCACTAGCCACTTTCTAATACTGAAACCGCTTATTTGCTGATGAAAATCAGCTTAATTTATGCTAAAAAATACATAGGCCTTGCTCAGTAGTTGCATGGACCATTTTCTGTTTTGCAGACATTGTATTTGGCCTACCTTTTATTTTCAGTTTTTTTTTGTCATAGACCTACTTTCCTTCCTGAGCTGAAAACCATCCTCAGATTCTGTACACTGCGCAGTTATGTGTATTGGTAAAAAGAACTGTGAAGTCGTAATGACACTTTTGACACAACCAGCAACAGTTAGTGCATAAGCTCTCAACTGGAACTGTGGAACAGGAAAGTGGAAACTAAAAACTTTAAAAAAGTATAATGGATGTTGTGAAGAAAGACATTTTTGCAAATGTGATTGAGTTTGCAATGTCTAAAGGTATTTTAATGAAAACATCTAGGCAGGTATGTTTGGTTCTTGGCTTTCTAGTTCAGTTCAAGTTATGTACTAGTAGGCCAACACCTTTTCTGTTTTTGCGTTGCCATGAGCAAGTAGCCAAATCTGAAATTAGCTGATTCATTGCAGGCTATAGCCCTAAGTGTACAGTGTAATGGCGTAAGTTCAAATGCTAAAAATTGAAGAAAATCATCAGCAGCTAAATTCGTTGAACTGTACCTATATCAGATATGCCTATTGACTTGTCTTTCATTTTGATTGTTTAACTTTTTATCTTAAATTTAGTTAGTCAAAGCCCAAGACACAATGAGTGCTTAAGACTTAAAAAGTATAATTACTACTACCAGTAAAACTTTGCTGATTAATTTATTAGCCTGCATTGCAATTCTTTTAGTTGGTTGACCACCTGGTTAGTAATAAAGTATGCCTTCAGCATTGTGATTGCACTACTGACTAGTGGTAGACAACTCTGAGTAGTGTTCTATTTTCTCTCAATTTTACTACAATTTGGAAAAAAATTTTAATAGGGCGATTTTTGTATTCTGAGCTTTTCAGTCTATAGTTAATTAGATGGAATTCTAGCTACAACAAACATTCCATAAAATATGTCAGTATGTGCAAAAATAATTGCAATTACATCTTAATCTGTTAATTCACCAAGTTGCCTTGGCGTAGAAAAAGGATACTGGTAGGAAATGAGATAACCTGGCACCTGATATGTGCCATTCAAGCTTGATGAGTATCAATTTTTTTTTTTTCTGGCGATTAAAGGATTATAAACTTCATGTAAAACACAGATGTACTGGTAAAGTTAGGTACAAATCATTTTGTTTAACGTTTTTTCCTTTTTATTTTAGGAATTTACTCATCTTCCTATTACAATATTTCCAACTCCTATTCCAAAAGATAAGTTTGAAGAGCTTCAGCAAATTCAGCCTCACATAAACAAACTCATGTTTCTAGCAAGCCAAGATGATCAATTTTTGTCTCAGTCCTTGAAAAGGTAAAGCAGCATAAAAGGTTATTGATATGGTGCTCTGTTCAGTACCATATTTATTTGAGTATAAGTCACATGTGCATATATGTTGCACCCCTATATTTGACATGAAAAACAGTACAATACAGTATTGTACAAAATTGTTTTTTAGATCATTTTTCATTGCAATCACATATGTAACAAAAAAATTAAAAACCAGCCAGATTGCAGCAACAGACAAAATTTTTAAAACAGATATCATTGTTTATTACCTGCTAAACGTTTGCGACCATTCTTCTGATCCTCTTCAGAGCAAAATAATCACATCCTATCAGTTTAAAGACAAACTAGCAAATGAGCAACTTTTAAAATAGCAATATGTTTACCTCAACGCAACAAGTACGCAATTTTAACGTAACAATTGCACAAGTTATGCAATGACATGAAGATAGTATCTCATATACATTCAGAGAAAAAAGAAACACTCACAAACACAAAAACATAATATTACATGCTAACCTAATAAACATTTAGTAAAAAAGATGAACCATTAGCGTAGAGCTGTCTATTGAGTTGTGGGCAGTGTTCCCACTAAGCCGATTTTTTTCAGCGACTCGGCGATTTGGTGGAGTGAAGGCAAATAATTTTTGGCAATATAGTAAACATAGCTTTAGAAAATTGGACAAATTTGTGGAAAGATGACATTTGGTATAGTTTAATACTGGATTGGTACAAAATTTAGGGCACATAAACGTCTTTTTAGCGCTTTGGGCACAATTGTTTAAAGAAAATTTGGGCACTCGCCGATTAGTCATAAAGTTAGAGGGAACGCAGGTTGTGGGTAGTGTTTTTTTTATGAGCAAAGCTTCTTGTATCTTTGTGGCATATTCTGAATTACAAATGCGTAAAACTTTAAAACCATTGAAATCTGTATTATTTAGCTTGCAGTTTTGGTATATTTCAAAGTGATCACAAATTGCTGATTTAGTGGTTTTGTGTTGCAGATGTTCCTGAATCCTAGTGCCAAGATGTCGCGTAGTCATACCGATGTATGAAATATTCGCATCACGCAAACAAGAAAATTTGTACACTACATTAGACAATAAAGGAAACAGAGTAGAACACTTAAGTTGAAAATACGATCCAGTTTTAAAACATGTATAATAAACATTGATATCAACATTAAATTTCGTTTTAACTAGAGCAGTTAGTTTTTTTGCAAACACTCGTGATGCTTTTCCGAAAAATGGTATTTCAATAGTAAAAAGAAAATTGGGTTCATATTTTCCAGATGGTTGTTTTGTCGTTTTTCCAACTTTTTTATGGTGTTATTTATAAACCAATCAGGATATCCATTGTTGCAAAAAGTATGGTGTAAATGCTTTAATTCCTGCACATATAATTCGGTACTCGAGCATATTTTCTTAGCGCGATGCAACAAGCACATAATTAAGCCAGATTTCCAAGTATTCGGACCCAATGCATTAAAATTAAGCAGCAATCCAGTATTAGTGGGTTTTTGCCAAATGCAAGTGTCATAGCCAGCATCATTCAGTTTTATTTGCACATCTCGGAAAGGCAAGTTCTCGCAATTTGTATTTTTTTCCAAGGTAAATTTAATGTCTTTGTGTTGCGAATTGAGAATATCCCAAAACTGTGTACAAGCGCTATCACTATCAAAAACAGCATAAATATCATCTATGTACCGAAAATACAAAGTTGGTGAAAGATTGTTACTATTAGCAAATAATTTCTCCTCTAAACAGCCTAAGAAAAAATTGGCCATTGTAGGCCCGAGACACAAACCCATTGTCACACCATCTATCTGCTTATACAATTTGTCCTTGTACATGAATAAGCCTTGAGTTGCCATGAACATTAATTTGTGAAAAACATCTTTGTCAAACAGAATAGCATACAGATTACCATCTGCATACAAAGGATTGATTACAAGCTCAGTAGTTTCAGAAAGTGGAACGTTTGTAAATAACGATACAACATCAAAACTCACTTGCGATTCAAATTATTACATGGAAACTGTTTCAAACACTCAATGAAATCGTCAGTGGATTTTAACAAATAAGTGTCCGGAATGTGTGGTTTTAATAAATTATCAAGATATTTAGCTAACTTGTATTCATGGGTTCCAACCATAGATACAATCGGTTGAAGAGGTGTGTTGTCTTTATGCACTTTTGCCAAACCATACAGTTTACCAGGCTTACTCCCAGATGGGATTAGGGTAGTGTAACCATCAACCTTCCTCAGATATCTCTTGACGTAGTATGCTATTGAATTTTCTTTTTGAATAATTGGATGAATCGCATCATCTTGTAATTTAACTTCAATAAATTTTGATCCGTCTTCTATTATTCTGTCAAGTTTTAAAAAATAATCTTCAGCTTCCAAAATTGCAAAACCGTTTCCTTTGTCAAACTTGCATAGTTTGATATCTGCATTCCTAGCAAATGATTGCAGAGTCTGATGGAGGGACTGGTTAGCTCACTCAGAGCAAGCACGTTCAGCATCATTCGTGAAGCGCTTTACCAAAAATTTAAATTCATCTCTAAGTTCTTCATTAAACACAACGTCAGTATTTTGCTTCAAGGTGTAAACTAACTTTTCTACATTTGTCTTGATTTTATCTTTTTGGAGTCTTTCTGGGGAGATCGGATGATTCAACCCAAACCTCAGTGCATTCGTTTTGTGTAGACTAAGTTTCTTTTTCTTAAATTAACAATACAGTTCGAGCAAAAAACTGCTTGGTTTTTCCACAAATTGAAAAGTATCTTTTGAAAAGTTAGAATGTGTGGGTAGGCAAAGTGCTCAAACTCTTGATTTAATGAGGAAATTAGGCAAGTTTTTTCAAAAAAAAACTTATGTTGTTTAAAATTCATTTTTTTGAGTCCTAAATCTTGCCTCAACTATCCTCTTTTCCCTGTTCACCTCTGAGTTTTTTTCTCACTACTACCTGATACAGATCTTTACCATTTTTGTCACAATTAAGCGTTGGAATTTTAAATTTCTAGAACTCTGGGCATAGACTTAAATCCAGGCATGTTTTGAAGTATTTAACATCCAGTCCAAGTTTAACCAATTTATGACCTTGCTTTTTTAAAGCTCTTAAGGTACGTACTCACCAAAATTCCTCTTTTGTTGCTAATTCTAAAGTAAATTTTTGGTAGAGAGCTTGATTTAATCAGCCATATTGTAGCAACAGACAAGATTTTTAAAACACATATCATTGTTTATTACATGCTAAACGTTTTCAACCATTCTTCTGGTCCTCTTCAAAGCAAAATAATTACATCCTATCAGTTTAAATACAAGAATTTAAAAGATGCAAGAAGCTCTGCTCATTAAAAAAACACTACCCACAACTCAATAGACAGCTCTACGCTAATGTTTCATCTTTTTTACTAAATGTTTATTAGGTTAGCATGTAATATTATGTTTTTGTGTTTGTGAGTGTTTCTTTTTTCTCTGAATGTATATGAGATACTATCTTCATGTCATTGCATAACTTGTGCAATTGTTACGTTAAAATTGCGTACTTGTTGCGTTGAGGTAAACATATTGCTATTTTAAAAGTTGCTCATTTGCTAGTTTGTCTTTAAACTGATAGGATGTGATTATTTTGCTCTGAAGAGGATCAGAAGAATGGTCGCAAACGTTTAGCAGGTAATAAACAATGATATCTGTTTTAAAAATTTTGTCTGTTGCTGCAATATGGCTGATTAAATCAAGCTCTTTCCGGAAGATTTAAATTAAAACCCATTAATTAAGGTAGTAAGGTACAAAGCGTCATGTAATAACAAGCGCACACAACTGTAGCATACATGCACACACATAATGACACTGTAATGCAGTGCATATGAATTATGATGCTACGCATGTAATGCAAATAACTTTTAAAGCATATTATGATGTGCATATGACTTGCCTGGATAGGTGATAACTAAGATGATTGATCATGAGAAAGGTGAAAGTGCAACATGACTCGTGTGAAAGGTGGTGATGTGAAAATAAACTAGACAAATAGTGTGAAAGCAATAATGTGAAAGTTAAAGGCGATCATGTGAAAGGCAATAGCGTAGAAAGCGATAGCGGGGAAATATCTCTGAAAAATTTGGTATCGTGTATGATAGATTTCACAGTTTATGCATTTGTGTATAAGTTGCACCAAACATTTTGGAATATATTTTGGCACAAACAAAATGTGGCTTACCCTTGAATATATAACTTAGTTTTATCACTCTACAATATATAAGAACAATAATCAATATATACCAAAAACTGCTGACAAACATATCTTGATTCTATATGTATGGCTTGTACCTGTACTCTTCCATTGACAGACGTTAGTAAATGTGCATTTTATACTACCTACATCTATAAATTATCTATACAATATGTTTGCTTTAGCAAATTATTTTTGTAATATCCAAAACTCTCTGACTAGTAACTTGGTATTTTAAATCTCAGCTAACTTGCAATTTTAGACTAAATTTTGAATTTTTTTTAGCTGCCGTATTATTGATAAAAACAGTTTGTTTAATTGCAGTGTTCTAGAAGCAGATGAATTTTCAAAACACCTTTTTAATGTTTATGAGAGAGCTAAAATGTGTGAAACTAAATCGGTGAGTAAATTCACAGCTTCTTTATCCTTTCTTTATGTGGTGGCTAGCTGACTTTTTGCTTTTTTTTATATTTGTTATGTTTTATCTTTAAAGCTTAGTATTTGAGTTAGATTTAGTTATACACCATATTTATTTGGGTATAAGTCGCATTTTTTTGCATCAAAATATTGCCCAACAAGCCAGATGCAACTTATACAAGAATACATGAAGAGCATTGTATGCGATACAAAATTTTTCTGTGGTATTTCCTTGCTATCACTTTTCATATGATTGCTTTACTTACCACCTTCCATGCTAGTCATGGTCACCCTCACGCATTGCTGATGAGGATGTTTCAGAGGTAGACTGGCACTGTTTGAGGACAGTGACAGCAGTAATGACTTCTATTGTTTTTAATTATTTCTTATGTGATTGCAGTGAATGAATGTAATAATGTTTTTAAAAATTTTGTTCTGTTTTTTATGTTAAATATGGGGGTGCGACTTGTACACGCATGTGATTTATACTCGAATAAATACGGTACATTTGAGATCGTGCTCCATTAAGCCGATTTTTTTCAGCAAATCAGCGATTTGTTGGAACGAGGGCAAATAATTTTTGGCAATATGGTGACCATAAGAAAATTCGACAAATTTGTGGAAATATGACATTAGGTATACTTTAATAAAGAATTGGTACAAAGTTTAGCGCACATAAATATCTTTTTAGAGCATTGGGCACAATTGTTTCAAGAAAATTTGGGCACTTGCTGATTAGCCTAAAAGTTAGAGGGAACACTGTTAAGATGAGTAGGCAGTGTCGTAAAATGATGTAAAATCTGATCTTATATGAGAATCATGTCATTTCAAATGTTAGTATGCAGTTAAGTTGGGTTGCTAGGCTTTATGTTGTTGCTTTGAATGTTACTTGATTTGATTGGTTATTGCCTATGCAGATTTGAATTATTGTTGTATGTGTCCACGACTACAGACTGTGAATCAACAGGCAGCCAACTAACTCTAATTTTCATTGTCAGTTTGTGGCAGTCAGTTGACCTGGCTAATGGTTCATAGTGTACCATATTTTTCCTTCAATAAGGCATGCTTAAGTTTTTTTATGTTTTCTCAAAAATCAATATACTAGTGTCTTATAATCTGGTGCATCCAATTTTTGGATCAGGTTGTGCATTACAATTAAGCCAATCAATCATATTTTATTTCATCATAAAAATGAGAACAATAATACACTAGAAGATCTGTGATTAACTGATCATGTTATTGGGTGTAGGCTAAGAAGGGCTGCAAAATGATCTGCCACTCTTTGAGTCAAACACTGGGTTGCCACATCCTGGAAAAGTCCTGGATTTTTTTTGCTGTCCTGGAAAGTCCTTGAATTTTGTATTTAAGTCCTGGAAAGTCCTGGAAAATGTTTATAAAGTTTTCCTGTGATTTACTAGGACAAAATGTGAAGTTGTTTTTTATAATAACTGGTACCTTGTAGTCTGGTAATTGTACAAAGCCAAATTTGAAATAATTTGCATTGTGAAGTTCGTTCAAAAAGCTTTACTGTATTGTTATAAGACAGAGTTCATTTGTATGTTGGCGCACAAACAAAAAAATCGCTATTCTAGCCCTAACCCAACCCTAAATCTAACCCAAGCTGTAACCCTAGCTCTAACTCTAACGTTAATTTGAGCACCCATTCTTCTGCTCTTTGTTCTCTTATTCTTTTTAAGCAGTTCTTGTTAGTGCGCTAGAGTGAAAATGAGAACTTCTTTCTTAAATTAAATCTTTCATTATGCTTGCTATAATACGCTGAAACATGTAACAAGTTGGTGGGGCCCATCTCCACGTCATTGCACCCAGGCAACATAGCTCCTTTCGAAGAAATGTCGCAGCGGTGGTGAGCTGTTGGCAACACTGTGTCCGATTTGACCGGCCCAAGATTTGAACCTCAAACCTCCAGCTCCAAAGACGAAAGCGTTGCCACTCGACCAACAAAATGCCAAAATTTGCAGTGCAGTATGCATAAATTTTTGAATATTATTAAGAAGAGTAAATTCATGGATCTAGTAGCAGTAACGTAGCGAGCTGTAGGCCCCCCATTGACCCGTTGACCAAAATGCACTATAAAAAAAATGCAATTTTTTTCGCTCTATACTGTACTTCTGTGGCAGTTTTTTGCAGTAATACGGACACTAAAGTAATTTAAAGCCACTTTTGGAACAGATTTTGGAAAAGGGCTAATATTGGTCAAAAATAAAACCAGTAGCAACTAACTAAAAATAGCTCAAAATTAACAATCAGTTCGATTGCTTGATGCAAAATGCTTAACGTAGGCTTTATAAAAAAGTTGTAAGGAGTCTGTTCAGTATTTATATAATTCTGTCAATTGCCAATTGATTCTCTTAAATTCTGTTTTATTAGCTCCTCCTCCCAAATTATATCTTTATCTTGTGTTATAAAATACAGACAATTTGGATTAATACTTGTGAGTTTTTTTAAGGAAGTGCCTATTTACACTTTAGCGTGCAAATGAGCTCTGCTTAGAGAGAATAAGAGAGCAAGAGTGGGTGCTCATTTCCTCAAATACTCTTATTTTTTAAATTATTATCGTTAGTGGTTAGTTGGGGTTCAGATTTTAGGTTTAGGTTTGGATTAACGTTAGGGTTAATCAGAGCTAGGATTACAATTTGGGTTAAGTTTAAGGTTGGGGTTAGGACTAGAATAGCGTTTTTTTTGTTGTTTGCATGATGGCATGCAAATAAGCTGTGTATTTTTCAAATGATATGGTTTACCTCTGGAAATAAAGCTAGGACTGAAGTTTTATCATTACCCATTACCAGAGCGCGACGGATATATTGGTCGATATCAGGGCCAAGCCGGTTTATCGTATTTGCTCTGTACCGATGATAAAATATCGGCTTAGCACAATTACCTTAAACTGTGTATTTTTTAGAGCAAGCACGAATGATTTTGGGCTCTCTTTGCTTAGTATGAGTTATGTTTGTAATAGTCTTTCTTTAGAGGAGGATTACTGAAGCTTTTAGCGTCAAGTTGAGTGAAAAAATAGCGACAAAATTTGGTAGTTAGTAAGTTAATATATGGGTATAGGCCTGATAAAGTCATATTAGACGAGCTCCAGCCATCACCCACATACTGTAGCCTGTTTGTGCAACCAGTTTAATCATGTTTTTGCAGTGCTAATTTCAATTCCACATGTTATAAGAAATAATTTTTACCAAGCTAGGCCTAAAATTGAGTTATTATTGCAAAAAAATTGCAAAATCTTCGAGGGCTGGGAGCTTTGCCGCCAAACCCCCAATGGTTTCCGGCCGCCAGAGACTCTGCCCTCAACCCAAAAGCACAGCCCTTTCATTTCAAATTTCAGGCTTTGTATCTGGCCAGTAGTCAGTACTGGAAATGCAAATGCGTTACATCAAAATTTTTGTCAATCACAAGTACAAAAAAGTAGATGCATGAAAGAAGTAGCAAAGTAGTCAAAATTGAATTTAAAGGCCTGTAAAAAAAAATCTTAAACAGTCCTTGAAAAGTCCTGGAAAATGACCTAAAAAAGTCCTGGAAAGTCCTGGAATTTGATTTTGAAGTTTCTGTGGCAACCCTGCAAACAGTCACGTTAAAAACATCTAAACTCATGGTTCTATCGCATGTCTTTAATTATTTCTAATTACAGGGTGTAATTATTGTTTTCGGTGAGCTATGATGTTGGTTGGTTTAAAATGAATTGTTTGAAATCATTTATTGATACTAATCTTTATGCAACAACAATATGGTTAAATCTTTTCAGCCATTTGCTAAAGAGCAGGGTTCACACGATCGGGAAAAGTCTGGAAAAAGTTGGGAATTTTGTAACGGCATTTCTCGACCGGGAAAAAGTCAGGAAAAGTGATAGTATTGATTAAGTGTGGAAAACAGTTTGGCAAAAATAGCGCACTGCACCATGTAGAAACTACGCGATTAGAGCAGATAAATATTAAATATCTCGTTTGTCTTTCTAATACTTTTGTTAAGCTCATAAAAGTAGTAAAAGCACATCTGGTGGTGTTGTGTTAAAGCTTCAAGAACGGTGGTTCTGCTGATTTATTTCGTCACAATACAGGTTTTAGAGTATTATTATGCTGTAGTTAAAGAGTATTATTGCGTCAAAGACAATTAAGCAAACAGAAGAATTCAAATACTGGTGGCCTACTAGCACTAAAGGAGGAATAGCGTGGTATATGCAGACAGCAGGCAAAAGGTTAACAGAAAACAGAAGAATGTTTTCAACACTGCTGCATCTAAATGTAGTTCAGAGATTATTAATCTAGGACACGTTAATAATGCATTGATAGCCTACAGTAGGCTGTCTGTCTCGGCCATGTGTGGTTTTTTTAATTAAGTTGAAAGCCTACGTGCTGATAAAATACGCGCTATGAGCAAAGATTACGCAGTTACATGAACTTTTTAGCATGATTGTATTACTTTTCAAAAAATATTAGCAAGTTTTAATGTACATAATTGAATGCTTTGTGAATTAGTATAAGTAATTAAAATAGTGCGATGTACTTCATTTTTTACATATTTTTTACATAAACAGTTCAAGTTAACCTGCAGAAAAATGAGAGAAGGGTAGCTCTTGAGTTAACTGCAAAACACATATTAAGAATATTGTTTGAAAATTAAGAATATAATATGACAAAATTAGTCAATTGTTAAGGTGCGTTTAGACTGGATGCAAAGCAACGCAAAGCAACCAAAATTTGACGTCATCGACAGCTTTCGAAAAGTTGCAGCCAGTCGCAATCTTTGCGAGCAGTTGCTCAACATTGCTTGCTTGTAGTTTGTAGCACAAGAACTTACCAAATCACGGATCGGATTTTTACGATTGCAGTTTGCTCGGAAATAATTTAGATGGTATATTTGCATGGTTTAGCGCCTATTATCAGTTCAAAGAGTAGGTTGTTGGCAAGGTTAGATGCGCGATAGCCTTAGGCTAGCCAAGTTAATTTGGCCGAGTTACTAGGATATTTTACTATCATTAGCCTTTGGGGAAACTAAAAACGCAATGCCTCTCTAAATTTCAATATCATCAGTCAAATCTAGACAGCTAGGGCTGTAAATCCTAGAGTGATTTTTCATAGCTATGTTTGATCTCAGAGCTACATTATAATGAATTCACCAAAGCAGTAGGCCTAGCCCAACGACATCTAGCTTTTCAAGCAAAACTTTTTATTCTCAGCAGCATGGCAGAAGCTGCTGTATCAGCCTAGTTGTTCTTTTAACTGAGCAACTGTTGTTTTTTTATCTTAAACTAACATGGTGTTTTTTTGCAGAATATAAACTAACCTACCAGCCAGCTAGTTTCGAATGTGTTGGTAGTGTTTTTGTCCATTATTTGTTAGCTTGTTGTTTTAAAAGTAACCACAATTGAGCAATTGCTTAAATACTGGAAAATTTTGCTGTGTACTTAGCCAAGCCAACTTTGTGAATAAAGCTGTATTTAGAATTGGTTTCAAGCTACATGCAAGAGCTCGATGGATAGAAAAAAAATCAAAAAATTTTCAGGAAGTTTTGGATTGGCCTAATAGTAATTACTACCGTGAATAGCAACAAACATGGATTTTTTTCTCCTGAGTGTTCTAAAAGTCTTCTTGTTTCGGAGGGTTTGTGACAGTGATCAAGTTCAACTGGAAGCTATGGTTTTGGACACCCCCTAGTTTTATAATCAAGAATATTGTAGTGATTTTTCACTACAGTCCTATGTAATGAAAATAGAAGTGTCAAGTGTCTAGAAGTCTTTGTCACTAGCGTACGCAGGATTTTTGAAAGGGTGGGCCAGGAAATTTGAGAATAATGAAGACCAAAAGAAAGAATTCTCCACTCAGAGTTAGTCCGGTTTTAGGCCCAAAATTAGATAAAGACCAAAAAAAAAAGTCTTCACCCAGATTTAGTCTGGTTTTGTGCTCAAACTTTCTGCCCAAATAACAAAGGGGGGGGGGCATGCTGCAATTTTGCATACTATTTTATGCTAATTATACTGTACTGGCGACCCAAAAGGAAAGGGCGATGGCACCATGCCCCCCCCCCAAATATGTTCCTGGTCTTTGTGTAATAGCTAAAGTTCTTTGTAAATTTTAAAACATTTTTTAGTATCTTTTAAAATTTAAATTGCTTTATTTTGGTGAATAAAGTGACAAAGTAGACAATTTCAAGTCTGAAGCTCAATCATTACAATTACAGTCCATGTAATTAGATAGAACTAGAAAGTCAACATATATCTCATGAGTAAAAAGTGATAGTTCTACTTTTTGCTGAGTTTACTGTAATTGGTAGAGAAGTACAGCCATCAAGCAAGTCCATTATATTGTTCCATTCTCATCAGTCACCACTAAACAAAAAACTTGATACGGCATTTATAATAGTAATTAGACTGGGGAAGGAAGCATCAGTTATATGAAGATGTGATAACTAACAGCAATTTTATTCAGAGGCTGACTAACAATTTTTACATAAAAAAATATAAAAATTTTTTATCAGAAGCAAAACCAAAAAATTGCTAAGACGGGGGCTTGACCCTACAGCTATAAGTTTGTCTGTATCGTACAAACGGTGGTTTGGAGTGAAGCCCTTTGAGGCAGAGGTAAACGCGACCGTCGCAACGTACTGGTACCGCAAGAAAATGCATACTAGTAAAATGCTCTCGAACGCAGTTAACTTTGCACTAAACATCAATAAGCACTCTGCTAGGAAATAAAAAAACTGAACGTAGTTTCAGAAGCTGACTTTTTCTCAAAGCAACTGCTGGTATTACTGTGCTCAAGTCTTCTTTGATGATGGTGCCAAATCATGCAAAAACTGCTATGTTTTTTTTTGCTTTCTCCAGCAAACCAACACATCAATCCATTGCACAATCAGCAAAAAATCCATTACATAATTGATGACGGTTCCAGCTTTCAGATTCACTCATAGCGTTAGCATTGGGTGTCTTTATAAACAGCACTAAACAGCTAATACAAACAACTGTTTAAGCTTACTATGGGTACCATAACATGCTTTCCTGAAAAAGAAAATCCTATCAACAAATAACATTTGTTTAACGCTTTAAAGGTACCTGTAGACCAGCCTATTGGTCTACACTGAACAAGATAGATCTACCTGTACCTTACTGTCATCGTCCAAACAGATTATGGCAATTTTTCAGTGAAAGGACCTAAACAAAACATTGGTAGATAGCCTATAGGCTAATAACTACCTGACTACGTTTTTGAAGAAATGACCTGTCTTTTCATTTTCAAGTTCGATCTACTGTACTTTGTTTTTCACTTACTCTTTTCATAAAATTTTTTCTCAAGATTGTTTTGTTACCTACAACCTAGGATATTAGTCTACACTCTTTCACGGTTATTGCGTGATAGCATAATACAAGCTCAATCTTCGTTCAAATTCTAGCACGCTATGACGAAACAGAACCTGTGATTACTATAATAACGCTTGAAGAGTAAAGTACGCAACGCTTTCTGCTCATTGAATACATAGAAAAAGCAAGTTATTAAAATTAGCCTATGAAGCGCCCAGTCGTGAAGATTAGCAACCACTTGCAAAGGTTGGCAACCTTCGCGAGTGACGTAAGCAACCACTCGCAAAGTTGCCAACCTTTCCTTCGCGTTGCTTTGCGTCCAGTCTAAACGCACCTTTAGCTCTCAATATATGGGCTGCAGAGTTTATTAGTCCTATGTATGGTTGAAAGCAGTATCGAATGTGAGATCATTGCAGATATACAAAAGGAAGCGCATATTTCACAGAAAATCTACAATCAACGAAACAGCACAAGATATGATGCGCTGCATTACTCTATTTTTCTCTTTCATTTTTGATTTTCTTGTAAAATAGACACTTCGTATACAAAATGAATAGCAAATACTCTTCTTAAAGTTGTTAGATATGATGATAGACAGACAAGTTGATCATTGAACTAATTATTTATTTCTTTCTTCATAACATAAGCTGACATACTGGTTAGTGAAAGTTGTGGCAAAATATTTTTGAGCTGACTACTGTTACATAGGTACATAGGCACCGGAAGTTTTTTTATGTTAGAATTGCAAAATTTGAAAAAAAGGTGAAGTTTAGATGTTAAAAGAGCACTTTTTGAATTTCAGAATTTATCGTTAAAAGTTCACATCTGATTTTTTTGTATTTGTATTGTAGTTGTAGTACCAATTTACCTGGGCCTAGACTTGCCCCCCCTTTTCCCCTGATTGGAGAAAATAAAAGGCAAAAGTTGCATTCCCCTGCCACGCTTCCAGCTCCCATGTGTTGGTACTTGTTATTTTGTAAATTACAGAATTATAAGCATTTCGGAATAGTCCATTCATTGCCCACAAATTGTTTTTGTGTTCAATCAAGTGCAACATGCACCCCTCCTACTCATGTAGTGCTGAGTAGCCTATACCTCGTACTATCTTTTGACCACAACAAGCCAACTGCTTGACCTTAATTACGGCAAATCGAGAATTCTAGTCCTGTAGCAGTAAATATAGCAGCCGCTTGGATACGACTATTGAGCTTGTGGCCTAAACACAATGCCGTATTGCCTCCATCTTGTATGAATGCAAACACCATGAACAATCACCTAGCAATTAGGAAATGTCCACTACTTTAGACGATTTAGTCGTCTTCATCCATGTAACAATTGAGTTCTGTTTAGATAGTTTCTGGATTGTGTTAAAATAACTGCAATTTTGTGTATTTCAGATGACTGGAGCTTAGTTTGTTTTGGGCAAGGTTAGGTATAGAAAAAGTAGGGAATTTTTTGTTGACAAATGCTTGGGAACCCTGAAAGAATAATAAGTTCTTGTTTGTTTTTTTGTTTCAGAGCTTTGACTTGGGAATTTTACGCTCAGACTACATGTTTGATTTTAATTCAAATATTGAAGTTTTCTCACCGAAGCAAATCGAAATAAACACTATAGCTGCTGGCTGTGTTGGAGTAGGTGGCAATTGTTTAAAATCAGTGCACATAAAGGCATTGAAGGAGTCAAATCGAAATAATGAAATTCCGTTGCTGCCAAATAACACTTCTACAGTTGATATTGCAACATGCCTTGTGGAAGGGTGGATTTCCTATGGAAATCCAAAGGCTGTGATTGTGTTCGTGGTCATTGAAGCAGAATTGAATGTTTTTGATCAACGTTTGCTTGAGTATGCCATTAATTCTCTTGATGACAATATTTTGATAAGCAGGAGAACTTTCACTGATGTAATTAATAGTGCTCATCTTGCTGACGATGGGGTATTGTTTATGTAAGTTAGCTGTATGTATATTAGTTCATGTACGCTGCTTCTACAGTCTAAGTTTGATTCTGTGGTTGGCCCCATTAACACTCAACTGCCTAGCATCTCAGTAATGGTTTATGGAATTCTATCTCTTTATCATCAGTTTTCCCTAAAGCTTCTTTTAAGTTTATTTGGGAAACAGTTTTGTTTCTGAACTTCATTTAGCTGTCTTTTGGAACAGAAATATTTCTCGAACACAATACAATTCGGCACTATCAAAAAAATATGCAACAAAATTAAGTTTCTATTACTGCGTTAGTTTGAGATGCTGCTAACCAGTATGTAAAGTATATGCCTGTCTTATACAACTCTCAACTAACAATAAATATTAGTGATCTAATATGAAGTAGCAAGTGTAGTTGCAATGTAACTAGTTACAGATGCTCTTCATGCTGCAATGTGGATGTGCAAAGGTGACTTAGGTTACGATTTGTATTTATTGCAGCCAAGGCGAAGAAGTAGTTTTGATATATTTTGGCAGTGGATATCAGCCAAGTGATTATTCATCTAGCAAAGTAAGTGTTTGCTCAATTATTATCACCCATTTTTACTGGCAAACTGGATGATTTATTTTATCTCCTGCTCAACGTATGTGTTAGTGGATGAATTAGTTTTATTTAAAAACATGTATATATTGTGTTTGCGAATCCACCAGTGTTAAAACGTATATTCTATTAGTGTTGACTTCTATTATGCACAATCGCGCGCTTTGGATCTAACAAAAAAAGTTGTTTTAGCACTGGGATGCTCGACTGATTATGGAGAAAAGCAAAGCGATCAAATGTCCAAGCGTTGCTCTTCAACTTACAGGATGCAAGAAATTTCAAGAAATTCTTGCTCGCCCTGGCTCGGTGGAGAGATTCATCGATGATAGTGAGTGTGTAACAGCAATAAGAAAAACGTTTGCAGGATTGTACTCGCTTGAAATGGTAAGTATTGAGGGTGGTAAGAATATGTTCATTTTTAACTCTTAGTTATAAATGCAATTGTAAATGAAGATCTAAGTATTTTGCTGGATTATCATTTTCTCCAGTATATACCACCCTTTCTTTTCAATTCCTATGCAATAGTCTGTCTCCCTAACACTAGGTATTTCATTTTCAATGGATAGAAAGAAGAAAAAAATTTAGTTAAAATTTAAAATTAATGCCTTATTTAATAAAATAAAAATAAATCCTGAAATTTATGGTGGCTTCTATAGCTGAATACGGAAGCTTGAAATTCATATTGTTGGTCTTATTTGTGATAGCCAATTGCTTCGGATTCTGCTTGCGTTTGTTGACCTAACCACAGTTACGAATGAAGTCTATTTTTTTACTTTTAAGCCATATAAAGCAATTCAAATCTCATGTTACATTATACTTGCTGTATTATGCCAAAGCGTGTAACTAGTTTGTTATGCCCATCGCTGCGTCATTATGCCCGGGCAACACGGCTTCTTAGAAATGTTGCAGCGTTGGCGAGTTGTTGGCAATTCTCTGTCCAATTTGACCGACCCAAGATTTAAACCTCAGACCTCCTGCTCAGAGACGAATGCGTTTTTGAAGCTTTTCATTTTAACTTTTGATATATTTACAGAATGTTACGCTGGCGTGCCTTGGTTATTCATTAACTGCAGTTGAATTGGAGCATGGTTATTTTCTGCATTATTAAGAAAAAGCAAACTCACTAGTTCAATCAGGGATAATTGTTTCAGCAATGACAATTGAAATGAGAAGTAATTTCTTGAGCAGTTCAATTTCTTGACGACCAATTATATGAGCCTGTGGAATTTGCACTGACAGAAAATCGTACTTTTTGCATTTCTAATGTAAAGCAAGTAAACTTCTAATTTGTCGCACCTTCTCGCTTTCTTCATGCATGCATGGTCACTGCTCTCTCTTTTGTCGCGATGCATCACGTCACGTGGTGATTTCTCTGTGTAGCATTTTGGAAATTACTTCTTTGGACAATCTGGATTTAGAGAGCCTGCTATCTAGTCACTTTTAGCTCACGTTAATTTTTGCAAGTTTCACGTTTCTTCAGCAAGGCCAGGAAAAACAAAATTCGATTTAAGTGCATGCTTGCTTGCTACGTGGTTGTCCGTCTGATAGCTGCATGCTTATCTGTTAAGGTTTTAGAACTTTCTCTCGGTATCGGTTGGTTTCATTTGGAGTTCTTAATGCTTTTAAAAGAATGAGTAGAGAACATTTGAAGTGCTTGATTAGACAGATAGAAACTGAAAATCCCTAGTCTTTCTCAGGATAAAATTGACTCCTCAGTTATCAATTTGTTCTCTAGGAATTCAATCTGCAACAATTCCGATAATTAGTAATTCAAGGTAATTGAGCGCTCTTGTGATTGTAATTGGTCGAGTTGCTTTTTGTAAGGTAGTGATAATTCAAATTAGAGGGCAACTTTTCATTTTATCCTTACTACAAGTTACAAAGTAGATACAATTTCTTTAGCAAGATTTCGACATATATAGTTTTTGTGTTTATCTCGATTTTTCAGTCCAAAATGCTTTTCAAATTGTGTTTTTTCAGCTAATGCTGTAGCAGACATGCTTCACCATTCCCTGTACCAAGAATTTTCTGCCTGTAATTTTACGCCATTTACATTGCAAAATAACTACAGTATAAAGGCTGGAAAATAAACATGCTTGTCTTGCAGAATGCAGATGGTGATCGAACAGTCGAGATGGCGTTGTCCAATCCTGAAAATTACGTCATGAAGCCACAGCGAGAAGGAGGAGGTAAGGTTTGGAAAACAAGATGATATTTTGAATTTGAACGTTTTCTCAAACTCATTGGGATTCAATTTGGATGTTTTTACGTGAACTGGCTTCATTAATGACTCGCATTTATTTTTTTTTAGTTACAAAACCTTTCTGGTAATGAGCGTATTTTTAGATACGTATAGATAAGCTTACTTGGTAAAATTTGATAGAATGCTATTCGAAAAGTTGGTTGGTGCTACAGAGCTTGAGAATTGCTTTGACTAAAACATGAAGACATGAACATTTTAATCAAAGGAATGCTATTTCATTCTTTTTGTTACTTCGATATATACATTGTGTTGTAAATACTTTAGTTTTACCCCAAACGCTCCGACTCGGTCATAAAGTATTTGAAGATAGAATAGCAGAAAGTTTGCACAGCTTTGTTACTTCTCACAGGTAACAACATTTATGGTAAAGATATAGTGCCTCTTCTCAAAGAAATTGGTAATTGTGACAAACGTAGTGCGTATATTTTAATGGATCGGGTTCGGCCCAAAAGCTCCAAAAACTACAGGGCTGTGAAATATGAAGTCACCAAATGTGATTGCATCAGCGAATTGGGCATCTTTGGAGTTTTTCTCGCGTAAGTTGGAGTGGTTGTTGGTTTGATTAGAAAATTGTTGGTCCAGATTCCTCGTTTTACAAGGTCTTTGTATCATATATTTCTTGCGTCCTGAAAGGTGTATCGATGATATATACTAACTAGCGCATCCTTCCCATTATTACCCTTTGAGTGCAATTACCCTTAATTTTTTTACATTAGGAAAGCAAAGTTTCGCAAGGTAGATGAAAGGAGGAATCAATGAAGGCAAATCAATAGGGTTTTAAAATTAGGGCAGTGGTATTAGATTAGATTGGCATTAACCTAATCTTTCTTGACCCAGTCGTTCCAGAGATATTCTACTTCAAACACCACGCAGGAGACTTCCTAATTATACTTTTTTTTTGACAACTCTGACGTTTCAATCTAGTAGCCTAGCCCACAGAGGTCTCTATTAACCTATGTATATGTTAGAAGGCCTCTGTGGCTTAGCCTAATTGCGGCTTTGTCTTAGGATAGCACTAAGATGGCGTCGCCGATGTTATCAACGTCAGGGTTGTCAATAAAAATTATAATTACGGAGGCCCATACGTCGCGTTTGAAGTAAAATATCTCTGGAACGGCTAGGTCAAGAAGGATAAAGTCAACGCCAATCTAATCTAATACAATTGGCCTAATTTTAGATACCTCCATTGATTTTGCCTTCAGTCTTCGTTGAAAGAACTATTGTTATTGTTTCATTATTCAAAATATGTGCTAATTTCTCTTGTTTAGAGGTCATTTGTTTGTTATGTGCCAAGCTTTGCCAGTAGTTGCTGAATTGATAAGCCTTTTTTCTTAGTTAAAGAGCTGCTCCTCGAAATCGATTTGATTGAAGAAATGAGAACTATTTGAGGTAATAAAGAGGTGCCCCAAATATTTCTTTCCAATTCCCTTTATTCGCGAAAATGCCATGTACTCCGTTTGACTCCGTATCAATTTGCGACGTCACAACAGGCATGAGTATGCAAAAAATTTTTGCTGACTAAAGAATGCGATGTTCAATGAAGAAGGTTAAGGGATTCTGCTTGAGACAGCGATTTTAATCCAACTCAATTCATCGGCGGCACTATACGAGTGATATAATCTGTTGGGTCAAAGTTATACTAGCTTTGCTGATGTTTTTAGCGTAGGAATGATAAAAAATTTGAAGCCTAAAACGATCATGCTGTGGATCAGTTCTGGTAGCCTAGCGTATGTCTGCAGGTATCAATAGCAGTAGCTATTTTTCAGATTTGGTTCGGCTGCTTACTGCTGTTAGTTAGTGTAAGTTGTCGGTATTAGATGAGGCCTATTGTACTATTGCACTAGTTTCTGGTTACAGCTCTGAGAATAGCCTACGCCGAGTACCGGTATAGTGTACCGGTATCTCTTCTGTTATTTCGTAAAATTGCTTTGTTGCTGGTTGTACAATAGCGGTAACGGAACTTCCCATAGCTTAGTGAAAAAAGAATTGGCGAGAATAGGTCTGGTAGACCAAGCTGGTGATGTTTTGGGGCTGTTATAGTAGCAATAAGTTACAGTAGGCCTATTTAATTTGAACTTCCTGCAGACATAGGCTACCAGAACTGATATAAAATGTAATCGTTTTTGGCTAGAAGTTTTGTATCATTCTTTGGCTAAAAACATCAGCAAAGCTAGTATAACTTTGACACAACAGATTATATCACTCGTATAATGCCACCGATGAATTGAGTTTGAATTAGAATCGCTGTCTCAAGCAGAATCCCTTAACCTTCTTCATTGAACATCGCATTCTTTAGTCAGCAAAAATTTTTTGCAGACTCATGCCTGTTGTGACGTCGCAAATTGATACGGAGTCAAACGGAGTAAATGGCATTTTCGCGAATAAAGGGCATTGGGGAGAAATATTTGGGGCACCTCTTTATTACCTCAAGTAGTTCTCATTTCTTCAATAAAACCGATTTCGAGCAGTACTGTATCTGTTTAATGGTGTTTTGCTATGTTTCATGTGTGTTAATAATTTCTAGTTGATTGCGTTATACAGGGAGAATGGAAAGATAAAGATCAATCAAGCTGCGGGCCATCTTCTTCGCAACAAATCAAAGCACTTGAACGAAGGTGGAACAATGGTTGGGACTGCGGTTTTGAGCTCGCCAATGCTTGTCGGCTGAATTGCACTGCAGAAACGACAAAAAATTCAAATATACACAATAATATTTTCATACCATTTAAGCCGTTTTCGAACTCAGGTTTGACTAAAGTGAAAGGTTAATGTGCTAAGAAAAATTCTATTACTGCAATGAATTGTGAATTAAATCTTTCGAGTTTACCGTAAAATCTGTATGCCCGACCTGAACCTTGAAATTTGGAAAGAAATTTTCCAATTTTTATTGCAGCAACAATTTAAACTTCTCAAGTTTGACTGTTTGCGCTCAAAATACTGCCCGTAAGAGCATATGTACATTCCTTGCACGACAGGCGCTACCATGAAGGGCTTAGGGGCCTTTTGCCCCCCCCCCCCCCTTTGCCAAAACACTTAGTACATTTAACCCAAAACTACAAGCGGTTTGGACTCGATCTGTTAAGTATAGGGCGACTAAGGGGTTGGGCAATTTAATTTTTTGAAATGACTTTCCAATTTTAGCAATTCTGTTCTTTCAAGTCGCTCTAAAAACGTGCGAAATGTGATATAAATGGCTCTAGAAGGGCTATTTTTTGCTGAAAATCGCAGATAATACCCAGATCCCCATGGCCACAGGCGGCTGGGGACTCCTACTTCTGTGTATGATGTGCTTAAGTTGCATCAGTTTTGTTCAGCACGCCGTTTGAATGAGGCATCTTTCGGACAAAAATATTTTTTAAGTTGAAACCCCTCTCTCAGCAAAATTTTGGTTGTGCGCCTGTTGCACGATCATAAGTGCCGAAGAGAATGAACCTTGCGTTTACTCAATTCTCATAGGGATAGAAGTATCTTGTATTGCTTATGCTTTTCTTATTTTACTCACAAATAATCGGGATGAACCGTGTACTTTTGCGACGAAGATTGGCTCTACTGCTCTATATCGTACATGATTTCAACATTTTTGTCTCGTGTAGATGTAAATAATTGTGCGTTTGCATCTTCGGATTGTAATTGTGCGTTAACGGAGTGTATCGGAAAATGGTTTGGGAATTAAACCCCTTTTGGACCACTAAAAAGCACATTTTTTAAATAATTCCCGCTGCTGGGGTTTATTAGCATTCTATTGCGGCGTGATTAAAACTGCTGAACAAAGTTTTATTCTCAAACCTTGCGTACGCTACTGTTACATTGTAAAGTGCTTCCTAATTTTATTGTACAGCTCTTCAATTTATTACGAATAACCAAGTTTAAAGTGTCTAAAATGCTTTTCTTTTATATATCATATTACGACTGTTTATAATTTGCGCACCTGTTATAATGTTTAGAAATCTGTAAATGTTTTTCCTGTACTATATGAATTTTAGTGATCAAGCTCATGCGTTTTTTTTTATAACCACTAAAATTTAAGCAAAAGAAAACACGACTTTATTGTTTAAATGTATGCATGCCTCTTGCGCTTTTATTATCTAATTTTTGCTTCTATTCAGGATATGATAGGTATTAGCAATAACAACTGGGTATATTGTGTTTAAAATTGCTTTACTGTAGTGCGAGTCGGAATCGGATTGATCTGGTTACCAAATAAAGTGTTTCAAAGTTCGAGTGCCCTACTGAAAGGTAAGGGAACTATGGACGATTATTTTTACAATAATGTGATTGAATATGCGATGGCGAATGGAATGTTAATGAAAACATCGATGCAGGTAAGTTTCACGTAGATTTCCATGCTTTTCACAATTACTCACATATGTTATTATTATGTTATTATTAATATTATTATTATTATGTAATTATTAATATGCTATTATTGTAATTGCCTTTCATTCACCTAGTTGGCCAAAATAGCGAAGGAGCATCGCGGCTTTCGAGTCAAGCTACCACCTGTCTACCACACGCGTTGGAGGCTTCACACTGGCCCTATTAATGCTGAATCGGGAGTCGAACCCAGGTTTTCCGTTTCAGTGGCAGACGCTTTATCTACTCGACCACTGATCGGTTTAGGTATAATTCAATTCTTGTGTAATTGTGGTTATGGCATAAAAACCCGATTTCAGCTGCTTGTAAATATTGTTATTTATCACGAAAAGCTCATCAACTGGTTTTACAACCATGGCGTGTGAGTACCATTTTGTCCGGTTGGGAGTCTGCAAATTGGGCACGTTTTTGTGATATGGTTTGCAGTTTAGTTTTGATGATGACGTCAGGAAAGCGCAATTTTACATCAAGGGTAGCAGTATGATGAAAGCGGTTTTTAAAGATGGCAAATTTTACAAATTGGCGGTCTAAAATTCTAAAAATTGCCCGTCGCATATTCGAAGTGTACACTTTAGTTTTTCACGTCGTTTTGCTGTCTCTTCGACTGGCATTGTTGCTTGAACTTTAATTGGAATGCATGCAAGGTTCTGCAAAGAAAAACAAAAGAACGCGAATCCAACTCTCGCTGCGCGCTATACCATTGCCGCAAACAGATGTCCTCCATTCGTCAAAACGGGCGATTTAACTCGAAAGAGAAAAAAGGATTGCAACTGTAAGCGTGATACCCTGTAAAAATGCATCTCGATCAGAGCAGAAAATTCCAGCTTCTCATGACTACTTTGTAAATTGAATCATTGTGTTGCAGGAGTGTACCCATTCTCCTCTTACCATTTTTCCCACGCCTATTCCAAAGAACCATTTTGAAGAACTTAAGCGGATCCAACCTCACATTAACAAGCTTATGTATTTAGCTAGTCAAGATCATGAGTTTTTGGTGCAGTCTTTGCGAAGGTCACTCTTTGTAATATGGTTTTAAAAACAAATTGTAATCTGAAACCTCGATAAAGTGAAGGTTATAATATAGAGTGTATCGTAGTCGCATACTGTATACTAGTTACACCTTTTTAAAACGTGTTTGTGCCGAAGACAAAAGTGTTACACATTTGGAAGTATATCGTATTGGATTATGATACCTCTTCATAATACTTATACGAGTTTCGAGATTTACTGCGTTTCTGCATGTGACTCCGTTGCACCCAGTTTTATTCCTGGTTTGCTTGATGGTGGATGTCATTTCTTTATTTTTATTGACAGTGTTTTTGAATCCGATGAATTTTCAAGAAATCTACTAAATGTCTATGAAAAAGCAAGAGCCAACGGAACCAAATCTGTAAGTCGATAGGTATTGAAGCCATTCATAGAACAATAAAAGTTTATTTAGCAGTTCGTTGCTTAAATGTGGATCTTAAGTACTTATTTTTGCCAAGTCGATTTTCAAGGACAAATTTTCTGCCCTGCAGTTTGATCAAGCATGTCAGTGGTGTTCAAGTCCATTTTTATACAGCTCAAAAGTAAATGCAAATCAAAAACCTTTTTTTGTCATCAACAAGTGCTAAATTTTTACTTAAAAAGTTCTCGTGTTTTTCAGAAATTTGAATGTGGAATTTTACGTTCCGACTATATGTTTGATTCCGACTCGACTAGTGCTGTTTTATCACCGAAGCAAATTGAAATCAACACGATAGCTGCTAGTTTTGGCGGTGTTAGCGGGAACCGCATTAGAACGGTCCACACTAAAGCGTTAAAAGACTCCAACCGAAGAAAAGACGTTCCAATGTTGCCCAGAAATTCTTCAACAGAAGACATAGCAAAAGGTCTTGTGGACGGCTGGAACGCGTATGGCTGCCCGAGCGCTTCAATTGTGTTTTTGGTGCTCGAAGTTGAAAATAACATATTTGATCAACGCGCAGTAGAATATGCAATTAATTCACTTAACGACAATATTTGTGTAAGACGAAGAACATTTAAAGACGTAATTTCCAATACAAAGCTTGAGGATGGAAAATTATTTATGTGGGTATCAATCGATCTGTCTTGGATTGATTTTAATATATAGTGATCAATACTTCCACCTTTGAAATTGTCTAGATACCCCTTGTGATCCCATTTACGGATGTTGGATTTTAATGTTTTTGTACCATGAGTGAGCTGCTGGATAAAGGTCGATGTTGTTTTAATTTGGCTGGACTTGGATGCGTATTTCTAAAACAATATGCGTTCTTAATTACTCTTCACCACGTATGAAATCTTGTGTAATTGGTTTTTACAGATTTATTTTACCATGGTTGAAAAATTATACAAAACTTAACAAAAAAATTATAGAAAATCTATTTGTTTCAAAATGTAGCTCTTTTGTTTTCCTTTGTCGTAAGTTTCTGGGTAATTTGCAAACGCTCGCCATTAAAAAAAAACTGGTTTTGCCTCGTGTGTTTTGCTTCTCTACTGAAATAATAACTAAAACTTTTGGAACCAAAAAGAAAACGTGATTCAGTGTTATTTTTTACTTAATTGCTTCACATTTCTGCCCTTGTAGTGCTTGCGTTTTTGCCGAAAAGGCCCACCTGCCTTGCATTTGACTCCAAATATAGAGTTTTGGTCATTGATTGGTCGCGTTTTAATCTTGTTATTTTTGTTGCAGCCAAGGTGAAGAAGTAGCTGTTATGTATTTTCGTTGCGGCTATCAACCCAAAGATTATTCATCTTCGAAGGTGTTTTTTCTCTCGTTTTGAAATTTAGAAACTAATTTTAATTTATGTATCTGAATAATGGTAGTATCACATTTTGATAAATTTGCGATAGTGCTGCATTGGATATTCCTCTTAAGGGATTTCGCATTGATGCACTAGAAATTTGCAACCTAAAACGCTTCAATCTGTTTAACCCTACATTAAAATTTTCGGTATCCTCGTAAGATGGGAACAGAAGACATTTCCATGCTGATCTCAATTATGAACGAAACAACACCACTGGTTGTTAGATCTTCACTTTTTAGTTTCAGTGGCCATTTGCTTACTACTGATACACATCAAAAGAGTACCGTATTAAGAACTAATATTCAATATACTAATGATAATTTTTGTTTTAGCACTGGGATGCTCGACTTACCATTGAAAAAAGCAAAGCGATCAAATGTCCAAGCGTAGCTCTTCAACTTACAGGGTGCAAAAAATTTCAGGAGGTTCTTGCTCGCCCAGGTTCAGTGGAACGATTCATTGATAAAGAAGCTGCAGCAGCAATTAGAAGAACGTTTGCAGGATTATACACTCTTGAAATGGTAAAAATCATTATCGTTAGACGAGAACTGAAAACAAAATCAATGAATATCGAAATATTAGGGCAATCATGTTAAATTACATTAGCGTTGACTCTATCCGTTTTGATCCCGCCTTTCAGAGATATTCTACTTCAACCACGAAGTATAGATGCCTCTCTAATCGTAATTTTTATTGGCAACGTTGATAACATCGGTCTCGTTTACGTTTTCTTAAATCCGGTTTCCTTGTTTGTTGATCTCGACCACGGTTTCTCATTCATTAATTTCAGACGGAAAATGAGTTGCTAGAAACATGTCCACCGTTCAATAGCGCAACCAGGGGGTCTGAGGGGGCTAAAGTTTCCTGCTTCTAGCTAAGAAACGAAATTCAAATTTGATATGCAATTATGCATGCTTTGAAACATAATTTGTGCTCGACCAGGAAGTTGAAGAAGGGCTAATTGTAGATACTCTGCTCGAGATCGATTGTATTGAAGAAATGAGAACTAACTTATTTGAGGTAATTGAGAGATGCCCCAAATCTTGTTCCGCTATTCCCCTTATCCACGAATAGGTTTAAATCCGTGTAACTCCTTATCATTGGCAACCCTGCGTTTCGAACTTTCATGGCATCACAAAAGGATGACTTGGCAAATTTCTTGCAAAATATCGAACATCGCGCTTCTTATTCTGCGAGAAATTTTATAAATTGGCAATTGGTTGCAGAATAAGCAACGCAATGTTTTATTATCGAACATCGCGCTTCTTATTCTGCGAGAAATTTTATAAATTGGCAATTGGTTGCAGAATAAGCAACGCAATGTTTTATTATCGAACATCGCGTTGCATATTATGCAAGAAATTTTGCCAAGTCATCTTTTTTGATGTATTGAATGTTCGAAACCGCAGGACTTTTAAATGGTACAGAGTCCAACGGATTACGTCTATTTTTGCGGTTAAGGGGAATAGTGAAACAAGGCGAGGGGCACTTCTTTGTTACCTAAAGTAGTTCTCATTATTTCAATAGAGCAGGTTTCAAGCAGTATCTCTTTAAGTTAAAGCCTTTTAATCTTAGCAATTTAATTATTTTGAATGGTGCGAAGATACAAAATTTGTTAAAATGCCTTTTTCCAAGAAATTTAAAATTTTGCAGCGGCTGATAGCTGGGTATTTGTTTTCATACCCATGTTATTTGGTGGCTAAAGCTTTCTACTTCTGTTTGTGTTAAAAGCAGCAAGGTTGCTTTTTGATTTTAGAACTCGGAGGGCAATCGAGCTGTTGATATGGCATTGTCAAATCCTGAAAACTTTGTGATGAAACCACAACGGGAAGGCGGAGGTTTGATGCTGAAAAATTTTTTTTTTATGCAGTGTTAAGACTTGTCAGTGTTTCGCAGCCAAAAACACGATAAAAATTTATATTTCGCATGTTTCATTTGAAAATATTTAAGAGATACTGCTCGAGATTGGTTTTATTGAAGAATCGAGAACTACTTCAGGTGACAAAAAGATGCCCATTGCTTAAATCTTGTCCCACTATTTTCCTTAACCGCAAAAATAGACTTCATTCGTTTGACTCCCGTTTCGTTTGCAACCCTGCGTTTGTAACTTTCGTAATATCAGTAAAGGATGACTCGGCAAAATTTCTTCAATTATAAAGAACCCGAAGTTCACTAAGCGACTTATTCTGCATTTTTTTGCAGGTAATAACATATACGGTGAAGATATCGTTCCAGTTTTACAAGAAATCGGTCACTGTGACAAGCGAACTGCTTACATTTTAATGGATCGAATAAGACCCAAGAGCGCTAAGAACCATATAGCTGTGAAATACGCAATCAACGAATTTGACTGTGTCAGTGAATTGGGAATTTTTGGAATTTTTCTAGCGTAAGTTAATTGAAACTGCAGCTACCTACCTTGACGTCGCTGGAAAAGTTTAGCCAAACTTTGTTATCTAAAACATATTACCACTTGCAATCTTAATTTTGGCGTACGCCCCTAACAATCCTGACTAAGGTTCGGTCTACTCTAGGAAGTCGTGAGAGTACGAGGATATCGTTAGTTTCTTTCAAGTAACTGGTCGCAAACATGCCGATGAGGCGCTACGCGTACCAAATTTCTGTTACGAATTAAAAATTTTTTCGTATCTTAAAAATTTTTCGCCCAATATGGACCGGGCCTGAGAGAGAAACAGTTCAGCGCTGTAGTTGATTTTATTCTAATTAAATTCAAAATGACGGCGTAGATTAGTTGACAGAGCGTTGGATAAGGAATTCTTTCTTCACTGCCCGCTTTTCCGTGAGGGTTGCTGGGTCAGCAGCTCGAGATTAAGCCACCACACTTCATGGTCTTACATCACATCCATCATTTTGCTTGGGTGAAGTCCCAAGCGATTCCATCCAAGATTCTCAATGTAATTAGCTCTTCTAGTTCTTGTTCGTCCAACTGGACTTCTTCCGTTTGCTTTGGCAAGTAAAGCTGGTTTGGGAAATCTTTTATGAGACATTCTGCTTACATGGTCAAACTATCAAAGCTGAGATCTTTCAGAGATTTTCGAATCTCAGAGCTACGCACCTTGTTAAACTGTGTAACTCCTTCGATTCTTCGTAAAACCCTCCTTTTGGACGCTTGCACTTGTGATCGCACTCTTTCGGTCATTACCCAAGATTCATGACCATAAGTGAGAATGGGACAAAAACTATTTTGAAAATTGAGAGCTTTGCCTTTTTCGACAATTCTCGTTTCATGACAACCGAGTAGTGCAAAGCTCGCATAACGGCTCTAGCCTTGCCTATTCGGGTATCCAATTAAGGGGGAATAAGGAATTTAAAACTAAAAGTAACTTTTCGAAATCGAACTTAATTTTGGACGCTAATTTCCTTGGGAGTCACTCAACGCTTGTTTCTCGTGGGTCAATCCGTCGTACTATCCCTAGTTCCTCCCGAGACTGCGCTCTGACTCTTAAAAGGTGCTTTGTGTAATTGTGATAGACAAATGCAGTGATTTTAAATCAAATTTTGGTATATTTAGCAAAGAAGGGCAGTTACTTCACAACTACTCTGCTGGCCATATTTTGCGAACGAAAGCGAAGAATGTTAATGAAGGAGGAATAATGGCTGGTGCTGCTGTTCTGGATTCACCCTTGCTTGTTTAACTTATTTAATAGGCTATATTAGTTGGCCGGTAGTGATATGTGACAATCTCAGTTTTGAGGCATGCTGTTTTACAGTGGACAGGAAACTGTCTTAATTTTAGTTAGCAGATGTAGTTTCGCTTGTGCAATGTATTTTTAAGATCGTTTTCATTCCGAATTCTCGTTTTGAAATTCAATTAAATTAACTTGAATGTATTTAATTAAGCAAATATTTTATTGTTTCTACTATCTTTGCTTTTATGTGATACTGTAGTCTGAAATTATAAACGGCAAGTCGATTGTTCAGCGTGAGCTTTTACTTTTTCTTTTTACTACCTTTATTCGTGCGTTTAGTGGTTTGATTGCATGGCCTACCTTTGTACCAGTTTACGTGCTTTTTCTCCCTTATTTCTTTGAATAAAGAGGTCGGGAAACAACTACACCAACGCTTTTGTAAGACAAATAAAAACAGCCAATGTTTTGTCAATTTTTGCTGTTTGCTGGTAAAAAGTGAACTTGTGCAAAGCACAACCACTGTCATCGCGTAGAAAAAGTTTAAAAGAGCATCTTTATTTGAATTCGTAAGGCACTCAATGCTAGCTGATTCGAACCCTAAAATTCCTAATTGGAACTCATTTTAGTCTTACTGTAATGTAGCTGGTTGGGCGGGTTTGATGAGGTTGGTTGGTCATAGTAGTTGATAATATATAGAGCTGTACTCATCATATTGGTGGATACATTTTTTTCAGTTAGAATTGTATGAATTACGGGCGTAAAAAAATGTCATAACGCACGATCTTTGAATTTCTTGTTAAGAATATTTGTTGGGCGACTTTTACCGATCACGCGTATACACGCGCAGAAATACGCGTGAGATCATTTTCAACGTAAATGAAAAGAAAAAAGGGAAAATTTATTGCGCAATTAAATGATACACGTATTTTCGCAAGTAAATACACGTGATCGGTAAAGCATGCCTTACTTGTGGAATGTGCTTTACTACTTCAGTCATTCTCGGGAATGAAGCATTCTGTTTTTACGCAAAATTTCTAGATATCACCAAGCTAATCCTAGCCTGAACCTTTTTTCCCTTAAATAAAAACTTAATAGTTAGATATTTACTTCCAATAAATTATCTAAGCATGAATTATTTGCCTTTAACTTCTAGTGTCACCTAGTTTAGAATTGAAATCTTAACCAAAGCATATTGTTTTTTGCTGATTTTAATTCATTGCCTTCGTCAGAATTTTTAAAGGTGCAGAATTGCAGATAGCTTCCACTGTATGTCTCGTGTCTAAATTTACTACGTTCTATCTTGTATGACAATGCAGTCGATACCACACCAATATTCAGGGTGTCGAACCGAACCTGAACCCGAACCGTAAACCCCAATGAACCGTTTCATTTTGGTGAACCCGAACCGAACCTGAACCAGCAAAATTTTACTTCAGTGAACCTGAACCAAACCTGAACCCTCAAAATTGTGCTCAAGTGAACCCGAACCGAACCTGAACCCCTAACAAAAGTAAGAATATACTTTTTCCATATCCGGATGCCGCTGACGCTGGTACACGCACAATAAGAGCAGTGGTGAACTTCAACAGGATCAACAATTTCTCCTTTTTTTTTTTTCTGGACGAAACGAGTAACGACAGTTAAATTTTAAGTCAATGATCCCGAACCGAACCTGAACCAGTAATATTTTTCTTGAGTGAACCTGAACCTCGAAAATGGTGCTCAAGTGAACCCGAACCAAACCTGAACCGCTAAAATATTTTGAGCCGGAGCTAAACCTGAACCCGAACCGTTATTTGAAACGGTTCGACACCCTGCCAATAATTATTGCTTTGTACGTAATTTGTAGAAGTAAACTGAAATACATTATTTCGTTTGTGAACAGTTTCTTATGTTTTTTTTTTCGCAGATGACAGTTCCAGCACTTTCTCCTTCCGTACCGGTATGAGAAGATATTGAAGAGAGAGAAAGTTAGGCTTAAAAAAGTGTTGATGTCTGGAAGGTAACTGTTGAGACCGCATAGTTAGATTGAGCCAGGTTTAAGTCATAGATGACATTGCAGTAGCTGACGGCTGCTCTTTATTGTTGGTTTCTTAAATTGTTTTTTTCTGTAGTTTCATAATGTCTTGCTAAAAATTAAGTTTCATATTTTCTTGACTGAAAAATTCTAACATTTTGAATTGGGCAATGCAAAGTCTCCACTGGTTCTATAAGTTTTAGTCAAACCTGTCGATTGTTGCATATTTTTGTCGTCAACCTCACTTGCTGGAAACAAATTAAAATCGAGCTTCCACTCCTTTTTCGGTAAAAAAGGTATTTAAGATCGAACGATGAAATATTAAAGTTCCGAAAAATAAAGTTTAATGCACGATATATTCACGGACTGGATCCATTAGTTTTGCAGTAGCTTAGCAGAAAATCGTTTTTTTAAACTCTGAAGCCTACAATTTTTACAATAAAGGCTTAAAAAGGTTAGGCTATGCGAGCCTTAACGCAAATACGAGCCTTTACTTGAATACGGCTAAAATCGGGTGAACAGCTGCGGATTGGCGACACTTAATGTATTAATAAACTATCATTTTAAAGGCGGTGAATCATCCAGCCAATTCCAGTGGTTTACAATAGCTAAAATTGAACTAAATTTTTGATAATTTTTGTTTTAATTTTGGGACTGCGGTTGCAAAGATATTTAACAAATACAAAAAGATGTACCCCCGAAAAAAGTTTTTGGCAACTCTGAGTTTTGTTCTTCCTGCCAAAACCACAGTAGGCCTAATGGTTTAGAAAACTGTGGTAAGCCTAATAGTTTAGAGATAGTTTATTAGTTTAGGCCTAACTACCTCTAAACTATTAGGCCTAATAGTTTAGAGATAGTTAGGCCTAATAGTTTAATAAGATTACAGTAGGCCTAATAGTTTAGAGAACTGTGGTTTTGGCGGGAAGATCAAAACTCAGAGTTGCCAAAAACTTTTTTCGGGGGGACATCTTTTTGTATTTGTTGAAAATCTTTGCAAACGCAGCCCAAAATCAAAGCACAAAATATCAAAAATTATAGTTCAATTTTAGCTATTGTAAACCACCGGAATTGGCTGGATGATTCACCGCCTTTAACTAAAAGCAGGTTTGCTAAAAATACAGCAAAAGGGTCATTGAGTTGCAAGATGGAGGGTTTGATTGATGAACACGCGTTTCCGCCGATAGTGAATTATAAGGTTAAAAACCGTGTTATTGCACGCGAAGGCCATGTTGATTCCAAAAAAAAATACTGTATTGCTTCTCCTCCGATTTCGGTAAAACGTGAAATCAGATATAGCTTTTTAGTGCAATTTCATCGCAGCGCATTGGAAACTTTTTTCACTCCAAAAAACAATCAATAAGCTTTATATGTCGCGGTCTACTCACGTCTGACTATTTTCACAAACGCTAATAACGGCTGGTAACATCAGTTAAAAATAAACTAGTTGTTGTCTGGCTTCAAAGCATGGCACGTGGCATAGTTTTACGTACATACAAAATTTTAACTCTCATACGCCAAAGATATCAAAATAGTACACTTAAGGGCCTTTGAGAGAAATTCCTGTCCCTGGGTACAAAACAAAAAGAAGTGTTTCTCAACCGAACAACCATTTTTCCGAATTTAGGGTTAATGCTAAAGAGCATAAAATCGCTAATATGTTAGATCAGTAAAGGACTTTATTCCTAATTGACAGTGAGTTAATTTCGCCGGTTTGCTGTCCTACATTGCAAGATATCAAGCTTTAACCCATACGGAGCCTCTAAATTAGAGCCGTCTTCCAAAAAATCCCGGGCTTGGATACTGCTACTTCATACCCTCTTGCCCTCCCTTCTCAATGGCCGAGGTGACTTTTCAAATTTTTTCTGCGGTATCCTTTTTTTTTTCCGCATACATGTATGCAGCTATGCACGTATACTTTTCCGAGTTGCCTTATCCGTCGTTTCAAAATATAACCTATAACATGTGAGCTAATAATAGGCTACTTGTTTGCGTTATGTAATTGTAAATATTGAGCACGCAGTTGCTATGAACACGTCATTACCCACTTCACACTCGAGCCCTTTTCAATTTACTTCCTCCGATCGAAGATTTCCGGTAGAAAATTAAAGTACTATACCTGATATCGGCTATATAAGGTGTACCATGTCTTGACAATTTCATAGTTGTCTTTGTAAGGAGAATGTGACTATAAGAGGCTCCGACTCTGTGACTGACTAATTTGGAATAATAGAAATTGCAGAATGATTTGTTTCCGTTCAGCTGTTTTAAATGCTCACCTCGCTGGTTGGCACACATCGGCTACTCCCGCGATTTGCGCCAAGTAGAGTTGATCATAAAAGCTCAACTATGATTACTGCTGTATTATTAAAATAATATACAAGGTACAGACGGTCATTCAACGACGGTCTGTTTTTTGTGGTTTAGCTGTTGACTATCTAACATCGGTATAGTAAACTCTTGTAAACGTTTCTAGGTGTGTACAGGTCCTTGAAGAAAAAAGGATAAAAACACTAGAAAGAACTACAAATACTCATTGTTATTGATCACGATTTGATGTACAAGAACGTAATTCTTAATTATATTGATGTCAGAAATCTTCCTTAGGCCACCAATTTTACAATGTATCTGTGGCGTCGCTAAGGGGGGCGGAGGGGGCGGCCCGCCCCAAGTGTCACCATTTTGAGATGACACCATTTAATGATACCAATCGAACAAAAAAGAAAACAACAATAGGTTTAACATTATTGGAACTGTTTAGCACACTGGAATGGACTTAAAATGATTTAAAGTATGTTTTGAAAGATTTATTTAGAAGGGTGGGGGGGAGCTAATTTGCCAAAAAATTAGATCACAAATTAGCAAAAACTTTAAAAAATCGTCAACACTAAGCAATGAAATTTGATCGCCAGCTGAAACATGCTAAACATACATTTTATAGAAAATATATAAGCTCAGAAATAGGGGGGGTTGTGTTGGCAATTCCTTATTAGTAATTACCAATCACTTCGACTCAAAATATCGTTCCATTCGCCCTTCCCTCCACCAATTATTTTTCTCTAGTAAATGTAGACAAAATGTGTTTCATCGTTTTGAGTTTTATTGAACTATTAGATTTTATTATTTACGGTACCAGCTTGTAAATAAGAGAACTGAAATTTTACCGTTAGCCACCTCCCACATAGCTATTGCCCTTTTATGCAACCAGTTAAATCATGCTTTTGCACTGCCAATTTTTGCCACATTTCAAAACCGATAATTTTTGTCAAAATAAGCCTAAAATTAAGTTATTTTGCAAAAAAACACTTAATTTTTGAGCACTGGGGACTCCGCCCCCAGACTTCCGAAACAGATCTCACTGCAGACTTCTGGCTACGCGCCTGAGTCTAATCATGCTTTTGCACTGCTAATTTCTATGCCACCGAATTTCTCCCTGATGCTGCATTTGAAAAGCATTATTTTTCATGAAAATAAGCCTAAATTAAGTTAGTTTTGAAAAATAAAATAAAATTTTTTGAGTGCTGGGGCTCTGCCCCCAGACCCCCAAGGGCCTCTCGCCAAGCTCCTACACCACAGAACACAGCCCCTCTCCCCTTTGCAGATCTCTAAATACGCGCCTGATACTAGACGAGTGCTGCTCATACTTCCAAGTTTTAGAATCTTGCAATGAAAGTTATTGAGCTAGCCAAATACCAGCCGCTATCTACAGCAATAAAATAGTACCTCAATTTTTCAAATATAAGCTTTTGCAGCCTACTGTACTTTATGAAGGGTGACATCACGAAATTCCGCCCCGGGTGTCACCATTCTTAGCAACGCTACTGCAATGTAGTAAGTTACCGTATCAATGATTTTTATCGATTATATTTTGTCATAAATTAGGTTAATAACGTAAGTTTATCAGAATTATCGCAAGTCGTTCAAGATGCTTTGTATGCATACAAAAAGAATAGTAGAACTTCACGGATGGGAAAGCTCTCGAAACAAAACCTACGAAGACGATGAAAATTCTTTTGTGCTTGATCTAATTGATTATGCTGCCTTTCAAGGAATCTTAAAGAAAACATCTGTCAAGGTAAAACAAATGTTGCGCATTTACTTAAAATCAGCATAATATTATTTTGATATAATTGCTTTTGAATCTTGGCAGGAATGCGTCCCGCTTCCTTTTACTGTGTTTCCTACTTCGATTCCCAAACATCATTTTGTGAATCTCCAGCAAATTCAACCGCACATAAACAAGCTAATGTATAGAGCAAGTCGGGATGATTTGTTTTTGACAACATCATTGAAGAGGTATGCCCATTATCTTTCGGTCAGCTAAACAGATTACAGTTACTATTCTGCTATAAATCTTCTTGCATTTTATTGAACTTTTAAATAAAATAAAAAAAAAGTTATATGGAGATGAACCGTAATATTTTGACGATTTCCTTTCTAGTTACAGCAATGATGTCAAAATAATACAGCAACATAAAAGCTACAATCCAAAAACTAAACCGAAATTGAATTAGAGTTCGCGCATAGAATCACAACATCACTATAGTTTGATGTTAAAGCAAAAAACATCTATCGTCAATTTGCAAATTTAACTTGCAGCTATAGTCTTGAAAAATTAAAATGTTTAGTCAAATAAGTTTTAAGAAATAACGAATCCTATCAAACGTTGCAAACATTTTTTAGTGTCGCTGATGTAGATGATTTTACAAGAAACTTGTTTCGAGTTTACTTGGAGGCGAAATCCTGTCCTACAAGATCAGTAAGTTTTATTGTGCCTGCTTTTGATTCTCAGGCTATCGTAAATTTTTATTGCTTTGTTGTGACTGAATCTGACGCATAAAATATGACCAATTATAACTTAGTCATTCAAGGTTTTCTGACATCTTTTCTTCACATTTCGTATTTACTACAACCTGCTTGGCCTACCCAATTTTGATACATATAAACTGCAGTATTTTGTATCTTCATATGGTCTAGAGTCTTGACTCGTGAGTCTGACACTTGACTCGTGATAATTTTTATTTAGACCTTTGACCTTGGAGTTTTGCGTTCTGACTACATGTTTGACTGCAATCCGAAGGAATCATCAATTTCACCAAAACAGATTGAAATTAACACTATATCAGTAAGCTACGTTGGGATTGCTGGAAACAGAATCAAATCCGTCCATGCTCGGGCTTTGCGAGAGACGGGCCGGGCCGAAGATGTTGCTTTGTTGCCTAATAACTCTTCCACTAGCGAAGTCGCAAAAGGCATTGTTGAAGGTTGGAATGCTTACGGAAATGCAAAAGCCGTGGTTATGTTCTTGGTTTACAAGTTTGAAACGAATACATTTGATCAGAGAGCTTTGCAATTCGGAATCAACAGCATCAATGCAAACATTATCGTGCGAAGAAGAACTTTTGATGACGTCATCAGAAACGGAAATTTGCAAAACGAAGGAAAATTATTCATGTGAGAAACTGAAAAATTTCAATGCTCTTCGTAGTTTAATTTTACCTTATCAGGCTCTTTTGTTATCTAAGGATGCTATTAATTGTCATTCTCATTTCGTTCTGTAGAATAGCATCTACCGGTTGATTTTCACGATAAAATAGCGTAAAACTCATTTTTACTTCACTGACTAGAGCATTAAAATTGATTTGAGAGAATAGAAGTCAATCATCGATCACTAGTGGACATTGTTGGTTCTTGCGCAAACATGATTTTGAACGGAAGAAATGATTGATTTAATAATGGTTGAAATTTATCACTGGTACATTTTTTTTCTGCTTTATTGTATTGTAAAACTCTTGAAAAGCTTTACAATATAATACATATTATATAAATACATTTTTTGCAGAGCAAATGAAGAAGTTGCGGTTATTTATTTCCGTTCCGGCTACAAACCTGACGATTATCCTACCCTAAAGGTTGGTATGCTTGACATATGAATCAACGAGCTTCGTTATGCAACAGTATTAGACTTAATTACTTCCACCAAAAAACTTGACGTCAAGAAGTTGATCGTGAAATACTTTTGTTTAAATATTGCATGTAAAGATCTTAAGCGACCTCTTTGCAGTCTCGTCGAGATTGCGAAGATACAGTATGTTAAAGTTTTGTGTTTTTTTATCTCGAAAATAAAATTTATTTGGTAACATGTCGAGGGCTGCTGATAAGAGTTATTAGCTCCATATAGCGTTGTCTTAAAGTACTATTGTCAATTTGAAAACATATTAAGGAGGAAAATACCCGGCTAATAATAGAAAAAAATTCACCCGACAATTTTGAGTTAATGAATGAATTCACCTTTAAATATAAAAAGATTATTTATGGTATGTGCTAGGAATCAATTTAGTTTTTCTTAAACTAACGTAACAAGCGTATATCAATTATCAAACCTGATTTAGCCCAAGTCAGGGCCTGCTTTCAGATTCATTGTAGTCTTGAAGGTTAAACGTTGTTGTACGATCTCTCTTATTTGCAGATTTACTTGATTGTTTCCTTTCATAAAGTTGTCTACAATTTTTAATTATGGCGATTGAGACAAAAGCCAGCTTCCTTCAGAGGAGTTGAGTCTTATCCAGTCAGTCGGCGGTGTGTAAACTGCATTCATTACCCAATATCGAATTCCTAACGCTGTTTTCAGCATTGGGAAGCTCGACTAACTATGGAGAAAAGCAAAGCAATCAAATGCCCAAGCGTCGCTCTTCAACTCACGGGTTGCAAGAAATTTCAGGAGGTTCTTGCTCGGCCAGGCTCACTGGAAAGATTCATCGATAATGAAGCTGCGGCAGCAATAAGGAAAACATTTGCAGGATTGTACACTCTTGAAATGGTAAGCATTTGAATTCAGAAATCGTTTCAGCGCGACCATTCTTTCAAATCATTGCTCGGTGCCTATGTTGTTCTTCTGTATTTGATTACCGGTTTATTAAACAAAATGGCAGCGAACCAACTGACCGCGAACAGTTAATTAGTCGACGGTCAGTTGGTTCGCGGCCAAATTGCGGCGGTTAATTGTCGAGGACCCAAATAAAATTAACTTTGGTTTGCTTTTTAATTGCTGACTCGTCTCGATATTGGCAACCACGTCTTGATAGGTGCAAATGATTAAGCTTTAATTGAAAAAACTTTCAATTGCAGAACTCTGATGGAGATCGAGCGGTTGAAATGGCCTTGGCAAATCCTGAAGACTACGTGATGAAACCGCAACGTGAGGGTGGAGGTGCGTTGTGGGCGGTTAGGAAACTTAACCAAAACGTTAAAAAATATTGCAAGCGATTAACAACTATGTTTTCGAATCAACCGGCTTAAAGTTGAGCCTACAGATAGTTGATTGCATTTCCGATACCAACCAAATGTAAAGCTAAAAATTTTGTACATAATTTGAGAAACAGCAACATTGTTAATGCTGATGCAAAATGCTCCAACAATCGCCTTACTTACGGATGTATTATGTTGGCGCGTTTATCTATATAACCGATACGACATACATCTTCACAGCTGTACTTTCAAAATGGTGTGTCAACGATGTGACTTGTAATTTGTTGGCGAAACTGTGTCAAATTCTTTAGTTTCGGCATTGACCTCCTTTCCGCCCCCCAGCCGTCAATGTTAAAATAGCGAAAACCGACTTAATGATACTTAAACTTTTTTTTTAATTTTAATCATCTTCGAACACTTTAAAAGTTATAGATTTTATAATACAGGTTTTAATAGTTCAATTGTGTTTTTGCAGGCAACAATCTATTTGGTGAAGATGTTGCCAGAGTTCTAAAAAGAATTGGAAAAAGTGAGAAACGGACTGCATACATACTAATGGATCGCGTTCATCCAAAGATCAGTAGAAATTACATTGCTTCCAAAGGAGAGGCAAATCAAGTGGAAATTGTTAACGAACTGGGTATATACGGAGTTTTTCTTGGGTAAGTTTATTAGAACTACGAAAACTCGGTATTTGGGGATTTTTGTAGACATTAGATAGGTTTTTAGCCTTTTAATGGAAAGTATTCAAAATAAACTGTTGTATGAAGCGATTTAATAAAGTTACAGGTACGTTGGACGTTTTATGCAGCAATTTTTTGTGTCTTAACTTAATTTTTGAATGGACAACCACCAGTAGCTAAAAGCAATTTAAAAACTGATAAATTTCTGCCATCTTCGTTGCAATGGAAATCTTTCAGTCACAACTTGCAGTCTTGTTGTTGTATTGTATGTTTATCCTCCTGTCACCGGACAGCTTTAAACGCTAACTTTTGGACAATATGCGCACTTTTCATTGCTGTGATTACTTTGTGCTTGAGAAATTCGCATCAGCTTGAAGAAGTTTTTAGTGATCCAATGTTTCTGTGAATTTCTTCGAATTCTTGTCCACAGAATTTGCTGCTGGTTCGAAGCCATCATACAGAGATAATCATCATAAAGCATCTTATCCAAGAACGCAACAACGTGACCAGGGTGCAAGTTAAACCCAAATCATACGGTGAGAACCGTCGTAAAAGCGGCGTCTTTACCCTCTTGACCACGAAAATTGCATTGGTGAGACTGTATGTTTTTGATGGAAGCCGACTATTTTTAGTTTCTTTGTACTTAAAAGTTATTTTTAAGGCAAATGTACAGTATAAAGTTAATGTACTTGAATGGGAAAATGTTTAAAATTTTGCTACGAACCGTTTTCGGAAAAGACTGACATCTAGAATTAATTTTGTGGAGTGCTTAAAAAAAACACGGACTGATCAAACTGCGGCTAAAGTTTGTATGATGAACAGTTGGGCATAATGCTGAGTTGCATAACTGATGACCCTTGAAGATTAGTTGCACATCTTTTACGAATTGAAAGAGTCAAATGGTTTGTGTTCAACACTTGACTTTTTTTGTCAAGCATTTTGTACTAAATCAAATCATTTCAATTACAGAAAAAATGAAAAATTGTTATGCAATTACACCGCTGGGCATCTCTTGCGAGCCAAGCCTGAAAACAGAAACGAAGGGTCAATCCGGGGTAATACTGCTGCCGTGGACTCGCCATTGCTTGTCTAAATCCGAAGAAGTGCATGATGCTTTCTTATTGTAACTTCAAAGCTGTGCTATGTCAATTACGAGAAAAGCTTAGTTTGGGCGATTTTATGACGGGGTTTTGGGTAGAAGTAACGAATCGAGCATTTTTTTCAATTATGATGTCATTTAACGGTTGCAACGGCCGTTTGAAGTTTATGACATCATATGAGCCGCCAAAACTACATATCTCGCGAACGGATTGGATTAGAAACCACATATTGGTGTAAAACGACGCTGATAACCGGTTTCTTTTCTGCTCCAAATACATTTCATGCGTCTATATGCTACTACAAGCCGATAAATCAAGAAAAACTGTTTTTTTTAGAAAGTTTTATGGAATGTTTAACACAGCACAACAATTGCTACTGTTTTTGGTTAGTTGTAGGGATCCACAAGTTTTTTTTTGATATGGGCTCAGAATCTTAGTTTTGAGTAATCTTTCTGATCTTCTATTTTTGCAAACTTCTTTACTACCACCAGATTTTATTTAGCTCAAGTATCCAGCTTTTTCGTACATCAAGGTACCGGTATCTTAACATGCTGTATAACCGAAGTTCTAAGGCTGACTAGTGTACCTCTTCCAAGTTCAATAACAAACAATTACTCGAAAACAATGTTTAATAATTGAAAACATTGAAACAAAAAGCATAACACATCAACAAAGACGGCTATGCCACTATTAAAAGCGCATTATTATTGCCAATATTCCATTGCACATTAATATGCTCTAATCTTCACATCGACTAAACTACTTGCAGTATTGTCACTGATTTTACTCTGAGCAATTTCTTCGTTCAGTGGAACGGTTGTTGTTATCGATTGTTTTCCAAAAGTTTGATCTAACGGAAATCATGATGATGGTGGGTGCATTTTTACTTGCGGAGGTGAAAAAATCACGAAGACGGGAGGTCCGATCTTGCAAAAGAGCTCGCGTGTTGCCACATTTGGAAACAAAGAAGTTTTCACAGCTTCCATGCAATATGGTGGCACTTCAGAGAACATACTAAGGGAAACGTTTTTAGTTGAAAGCCAATGCACAGCATGATCAAAAAAATACTTGGAAACAACATCAGCAATTTCTCTATCAATTTTCTTGTGCGAATTCAACAAATCTCTCTGAAAGAGAGTAAATTGCGGTTCTTTAGCAGCTTGTAATTTTAATTAAGCGTTTGAGCAAATTAAAATCCGATCATAATACAGATGACAAGTTTCGCTGCACCAAATGGTGATGTTGACTCCGGCAAGCTATTTAATTATGGATGTGCCGGAAAATCTCGTCAATTTTCTTGCTTATCGACAAGAATCTATTAGTCGTTCAAGGTGGATAACAACCGCAAATGGCTATTTGTAACTTTTTTGTTTTGCTATGATAAACTAAACCGCTACCAGCAAACCACTCTAAAACGATTGGTTTTTTACATTGTTTCTGTGGTTGTTCCATCTTTTATAATGGTACATTTGAAACCAAAAGTTGCTGAAGAACCGCAATTCACTCTCTTTCACAGAGAATTGTTGAATTCCTAGAAGGAAATTGATAGAGAAATTGCTGATGTTGTTTCCAAGTGTTTTTTGGATCATACCATAGATCGAACTTTCCGTCTTCGTGATTTTTTCACCTCCGCAAGTAAAAATGCACCCACCATCATCATGATTTCCGTTAGATCAAACTTTTGGAAAACAATCGATAACAACAACCGTTCCACTGAACGAAGAAATTGCTCAGAGTAAAATCAGTGACAATACTGCAAGTAGTTTAGTCGATGTGAAGATTAGAGCATATTAATGTGCAATGGAATATTGGCAATAATAATGCGCTTTTAATAGTGGCATAGCCGTCTTTGTTTGATGTGTTATGCTTTTTGTTTCAATGTTTTCAATTATTAAACATTGTTTTCGAGTAATTGTTTGTTATTGAACTTGGAAGAGGTACACTAGTCAGCCTTAGAACTTCGGTTATACAGCATGTTAAGATACCGGTACCTTGATGTACGAAAAAGCTGGATACTTGAGCTAAATAAAATCTGGTGGTAGTAAAGAAGTTTGCAAAAGTAGAAGATCAGAAAGATTACTCAAAACTAAGATTCTGAGCCATATCAAAAAAAAACTTGTGGATCCCTACAACTAACCAAAAACAGTAGCAATTGTTGTGCTGTGTTAAACATTCCATAAAACTTTCTAAAAAAACAGTTTTTCTTGATTTATCGGCTTGTAGTAGCATATAGACGCATGAAATGTATTTGGAGCAGAAAAGAAACCGGTTATTCAGCGTCGTTTTACACCAATATGTGGTTTCTAATCCAATCCGTTCGCGAGATATGCTAGTTTTGGCGGCTCATATGATGTCATAAACTTCAAACGGCCGTTGCAACCGTTAAATGACATCATAATTGAAAAAAATGCTCGATTCGTTACTTCTACCCAAAACCCCGTCATAAAATCGCCCGAACTAAGCTTTTCTCGAAAATGAAAAAATAAAACATCCTAATGTACTTCGTATTTGGTATTGCGGTTTGGTGATGGCACTTCGAATCATCCGAAATAAACTGTGACACATGGATTTATTTCGACTAAAAGCACCATTGGTAGCGATGAGTTTGAGAACCCGGAAGCATTCATGTGCAACTTTTGTAACACACACACGTGACCGCTGCAGATGTTGCTATCGGTCATCTTTTTGTTTTCCTGAAGAAGCACTGAGAATGTAGACTTAAAAGTCTAGTGGCGATCTGCTGCTAAGTGTTTGAGAGATACACCGTGCTGATATCAAAGTTGGACTGGAAGTTGCCCCACTAACGTACTTTCATTCTCTTCCTAACTTAGCTATGAAAAACCGTTGTAGAGATCAACAAAAAGAACGATCGAATTTTACAAATTTTGACACTTGTGTTCTACTTCTATGTTGACTCGATTTTCTTAATTAAAAATAATATTTTATGTATCCGTAATAGTAGTGCAGAACAGTTACCGTAAAGCAGGGGCGTCCAACACGCGGCCCGCGGGCCACAGGTGGCCCGCCAAAGGTTTCTGCATTAGTTGGTTGATTGATGCTTCCGCGCTGACGTTGTGAGTTGCTGAAACGAGTCCTTGAATTTCTTCTTAGAAGAATTCTAAAAAATCCATCGGAACGTCCTTTTTTTTTGCTTTACACCTACTTTTTGGTAGAAACAACCAATCAAATCTGAGTGAAGACCTTTTTTTTTTGAGATCACCACGAAATCAATCTTGAGACTTTAGTTTGGGAAGAAGGAGATAAGCTAAGCCTAAATTTTGGCCCGTCAAACTTTTGGAACAGCAAATTTGGCCCGCAACTGATAAAAGTTGGACGCCCCTGCCATAAAGCATTGTGACGCTTATTTTTTTTTTGCTGTAGGCCTAAAACCAGTAGCGTAGCCAGGAGGGGGGACACCTTAACATGTCGACCAAAATGCAGAATGGGAAAAACACTACGTTTTAAGCACTTTTGAGACTGTTTTATGCACTGTAGTGGACTAAATAGTGATTTAAAACATCGTTTGAAACATTTGTTCAGGGGGGGGGGGGCTAATTTGTCAAAAATAAAATTAAGGGCCGGAATAGACGAGCAAGTTTTTTCTGCAATTTTACTACTCCAACAATTATCACTCCATTTACACGTAATGTTTTGCTGCAAATTTACTTGCAGCAATGAATAATTTTGGTGCCGGAAGTAATCATCTGCAAGAAACTAAAAGTTCCATTTACATCTTCGTGCAACAATTTTTTTTTTGCTTAAAAATGTTTCAACAATTGTGTAGTGGATTTGGTCTGCAAGATCTTGAAAATCCATTTACACGTGGCGATTTTAACACTCTTGCAGACAGAGTCGGACTATTCGGCTATAATAATCTGAACTATCAGTAGGCATGTTTCGAAAAAGAAAAGCGGTAGCAGCAATAGTAATTTAAAATGCTTTCAAAACGGAGAAAAAAACTTAAAAACTTAGATTGTGTATACGATCCTAGCCAGCTCGAAATGACTCCGTCATAAGACAGGCGATTTTTAGCAAGGAGCGTTTAGCAGTCATCATTTGCATTCTCGCCACACGCAAGAACATATCAAGCACTACTTCTGCCATATATTGTGAAAGTTGCGTTTCGCTTGAAATTTTTATTTTGAGACAATGCAGAAGTCGCGTGCGGACTAATGCTATTCAAGTTTGTTGCGGATTAATTGCCCTGCGCTTTCACTTTTTTTTAATACCGCAATTCTATACTTTTGACTTAACTTGGTTTATTTTGATCGTAATATTGTCAAATGTCAACCGACATTCTGTAGCAAATTACTTGCTCCTTTTCCGTCTAAAATCCCTAAAATGCCAAAGTAGGTGTAGGCCTAGGCCTAAATCTTTCTAGGCCAAAAGTAATAAATTGTTCAAATGCTGACTCTTTTCCTGTAGTTTATCGTTCTTTACTCTAGTGTTCTGATGCTTTAATATCATTTTAGTTTATACTGTAGTTTTTGTGACCAAAGTTTTAACACTATCCGCTTTTCTACAAGTTTGTTTTTATTGTTGTGATGTAATAATTAACTTTCGGATTTGAAACTTAAAAAAAACCTTACAGTTTATATTGATGCTACGTAGCTTCAGTCGTAGCTCTTTATCGTATGCTCGTATTCTAATGATGTTGGTGGTGGTGGTGGTACTACCCTACCCCTTCCGAAGGATGGGGCGCGGAGGAACTCCGCGGAGACCCAACAGTCGGGCCACATCCTAAGGTCTGGACCATAGGTCAAGAATAGAGAAAGAGGAGCCAAACATAGATTTACGAATAGGTGTTCAGAGGCAGGACAGTCGAGGTGGAGATGATTGAGGTCCTGTAGAGGGTGTCCACAGACACTACAAGCAGAATTCTCCTTTCGACTGATCCTGTGAAGATAAAAGAAGACTGTGGCCATGCCAGCGAAGACGGGAAAGCTTACAGCGAATAGTGCGAGAAAGGAGCAGTTCTTTCGAAGAGACTTTGGGTACTTGGTAGTTTAGATAGGAGTGGTAGATGTGACGTCTCCAATTGTGGTACTGGAAATAACGGATTTTGGCAATGACTGGGAGGGCATGGGATCGCGTCAGTGGGCAGGGAGGCACCAGCTTTGGCAAGTAAATCCGCATTTACATTAGCGGGGAGATCAGCGTGACCGAGGACCCATTGGAAGTTTAAGGTGGTGTTGTTGGATAGGGAGTAGGCGAGGGACCAAACATTCCTGAGGGACTCAGGCAGGAGATAAGAGGGGCCTGATGAAAGGATTGAGAGGGCCGATTGGGAGGATGATGTTAGTCGTCATGACCAACGAAACATCAATAAAAGCAACAAGGCTTTTGAGATCAAGCTTGGTGTGAGTATCAGAGGTAGAGTCTTCGAGGACACATTTTGAAGTCCTTGGCCTTGGCCTCGAAGCCTACAAATCTTCGAAAATTGCCCTGTCCTCGGCCAAGTACAGCACTATTTTTTGAATCATAAAAAGTTCGTTGGAAAACGCCAGAAACCTTGCGGAAAATTTGCGAAGACCTTTTTTTAGAGATCGCCTTAAAAAAAATTTTGATGACCTTTTTTTTTGGAGAACACTTGCGCCTGCGTTCTTGGTCCTTGGCCTCGAGCATTCCTGTCCTCGGCCTTGGCTTTAGATTTTTTTTGTGTCTTTGGCCTCGAGTCTTGTGTCCTCGACTCCACTTCTGGTGACTATGATTTTACCGGAAGAACGCCAGAATCTGGTTTAACACTAAAATGCGTAATTTACATTGTCTGTTTTACACTTAGTTGCAGAACTTTGGTTGTGCTTTGACTTGTATGAAAATCTCGTTCCGCTATTGCGGAAATGTGTTACGCTTCTACTGAATCAAAAAGCTTGTTGCGGAAGTTGCGCTGCGGTTCTGAAAATATGATATTTAAAGTGCGCCTCTTGTTCTGCGCTTTTAATGGTTTGTCCTTGTGTTTTGTTGCGCTGCGCATTTTGTAAACTTTATTTGTGCCCGCTTCTGGAAAATAATTTTTTTTTTATCTACAGTATTTTTATTGAAAAGAAAAACGTTTTAGGTAATGTTGTTAATAAAATTCTGGCGGAATCTAACATAATTATCCTCATTTCCATATTCATTTACAGTAATACTATGTGAAAATTTTGAGATGGAAACCAACCCCGCCTGGCCTCTTTTTCTCTGGCTACTGCCCAGTATAGCACACAAACAGTAATAGTCGCAAACAGGTTAACAGCAAATAGTCACAGTAGCGTAAGCATTGTTACCTAAACAAACTCAGCATTCATAGCATCACAAAAAAGTTGCTATTAAAGTGCGAACCGAGGTATTATAAAAATGTAGACTAATAGAATTTATTGCATTTAAAAGGGACTGCTTTACACAAAATTTTTAAAATATTATTAACATCCAGTAATTTATTTATATACTGTACTGTAGACAATGTAATACCGTACTTATGTTCTTAAGCAGTGCTTTTTTTTACTCGGTCTCTATATTTAGGTGTCAATACGTTCCAAACTGCAGTGCTAACTTCAAATTCACTTGTCAATGCTTATATTTCATAATGCTGTCCAAATATAGGGATGCTGGTAATGTACAGTAATTGTGCAGTATTTTACATTGTCTTGTTGCAAGACAATGCGATAAAGTCTAAAAGTGTCCAAGTGGGTAGGAATAACAGTGTTAATAAATAGCATTGTGACGTAAGCACGAGAAGTCAAAAAACTTCAGCACGTTGAAACGCGGCAGAAGTTATTTTAATGTTTCGGAAAGTTTTCCGAAATCTCGCAGGAAGCCATTTACACGTCGCAAGAAAACCCTTCTGCAACCTTTCTGCAGTTGTTGCACTATATTCTTGCCAGGTCATTTACACGCAGAAAAACGTTGCATCAACACTTCTGCAAGCGTTCTTGCAGAAAAAACTTGATCGTCTATTTCGACTCTAACAAATAAATGAAAACTTTGAAAAATGGTAAAAAATAAGCAATCAAATTTGATCACAAGTGTAAAAATGCTAAACATAGGTGTCAACTACAAATATACTATAAACTAAGGAATAGGGGGGGCTATTGAGTATTAGTTAATTACCAATCATTTCTCTCAAATCTCTTTTCATTAGCCCCTCCCCCAATTATTTTTCTCTATAAACTGTATACGAAATAGATTACTCCGTGTGAGTTTCATTGAACTATTCGATTTTATAGTTTACCAGCATCTAAAGAAGAGAACTAACATTTTACCATTATCCACCTCCCAAGTAGCCCATTTATGCCTCCGGTTTAATCTTGTTTGCACTGCCAATTTCTAAGCCACGTTTAAAAAGCATTATTTTTTAATCAAAATAGCCCTAAAATGAAGTTACTTTTGCAAAAAAATGCAAAGTTTTCGGGCGCTGGGGTCTCCGCCCCCAGACTTCCGTGCCTCCGGCGGCTGGGGGTTCGCCCCCAAATTCTCAGCCTGCAGCGGCTGGGTGCTTCGTCCCCAGACCCCCCAAACAACCCCCCCATTGTGAATTTCTGGCTACGCGCCTGCCTAATAGTCTGATTGAAACAGAGTTATATTGCTTTTCATGAGTGAGTTTATTTCGGCTACTTTAGGCGATATTGGTACAAGTTTCAAACATCACACTCAATATATTGTACACTTGAAATGCCGTATTACGAGCACAAACTTGAGCCTAGTCAACTTAGAGTGGAACTTGATTGCACTGAAAAAAAAAAAAAAAAGATGTAATTTCTTTGCGACAATAAGGCTAGCAAAGTCGAAACTTTCATTTTGCCTTCCAAAAATTTTATTACTTTCAAAATTTACATTTAGAAATTTTGTAGTAGTAATTAAATTTTTATTTGTCCAATAAGTTTCTTTAAGGTTGATTCTTGGTTGAAATTTGTTCTTGTAATACGGGCCAACTATTGCTTCCGCTTTTTGATGCACTAAAAAAGCATCAAACTGGTTAAAAATACAAATATCAGCTACAAAGACGAAAAACGACAAAACAATTCATCAGAGCAAATCGTCTTATAACCATAACAGAAACTCAGTAATGCAAATTTCGGGTGTTAATGACAATTTTCAGATGCTCTAAGTTTATTTGCTAAGCTTTACAAAATTAAAACAAATCAAACTTTTAAAATCAAGACGGCAAATTCCCTTTGTGGTTTGCAGGAAGATATTGTTAGTAATGTGTCTAGGTTCTCGTTTATCTTTGAATTTGTTCTTTAAAATAATTTTAAAGTCAAGATTCTAAATAGATCATCATTCATTTCAAGTATATCAAATCACTTTTATGTCATTGAAAAATTGTCTTACTAAAAATGTTAAAACACTTCGACTTTTAAATCATTGGAATAAATTGGATCACTGCATGAAACAAGAACATATGTAAGCACATTGTAAAAACGGTTGCTTGTTTATTCATCAGTTGTGATTTCAAATATAATGAAATTATGTGAATACTTTTTCTTGAAATCATTTCTCTTGAATGTCACGGTAACAACGTAAAACCAGGGGTAGCTCACCCCTGCGTAAAACAAAATATCTATCTGCACGCAAGAATTTAAAAACATTCTTTAAAATATAAGCTCACTAAATGTTTTGTTATATGAAAGCAAAAGCAAATATTACATTTTAAATTGAAAAATCTGCACAGTTTTTGTCATATTTGTAGAACTATTCGGCAGTATGGTCTGTTGCCTTGTAAAATGAAGACTGGTGTTTGGCAGACAGCGATTCAGCGTTTGTTGGGGCGATTAAATAGACAGGTCTAAACCTTTCGTAGCATGAAACAGGCCTTTATAGGTTGCATTAAAATTTCACTTTACGTTTATGTAACTTAACTGAATTTGAGCATCGAGAAAGTCCATGACGCTACCGATAAAATAACAATGACAAAAGCTTAACAGAAAATTTCGCGCTGTTTAGGCTACGTTGAGTCACGACTGCTGACGTCTCAGCATCTCTTCTGCTCTTGAAAGCGCGCTGCTACTCCGCATGATGTCACTATCTCTTTCAGCCTGCGAACTATAATCTTTGGCCCCCATGTTTACTTCAATTGCTTGGGTGAGGTATTCCTTTGCTTCTTGTGGTCGCTTTTGCATCAGACAATTAGCGCCCAGGTTGTTCAGCAAGGTGCCCAGAAGGTGCATTTCTTTAGCTTCTTGGCCAAGGACACTCATTAGCTGCTCTTTGGCTTCCGTTAGAGTGGTTTCAACAGCAGTGAAATCGTCAACGTATCCTTCGGAAATTTCCAGCTTATGCTTACATGCTACTTCCAGCACGGTCATCATCTTCCTGCTCTTTCCACTGGCGTTGCAGAAGACAGTCTGAAGCGTGGTTCTCATTCGAGGAAGCACCCAAAGTCTCATCGTTCGTTTGTAAGCGTAGCATTCATTGCTAGCTTTCTCAATGCTTTTTTGCAGCCTTATCATGTTTCTTGCAATTCCAGAAAGCATTTTCTCGTTATCTTTTAAATCCGGCAAGAGATGATTTCCAAGAAGATCAAACAAGATCGATTTGAAGTAGTTCTTTTCGTCGTAGTATCGTTGGGCCAAGCGTTTGCATGCTTTTGGATCCACCTTCAACCTTGGCTTTAGAACGGGAAGAATTTCATCAATTAACTTGTCGGCTTCTTCTCCTCGATCAGTTTTCATCAAACTCTCGTAATAATTGATCTGTGTTGGCAACCTGGTAACAGAGGAACCCAACTGGTAGAGGTTTTGCAGAATTCCATATGCTTCGAAGTCTTTGCTTTGCTCGAAATATTCTGGTATCGAACCTAAAGATATGTACAATCTTAGGTTTTTACGTTACTAATGAACTTGCCAACCTACAGTAAGGGTCGGATTAAGACGTGAATAGGCCTGATGCTGTTGTGTAGGGCCTTCGAGAGAAATTCCTCGCTTGAAAACCGATCCAAAATGGAAATTGGAAAGAAATACTTCTTAACCGAACAAAAGCTAATTAACCCTTTGGACTTACGGTGATGATCCAAAACATAAAAATAAAAGGTCTTCATTTATATTGCGACTGTTTTTCTCTCGAAATTAAGGTGAAGACAAAAGATTAAAAAAAAACTTTATTTCGTTTTTGGGCGTATTTCAGAAATGGGCGCAATGCTGCAGCATCAGTAGCATCAACTTTTCTCTAGCATTGCGTTGTCCTGCAAAGCGAAATTAACAATTCAAAGCATTATAATCGCTGTGATGTTTGTCAAAGGTAAAATACTTCATTCGATTAACATCACATCGCCAAAATTGGCAGGCAGAAAGTTGGGTTTGGTATGCTCAAAATATGGGGTTTGATTCTCGGTGCAAGCAATCTTTTTGGCGGGGAAGTTAAATTAGTTTTGGCAATTCTTATTTTTCGAGGTTGAAACGTGAATAAAATCGCTCCATTATACCACAAATTGGAGCATCTTCGGAGATGTCCAACTCAAAGATTGGTCCGAATGCCTTGCTCGGGGCCCAGTGCCTCTCTCCAAGAGCAATTGCTCTGGGCCTAACTAAATCCACAACTGCTATGCTGTTTACTGTGAAAACGCAGAAATGCCAGAAAACCCCTTTCCTTGAAGGACCTGACTATTGTCACCCTACAGGTCTGGTGGGCGGTGTAGAATATTTTTATGTGTAGTAGACAACCGGTATATCGCTACTTTGACACTAGTTGAATAGTCAGTATACCTTACTGTAAGAAGTTTTACAGAACACATAACGCATGAACTGATAGGATCTTCCAGGCACCCTTAGGCCCGAACCCAGGCACGATGTACCCCTTAAACCACCTCATGTAGGCCCTGAGTATGCGGTACGCGGGTTTGTTTCTAGGTCTGATTGAACCAAAAAAAAAAGGTTTTTACCGCTTTTCTACTGGACGTTCAGCTAAGAGACAGTGAGAGGTCCACCCCATGTGTGGTAGACGGGTGAGCAGGTGGCAGATCGATTCAAAAACATATGACACCTTCGCAATCTAGCCAATGCAACTTGGTGAATAAAGATGCAAATACAAGAACATTGCATCGAACAGCAAAAGTCGTTAACTCTGACTTAAAGTCGCTGAAAGATAACATTATATTCGTTTTGCGAAGATTACACAATGTAACCTACGGCTACAAAACAATCCAGAGTGTATTTTCATCTATATATCAGATTTTTTCGAGAAAGCAATGAAATTTCAGCACGAATTATAACTACTGTACGGAATATCTGCCGCTTTTAATGTAATTCCTTCGGCGTAATCAGTTCCACATCTCACAAGTAATCTGTTTATGCAAAAAAGGTGCTTTTGGTGTCAGGGACAGAGTTTCAAACGGGCCGACAAGTACAAGCCAGAATCCAAAAGCATAAGCCTGAACCTAAAAGTGATTTAAAGCGAAAACTGGCCCGAAGAAGCCTGAAATTTAAGTTAGGTCAAAAACATGTGTACAGCTATAATTGCTCGTATGCGTCAAAAACAAAGCTAGTTAGTTATTATTGGTCAATTGTGATGCAATAATAATGACTGTAAGATAATAATCGTTTGATGCTTAAATAAAGTCGTCATGCAGGATTGCAAAGTTACTTAAAAGGGGTGAAGCATCCAGCTGGGATTATGTGCAAAAATTAAAGAAACAACTAAAACATTTCTTCTCTAAACTTCAGCTTTTTACGATTTATCGTGACTAAGATAATTCATTTTAAAGTTGGGAAATCTCCCCAACAGTGTTGCCGTTTAAGATCTAATTTTCTAGGAATAGGGATATGCTATTTAAATTGTAAACATATTTCTGTTGTGACACTAATTCATGTTTAAGCCTTGCATTCAGAAGCTTTTAAACCAATGTGAAAGATTACAATTATAATCATTTTAGGAAAAATTAGATTTTAACTGGCAACGCTGTTTGGGAGATCAACTTACTTTGAAATCAAATATCTCAGAAATAATATTGGTGAAATTTGATGAAACTCTGTTTAGATTATTCTTTATCTTTTCACATAATTCTAGCTGGATGCTTTACCCTCTTTAAATTACGCTTTTGTACTACTTAAAGGCAAACTCCAGTCAAGTACGTACATCAAGCCCAAATTAAGCCCGACATATCGCCAATCTCAAGCTCGAATTCGAACCGAAATGTTCGGTCTGACGTAAAATTTGGTTCAGTAGAACGCACTTTACAGTATTCTTATCGTTTTGAAAGTTTTTGTTTACGAATTCGATCTCTTTTAATTAGAACATCGTTGGACTCACAATGTGTGGCGTTTATGAATTCCGCAGGAGTCTTGTCTTACCTGATTGCGCATCAATCAATTGCTCCAAGATTGTTTTAGGCTTTTTTCCTTTGCTTTGTTTGACGGTTTCGTTCCTCACTGTTTTTTCCGGCTCTGCACATAAACATTTCCTTAAATCAGGTTTTTTTTTTAACTTTTACAATGACGGACCATACACGAGTGACTGAGTTAGACCGCGGGCCAGACCAATATTTTCGAACAAGAAATTAGTAAAAAGGAACATTGTTTTTGGTCTTGCCGCTAGCTCATAAAGACTAATGAGGGTATGGAGCGAAGCTCCTGCGCTCGATAGTTTTTGTTAATTTTTTTTACAAAATATTTATCTTAAGCCTAGTTTTGTTAAGATTATTGTTTTAAAAACGTGCACATCAACGCTTTAAAAAGATGTTCGAACTTTTTGCAGTAATAGAGCTTTATACGGCTTATTGGCAACAACATGGTAATTTAAACTCAAAGTCATTTTATTCTTATTTTTGTTAACTTTTTAAACTTATCTCTTTTTTTTTTGTTTAATGTTTTCCTAAATATTAAACTTCTTAAAATTTTTTTCATAAATTTTAATCGGACGATTTCTGATCCTTTTACGACTAACTTTTATAGTTGTTTGCGATTTTCGTAAATTTTTGTAAATTTTTCAAATCTTTCAATAAATGTTATTAGCAAATTTTACCTTCACCCCTCTTACGAGTACGTGGTTATGAATTGCTTTAAACGACGTTAAACAACTGCAAAATTTTCCTGCAAAAGTAAAAAAAGCGTGATTTTTGCTGTTTAGCTAGCACTTTGATCGACACTATAGACAGGCCATTGAAGGTCAATTTCCCCGATTGCGTTTCCTAACTGCACCACCGGCGGAATTCGCTCGTGTGACTGTGAACTTGGATGATCTTCAATTGATTACGGAGACTTTTTTCACTACTGTGAGTTAGCACTTCCTAACATATCTGCTTTCGCATTAGGCTAGTGTTTCATGAGCATCTGGATTTACCCATAGCCTATCCTGGCAGCCAACCCGAATCTTCAACCGCACACGAGGGCAATTTCTGCACCTGCCATCGTACCTTCTTCCAGTGGCGGATTTAGGTGGGGGGGATGGGGGGATGCATCCCCCCCACCAGCCTAAACATAACGTGCATATGCATAATATTAAACTTTTGAAAAAAAGCAATCAGTGAATACTCGATAGGCCGGGTGACTGTGATATAATTTCTGAAGCCATTAGGGGGGTGGGGTAATGCGAGGGGAGAAAAAAGTCATTTTTACAGCGAACTTTTTTACAAAGCAGAAATTAGTTTTTTACAGGTCCGATTGATTTGAAAGCGCCAAACTAGCAAAATTCACAACTCGCACTTTTCAACGATAAAGGCATAACACAACAGGAGTTCAATTACGGCACATTTTTGCTCAAACCTCGCGCAATACCAGTAGCGTAGCCAAAGGGGGGGCGGGGGGTTCTATAGCCTCCCCCCGGTATGTCGATTAAAATGCAGAATGGTAAAAACACTACGTTTTTAGCACTTTTGAGATTGTTTTACGCACTGGAGTGGACTAAATAGTGATTTAAAACATCTTTTGAAACATATGTTCAAGCGGGGGGGAGGGGCTAATTTGTCAAAAATAAAACCAACAAATAAATGAAAACTTTGAAAAATGGTAAAAAATAAGTAATCAAATTTGATCGCAAATGTAAAAATGCTATACATAGGTGTCAACTACAAATATACTATAAACTAAGGATTAGGGGGGGGGGGGGCTATTCAGTATTAATTAATTACCCATCATTTCTCTCAAATCTCTTTTTATTAGCCCCCCCAAAAATTATTTTTCTCTATAAACTGTATACGAAACAGATTGCTCTGTGTGAGTTTTATTGAAGTATTCGATTTTATAATTTACCAGCATCTAAACAAGAGAACTAACATTTTACCAATAGCCACCTCCCAAATAGCCCATTTACGCCTCCAGTTTAATCATGTTTGCACTGCCAATTTTTAAGCCACGTTTTAAAAGCATTATTTTTTAATCAAAAAAGCCGTAAAATGAAGTTATTTTTGCAAAAAAAATGCAAAATTTTCGAGCGCTGCCTCCGGCGGCTGGATGCTCCGCCCCTCCCAACACAGCCCTCCCAATTGCGAATTTCTGGCTACGCACCTGCGCAATACAGTAGTGCGGTTTCGCACAAAAAAGTGTGTCGATTTGATAGAACATCAAGTGAAATGTCTTCTGGAATGTAGTTTTATTACATTGTAAGTTACGGTATGCTGAATGAACACTTGAACAAAATAGACTTTTGACAATAGAAATATCAAAGTCCGATGCAGATAGTTTTTACTCATTCTGTGTGAGTAGCACAGCCAAGAGAGGGCGGGGGGGAGGCTTTTGCCCCCCCCCCCATTGGCTTGTCAACCAAAATGCAGAATAAGAAAAATACCACGTTTTTAGCACTTCTGAGACTGGTTTTTGGACTAGAATGGACTAAAACGTGATTTAAAGCATTGTTTGAACCATATATTCTGGAGGGCTAATTTGTCAAAAATAAAACTCACAAATCAATAAAAACTTTGAAAAATGGCCAAAAATAAGCAATCAATTGAAAATGCTTAACATAGTTTTTATCAACAGAAATATTATAAACTCACGAACGGGGGGATCTATTCAGTGTTAGTTAATAACTAATCACCTCTCTCAAATATCTTTCCATGAGCCCCCTCTCCACTTATTTTTCTCTATAAAATATAGTCGAAATAGATTACTCCGGGTGAGTTTTATTAAACTATAGGATTTTATGATCTCTCAGCATGTAAACAAAAAAAATTTTTACCACTGGCCACTTCTCACGTAGCCCATTTATGCAACCGGTTTAATCATGTTTGCACAGCCGATTGCTATGCCACGTTTTAAAAGCATTATTTTTTAATCAAAATAACACTAAAATTTAGTTATTTTTGCAAAAAGATGCAAAATTTTCGATCGCTGGGGGTTTCGCCCCCAAACCCCCAAAGCAGCTCCCTCATTGCGAATTTCCGGCAACGCGCCTGTTCTGCGTAGATACAGACGATTATGTTGGCGAAAGTTTAATAAATACGATTTTTGAAGCAGGAAAGACGAAAAGAGCATTTTATGTTATTAATTTGAATTGAATTGGTTAAATCAATAATACGAAACTAGTTTTATGTTATTGGTTAAATTAAAAAAAAAGAATATACTGGTAACGTTTTTGGAATGGGACGAATCAAAAATATCCCCAACAAGTTTGCGCGAGGTCAAAAAGATTAATCATAAACATCCAAAATTTTGAGATTATACACAATTTGTGCTCATAAATTTTATCATCCCTCCCCACCAAAATTTTCTAGATCCGCCACTGCCTTCTTCTTAGATTTCTTTGATCAAAGTCTGACTACAAGGCCACCAGAAAAAGGAATCTTTACCAGTATCACACTGGCACTCCATCTAACTTAACCGCATTGCGCTACATCACTAAGCATGGACACCATATATGATATCACACTAGCACTCCACTTAACTCAACCACGTTGAGCTACATCACTAAGCATGGACACAATATATGACATCACATCAGCAATTTACCACAATCACAATTCTAAATGGTACTAAAATTTTGCATCAGAATCAGCGTTGATGCATTCAGTCACAACACCCAGCAGTAAAGTCTGTGCGTTCTTATTCTTGAAAACTGGAAGGCTTTTAAAGTTCCCTGGCACAAATCATAAGACAAAACTTATAACGGTATCGTGAATCCTCTTTCTAGTGACCTTGTTGTTAGACTTTGATCAGAGTAATCTGAGAAGAGGGTGCAGAAATTGCCCTCGTGTGTGGTTTGAAGGTTCGGGTAGGCTGCTAGGGTAGGCTATGAGTGAATTCAGACGCTCATGAAACACTAGCCTAACGTGAAAGCAGCAGATATGTGAGAAATTGCTTCCTAACAGATTGTGAAAAAAGTTTAAGTTCCAAATCTGCTATGTAACTTCTGATTACGGAGAGTTCTGGGACTAAGTTTCCATCCCCGGAGCAATTGGTAATTTTGTGATTTTTTTAGAAAAATACTTGGTTCTAACGTCATTTGGGAGAAAATTCAAACCCCACGTGTAACTGCATATTTTTAATTTTATTATTTTGTCAAATTCTTTCCTTAACTTTGAACCGGAAATTTTTTTTTTCAACATAGTTGTTTAAACAGATTTGCGACGGCATAGAACCAAACTTTCGCCTCGCGAGTTTCAGTTCAATTATTTCCGCTGCTCCATCTGCATCTGCAAGCTGCAGTACTGTAGAACGGCCTTAAGCAAGACTTTGAAGAAGTTGCTACTCCAAGTGGCTGAATGACTTTTGTATTGGGAGAAAATGATGCGATGTTAATTTAAAATCCCATTGAGCTCTCGGACATCTTTTGTGGATGTCATAATGTTTTTCAAACTTTCAGAACTCTTCGCGGGCCACAAAATTTCAGCTCGCACGGCACAGTTTACACACCACCACTTTAAATGATTGGTTCACAAGTCTAAACACTTATACGAGTGCAGTATTTAACTAAATAAAAATGCCTTAACACTTTTACGAAAAGATGCGCCTCACTTAAGTTGCATGCCAATAAATATTGCTGTTGTAGTGCATATTTTTCCTCCTATCACCGGAAAGCGTCAGACGCTAACTATTGAACGATCTACACATTTACCTCTGATTGCAATAACTACTTCAAGTTTGGAGGAATCCGCAACTGCTTATAGTAGGAGTTTCCAATGATTCAATGTTTCTGTGGATTTGTGTACATTCGTGTCCTTTGAATATACTGTTGTTAGGGGCCACCAAGCAGAGATGATCTTTCATTGTAATAAAGCCTCTGATCTACGGACACAACAACGTGACCAGCAGGGTGCGGGTTGAAGTCAAATCATGCGATCAGTGTCGTCGTAAAAACGACGCCTTTACTCTTTCGGCCACGTAACCGACAACATTTACATTTAGTTACATTTACCAAAAAGAACATTTTCACAAAAAGATTGTAGAAATAGGATTTGGTGCCAATCTGACGACTGTTCATTTAGAGAATTTTCGTGGTTCCGTTATTATCTGTTCACGTAATTGCCATTTAGGAAATGGTTTTATTTATTTTTCTTAAGGGAACGTATACTGTATTCTAAATTGTTAATTCGAGCTTACACTGCCGAAGTATAAATAAGGATATAAGTACATTTCTTCTCTGCAAACTCCCTTACGCAACTTACCTTCCAAAATCTTTTTCTCGTGTGTTGTTTGAGAAATTGTAGGAAATCGCTTTGCTGATTCTCCATTTTCACCTAAAAATCATCTTTAGGATTTTCTCAGACTAATGCTTGTATTGTGAAGCCTATATACTTAATGGTGGTGGGTAAAATACTTCTAAAAGAAACCAGTCACAGTTGCTTGACAGAAAAGTTGCTAAGGTGCCGTTACAAATTAAAAAAGGAGCTAGTTACAGTTAGTATCCGTGCTGGTCTGGTATTCGGACTAAAAACTGGCCCTTCACTATACTTCAGAAAGTGGACGGCACAAGCATAAAATGCCCCAAAGCCAAACATTATTCTTGGTACGAAAATTAAATTTTAGGTATTTTGGTAGTTTTGGGCAGAGCTGGGCAGCCGCTACTTGGCAAAAAAAGCAGCGGCGCTGCCGCTTATCGCTACGCAAATAAAAAAGTAGCGCCGCTGCCGCTACTTGCATGCAAAACAGCGGCCGCTGCAGCTACTTTTAAAAAATAAATAGTACAAACAATGATGGCATTTAAATACGGTATCTAATGGTGAAATTTCAACTTTATTTACGAAAGTTAATTATTCAAGCCTTTTAGATATTGGTTCAGGTTACAATCGGCATTAGCAGGCTTAAATGGTAGACAAGTAAGCAAATCACCTTTCAATTAGTTGTTGGCATGCTCCTTTGAAAAAAACAAGCATTTCAAAATGCTGATTGGTTAACCAGCGCTTTAGAAATTACGTAAGAAGTTACCCTTGGAAGTTACACCAGAAAGTTAAATTCCTTATCGCTATTTGTACACAAACAAAAGGCAATAAGAAATATCCACTCAAATAAGTTGAGGTTTTGCCATTAAAGCGCAATGACATACAGTATTCAGCTTCTATACAATTCTGTCCCGGCTCTTATAGCTCTGAAGTAAACGATCTGTTTATCACACTCTCGGCCCTCAACCACTGAAATAATTCCTTGCGTAGAGATCCTAAAGGAAAATTTATCAATCGACCGAGTTCCAAAACATTTCTTGGAGTTTTGTAGAAATGGTAGGTGATTCACGTCCCAGCGATAATTTTGTCCAACTTTGACACAAAAGTAGATCGAGCGTTTAAAATATTGGCGTTTACGAAGTCGATGCGATTCATGTTACACTGAGTATTTTTCTACGAGTATATCGCCATAACTAAGTTGTCTTTGAAGCTTATTTATTACCTGGTTCTTTTCGTTCGTTGAAATCTCAGCGCACTATAAATTCAATTCTTAGTTTTACTGTCAACTGTTGTAGCAAAATTTATTTTACTATGCATTGACGTAACTACTCAGGCCCGGCGCTACGGTGCTTAGGCGTAGCCAGAGGGGGCCCCCTTCAATTGAAATGCTACCTATGATAAAAATGTGACAAAAAAAACTATTGTTTCGTCAGTTTTAGTTTCTTTTAGTTAGGCATTTTTTGCCTACTACAGATAGCAATAATATTGACGACCAAGGGGCCCGGGCCCTCTAAATTCAATTTTTGCCAATCAATTAAAATGTATAACCCGGCTGAAATTAAGGGTTTTTATCATAAAAGCTGCTACCTAGGGCTCTCATCTAACCTTTTCAAAAACGTAATGCAATAACAGGGCGGGATTTACCGCATGGCCCAGTGCCAGGAGCCCTGCGCTCAGATCGTAAAACTTAATTTTTGGTCTACACTTATGCTTGGCAGGAAGATGTTGCGAAAATCTTTAAAGTGCCACGGGCCCTGCACAATGTAAATCCGGCCCAGGCAATAACATGGTAATTAAGCGTAATCGTCTATTGCCCGGTTTTCAGTAACAATTCACCTCCATCCACCTCACTAGTTTTTACGCTAAAAAATGCGTTTGAAAAAACGTTACAGTATTTATGAGAAATGCTCATTGAACAAATTATTAAATTCAAATTAAGGGGCCTGGGGCTTCTTAACCGTACATGTACTCCTACAACTGGTTATTTTCATGTCAAAACAAAAATAAGGAAAATCTTCGAGTGGATTGTTTACTACTAAAATACTTATAAAAATTTAACCCCAAACTGCAAAATTACAAACGTATTTTCGACCAAATTATAAGTAAAAGAAGAATTGAAACAATTTAATTTTTTTCAATTGGCTTTCAAATGTTAATAATCTTGTTCTTTCAAATAGTTCTGAACACGTGCGAAATGTGTCCACTGGCATTAAAATGGCTTTTTTTTCAAAAAAAAAAATTCGAAAAATTGCCCAGCGACTGGGGGCTACGTCCCCAGATCCCCATCTGTGATACGTTTGAATAAACTAGTTTACTTACACAAGTCTCCCAATTTAGATATTTTCATTTGGAACTTTTGGTTTAAGCCCTCTCCCTTTGGAAAACTCTCGGTTAAGTGCCAAACCAGGCCACGGCTTCTGATCTGCCATTCTACGATATCTTTGTTCCACAAGAAGTTCCTCTTTCGAAAATTTCTGATGACTTCATTGCATGTGATTTTTGTTTTGCCCCCCCCCCCCCCCCCAATCAAAAATCCTGGCTACGCCTACGCACGGGGGATGGCATTTCGAGCCGTATCCCCCAAATCACTGTTTGAGCTCCCCAAGCGAGAGTAAACTTGTGTAGTTGCACAACTAGCAAATTTTTGCCAAAAAACAGGTCACCACAAACGCTTTTTTCTATGAAACAGCAAGACAGATCAACGTAATCAAGTAGCTAAGATTTTGCAGTGAAGACTTTTTTTTTATTTTTTTAGTCTTCACCTCCAAATTTGAGGGCAAAATTCATTCCAAAGAAGGATAACACAGGATTTGGAGCAAAATATTCACCAGATCGCTGCCGCATTTCGAATTCGTCTGATCTCGGCTGCGTAAGCGTCCACCCCCCAAATTTTTGGGCCCCCCTCCCCCAAACACTCTACTCTGGCTCCGTGCCAGGTACTATACTGTTCTATTCGCAGTGCACGATCTATACTGCGGTCTGTGACCAGATAGCCAACAAATCATCTTCATTTATTGTACTAAATGCTCGCATTTTCAGACCGCGGAAAACCGTCTTTATACGATGTGCAAGTTTTTAGCAATTTATCGAACTCTAATTATTGCATTTTCAATAAAGAGGTACTGCTCGAAATCGGCTTTATAGAAATCGGTTTTATCAGTTCAAATTGACCCGCTACTATAGCCCACATTATTTGTTCAACTTCGATTGAGAAAAAATCGGACCATGTGCGATAAAACTCGCCAATACATTCAGCATAAGAGCAACGACAAAACGTCACAAAGGTCTTGATGTTCTACTAAACTGAAAATAACGAGGTAACAAGAGCAGAGTGAAAACAAGCGGAGAGTAAAGACTCTAAACGAAAGCGTGTGAAAATGTGAATTGAAAAAGTCTTGAAAGGAGTTTATCAGCAGTAGCGGCAGCGGCAAAATATTTGCTTAAAAAACAGCGCTGAAGCAGCGGCGCTACCGCCAGTAGCGTAGCCAGGGGGATGGGCGGGGGGTCTATAGCCCCTCCATTGGCATGTCGACCAAAATGCAGAATGGAAAAAACATTACGTTTTTAGCACTTTGGAGACTGTTTTATGCACTGGAGTGGACTAATTGTGATTTAAACATCTTTTGAAACATTTGTTCAAGGGGAGGGGGGCTAATTTGTCAAAAATAAAACCAACAAATAAATGAAAGCTTTGAAAAATGGTAAAAAATAAGCAATCAAATTTGATCGCAAATGTAAAAATGCTAAACATAGGTGTGATCAACAAATATACTACAAACTAAGGAATAGGGGGCTATTGAGTATTAGTTAATTACCCATCATTTCTTTTAAATCTCTTTTCATTAGCCCCCCCCCCCAATTATTTTTCTCTATAAACTGAATACGAAATAGATTATTCCGTGTGAGTTCATTGAAGTATTCGATTTTATAATTTACCAGCATCTAAACAAGAGAACTAACATTTTACCATTAGCCACCTCCCAAATAGCCCATTTATGCCACCAGTTAAATCATGTTTGCACTGCCAATTTCTAAGCCACGTTTTAAAAGCTCTATTTTTTAATCAAAATAGCCCTAAAATGAAGTTATTTTTGCAAAAAAATGCAAAATTTTCGAGCGCTGGGGGCTTGCCTCCAGACCCCCGTGCCTCCGGCCGCTGGGGGCTTTGCCCCCAAACCCCCAGTCTCCGGCGGCTGGGGGCTTCGCCCCCAGACCACCCATTGCGAATTTCTGGCTACGCGCCTGGCTACCGCTACCGAAATAGTAGCGCCCACTGGTGAACAGCACCGCTATGCCCATCACTGGTTTAGGTTTGAAGTTAGCTTTCTGGAGTAAGAATTTGTGTTCGGGTTAGATTGGAATCAGAATTAATAAAAAAATCAATGAAAACTTCCGGCGGAACAATCTGTTCCAAAAAATATTCCTGTAGACTTACTTTTTGCTAAGAAACATGCAATCTAAAAAGCAATTTTAACTTATTAAGTTTTCAAGAGGTAACTATCAGAGGTGGAGTCGAGGACACAAGGCTCGAGGCCAAGGCCAAGGACACAAAAAAAATCCGAGGCCAAGGACAGCCTTTCCGAGGACAGACACTCTCGAGGCCAAGGACAGGAATGCTCGAGGCCAAGGCCAAGGACCAAGGACACAAGCGCAAGTGCTCTCCAAAAAAAAAAAGGTCTAAAAAAAAGGTCTTCACAAAAATTTTTCAGGCGATCTCCACAAAAAAACGTTTTCCAAAAAATTTTTCAAGCGTTCCACAAAATTTTAACAGTTCAAAATATAGTTCTGTCCTCGAGCCGAGGACAGGCCAATTTTCGAGGACTTGAGGCCTCGAGGCCAAGGCCAAGGACTTGACCTTCGAGGCCAAGGACTTCAAAATTTGTCCTCGAGGACTCCACCTCTGGTAACTATAGAAACGAATTTCGTTACAATCGAAAAAAATAACCAGTCACTGCTTACCACTGCCGAACGCTTTTATGCTATGATGACTTTGGTTATAATTATTGGCTGTGGACATTTTTTTTTCTTTTTTTAACTGTTACGGGCAGTTTAGTAAACCCAACGAGATTTTAACCACGTTTACCTTCATTATGTTCTTCGCCGTGTATTCTCATAGTTTGCACTCTAAAAATAAAATTAATAAACAAAAAAAATATTGTCTTTATACTCTCTGAGTCGCTGCACTATGCTGAAGCGAAGCCTATAAATGAGTTTGTGGGCTCATCTCCTCATCAAAAATGGCGCATAAAAGTCGGCAGCGTGGCCGAGAGAGTAAAGGCGTTGTTGTTACGACGACTCTGATCGCATGATCATGGGTTCAACCCACACCCTGGTCACGTAGTTGCGTCCTTGGATAAGACGCTTTACGATGACTATCTCTGCTTGGTGGCTTGGAACAAGCAGCAAATTTACGTGGGAAGAAGTCAAGCGTCAACCAGAAAGCTTGAAAAATGGTCTACTCTTAACCAGGTGCGGATTCGCCCAAAGCATAGCGTACCGTGGCTTTCTCTTGATAGAAGAATAAAGATACATGCAGGGGTGCCAAAACCCGGGGGGATTGGAGGGTATACCCCCTAATAATTTGGCTGTATCCCCCCCAATAATTTGAGTATGGTCTACATCTGCATCCCTCCCAATAATTTGAGTATGGTCTACATCTGAGCGCAGGTCTCCACTTGAATTCGGAAAAAAAAAGTGTTCCACTTTTGGGTGAAGACCTTTTTTTTTTTGGTCTTCATTGAAATCGAGGTAAAAAAGTGTTTCCGTTCTGGAAGACCTTTTTTTTGGTCTTCACTTAATTTGCTCACATGTAAAAAATTGTGGTTGAGATTCATCCCCCGATGCTCAACAAAGATCGGCACCCCTGGATGAATCAATCAATCATCATCAATCATAATAATTTATCAATGTCTTTCAATAATGCTTACATTTTCCCATTCAAAGTCTTATCACTTAACCACAACAAAACGGTTTACAGTTACTTACCAGTATGTAATTGCTGCTGACGCAGCTATTTGTTTCCATATTTCAATTTAATTTAATTTAGTTAACTTACGGTAGCCTAATCTAGTTACGGATTAAACGCCATTCATAGATTGTAGTTCCTACCGTACTATGACGTCATAAGTATATAATGTCAAACTCTGACTTGTCTAGACCTGCAGTTCCATTCTTGAATAATTTTTTGAGAGAACCACTGCATATACTGCCGGTTAAAATTCAAGTGTTTTTTTGCACATTGCATTGGATTGAACATTACATTGATTTGTTGTTGGTTAATTTCCGAGTGGCTACTTAACAAGCATAAGGCAGCATATGTGTGAATTGAGGTCATTGGTTCATAGTGCCCTCAAAGTCAGCTGCAGTGGTGAGCAAGAATCGTTCAGCTTGTTCATTCCGCCCCTTGACAGGTACAGTAATATCGAAAATAACTAAAGCAGCACAGCTAATAACTTAAAAGATCCAGTGGCGCACTATACAGCCGTTAAGTTTTGGCTAACCTTGGCTGTAACAACATCAATAGTCACAAGCTATTTATCTCAAAACACTAGAAACCTTGTACGTAAAAGGGTTGAATCATCCAGCCAATTCTGGTAGTTAGTAATATATTAAGTGTGCTCTAAAAAATTAAAACAATCGATCTTTGAAAAAAAAAGCTTTCACGTGTTGTTTCATGTCATAATCACTAACGAAGTACCGGTAACGATTCTGCAGGCTTGCATCCCTCTTCCGCGACGCATCCGTAAAGGCGTGTTAATAAGACGGAGTTTTGCGTCACATTTATTTACAGCAGTTGGTTGCCAGCAATTTCGCAAAGAATCGAGAAAAACATCAACGGAAAATTATGTTTGAAGGAAATTGTTTCTTTTTCCATCATTGTCTGCTGTCTTGTCGTTGCGTAATGCTCCAAAAACAGTATTTTGAGTAAACCAAAATAGGGGGTCACAAGCAGACGTTAGGGGGGCACGGCCCTCATGGCCGTCCCCCCCCCCCCTCGTAGCGACGGCACTGTCTGCAAGTAACTTTTATCATAAAATTGTTTGGCTGCGGGCGAATTCAGCGTGCTTAGAAGTTACTAAATAAATCAGATTTACTTATACGCTGTAAATTTTTCCTTCTTTAATAACTGCATATGTTTACGGTGTTAAAAAAGCGATTTATTGATTCGTACAAATGAACCAGGCATTCTGCGTCTGTCCAGCCACACCAGCGCAGAGCACTTTTAGTTTTGTTGGCAAGTCTTCCGTCTAGCTGGGCCACCACAACAGGTAGACTGTTTAGCTCCAATTAATCAATCAATCAATGGTTTATTTGCAATTTGCCAAATGCCAAAAACATTAAATTTCAATAGCACAAACAAAGTAATTTGGTCAATTGAAACAGGAAGCTGCGAAGGGACCGCTCGGTCATCGAGTCAAGCAACCTCCTATTTTATTCGAAAATAGTGCTGTTTGGCGCTAGTTTCTAATTTCGATGAAACAACTTTTAATTTTCTTTATTTTTTAATCGTAAGTAGATGATCGTTTATATTTCATTTAAATTGATTAAACCAATTTTTGTAAGTTTTCTGGGACTAAGTTCCATATTTTGACTTTTTGATATTTAAAACTGTTTTGTAATCATGTAATAGAATGTACAAGCCACAGAGATGGAACCGGTCAGGATTTTCTCGACCCGACCGCTAAATTTCAAAATTTACGCCGGTTGACCGGCCGGTCGACCGGCTTCTGACCGGACCGTCACCTTTTTTTTTCACGGAATGTTTTTGATCATTGTTCAATGCATCTAAGAAAAATTTTTTAAAAAGGGGCATGGGTGAGGTGTTAAAATTTGTGACTCCGGACAGGGGGTCTTAAAAAGAACGCAAACAAATATTTTCGTTTTTGGTAAAAACAACTCAATTTTAAGACTTTTCAGGTTAAATTTCGGTTTGAAAGATTTGTTTTGAGCAGCGCAAAACGTGCACAAAATAAGCATGAAAAGAACTAGAGGGCACAAGCTAAATTATTGGACGTTCTTTCTAATGATATTATGCGTAAGGTCAAGAAAAGACGTTAAAATTTTTTAGCTATTGGTGACAGATAATTTGCAATTTGCCGAACAGCAAGCACTAAACTGCTGTTATGACGTTGGCTAGACATTATTCCAATTATGATGTGCCCCAGCAGTTAGTGCAAATGCTGCTTCAGAACAAGCCATGGCTAGTTAGATATAAAAAAAGAGCTATGTTTTTCTTGCCCAGTGTAGAGTGTGGTAAATTTAAGTTGAAACAAGCTTTTCAAAGCGCCAAGATTTTAGCATGTACTAAAAAATCTGAAATCTGCGCTACTTCTACTCTCAAGCTGATTAAAATGACGCTAAAATGCCAGGTAGCGCAAGCCTCTTCCACATACATGCTTTATTATAATCTGATTACGTGATTTTAACGTATATTTTGCACTTTTTTGCTTTGTGCCGTGCCCCAAAGGCGGGGAAGGGGGGGCATGGTACAATGCCTACCCCCAAATACGTCCCTGGATGTGCATGTCTTAATGGTTACAGCATATTAGTCACAGCTTGAAACCATTCTACAAGTGTTTTCAAAAGGTGTCGTTTGTTAATACTGTTTTTTAGAAAAGGTTTGATTTATAATAAAATATATATGTGTATTTCGGTTGGTGCTTAGATGCCATGTAGTTGCAAGAAAGGAGATTTGACCGGTGTTTCAACCGGCTTGTCCGGCCGGTCGAAGAATCTCGACCCGACCGGTTTTCATCCCTAACAAGCCATATTCCAGTGATGCCATAGTCTTGTTGTTCGCGTGTGTACCACTTTTTAGGAGTAAAAAACGAAGAAAATTGTGGTGGTAATTTATTTTTTACAAGCCGGTGTATTAATTTGGCGATTTCGAATATGTTTATATCGTCTAATTTCATTGATTTAGTTTTCCGTGACATTCAGGGGCTTTGTCCAACCGATTACCTCCTGCTACAATTCTCAATGCTTTATTTTGCAATACCAATAATTTTCCTTGATATGTATTAAAAGTAGAACCCCAAATGACTATGCCATATAGGAGATGAGGATGAATCGTTGAGTAATACAAACTTCGTAACGCTGATGCGCGTAAGAGTTGCTTCAGTTTTGAAATAAACCCAATAGATCTAGTTATGTTTGATTCCAACGTCTTAATATGCATATTTTAATTTTAATCTTAAATCAATTGTAATGCCAAGATATTTTACACAGTCTTGTAATGCTATAATTAAATTGTCGAAACGTATTTCTATGTTGCAAATATTGTTTGTTGCTTTTGGAGGTATTACTAAGAATGATGATTTTTGAGGATTTACAGTAATTTTGTATGCTTGGGTACAATTGAGTATAATTGCTAATTCTTTATTTGTTTCTTCAGTTAATGCTGCTTGATTAGATTGATGGATTATTATGCATGTGTCGTCCGCAAATCATCTGGGCGTTGAATTAAGGGCATTGGAAATATTATTGATATAAATCGAAAAGAGCAAAGGCCCAAGGTCTTTAGTGAGAAACTGTTTAAAGTTATGTGCGGCATTGCCGTTAAAGTTTTTAGACAAATTTTCACCTAGTTTTGAGAAAAAAAAAGTTAAATATGCTAATTATTCGTTTCTTGTCACGTATACTGCAACCATTAAGATTGATATTAGATGGTAAGGGCAAATATGGAAAACCTGCGTCAAGTGTTTTTTCCAAGGATGCAATAATGACCCAACTGGCAGTTTGGAAATCGAACCAAGGGTCAGCAACCTTTCGATCCTAACTCTGCCAACTGAGCCAAAATAATTTGATAAAATTACGGTACACTGGCGAATCTCTCAAGTTGCTTTCCGTGCTTAACTTCAACTAAACATTTTGTTTATTGCATTGCATTTTACTTACTGAGCATTGTAGAATTGAAAATAATACTGGCTGCGCAGCAAACCACCGCTCGTTGGTCCCTGGACATATTGCTCCACTTGCCTTTCAGCAAACTCAGTCTCTTCACCCATCTTGCGATTTCAAGCTAATTTAACATTTTGCATCTCCATTAGTTTTTGAAAAAGAACGTAAATTATAAAATCTTTGCAGCTTAATAAAACCATAATTAATAGATTTAATCGTAGGTAAAAGCAAGCAAGTACAGGATGTTTTGAACTAAAACAGCAGATAAAATCTTTAAATTGTTATCAGATTCTAAAAACTATGAAATAGTGCTCATACGTTTAAAATGCAGTTACAGGAAAGTTTTAGCCTTTGAGCTGAGGACAAAAGTAATTTAAGTGACTTTGACTTTAATATCTGGTAAATTTTATTGCTTTCTTGAAGCAGTCAATATGCAAAAGTTGTTGCAACGAGAAATAGTTCATGCACTTTGTAATGGTTGAGTTGTATCTCAACTCGAACACAATTTTCTGTAGCTGAGTTTTGAACGTTGGATTTTTGTAATAGCGCAACATATCTAACCAATCCAAACCACATAGCCAAAAAACTTCATCTGAGTAATATTATAAACTTTCATGCCAAAAACCAGATGCTCTTTCTGCGGTAAATAGAAATAATGCTTTTGGTTTGAACTTTGAATTGAATTCAACTTTGTAATCAGCTGCTTAATTTAGCATTTAGAACCTGGCAACTATGATGAGGGAGCTACAAATTTTAAAAATAAACAAGAAATTTACAGCTTGAATAAAATATCGCACTAAAGAACAAATGAAAAAGGGTGGCAGACTTTTATATAGCTCCCCAATATTATGCAATCTAACACAAGCAGCAACCTTTTGTAACCAAATAAACATTTTTTTTAAAGCATTGCCCTGGATTGGAGTATCGTTTAATTGCAAATCTCATCAGCTAGGTTGGCATCAGGAATTTTATGTTGTTTAGATATCTTTGACTAGTATAAATCAAGATATCATATTGCTGGTAATCTATGAGCAAAATCTTGGTAACTAAAGGAACGAACAAAAAATTTTTTTCGACTTACTTTTGTTTCACTGATGAGCCAAATTTTCGTACGAAGATTTTGTTTCCTTTTTCAGTTCCAGGTTATACCGCACTTACAATTTTTCCCTTACAAGCTGGGAATTTTGCTTCAAGGTTATCTAGCAAGCGACTACGTTGTAGAGTCGCAGAATATTAGAATGAAATGTAAACACAAAAAAATGCTAACACTCCTGAAATCTAAACACAAAAACAAGGTTATAATTAGCTACATACACACAGTCTATACTCTGTACAGCAACAGATTTGCAATTTTAAAGTTGTGATGATCAGTTCTACGCAACTAAATTAATTTTGTGGATATTGTCAAATACGTAAACTATTATACTCGCTATGGTTTCCAAACTTTGAAGATTCGTTAAAAACAGGAGATTAAAAAACGTGAAAAATATACTGGAAATCAAACAGTCCGATAAAACTTCTCCAAAATAAAATGCACCATATTATGAATACAAAATGTAGAGTCGTAGAGTATTTTAGTCCGTTTCATGAATACCGCAATAAACATTGATGGTAATTACGGAAAAAGCAATCATGTTTATTTGCAAAGTCTAATTATTTTTTCAAACCACATCTATGTACAGTAATATTTTTAGGTATAGCGTGCGAACAAATTGATAAGATTCGATAAAGACAAAAAAGTTACGCTTCTTGTTTATGGTAGTTTTGGTGACTAGCTAAATCTCAGTTTGGCTTTGATTTTAAATTTGGTACTGTCAAAAGTGAAAGCAAATGTAGCAAAGTTGAAAGGGGTTAAAGCATTACGCTCGGATTGCGTGCAAAAGAAAAAGAAACATTAATTACATTTTCAACAAATTTCAGCTTTTTGTGGCCTATTATTTTCCAAAAATTTCATTCAAAGTTTGAAACGCTTCCTTTTACCAGTGTTACCAACTAAAATTTAACTGTTACAGCATTTTCTATTAGGTAACCTTGTACTTTGATAGCGCATGATTGCAAAGCTTCAGCAATGGGCCAGGGCTACAAAACATATTAGTTGGTTGTAGAAAACTTAGACGGAAACCCACTTTTGTTGAAAATAAGGTATTACTCTGAGTAGTAACATTGCAGGAGATATTTTTCAGCTTATCATAATAATTATAACGCACCGATCCAGCACAATTGTGCCACGGTTAAAAATAAACTAAAATGAAAGGTAAAAAGTAAAATAAAATGAACTTTGAAATGAAAGGTCTTAAAAACAATTAGTTGGTTGTAGAAAGGTGAAACTTGGTGGAGATATGTTTAGATGTTTCTTTATCTTCTGGTCATAAATTTAGTTGGATGCATTACTCTTTTTGATATTTCATTTACAGCACAAAGTCTCATTAAGCATTTAACGTATTTTTGCCAACAATGCATTAAAATCGTAACAATAGGATATATGGCAAACTGACTATATACACTACTGCAGGTTCGCCGAAATGATACAAATCTCATGACCCAATAACCAATAAATCAAAGTTTTTTGGGGGCACTACTGCACCAGCTGCGTTTTCGAATTACTACCTTGCAGTATTATTCGAAAAAGATGGCATTTTAGGACAGTTCTAAGCGACATCTTTCATTGTCTATTTATGCTGTATGCACTATGGGGTGTCCAAAACAACTATTTTCTTGGATTTTGCTACAACTTGATCAAATTTGAAATTTTGGTAAAAAATTAACGCACTGCAACAATGTTTGTGAATTACAAAGTCGTTTCTCGAGAAAAAACTCAGCTTAGATCTGGTTCTTAGCTTATTCAAAGAAGAATGTATGATTTTCCTCCTCATCTAACGTCCAAAGAAGAATGTATGATTTGCACATTACCAAAGGTCAAATTTTCTACAATATGACGTCACCACTAGGGCGCCAAACCACGTTATATTTGGAAAATATCTTTACGCAGTGTTTTTTTTTTCGCCTAAATTCAAATTCAAACCAAGTTATAGCAATATCTAATAGAAGGTCGTTTTTTGATCGTCATTGTGAAGGTCGTCATTCTAATCTACCCTTGCAATGCTTAAAACCACCTATACAAAATGGGTATAACTTAAAAAGCAAAGGTGTGGACTGGAGAAGGCCATTATTAGCGTTTTGGCATGCTCACTTTTTAGGTTTGGTTTTTAATTTCAGTGTCTGTTCATTCCTGCATTATGCCGAAAAGTGCCAGTTTACAAAAGAACCGCGACAACCAAAAAGTTTATATGTGATCAAAAGAACACCGTTAACATACAAACTTTTTTTTTGTTTTTTTTACATGATTTAGAACTTTTTTTGACATGACTTAGCCACAAGCAGTCACCGGAACGGAGTGTTGAGTATCGGACCTTAAAAGTGAACATGGAAAGTGCTATACTGTATTTGGTGCAATGCAGTCATGACCTGCTTTCTTTGAAACCACCTCAAAAAATGATAATATAAAGTTAAAAATATTAAGTATACCTGGTTTATGATATTCATAAATCAAAATAAATAGAAAACAACTGCATATGAAATACAGTCATTGAAAAAGACGAGCAAAATTAACTCAGTAATAGAAAAGCAAAACATGTTTTGGAGTTGTATCTGCTGTAGTCAGTATACTCCGCTTAGTTATTGCCTATAAACAAGCATTTCGTGAGCCTTTTCCAAACCATTTTTGCTGATTCTCAGGTCATTCATCCTTTCCATAGGGTCGTCGTAGTCTTCCGCACTTTCCCGACACTCGAGTGCTTTTTTGAACTGATCAATGGCTTCTTCAGGACGGTCTTTAGACATGCATGTCACAGCAAGGTTGTTGATATGAGCGCTGTACAGGTGAAACTTTCTTGCCCTATCACCTAGTTCTTCATCCATCATCCGAATTGCTTCTCGAAGCGTGTCTTCTCGAACCCCGTTGTTTTCTGCAACAAGTTCTGTCGTTTCAATGTGATGCAGACACAAAGAACGAACCAGCACCATTTTCTCAGAGCCGGCAGCTTGCATGTCGCTTAGTTTGTTGTAGACTCGACGCATGGCAGGCACCACATCTCGCGAGACGATGCATATTAAATCAGGCCGTTCTTTTACCAGTGCTGAAACTGACATTTTGAGGCCTAAGACACATCCTTGCATGCAGTTGATAATGTCGTCGGTTTCAACTTCTCCTGTGTAAAGTGCTTCTCCAGCCTGGTATAGCAAAATTGCTTTGAGATGTTGGCCTTTATTTCTGTACCTATCAGCTAAAAGCTCACATTCTTTTGGAGATACTTGTAGAGTTTCTGCTAACAACTCGATGAACTGGTTTTTGATTTCCTTTGCTTCTCGGTGTCGTCTTATTTTTACCAAGGACTGATAATAGTCAATAAGTGTTGGCAAGAAAGAAACTTTTTTGTCGACCTGCATTTGCTTATTCAATAATCCGTAGGCTTCATCATCTTTTCCTTCGTCAGCGTAGACCCTAGCAGCAGCTGTGCAAAAAAGAAACGGCCGTCACAAAGGACAGTAAAGTTTGAATTTGATCAAAACTAAGGGCACAGATGAGCAGTATCTAGCACTAAAGTACCGCAGTACTTTTTTAGTTCCTGTATCGACGGTACTATTTGTAAACAAGCACCGAACTAACGGTATCGCGACACTTTTTTCAAAAACGGATTTGCATCATTGATTAATGTCTAATTCACTTTTTTTCGTAACACTTTCATAAATACACAAGGCTCAATTTTCTTTCAAATTTTAGAACAAATTAAAAACAATGCAGCTTCGGCATAAAAAAATAATTAAGTACGTTTGCAAGTAAGTAGCAGCGTTTTCTTGGCCTTTTCTCCATTTTTAATATGTCTAAAACACTCTAAAAGACCATTCAAGAATCTATACCGAAAGACAACTTTTATCCAAGCAAGAATGTAGCTGAGTTACTATATTTTCCAAGAACATTTAAGACAATATTATGAATGAATGAGGCTGAATATCAGTAAAAATTTAAGAACCAGTCTCATTTCAATTTTTTCTGGTTCTCATAAAAAAAGGTGTAGTGTGACGGAGTGGTTGTTGATTTTCCGTGTTTAATCAATATAATTCTAAACAACTAAGTTGCCGTATTTAGTTGAATTTTATCAGTTATTGCCACATATATCATATACGAGTATGATTTAATCGATTGATTGATTATTACCTATCACACTTTTTCAACCGGACGAAGATATTTATTTATTTATTTATTTT